>CM021104.1:547874783-548292422 GCA_007115665.2 Sequoiadendron giganteum | reverse complement strand
AACTCCCTTTTTCTCACTAAACAACATAATTAAAATGATTTATAAAACATTATTTTAACTATATTTTACATTATAATTCTATGACTCAACCATATGAGTCAATGCAAAAACTAAATTGTTAAAAGTCCTCACACTTAGCATAAATAAGGGGCTTATAAAATTTTACTAGGCATGAAATTCATCACGGGCATATTAGTCTCCATTGCAAAAAATAAAATGAAAGGCATAAATTGCCTTAAGTCTAATCGAAATTCAACTTAGGGTTTAGAAAACCTAAAACAAAACCAAGGGCACCACTTAATTTCATTTGTTATTCACTTGCATTTTGGAACTTCATTCTAGTCCTTGAGGCACCGCCATGATTGAACTAGGCCGAGGATTTTGAAGCTGAAAATAAGATTTTTTCTGGACTGTCGAGCTGTAAAGGCACACTGGGTAAGCCTATGTACACAAAATCTTGCTTTATTTTGAAATTACCTGTGAATGAAAACTATCTCGAGCTCCATTTTCTACTTCTATAATGAGAATGTAATAACCTTCATGTGTGAATTCCCCTGGTTATATGATGCTTGCATTGTTTGAAACTTTTGGAAAATGACAACTAAGGTTTTATATTTCTGAGATACGTGTTTCATTTAGTGTTTTTGGGCTTCCCAAGACATTTGGCATTCTGGGTTTTCTCTTTGCAAATAAAGCTCTCATTGTACATGAGGGTCGCGGCCTTGTATTTCTCAGCAGGTGATAAAATCTTTAACCTTGCTACACATATTTTGAATAGACCATGCCTTGGCCTCTAGTTTTTTTATGTGGCTATATTTGCTCCCGTGATGCCAAGTAGTTGCGACCAATAGTGTCATAATTATCCTTTCATGAATGTTCCTGAATCTTCTATCCTTGCAATCATTATTGCCTTGAATGCATCTTCTGCTACTTGTAATCTTCAAGATCTTTAATACTGTGATGGTGTTATTTAAGCTTCATGAAACCATTTTTTCATTCACCTATCTCTGAGACTACATAAAGAATATCATGGAAACATCTCTGCTTTTCTTGACCACTGTTGTATGGCTATTGTACCATCTCTGAAACCATTCATATGATCTTCGTTCATGAAATTTCTCTTTTGAGTACTCTTTGTGTTGGTAGCACGACTATTCTTTGAATATTCATATATTTCCATGACTATCATTATGATAATCAAACTACATATTACTATTCATAGCAATAGTTTTGTCATGCTTAGCTTTTCTAAGACTCTCATAGAAGGAGTTGACCTTAACCATGACTATTGTTGTCTCATATCACTGATTGGTGACTTTATTGACTGTAGATTGCAACATTGATGAAAGATGCTCAAACATTTAGTGATGGATGTCATATTAATGTGACTGCAAGATTCATGGAAACATCTCTGCTTTTTCTTGACCTTCATACATCTAAAGCTTGATGATTGTGCCATGTCTATCATGAGGTCTTGTAATTCTTGATTAGACTACAATAAACACTCAACCCACATAGAAAATGCTTTGCATTCTTGTGAATAATACTATCATAGGTACTAATTTTGGACTATCTTGGCTCATAAGTGGTGATCTTTTCATATTATTTTTGCTTTTAAGTACTCATTGACCATGGTTGTACCTTGAATGCTAAGCCTCTTATTGATGCAATCATGACTGCATTATGAATTCTCTTCTCATTGTGACACACTTGGAAGACTGATCTGGTGTTCCTTGTGATTGTTCATTAAGCATTGAAGCCATCACTATCTTAAAAGCTTTGTCAGTAAGAGATTTTACTTTCTTTGCCCTCAAGATATGTGATCATGTTCAGTATGCTCTGCTTCAATGGATAACCTTGCTTAATTCCCTTTATGTCTCTTGATTGAATAAATTCAATCTACTCATGATGTTATTATGGATGACTATCTTAACTTGCATAAAACCTATCTCTTTTGATATGTTATGATAGTCCTTATAAAGCTACTCCTAATTTATGCATTTGTTCAAAATCAATAAGAACTGTTTTCTTATTCATCCAAGGGCACTATCTTCCTATATCTCCAATGATCTTTTCTTTTTGCAAATACTGTAATTTAATGTTTTGAATGCTTCCTTTTAGAAACAATCCCTGACCTTGACGGACTTGACCTACTGCCATTGCAATTAATTTGGGACAGTGTTGATGCCTAAACAAATGCAAAATATTTGTCTTTCATATTCCTTTATGATGTAGAGTTTATTGCTTGAACTGTGATATCTCTATAACTCTTTAACATATGAATGTCCATGACTTTCTACTCCTTTTATGAAAGCCTGGTTGTTCATGTTGAGAAAATATTATTCTCATCCCTCTTCAAAACAAGAGGGAAACATGCTGGGCTCGACCCTTGTGGGAGCCACATTTCACCCCACATGGTGTGATCAAATGAAACAAAACAACATCAAATATTTCACCTATTTCTGCACAAGAAGCAAACATGTTAGATTAAAACAATGAGACTCAACATATGAGGTTTTATGATCTAACGATACTCCTCTAGCTCTTTTAATATTTGAGATGTTGCAATACCACTTCAATGTCATATGATAGTACACTATATTTTTTCTGAAATTGAATAGCTTATGATGAGAAAAAGTATTTGGAGATCTAACACCAACTTTCCTCAACTCTTGTAGGAATTCAGGAGCAATGGAGCAACCTTCTGGAGGACTCAGGAGCTATCTGAAGATGCAACAGATCAATGTCCATCCTCACCACCCAGGAAATGATGGATGCATTTTCTTTTATATGCTCTTACTTTATGTCCATCCTCTGTTGTATACATTTGCATAATGGAATGCAATCTTTTGATAATTCTTTTTCATATAAATGAACATAGCAGAATTAAATGTGTACTTTTCCCCTTTATTTTTGCAAAACAATCATAGCTCTACTTAATTGAGCTGTAAGCTAAATTAGGTAACAATAAGTCTACTCATTCGATCCCTGAAGTCCTTTTTTCCAAAATTTGTCCTAAAACATAAAATATTGTAAAAACTCCTTGTCTTCTTGTCTTTCTCACTTGAGCTTAGCCTTTGAGGTAGTTGAGGACCATGTGCTCCATGTAGACTCTTCTTTATCCTAAAGACTCAGGAGTATAAAATCTACTCCTCTACAACTTGATAGAGAGCAAGTTTGGGTTAGCTTCTCATATGTATTTTTTGAAGATGCAAGATGGGAAAATACATTTGGTCGATGGTTTGTTTGTAGGTTGGAAGCCCAAGGGTGGATTTTCAAAAGTATTGGTTAAGATGATGTGGTGGATGCTAGTTGAGACAACTAGTTTTTTCATAGAAGTGTATGGCTTCTATATCAATTAGTATACTCTTGGTGAAAGGGAGTAAGGTACATAAAAATTATTCTTACACTAATCTTATAGGTTGCACAAACTTTAGATCTTTACAAATTATAAAAAGAAGAAACACATATAAAACATAAACAAAATTCATATAACATAGGTGTACATGGGGAAAACCCTTTAAGGAGAAAAACCCCCAAAAAATAAAGAATTTCAATGTATTATTTAGTAAACTAAACATAGTTGCAATACACTTTTAGAGCACACTTTTATAGGAGTATCACTAAATAGAGTTTTGGATTAACTTCGACAACATTGTTGGTTTTTTTTCTTGTTGAACCTTGAAAACCCTCTAAAGGACAACCAACTCTTATGCTCAAGGAATTCAATATTAGGGGCCAACAAATGAGAGACAAATTTAATACTTTTCTCCCCTACACTTCAGGCTGTACAGGACCTAGGTGGGTATCCCTATATGTAAAGAAGATAGGATTCATATAGATGACAAGGGATTTTAGGGATAGTTACACCCCTTGTTCTCATTTAAGTTTAGGTATGAATCAAAAAACATGAAATCAAATCTAAACTAAGAAAGCAAGGAAAAGGTTGTTTGAATATAAAGTTTGTTTCAGAGGATGGGGGAGGAAAACCATGCAAGACTAGTGCTTGCCTTGGGCTACAAAGTCATATGTTATGTATTTTATGATGACAAAGCCAAACATATATTGGGGGTATTCTAAATAGATTATCACCTTGTGATAACCCAACCTACACAAGCCTATTATGCTACTCTACTAACAAATCCATCTTAAGGTATAGTATCTTCACTATCTCTATGCAAACATTTACATCACTTCTTCAATGACAAGAAAACACATAAACAGTTCAAACAAAAAATGTGTTTGAAGAATATCAATAACCTTGCTACTTAGATAAGGCATTACACTTTAGAAATGGAGACAACAACATACCAACATATATTAATATATGCCATAGTTACAAGATATAGAGATAATGTCACGTAATGGCTTACAAAAATATATCTTCACCTTTCAACAATACACCTTCTGTACATAGCATCCACTTTACCAATACACATAACTCTCCAAGAGAGAACTGACCTCTGAACCATGGAAGGAATAATAGAACTCCCAACCCTTACAAAAATAACAAAACTTACCTTTATAAATGAGGCATAACTCAAAACTTGACCGGTCATAAACCCTAACACAACTAGGGTTTACCCATGAGTTATAAAATATCTACACAACTACAAAATCTGACCAAAAATAAAGAAGGTAGCCGACATCAATGCATCTGAAATTTATGCTAGGCAACCATGTCAAGGAACACATAAACAACGAAGAAAACCCCCACCAAATCTGCAACAAATCATGACAAAGACCAAATCGCTAATAGAAGGATGGTGACACAGAAGAAGGTATGAGCATCACTCCATCTTAATGGAAATAGGTTGAAACAACATTAAAGAACATTCCTACCCATCCAAAAAATCAAATCTAGTCGCCAAGAGAGTCGTTGCAACATTAATGACACCATGTGAAAGTATGCCAAACACAAGGATGATCAAGACATCAAGCCTGAAAGGAATGCCTTCCCATGAATTAAATGGTTCATAGGCTCGAAGAAAACATTTCCATCAAATATCTGGCTTCGATGTTTCATCATACCTCATACACTTTATAAACTAGGCATCGACAACAACATCAACATCAAGCTTTAGAAATCGGTCATGATGCTTACCACTTATCATTGGGCTAAGGAAAATCACAAGAGGAAAGGGCGAACACTGAAGTTCGAAAGCTCATTGGAGATCATGGTTTGGGCTTACCATTTATTGCTTATCGCTAAGCGGTAAAAGGTAAGACAAGATCACAAAGCCTGAAAGTCCAAAAAAGGACTTAGATAGATTTCACACAAGAAAGACCTTGGGAGGGAAACCTAAGTCCTTGAGAAGGAAGATGAAATGCAAGAAGAAGGTGGGAGGAAGAAAGAGATTTTAGGGCATTGGGCATTGGGAGGACGCCTTATAGACTACAAAGAAAAGGAGGAAGAGGGTAAAGGGGAAGACCAATCCCCGATGCTTGAAAAAAGAACATAGTTGATTTTCCAAAGTACATCGGGGCTCAGAGAAAGGTCTTACCTCTTACCTTAACAAAGGTAAGAGGTAAAGGGGATGGTCGATCCCCGAACTCCGAAAAGCAAACACTTAGTCACTTTTCCAAAGAACATATTGGGGGGTTGGGGGTTAGATGATAGGCATACCTCTTACCTTAACAAAGGTAAGAGTAAAGGGGAAGGCTGAAGTACGACCCCCAAAAGGGCAAAACTTAGCTGATTTTTTAGAAGGAAGGATAGGGGGTAGAGGGAAAGGGTTAAGCCTGATAAAGCAAACACTTAGTCACTTTTCCAAAGAACATATTGGGGGGTTGGGGGTTAGATGATAGGAATACCTCTTACCTTAACAAAGGTAAGAGTAAAGGGGAAGGCCGAAGTATGACCCCCAAAAGGTCAAAACTAAGCTGATTTTTCAGAAGGAAGGATAGGGGGTAGAGGGAAAGGGTTAAGCCTGATGGGAAAAACCTGAAACACTAAGGAAAGAGATGAAAGAAGGGGAAAATAATAAGGAGATCAAGGTGATAGGGAAAGGGAGCGATAAAGAGGGATGCAAGGAAGGAAGAAAGCAACAACCCGAAGGTCTGAAAACACAACACTTAGCCACATTCGGGGTTTGAAAATGGATCTTCTGGCAAGGGGATTTTGTAACTTATAGAATCTCTTGAGCACGATGCACCATTAAGATCTCTTAGATTGGTTATAACTGATGGGAATCACAAGGTAAGTGGCACAAGATGAAAATAGTGCCACCAGTGGCTCTAGTTTGGGATGCATGCTTCAGTGAAGGATGACAAGATTCCAGATCTCTAGGGAAATAGACCATGGTGCCATATCCATTGGGCTCAGAAACTACCCAATCTTCAAACCTCATTTGATGGCCCCAGGCCACCAGATGAAAAAGAGAGATAATGATTTCCTCTGTCAAACACTAGCCTATCAAAGGAGTTGATCTCCCTTAAACCAACATTTTTTCTATAACACCATAGTAGAAATGGCAACCTCTTTCTTTCAAGAACAAACACATGGTTACCTCTAAGAAAGTGAAGACCTGCTACATGTTTGATCTTGTTGTTTCATGGTAACCACATAATGTAGGGCATCTCATTGCCACATATTATATTTTTTGATTTTGTACTAGGTGGGAAAAAATGGGAACTCTAATCAGCACCACATAAAACCATGGTACCTTCATGTATGTTGACCACCTCACATGAATCAAGGAAAAAGGAAAATGCCTCCAATTCACATGAAAAATAAAAATATGCCTCTTCATCATGTTGACTTGCAGAGGGAAACCCATCCTCAAACAAGTCAAACTGAAAACCTTGAAGCTTAGGCATACAAGAAACTTGATCAACCAAAAAATCACCAACCTGGATAACTTCCTATTGCTCAACACCGCCACAAGATGCATGTTGTGTCCAAGTGAAGTGCTCAACATTAGTAGCATTGGCATCCATATTGTGAGAAGAAACTTCTTCATCACAAAGGGATCTATCATATATGAATTCACTTAAAATAGGAACCATGGATGACCAACATACCTTGGGATCACCTATGTTGATGTAGGCCTCATCAACACATCCATTCAAATCATGAGAAATTTTGAATGAAGAGCTACACTCTTCATATTGTATCTCTATTTCAATCTCTTGGCAATCTACTGAGACGTGTGCCACAAAAATTAGAACTATGACACACACCTATGGAACTCATATTAGCAACATTGCCCTACCATGACTGACTTGAAGTACACTACTCATGAGGAAGACTATGAGTTGCACCCTATGAAAACAAGTCTTCATAGGCATCCATGTGACTGACACAATCACACTCCTCAAGTGCAAGATCTTCATGAAAGATACCATCAATTATACTAGCATTTATCTTTAAATTTTCACCTTCATGTACAACTACATCTATGCTATCCTCATGCAAAAAAGCTATGACAAATTCAAAACTAGAATAAGGGAAAGAAGAAGGTGATAAATCAAAAAATGAAGAAGCTTCTTGTTCATCACTTACATCACCATCATATGCATGCACAACATGATCTGACTCATCCAATGAATCTCTTGCATACATATATTCTTCTTCTAACATACTACTGCAACAATCAGCAAAATCATACCCCACACTATCAATCTGGAAATCATTATTGGTTTCATCATTACACATACTATCACACTCATCTAATAGTTTCAACATCATTAGAAGGCATGCCATCAAATATTTAAGTCACTTCATCGTACTTTGCAACTTGGTTGTTGTTCCTGCACTTTGTTTCTACACACAAATCCCCGGTGGGCTGTTCAAAAGCAAGATCCTCACCATAAGAAGATGCATTATTAACTTTTTCTATACCATCCAAACTCCATATATCAATCCTAGTAAGAGTATCAAAACATAATCCAACAAGGAGACTACTTCCATATTGTCTTACCATTACTTCAAGCCACTGGAATATAAATCCCAAACAATAAGGCTTCAAATCATGTGGGATGGTACTCAAGCTTGGCTCAAATCTTTCACAAAATAAATCAATACACATTGATTCATCAGGTCTATCTAATCTGGTATATCATACAAATATTTCATGAATCTATCATGAAAACTAAATGAGGATTCACCCTCATATATTTTTATATCACATAATGCATCAATAGGTGAAATTTTTTCAACCACAAGTTCACATTCATTTTCAAAGTCTTCTTGAATGTGCAGCAATCTACCATCAAATAAGTACTCATTATTCACTTCACCAAAGCAATCCATCAATATTATCTCAAGCTCATGCCATGAACAAATAAAATTCATATTACAAAATCCCCCACTATTTCTTAAATTTTCAGCAAAAAAAAACATGACAACATCCTCCTTTGTTATCTAGCATTTCACCATCAAACTAGTGAAAACATGTATCTATGTTATGATTGTTGATTCTTCATAACCTCCTCTAAACTTATGTAGGTATTCATTTATTTCTCTTGGGAAAAAGTGTGGATAACCTTGGATTTTATCGAAATCCAGAGGGTTATATCTCTCATTAGAGAAACATTTTCTAAGAGGCTATGACTGCAGTTTAGTCATGATAGAATAGCTTGTAGAGGGGGAACCCATTTGGTTATACATATTTACAAAATAATATCTAATCGTCTTACAACTATCTGCTTCAGAATATCCAAATTTATCAACTCCCTTCTCTACTAGTACATTAAAGCACTGAATAATGGACAATAATTACTGGAACTTTATTGTTGACCTTCACACAAAATGCTGCAATAGATAATACCTAAAAATTGTTGCAACCAAACTCTTTTGATGATGTAATTTTTTTTTGTAGAGTCACCACCTCTTTGAAAGAGGAAATGATCTTCAAGCAATAGGGAGATCCTTCCAAGATCAAGGTATTTATGAGTTCTCTCCACCAGTAGAGCACCAGACTTCAAGAATACAACCAAAAATGTTGCAACAAGTTCCTTCTTCAAGTATGAAGGTCCTTAGATCTCAAGACCCAAAAATTTAGATCGGTAAAGCTCAAACTCCCTCCAAACGGATATGCCTCTATCTTCCTCAGTCGAGTCACCACATTTGTTGATGTCTTGTATGAGGCAGAGCATATTTTCAATTGCTCACCCAAAGATTCCTTGTTCTTTCCCCAATAGAGTTACCAATCTATTGGTGGCTCGGATGAGGTAGAGCAGATTTTCAATTGCTTAGCTAGAGATTCTTTTAGTTCATCCCCAACAGAGTCGCCAATCTATTGTTGTTTTTTCTTGCTAAACCTTGAAAAACCTCTAAAGGACAACCAACTCTTATGCTCAAGGACTTCAAGATTAGGGGCCAACGAACAAGATACAGATTTAACACTTTTCTCCCATACACTTTAAGCTCTACAAGACCTAGGTGATTATCCCTATATGTAAAGAAGATAAGCTTCATATAGATGACAAGGGCTTGTAGGGATAATTACACCCCTTTTTCTCATTTAAGTTTAGGTGTGAAGCAAGAAACATGAAAGAAAATCTAAACTAAGAAAGCAGGGAAAAGGCTATTTGAATATAAAGTTTATTTCACAGGATGGGCGAGGAAAACCATGCAAGACCAGGGCCTGCCTTGGGCTACATAGTCATATGTTATGCATTTTATGATGACAAAACCAAACATATCTTGGGGGTCTTCTAAATAGATTATCACCTTGTGATAACGTGACCTACACAAGCCTGTTATGCTACTCTACTTACAGATCTATTTGAAGGTATAATATCTTCACTATCTCTATGTAAGAATTTACATCACTCCTTGAATGACAAGAAAACACATAAACAGTTCAAACAAAAAATATGTTTGAAGAATCTCAATAACCTTGCTACTTAAATTCAAAAGGCATTACACTTCAGAAATGGAGACAACAACATACCAGTGTATATTCATATATGCCATAGTTACAAGATATAGAGATAATGTCACGTAATGGCTTACAAAAACATATCTTCACCTTTCAACAATACACCTTCTATACATAGCATTTTCCTTACCAATACACAAAACTCTCCAAGAGAGAATTGACCTCTGAACTTTGGAAGGAATAATAGAACTCCCAACCCTTACAAAACAACAAAACATTCCTTTATAGATAAGGCATAGCTCAAAACTCGACCAACCACAAACCATAACACAACTAGGGTTTACTTATGAGTTACAAAATATCTAAGTTGAAAAATATGATAAAAAATGAAGAAGGCAACCACCATCAATGCATTAGATATTTATACTAGGAAACCATGTCAAGGAGCATGCAAACAATGAAGAAAACCCCCACCAATCCGTAGCAAATCACGACAAAGACCAAATCGTTGACAGAAGGAAGGACGACAACATAAAAAGAGGCATGGGCACCACTCCATCTTAATGGAAGTAGGCCAAAACAGTATTAAAGAACATTCCCGCCCATCCAAAAAATTAAATTTGGTTGCCAAGAGAGTTTCTGTAACATTAATGGCACCATGTGAAAATCCGCCAAATGTAAGGATGATCAGGCCATCAGGCTCAAAAGGAATGTCTTCCCATGAATTAAATGGTTCATAGGATCAAAGACAACATTGTCGTCGGATATCAGGCTTCGACATTTCATCATACCTCATACACTTCATACACTAGGCATCGACAATGACATCAACATCAAGCTTCAGACATCAGGCACGAGACTTACTACTTATCGTTGGGCTAAGGAAAAGTTTAGGAGGAAAGGGAAAACATCGAATTTTGAAATCTCATTAGAGATTGGGGGTCGAGCTTACCGTTTATTGCTTATCACTAAGTGGTATAAGGTAAGACAAGATTATGAAGCCCAAAAGTTTGACAAAGTACTTAGATGGATTTCACACAAGAAAGACCTTGGGAGGGAAACCTAAGGCATTGAGAAGGAAGAAGAAATTCAAGAAGGTAGGAGGAAGAAAGAGAGTTTAGGGCGTCAGGCATCGAGAGGATGCCTTACCGACTGCAAAAAAGGGGAGGAAGAGGGTAAAGAGGAAGACCAATCCCCAATGCCCGAAAAGCAAACACTTAGTTGATTTTCCAAAAGCACATTGGGGTTAGGGAAAGGTCTTACCTCTTACCTTAACAAAGGTAAGAGGTAAAGGGGAAGGCTGAAGTCCAACCCTCGAAAGGTCAACACTTAGCTGATTTTTAGAAGGAAGGATAAGGGGTAGAGGGAAAGGGTTAAGCCCAATGGGAAAAACCCAAAATGCCAAGGAAAGAGATGGAATAAGGGGAAAATAAGGAGATCAGGGTGACAGGGAAAGGGAGTGAAGAAGAGAGATGCAAGGAATCAAGCAAGCAACAACCTGAAGGTCCACAAACACACCACTTAGCCACTTTGGGGTTTGAAAATGGATCTTCTGGCAAGGGGATTTTGTAACTTCTAGAAGCTCTTGAGCATGATGCACCATTAAGATCTCTCAAATTGGTTATAACTGATGGGCATCACAAGGGGAGTGGCACAAGCTGAAAATAGTGCCACCAAGAATAATTTTATCTACAAACTCACTATATAATACATCCATCTCAAGCATCATATACATATTAGTACATGAAAACCATCAAACAATAATTAAAAAGCCATGAGCTACAACCACCCAAAAAAATTCACCCAAATGCCTAGTTAAAACATCAACACCCAAAATCCCAAGATGAGTTCACAATCTAAACAATGAAATGTTCTTTCAACTTGTAATAAACATGTAATAACCCACTCACCAAATTGGGTGTTCCATTTTCATCATTATCTCCATTTAAAGATGTCTTATGATGTGTTGTATTATGCATCAAAAGTTGGTTAACAAGTGTAATTACCTCTTATAGCTCTTTTATATGTCCAATATTTTTTTACATTTCTAATGTAAGAGGCCATAAATTTTTATTTGGGAGGCCCTTGGATCCCTTTTTCATAAATTTTAGAGTTCAAAAATATCTACACCACATGCATCCTTAGAAGTGATGTTGGACAACTCAAAAAAATTATATTGGCAAAAAAATTATAATCCAAAAATTGAGTTTTTGTGTTTCATAATCCAAAAATTGTGTTCTTCATAAGCTCAAAATTAGGAGGAAGGTTAAGAAATATGTCCTAACATTGGGTTTAATATATGTTCATTTTTTAAGGGGATATTCTATGCAAAACATCCCATAAGATCCGATGTAAAGTATTTTGTTATATGTAATGTAAAATTAGTATTTTATCTATATGTATTTTACAAATTAATGTATTTTAACAACCCTTTTATAAATAAAGAATAAGGGTATTTGAATGATCCATCAAATAAAATCCAAAATTGAGTTGTTATGATCGTGTATGCATAGCTAGTCAATGGTAATTTCTTTCATAATTTAGATAATGATGAAATTGTAATCAAATTTTCTTTTTAAGTTTGTAATAGACCCTCTCATAGGTTCCTTAAAGTGGTGTTGTGAAGAATTTATAGAAGGTAAAGGTCCTCATTCACTTGGCTTTCTACTCTTGAGTACATCACACCTAGAGCTTTTTATGGGAAATTTCTCATGAGTTTTATGCAACACCCACTTTTCATTGCCTTGGCCCTATGCAACATCTATTAAGTTATTTATTGAAATTACATGGCCTTAGAAAGGATTCTCATAAGTTTTACAAAACATCTACTTGTCATTTCCTTGACCCTATGGATGTGATTTACCCTCAAAATGCTAGCATTGTGTTGCAAATGACATTAAAGATAGTATAGGCTCACCTTGCATGAGGATGGTTGTGGTAGCATGAGTATTTAATTTCCCCAAGGATCATCTCCTTTGTCATATTTAGGGGATGATCCAATACATCATATATCATATTGGTTATAATTGATATGGCTAGTCATATTTTGGGTCTTGTTGATTGTTTAAGTGGAGGTGTTCTCGAAATAGGCAGTATTTTGATTTTAGGATTGTGAATTGAAGAATACAATTGTGCAACAATCTTGAAAGTAAATGACGGTTTTGAGATGTAAAAAAAAAATTCAGATAGCAGAATCCAACAAAGTACACAAAAGCATAAATTTGATTTAAATTTTAGGCACAAAATACAGGACAAAGGGACCTAGGGTGGCTATGTCCTAGATAGGGTGTCTAAAAATTCAAAGTTTGAGTATGTTTATTACTATTTAATGTTCTCAATTATGTGTGTAAATATATTTGACAATGAATATTTTCTAGATTTTGGTGATTTTATGACCATGGAAATGAAGAATGCAAGTGTGCAAATGTATGAATGATGAATGAATTTTTTTGAATAAAATTTCTAGATGCAAGATGCAATGATTGACTAATTCCAATTTGCTAAATCTGAAAATGATGATATAAAAATTCTTTTTGAAAGAATCTAATGCAATTTTTTTCTTTTTAGCAATATGAAATATACTTAAATGTTTGCAAATGACACTTTTTATTTTGTTTTCATATTTTAAACGGCCTAATGCAAACTTATGAATGTAATTTGAATCTAGATGTGAGCTAAAATGACTTAACTAAATCTTATTTTAACCTTGAATGCAATATGAATGAAATATTTTTGAATTTTATGTCTTTTATGATGCAAAAATTAAACCCTAAATGAGAAATATAAAACAATTCAAAGAAAAACTTAGATCCAGGGTGAATTTTTAGAAGGTATATAATGTTAATAGGTCGGGTTCACCAAAATGAAATGAAAGGAAAAGGGGCCCCTTCTTGGTTTGTGGCCTTAGGGTTCCACAATTTTCTCCTAGTTTCAATAATGTTTTGTTTTATGGATATGTATGTGAATGCAAGGATGGAATGGGGGTTTGAAGGATTTGGAGAATGTATTTGATTGACTTACAACCTAAAAGGTGAGTCAACTAGCCCTTAACCAAATTTGGAAATGACCTAATAATGAAATGCAACAAATCTAATTGTCCTAATGATGCAAATTAGTATTTGATGCAAATACAATAGATCTGAGAAGTCAAAAAAAATTGGACACCAAAAATAAAAAGGGGAGGACACTGTGCACCCATGGTACAAATTTTAGCCTAATTTTTTGAGATGGTGTCAGGGGTACCACTGTCCTGCTAGGGATTTTTTAGATCTATTTTCATAGTCGTCTGATGTCAGATATGTAGTTTTGTTTCCCATCTGCAGACTTTTCAAATCTCTATCAAATATTTTTGTAATTGATTTTTTGTGATTTTTAAAGGTGTATGTTTTCAACAACAACAATAAATAAAGTGTCTTCAAATTTACTTTGATCCTCTTCAACTTGAGATATGCACATTGACAAAGAGAGGAAATGTTGGGCTATTTTAGGTGCTTGCCTCAGTCAAAACCCATGTAATTTTTTGCACTTCCACAATGACAATGTCAATGATAAATGAATAAATGAAAGGAATGAATGATGAAATCACAAAGTGTTGCAACTCACTACCCTTCAATAGCTTCCTTGAAGGATTGAAGTCATACACATCACTTCAAGGATCTTGGATCTTGCTTGCTTGATCTTGTTTGAATTCTTGAATGATTTGGAGACCTGCAACAAGGTTTAGCCTTCACAAAATAATTATAACATGGATACACATACACTTTGACATGATGTTGGATCTTGAGTTACTGCAACAAAGTGTTGAAATGTTGCTATTGACTTGCTCTGGAATAATGCTCTTGATAATTACTTGATCACAAACTCTCCAAATTTCTAGATTCTCCTCATTATATTTGAAATTATGTAATAGCTAGGTATTTATATGCTATTATTCTAATTTCTCAAAAATTGAATCCCAACAACCAACTTTAAATATTTGAATTTAAAATAATAAAATGCAGACACCAAAATATTTGAATTTGGAGCCAAAATAGGGGGGCATAGGCACCCTAGGTGCTAGTGTCCCAACCCTATTTTTGGGGTTTTAAAGTGTCAGGGATAAAGTATTAAATGAGATCATTTTTTTTATGCTTGCAAATTTCTAGAAAATATTTAAATTAAGTCATGGAATGCCTAATTTGGAAATAGGAGCTTAATTAGGTCCAATAACTTTGAGGGGATTAAAACATAATGTGAATTATCAAGGTGAGAATTCACAATGTACACACCTCAAACATCCTGGGTTAGGGTATGCATCTCCTAATGTTGCCTCTACTAAGCCTTCTTGTCAACTCATTAAGGATGTGCAAGCTTCCTTTGATATTAACAGTGCCAAAAAGGATAGTCACAAAGAATCGATTGAAGGCATCACCAATCTCTTCCATGAATCTCATATCCTTACCATTTCATCCAACTCATCCACTTCTATCAATCCTCTAGACTTGGATCAAAAAGTATCATCCCAAAAGAACAAGGCTATTAAACAAAAGTAAAAAAATCCAAAAGCCTTTATCAAATGCAGATCCAAAATCAAAAGAAATAAATAAAAGCCAAGAAAATTCCTTCAGTCAAAATCAAAATTAAAATCTATTGGAAAAATAAAAAATCAAAGTCAAAAATAAAGAAAGCAAACATTATCTCTAATCATGCCCCTTCATCCAAAATAATTGGGGGCATCTATGAAAGAAAAATACAAGAAACGATCTTGTTGATCATAAGTTTTCATCCTCATCATCTTTTCGCAATATATACACTCTACCTAATCCACCCATATCCATACACCCATCATATAATTTCATCCCCCCTTGGAAATGTATCTCAATGGACCTTTGATGGTGACCCCTTGACGCACTTTAATCTAATGGTTACCCGAACTCCTTTTCATGTGAAGCATGATGAACCATGTAGTGTGCACATTAGTGATCATATCTTAGCTCCCTCTATCTTTCACATAAATTATCTTCTATCATCCATCTCACACAATCCATATCCATCCATCCTACATCATCATTCACCTATTAAAGAGTGTCCACCATGATCGCAACATCATCAAGTCTCGTAATTAAAAAAATAAAAAAATAAAAAAAATAGTAAAGAGAAACAATCCATCCATAGGTGAAAACCACTTTGGTGGTGCCTCGGATAAGTACCATGGTGAAAACCTGGAAACATGTGCCATGTGTAATAGTCCCTTATCCATAATCTCCTAGGATTCCATCCCATCCACTATCATTCCTTATCCATCCATTTTCACCCATCCTTCCTTATCCTTTCCCATGCATCAGATGTGGAAGTTACATCTACATTATGTTAATGATTTGATCTTATATATCCTTAGTTTCCTCTCACTTTGGCCTTCAAGTCTCATGCATTTGGATTCCCTCATATTCATCCATAATAAATCAAACAATCAACCCAAACCATCCAACCTCATATTGTATCCATCCCATCTCAAACCTAATAAAGAAATTGTCATTCTTTCATCCCATCTAACAATCAAAAGAATAAAAAAAATCAAAATCTTGAATGCCTCAAAGTTGACATTCACTAATCCAAACATTGCAACCAAGACATCAATCCTTGATCAAAATCATATCATAATCCTTATTGTTAAACATTACTCAATCATCTTATCCTTTTGCCGATCAACCAATCACATTATCATAATCTTATCAAATCCTTTCTTAAATGATTATCCTAATTGCATGAAAATTATTCCTTATCAAAGCCTTGCTTAGGTGAGTATCCATGCCTAATTGCAAGAAAATCATCATTATCCAAGCCTTTCTTAGGTAATTATCCAAGCCTAATCACAAGAAAATCATTCATCATCACCATCGTTATCATCTTCATCATCTATTTGATCTTTGAAAAGAGATATGTTGATTACATGACATGTTTGCAGTGATTCTTTTATTTTAATTTATTTATTTGATCATTATCTTTTAACCCATGACTACACCTGCTTACAACTGCCTTGATCTATCTATATCTTGGTGTGTTATAACTGGTGCATCATGGGGCATCATCTTGTTTGTTGTACTTGTCATTGTTGAGTTTCAATTTCGTGCAAAGGTTATCTTGTCACCCTAGTTCTTCATACCAAGTGGTGTATAATTACCTTTGATATATCAAATTTTAGGATTGCTCGATACATACTGGCATAACCTATTCATCATCATTCAAATTTCCTTTCCTTTTCATCTCCTTCACCCTCTCTCAATTTCCAATTCACATGCTTCCTAATCCTAATCCCTCATTGATCCCTTTCATTTCAAGAACACATTCACGTTCTTCTAACCCGCATGTCCTCTTGAGGGGGCATCTCATCACCTAATCCTATTATTTCATTTTTCATCCTTTCTCATCCTCCCATCTATTGGGGCATCATCTTTGACCCGTATCCTCTTCTATCCACTATGTTTTATGCTTCTTTGATACAACACCACTTCGTGGCATCATATCAAAGAGGGGTGAAATGTAGACACCTAAAATATGGCCTTACCTAACCACACCTAATTTTAGCCTATTATAAGACTTTAATTAAATAAATCTTATTTATTTAATTATTTCTATTTATTCCCTTGTTTTTCCTAATCTACTAATTTAATAAATATTTATTATTTATTTAATTATTCTCTTCATAATCCATTGATTAAATAAATAGTTATTATTTATTTAATTATTCTCATCATAATCTTTTAATTGAGAAAAATAATTATTATTTATTCAATTATTCCCAACATAATCCTTTAATCAAATAATTATTTATTATTTATTTAATTATTATCACTTCACATAATCCCATTAATTAAATAAATACTTTATTTATTTAATTGATTTCCCTTTATCTTCTATCTTTGCCCATATAATCCTATCCTTTCACCTTGTTCACATGGATCATAATCTAAATTTGTCTTCATGTGACAAGTGTCCCCTTCACAATTCTAACTAACTCCTTGCTTAAATTCATTGAAGCTAGACACCCTCTCAAAATTCAAACTAAATTTCCACCTCATCCCTTCATTTTAATTTCACCTCTTAATCCTAGCCATTCCCATAAGGATGTTTCCCTAAATCTAATCCTAAACCGAGATCCTATCTATCATTTGACACCTTTATCCAAACCCTAATCCTCCTTCAATCTTAGCCATCCATTATCAATCATTTCTAGCCATTGATTTTTCCTCTTCAAGACTCTATATCTAGAGGTTCTCATCCTTCATTTTCAACTATTCAACCTAATAATCTTGGAGCTATCATACTTACATGCTATCATTTTGAGCTTTTATCTTGCAATCATCTATCAAATAATAGCAATGTTGTGTTAGATTATTGATAAATCTACATATCAATATCAAGCGCAAATCAAATGGAGTAAGGGTGAATTCCATTTTTCCTCATCAAGCAGAGGAGAAAAGATAGAGAGAAGGAGAGAGGGAGAGGTAGGGATAGAGCAAGAGAGATGTAGAGACGTAGATAGGGAAGGAGAGACAGGGGGAGGAGGCATGGAGAAGTAGGGAGGGAGAGAGAGGTGAGATAGATAGAAGGAGAGAGAGGGAGTAGAAGGGAGAGATAGAGAGATGTAGATAGAGAGAGAGAGAGAGAGAATGGTGAGATAGAGAGCGAGGGAGAATGTCGAGAGAGAGAGAGAGAGAGAGAGAGAGAATGGGGAGAGAGAGGGGGGAGAGAGAGAGGTAGAAATGGAGAGAGAGATTGAAAGAAGTAGATAGTGAAGGATAGAGAGGGGGAGGAGGGAGGGAGAAGTAAGGAGGGAGAGAGAGTTTAGATAGATAAAAGTAGAGAGGGAAGGAGAGAGAGAGAGAGGGAAGGAGGGAGAGAGAAGTAGGGAGAGAGAGAGAGGTGAGATAGAGGGAAGGGGGAGAGAGAGAAGGATGGACATGTAGAGAGGTAGTTCTTGAGCTAAAGGGACATAGAGGTTTAGAGCATAAGGGATAAAAAATGAGTGAGATAGATAGAGAAGGATGATACAACTTTTTGATTACTAAAATTTGACCTCCTAATTACTGAAATTTGATATGTTGATTATTGAAATTTGACTAAGTATGAAAAGTTATAAGATCTTCCAAAAGCTAGAATTTGCATTATAACTCCTAGAGATCCAATACCACTCTCAAAAATCTTACAACTATATACATGAAATATAACTTAAAGTATAAGAAAGTAAATGTCCATATGTAAATTTCAACTTATACTTAATAAATAGGAGAAAGAAAAAATAAAGATATTTTTTTTCAATGCAAAATATAACACGAGCGCATTATAATTCACTCATCTTTTGTGAAATCACATAACACGAACACGTTATAACAAGCTCATCTTTTGTGTATTCACATAGCACAAGTGCATTATAACATTCTCATCTTTTTGTGTAATCACATAATGTGATCACATTATAATGTTCTTATCTTTTGTGCAATCACATAACATGAGCATTTTATAACACGCTCATGTTTTATGTAATCACATATTGCAAGTGTGTTATAACACACTTGTCTTTTGTGCAATCACATAATGCAAGTATGTTATAGCATGCTCACATTTTTTGAAAGCCAAACCATAACATGAGTGTGTTACAATGCACTCACATTATGCCTTGGTAATGATCGAGCCTAAGCTCTACCAGCCCATAACATGAGTGTGTTTCATTATAACACATTCATATTTTCTCTATTTTGGGAGAAAAAAGAGGAGTGGCTTCTTTTTGGTCCCCCATTTTTTTGCACCTTCCCAATATCTAGAGCTATTAACTGGTGAGGTCACAAATGGGGGACCTCATCCCTAATGTAAATTCCTAAAAATTACATCCCATTGGGGTTTGAACCTTGATGGCAAGAATAACAACACAAAAAATTAACCATCACACTATACCACTATTGACGCCCAATATCTAGCATTGATTACTTATATCTTAATATATTTATTATTCAATTTGAATAATGATGTAATTTTAATATAGTTTATCGATTGGTAATTTGTTTCATTTGTACTTGTTAAGATATGCCTACAAACACAAAATAATTGGAAAGGGGTATCATGAAGGATGGGAGTCTCATATGGTTAGAGTAAAACCTTTAAAATCATATGGCTATGTATGTACACCAATATCTCATTATGTGGTTTGGATAATGTAAAAAGTCACAATCACTATTTTATAATGCTCATGAGTTGGTTGGTTAAGTGTTAGCATACATGCGTATTTATTTTGATTCCTTACTATTGAAAACACCCAGAGACTGAAGGGGGGTGAATTAGTCTTTTCAAAACTTTAAACCCTTTAGCCCAATGCAAACTCAAACTTCTTAATCAGATCAGAAACCCTCAAATAGATCAACAACAAGGAAAGGTATAGCAGTTAACAAGGTCAACAACTCACAAAAATGATAGATAAAAAAATTCAACCGTTAACCAAATCAACAACAATGGGAAATGAAACAAGGAACACACATGCACAAGATGACACCAAATTTATGTGGAAAATCCAATGAGGGAAAAACCACAGTGAGAGTTAACTCACAATATAGAAGCTCAATGCTTGCAAAAGTTACAACAAGGCTCACTACCAAAAGACTTGAAAACTAAGGTGCACAACACAACCTTAGGGAAAGATACAAGTGACTTGTAGAACTGAAGCACACAACTCTAGGGAAAGATACAAGGACCCGATGAGATTCACTATTTCAGAGTAGGATACAAGAAGTTTATAGAAAATTACAATATTTGTCAACACAACACTTTACTAACTAAGGCGTTAAAGCACATCTAATCTTTCTTCCACACACTTTCGCACTATCTCTGCTAGATATTCAATACATTTCACAGTCACACATCTTACAACTTATTTGATCTTCCATTTATATCCACTATAAGATCTCAAAACATCAATTAGGTCAGCTAGGAAGAAGATAAATAATAATCTCAACAAGTCGACCACAAAGCCATAGTGTATTCCTATCCAAAAGATAGAGAGGAACAAAAAAAAATGTATTGCATCTTTCAATGTGATCCCAAACAACTCACATGCTTGCGTAAATCAACCCAAATCGATAGGGAAACATTTAGATGAAACATGAAGCACATAACCATTCGGCCTAAAAACATACTTCCAATTGAATTCACTCAATGCAGTTCTAACCAAGATAGGTCAGGACCCAAATCTTCCTTAACACAATCTCATATGTTGGCACAAACTTCCAAGCACTTAGCACAAGTAAGAGAACAAGCCCCATCGATCAGATATCCACAAATTCCCTAGAAGACCAACTCAACACATAATGCAACACCAAAGAGATCAACCATAGATGTGTGGATCACAAAGAGATGTTCCTTGAACATATAATAACACTTTCAGATACTTCTTCCACACAGTAATGCCACCAACAACCACCACATACCAAACTGAAAAAAAATACTTCATCCCAAGAGCACAAAATACACAACCATGAGTTATAACATTAACAGATCAACTTGTGGACCACTTCAACACATGAAATTTGAATTGAGACACTGCACTGACACTGTGAGCACATCCACCAAGTTGCAGGAGTAGAGACATCAATACAAATAAATGCAGAGAATTTTTCAGACTAGTCCAAACAACTAACAAAATTGCCAACCTTCTACAATTCACAAAAACCTCCTCGACAATACAGGAGACCTGAAAAGATAGGAGTGCAATGTCCATAAAGTAAAAACACTAAATCCCAAACTGCAAGACCACATCTTCAATAGTGGAGGAATACAAAGCATTCTCCCAAACAACCTTCAAAGTAACGTCCTGAAACATCAACATTCACCAACATGCAGAGCCTATAACTACCTAATACCAACACATACTTCCTCAAAATCAACATGAGAGAGCACACAATGTACTGTATACCATCAACAACATCTCTCCACCATCAACAACACTTCTAATCCTCATCTTAATGCTTCTAACCCTCATCTTAATATATCATTATGAAATTAACTCTGCTAACAACCACCATATTCAATACTTTTTTCATTGCCATCAGATAAGGCATGAAATCCAAACATGAACATCAACAACACATACATCAATGATAGCCCAAACTGAATGTTGTCAACAATGATAACCGATTCAAAACAACAATACAAAAATCTTCCCAAGTGTTGACAACCAATGTCAATAATACAACCACTTCAACAATCTCACCAGGTGTTGACATTAATAAAAACAAACTCATCAATGACAACCAATGCCAAACATACAACAATCTCACCAAGTGTTGACATGAGTGACAACCAATGCCAACACTTACAACCATATTTGGATAAATTTATGATATTTAGTTTTGAATTGGCTAATTTGCTGATTAGTATTTAGTATTATCTTAAGGGCTTTGTCAATTTGTCAATTGTATTTCTAATAAGGATAATCGTTTTTTATTATAAAATTAATAGACAAACAATTGAGCACTCTCACAATGGCCAAAATTTATCCTATGTAGAAACCCTATGTTAGGGTACTCAAAAATATTATAGTAGATCTCATGGAGTCCAAGGAGGAGGACAAGGCTTGCATATGGGGCCTTTTCAAAAAGGGAATAGTCAAATTTTTAGAAAGGGAGATATTTTTGAGAAACAAGAATTCTCAAGCTTCTCATGATGGTCACCCTCACAACTAAATCCAAAGACACACTTTTAAATAAGCTTCAAAAAGCGTCAGCAAAAGGGAAGAGAAAAGAAGAAAGCATATTCAATGTCCTTACACATAATCAATATTCTACCAAATAGAACTAGAAACCTAAATTAATGCCTTATAGGGTTTCTCATGAGGGCCAAGCTCAAAAAATATGGAAACCTAAATATTTGCATCCTAAGATCCAAATGGGGGACCTTATTAGAGGGAGTCTCTAATATTAATATTTAGATCTATCTTCTAGAGGAGATCATTTCTCCACATGTCTAATACTTGTAGAAAAAAGCCCTTTTACGTAAGTTCTAGAATTTAAACCTTGATAAATAAATTGAATTCATGGGAAAATGAGAATTGGGAAGGTGTGGATAATATTTTTTCATTGAAAAAGAAATTTTATTTTTTTGGCTATTTTCAATGCTTCAAATGCTTGTGATTTTGTAATGAAGAAAAAACCTAGTTTTTACATGGTTCAAGGTTGTATTTGCAACCATGGGTTTCAAAACTTGAGCCACTTATAGCCAATATAAAATTTATTCCATGTTGGATTCAAATGAATCACCTCCCTCTTCAATATAGAGATCTTAAGTTTCTAGAAATATTGGGAAACTCCATGGGTCTATTTTAAAATCATCATTTGATATCTTGCCAATATCCTAAAAATCTAATTTGACTTTGTGTTTTGATGGATATTTCTAGAATTACTCCTAAGTCTCTTTCCATTTTAAATCTCTAAAAGGAACTTGAAAACGAGAAACCATTATTGAAGGTCTAGACCCTATATGCTATTTTTTTCATTCTTATGGACACCTTTCAAGTAAATATAAAAGTTCCCTCCTTCCAAGCAGGTATGTAAGGATCTAAAAACTAATCCTCTGAACATGACTAAAAATCAAACTCATTATTACAAAGACAAATGTTCCTACTTTTATTCCTCAAGATTTAACTTGGAATACTGATAATAGCTATGTTGAATTCGAGCCCTCAACCCCTAATCAAACTCTTCAAAATGTTGATATAATCTTCTCCCATAAGAATGTAGCAAATCTTGAGCAAGGAGAAAAGCTTAGTGGAGGAGAAGATTTTGCAAATTGATCCTTGAAAATTTGTTGAAGAGGAATTTGTTAAAGATACTCTAGATGATACCAATCCTCTTATTGATGTTCAAAATCCATTTCCATTGGATAATTTATAGGATTTGGTTAATAATATTCTTTAAAAAATGGATTATGAGCTATCAAATGATATTACAATTAAAGTATTAAATGAAAATATGGAGTTATTTTTCTCAAACCCGTTCTATTTCTCAAATAGAAAGAGAAGAGAAGAAAGAAGGATTTACTTCTCCATCAAAAAGGGGTAGAAAATAAAAAATAATCCAAGAGGAAATAGCAATAGGGATTCAATTGACCCTTGATAAAATTTTAAGACCAAGAAGTGCTTGTCGCTCTTCTTGAGAGCGAAGAAGATCCTCTCATGGAATAATATGGGAATCAATGCCCCTAACAAAAAACACATAATTAAGTGCCAATTAGATTCCAATGGCCTAGATAATATTCTATTACAAGAAACCAAGTTTTAAGAGGATCAAGGAGATGATTTTTTTTATAAAACGGAATTTTTATTTAGTTGCTACGATAGGTGCTTCAAGAAATTTGGCTATTTTATGGAACAATAAAAAGGCGGATTTAGAATTGATTACCACTACTCTTGATTGGATGTTTGTTAATTAACACATTTCCATCTCCATTTTTGGTTGATCAATGTATATTTTTTGAATTTTATGATGGTTAAGAAATTGTTGTGGAACTTTATTTCTTAAATTTTGGGTCATTTGAAGGAGGAAAAGTTATTCTAAGAGGGGATTTTAGTGCTATTTTAAACTTGGAAGAAAATTTGGAGGCAGTCTTCCTCATCTCAAAATAATTAAAGGTTTTAATGAATTTGTAAATGATAACTCCTTAATAGATTTCCCTACTAAAAATGGCTTGTTTACTTAGAATAATAAAAGGAAAGACTTCCTATTGATAGCAGAAAGATCATACCATTTTTTACTATCTTCAAATTGGCTTCATGATGAGCAATCTTGTTTTCCTCTATCCTTTCCTTCTCAAGATTAGATAATTTCCCAATTTGGTTGAAGTTTATTGAAAAGTCAAGGAGTTTATCTCATATGTCCTCTTTCAAGTTTGAGGTAATGTGGTTACGAGACAACCAATTTATTGGGTTATACGACTACAAAAGTTAAATTTCTATTTTTGTACAAAATAAATAATATTTTTTGCACAAACAAAAATGTAGTTTTTGCAACAATTTATCTTTCTCATAAAGGAACAAATATTTGCTTCTTCAAGATGCCATTAAATTTTGAGAATAAAATAAAACAAAAAGAATTTTTTTGTTAAAACTTCACAATGACTTACCTAATTTATTTATTATTTATTATTAATGTTTGGAGCTCTATTTCTAGAGGAACCTAATTTTTACTAAGGAATTCCTAGTGCTTCTTTGAAATTTACATTTGAGAAATCTCAAAGTGCTCTTGTGAAAACCCTATGGGGAAATCTTCTTGAAATCTAAATAGCTTAAAAAGTGATTGAAGATGTTATTTCTTTTTATGATATGAAGAATTGGAACAAACAATTAAACATAGACAATGATAAACAATGAAATAAACAATCTATTGAAATGAGAGAAAAAATGATATTGCTCTCGAATTAAAATATAGTCATTCACATTACACCACAATCTATTACATAGAATTGACTTTAAAACGCCATTATCCAGTATGAAACTAATTACAAGAATATAACTACTAAAACCAAATTTTTATTTATTAAATTAGCAATAGATTATTTATTTATTTATTTATTTATATAACTATATATGTCAAGTACTAAATTCTAACACCTCACCTTAGTACTGACATAGAGGAAAGCTAGAAATTAGTACACATATTCTTCGTCACTTTGATGTGGAATTTCTTCATCACTTGAAGTGTGGTCCTTTCCTTCAATTATCAAAACGTTATCTTGCAACTTTCCATCAAGAAGATCCCATGCTCTCTGTTTGCAATTCAGTACTACATGTTTTGTATTTTACAATAGAAACATGTGCCACTTGCATGTTTGAACTTCATCATATGGTTTGATTTTTGTAAGAAGTACTAGCCTTGTTTTGTGCAGTCAATACAACTTCTTCGTCTGAAACATGTTTTGTTTCTTTCATCAAGCAATGTGGATATAATACTCTCTAGACTTGGATTGATTTTCCTTAAGGTGAATACCTTGTGAGACATACTATTTGGCATACTATTTAAAAGTATGGCTTTAGCATCATTTTCCTTTATTTCTTCATTTATACCAGCCAGATGATTTATCAAGGAATGAAATTTACTGATGTGAGACACTATATCTTCACCTTCTTCCATTTTCAAACCATACAACTTTTATTTTATAGTTATTTCTGAAATAAAGTTTAGATAAACTGAAACCAATTATAACCAATGCTTTCTTATCTTTTACCTTCCATTTTTGAAGTTCATTTGCATATGTTGGTTTTGGCACTGTACCATCAATAATTTCCTAGAGATCTCTTTTAATTAACAATAATTGTAATGTATTTGCCAACTATGAAAATCATTTCCATCAAACTTTTCATAAAGGCTTAATTTATGCATTTGCGTTGAATAAAATGTGTCAAATAAAAGGAAAAAAATTGTAAAGAAATGATTTCTTCTTTTTGTGCCCTAAACGCCTCTTTTCAGCATGCACATACCACGCCTCCTTTAATGTAATCGCTCCAATGGCTGACCAACATAGAATATCCTGATGCTCCAATATGAATAAAGGCCACGGTGAAATCACAAAAACAGTCACATTCAACGCACAACAGAGCGGCATCCACAGAAACGTCATTGTAGTTGAGTGCTTAATCAATGTACTGCAATGATGTCCTGTTTCCGGTAAATCAAATCTTTAAAATGCCTTTGAAAGTTCAAAATGCCTTCACAAATTTTCAAAAAAGTTGCATGCAATATTCAAACCAAATTAATCTTCATCAATACTACTTCAAACGCCTGGCACTTCTAATGATTACTGCGCCCAAAAAGAACATAAAGAAGCAACAATTTCAACGCCAAGTTTGAACAAATGCTTGCAGCAGATTGGGATTTTTTTTTTAATTTTTGGGATGATAACAATGAATAGAGTGAAGTGATAAACAATGGCAAGAATGGAGAAAACAAATACAAGAATGGTAGAAAACAATAGCAATTGCATGTGGTCTTCACTGCAGTACCATTGTAAACACCGCTGTTGTGAAAAAAACAAATGAAGGGAGAGAGATGAGAGAGAGGTCCAAGAAGAAACATGTTCTAATACCATATTGAAATGAGAGAAAAAAAACAAGATTGCTCTCGAATTAAAATAGAGTCATTCACATTACACCACAATCTATTACATAGAATTAACTTTAAAAAACCATTATCCTGTATGAAACTAATTGTGAGAATATAACTACCAAAACCAAATTTTTATTTATTAAATTAACAATAACTTGTTAATTTATTTATTTAACTATATATGTCAAGTACTAAATTCTAACAACAATAATAATAAACATAATAGTTGCTTCTATTCTTATTTCCTAGCACCAACAAATCCTATATTAACAAATGAGTCCACTAATACATACAATATTTCTACAAGCAACTTTTTTATAATCTACTAAAAAAACTATTACAACTAACTAATTAAGCTGGAATAAATATGAAGTTGGTCATGTAGATGTAGAGAAAACTTTTTTAACACAAACTTCCCTTAAAACCTAGGTCCCTTCTTGCTTTCCATCCCTCTTATGACTACTTGACTATTGGTTCAATCTCCAAAGTAAGATTAGGTGACAAAGGGGGATTAGAATACTAGAATGGCTCATATGAAACCTAATGAGAATGGTTTGTTGTGGCTATGAGCTTTCCAAAATTCAACACTTTAAATGAATTAGAATGTATGTTTCATATTGTGCATTGCTTGGAGGTGATCGGCAAATAAATGAAAATCTAAATTGATTTAGATTGGAGGAAGAACACATTAAGGAACTCATGTTTTGGATGTAATTTTTGCATGTGAATAAAAATAATGAGCTCACTACTTTACATAAATTTGCCTTATTATAATATCTTGATTATAGTAGAAATCTTATTGGCTTAAAACATAAATATAAATTGATCAAAATAAGACGAAGAAGAGGCAAGGAACTCCCATTTTTGAAGTAATTTGTGTGAAGGAAAATGATGAGTTAGTGCTTCAACAAAGTGACTACTTTTGATATATTTTGGTTGTCATGAAGAATATGCATTCATTTATTTAAAGGAGCCTTTGATACGATTTTGCTTGTTTGGGTGAACATGCATTGGTTACTTGAACAAAGTGGCAAATTTGTAACTAGAGAAAAAATGAAGTTTTTACACAAAATGAAGATCTGATCAATTACTAGATGACAAATGACAATAAAAGGAAACAACTAGGAGGTTTTAGATAGTCAACAAGTGGAGCCTTGCCCTAGAGAAACATGTCAAATGTCACACAATCATGTTTTCATGAATTATTGGATTATTTTTGGGATCTTGATCATCACTAGACTTACCATGTCAACAAGTTCCATTTTGGGTGCTTACAGGAACAATATTATCTATTGTACCGCTATGTTTCTTAGACAATATGACAAATATGTTGCAAAATAATTCCAAATGAGCCAACATGCAAATGTTAAAGAATTCTTACATATCTCTTCTCAATTGGAGGACAGTTGTTTTGACACACAACTTCAATATGTGGTTGCCTAGCTACATTGGTTTAGAATTGGCACCTAAATCCATGGTTGCACACATTGGCATCCAAAGCCATGAAGAAGCTCTTCTAGTCTTTGCACTTTAGGCATGCAAAAGAGCATATTAATGGTATCAAATGTATTCATGTACAACTCATAGAGCTTCTTGAAATCTCAATATCTTTTATGCACGTCGTTAAGCTTGTATTTCAAGTTCAAGAAGAATTTGAAGAATGCATCACAACTCTATAAGAATGTTTAGAGGTTGTTCCTCACAAACATGGCCATGTTGCTTAAGAGATTTGTGGTGCATCACTTACTCTTGATGAGCTCTACTTGGTGTTTCAAATGGCCAATGTTAAAGCATTGAGCTTTGATGGCTTTGCTTATGAGTTTTACAAAGCTACTAGGATGTTTATTATAACTTGTTTTAGTTTGACTAAGAATGGAGCTTACTTAAATAAAGTTATAACCCAACTTAACACCTTCAACAAATCTTCTAGTTCAAGCTTGCAATGGAACAAGACTATATGCTATTAGCAGAACACATTTCCTTTTCCTAAATGCCTTCAACAATTATATTGAAAATGATAAGGGAGATGTTCAAATTGCTTTTGAAATGTGTTACAACATAGGCAAAAGTTGTTTGTTGGATCACCAAGCTTCTTTCCTTGTTTAGTAAGCTTTAAATTTGAACTAAAGTTGTAAATCAAGTATATTATTCCTTGTGTTGGGTTTAGTCTAAAGTGGCTTATGACAAGCTTGCCAATCTTATATGAGATTTCCTATAGATCAATCCCAAGCAACCCCAAGGCTTTCACAAAGTTGCTTGGGATATTTGTTGCCTTCTACAAGACAAAGGAGGAACATCATTGATGTCTATAAGCCAATTAAATTATTTGTGCAACAAGGCTTGAAGACTTGGAATATTCTCCTCAAGAATTATACCTTAGCTAGTATGCCTTATGGCAAGAAAACCTAAAAGGAGTTGGTTTCCATATTCTCCTTGTCATCTTGACCCTACTTAAAATGAAATGCTTCTTAACTACTTTTAGCATATTGAAGGCTTTTGAGTCATTCAAGTTGACCCTCAAGTGGGTTCACAAAAGGTTAAGTATTAGCATTTCCTTTATCAACCTTAACCTTTAGTAATCTCCCATCATCAATAGCTCTAGTTTGTATTTGGCCAAAACTCTAATCATTAAAGCTCTTAGGCTTTTTAGAAAAGGAATTCATAATATTTGAGGTCTTGTTATTTCTAGGGACTAGATTCCCTTGTCTATCCTTTGAAGAAAATACAAGCTCATTTATTGATGAAGTAGGCTCAACATGCTTTGATACCATCTAATGAGGGGACTCCCATACAAACACACACTCACAACCACAACAAAGAAAGCACCAACAAATGCAAGAAGGGAAGCAACAAATTTAATTAACTTCAAAAACAAGAAAATACAATGGGCGGAAGCTCACAAGCTTCCTTACAACATGAGCTTTCAGCTTACAAAGATCTGCAACACTTGGAGTCTTTTACAATCTAGCTTCATTCCGGCGACATCTAGGTATGCAACCCCAACTTCTCCAAAAGCTACCTCTCCAAATGACAAGGACTCAATTTATAGAGATTTGAGAGAGAGAATACCACTGTGGTATTCAAAAACAACATGCAAAACCTCCAAGAAATTCCACACCCCACCTTGAGGAAGGTCCACAATAAATTGGAATATTTTTAATTGTCTTCATGACCCTCTATTGGGCACCTAGCCTTCGCCAATCAAATTGGCCAAACAAGGAATCTTCATTTACCTCCAGTGGCTCCAATAATGACATGCATTGACATGCAAAAGACATGCACCAACATGCATTGACATGCAAAGTTGAGCGCCCTCCTTGTAAACACATGCAAGATATGGAATTGATTACAACTTAAGGAGTGGTTCTCACTCACAAATGGGATGCCCCCAAAGGAATATTCCCAATTTTGATGCCTTGTAACATCTACCAAAGTAAATGCCCCCCCTCCCCCTACCCCTCCCACAAAATTACAATTGCAAGCCCTCATAGGGAAATTGCAACATTAAGAAAATTAAAATAATTAATTTCCCACACAACATTAAACCGCATAAGCCTTTATTGAAAATTAAAACAAAGAAAATCATTTTTAGGTGATGCAAGATTGCTCTTACACCTTGGATGCTCTTGTGTCATTCATTTAGATTTATCTTCCATTATTTGTATTCAATAACTTATGCATTATGCCATATTTCATAAGTTTGAGTCTTTAATAATTGTTTGCTTGGTGGAAGTACTACCATTAGAAATGTGATAAACATTTTAAGAACTACATCCCTAGTCTCTTATACAAGAACCTTAGCCCCTTGACTCTTGTAAAATTGAACCACTAATGGAGGTCAAAATCTTCACCATACACCTAACACTTTTGACTTAGAACAAAATTGGCATGTTACACTTGAGTTTAAAATTGCACATTTTCTTTATGGCAAGATTCTACATTTGTGAATTCGTGTCTATAACAAACTTAAACTTTCAAGAATCCTTTTTGGACATTTCTATGGACTTCGAGTGCTTGGATTCATATTCACAACATTTTCATGCCCTTTTACTATTGATCTTTCTTTTGGAGACTTGCTTGATTTGTGAAATACATCAGGACCAACTTATATTGCAACATTTGGAATTTCTTCAAAGCCAATATTCTTTGTTTTTAAAATTTGGAAGCCTATGAATTCTACTCTGTACGGAAATTTCTAAGCAATTCTCATTTAATAAGAAAGTTCAATAATCATGTTTAGTTCATTTGAATTAGACACACGCTAAAGTGTGAAATTATTCAATACATCCATGACATTCTTTATTAATGGAGGAGCACTTCATGCTTGAATTCCACCAAATAAGGCACCCTATAGTTTGCTGGCCCCAGCAGCAACAAAGAAGCTTTTTGCACAACCATAATCATCTCTCCCCATCCCTTTTTGTTGAGGGGCCCGACTTCATCTCTATGCAGCACAACTATTGTTGGGCATTTCAAGTTGGACATATGGCTCGTAGTAGAGCCAATTCAAGTGTTATTGTGCCTCTATCACCTATGTGGTGGGGGATTGGTGCCTCTTACTATTTAGGATGCTCATAACAACTAGATGGCTCTAAATCTTCCCTTGTGTGAGCTATTTGCTCGGGCAACTTCTCATCCTTGGGACAACATACCCTTATCCTTTAATACAATGGCTTGTGCTTAATACTTTTGTAGTTCATGCCTTAAAGCCACTTTGATTTATAAGGTTGCTTATATCAACCAATTGCGTATCATTGTAAACCTTCACATGTACTCATATTTTGATATAGTGGTAACATTTTGAAGTAGAAGTTAGTTACTTTATAACATAATTTACCTTATAACATCACGGATTAGCTTACCATGTGTGGCACATCTTCCTACAAGATATTAGGCTCATCTTAATAATTTGAATCATAATATCAGTCATTTCAAACATACCACATACCCTAGTTTAAGAATAACATATTAATGAACCAAATGACTCAAAATTCATTGGATAATTCAACTCTTCCCACAATTAACCACACCCTATCAAAATAAATGGCTATTAAAAAATTCTAGGTTTCAAACCTTGTATTTCAAATTATACTGGTTGCCAATTAAATAACCAAACACATTGCCCCAAATGCTAATGAAGCCATAATTTTGAAGATTATCTTTTCTGGGCCATTAATATCAGCCATGACCATTAATTTGGCATTGGTTTCTCGTACAGATGGATAATATCTCACATAAACTTCAGAGATCTTACAAGATATTCTTTGACTGCACATCCTTAAGTCAGCATTAGATTGTCTCAACAACAGCAAACTTTAGGAAGCAAAATTGTTATTTGATTTTTTTGCAATAATTTAATGCATTAAATGTAAGTTTACTTATATGACTTCATGACTTCAACAATTTATTCATGTCAACAGAACACAACAAATTGAATATATCAGGGGATATGACATCAAAATCAAATGCAATATTTAATCTTGACTTGAGGCAGAAATAATTTTCAGAAGCTATATCTGGATTTAGTAGCAGAATAAAGATTGGTAATACAAATAGCTTTTCAACATACCATGTTTAGTAAGAATAATCACTTCTCTACAATTAATAGACAAAAAAAATATCCCGCAATTGAAGCCAAAATTATTTTGGTACATTTGAAGCACCTCTTTATCTTAGGATAGCAAATACTCTTTCACGAACCCAACCCTGCTGGCCATACTTTGACCACATTACCATACCGGTTTCCCACAGTTGAAGCCAAAACATATCTTATTTCATGAATCTCACCATGTTGGCCATACTTTGACCAAATTATCACATACCTATTTCAGCAAATTTCGATTAATAATAATTGAAACAGGCTATGCAACCCAAAAAAATTAACTATACAGCCAAAGCCAAAAGTTGTAATTCTATCACAGTTATAAATGTTGCTCGGTCCATTTAGGATAAGCTCGTTTATACAAACTAAGACAGACTGTATCCCGCTGTTGAACAACGCCATCAAAAATGCACTTCATCGACCCTGCAAAGAACATTCACAATATTTCAAGAATAATACTAGAAATATAAGAGCGAATACAGTAGGCAGGTAAATTTGGGCAACAATCAAACAAAAGAAATACTGTTGGAAGAGCAATAGCCCATTGATTTTGCCTCTTGGGCATTTGACAAGATATAAATCTATTGGTTTTCATTATTTTAAAAACATTTAAATGATTTACAGAGGCAATCTTGTTTGCCGGACATAGGCAACCTACAAATGTAACACGTGAACAAAATGCCTCACAATGGCATTGCCTTACCTGAAGTCTGAAATTCCTTTTTTAATTTGACTCAAATGACAATGAAATTCATAAATGAAATGAAAGTACAATAAAAATGATCGATCAGAGATAATATTTTCAATTTTTCTTTTTCTAATCAGGTATAAAACTATACATTTACGATGAGAGGTTGTTAAAAAAAAACAGTGACTATAGTGATCTCCCAATTTTCAATTAAAAAAAAAAGCCAAAACTAGAAAAATGCATGATACTGTTGATGTTAATGCAGCGTCGGTCTTCACTAGACACATATTAAGTACATGGGCCGACCTTATATTTAAGTTACATCATGTACTTATTCTGGCCGACCTTATTTGTTATTAAATATTTATCAAAAGGCCGACCTATATGAAGAGGCGCCAAGAAGGTATATATACAAGGTTACCTTTTGATGTTAATACACATTCGAATACACAAAGAAGTTCGCTATTTTGGCAGAGCAGAATTCGCAGTCATAGAAGAAGCTCATACTTGGATTCGCATTCCTAGAAGAAGTTCATACTTGAACAGCAGATCATCATTTTGTAGCAGCAGACCGATTTCAAGGAGAAACATATTCATTTGTATCTTTGCATCTAGGAGAGATGCTATTATTCATTGTATCAAATTCGGCATTGTGTTGGGCCTGAGTTAAAGCAGATTTCTGCTCTTATTCCTTCAATATATAAGAGATATATTTGCTGGGTTTTTCTCCCTCAAGAGGAGGGTTTTCCCAGGGTATCTTGTTGTGTTCATTGTCTTATGTGTTGCATTTCTTTTGTTCAATTGATTAAATAATCTGATCTAAGAAACACTAACATGGTATCAGAGCGGGTGTGAAAAAGATCGTGATCAGATTTAGTTCGCAACACTTATTCTTTTTCAGTCTATCTTCCAAATTTCTCAAGATGGTGAACGGTCTGAAAATCGAGGATAGACTCGAAGGGATCTCGAACTACATATCATGGAGATTCAGGTTCATGCTAACCTTGGAAGAGAATGATTTGGCTGAGTTTGTGAAAACAAAAGTTCCCGAACCTGAGGGGGAAGAAGAGAAGCTGCAATGGAGGAAGAAAGACACTAGGGCAAAGAAAGCATTGGTTGATTCCGTCAAAGATCATATTGTACCAATTATCTTCAAGTTGGATACAGCAAGAGAGATGTTTACAACCTTGGAAGAGATGTACGAAATCAACAACACCAGTCGTGCCCTTGCTCTGAAGCAACAACTTCATCATGTGAAAATGGAGAAAGGAGAATCTGTTATTACATACTTCATGAGGATTTCAGAGATAAAAGATCAGCTCTCCACTATTGGACACATGATTGATGATAAAGAACTGACTATGCTTGCTCTCAATGGTCTTCCGCTTTCATGGGAGGCATTCATCCAAGGAATCAGTGCAAGATCCGAACTTCCTAAGTTTGATCGATTGAGGATTGATTGCATTCAAGAAGAGTCAAGACTAACAGCAAGGGGGATTGGTCAAAGCTCAAAGAATGAAGAATTACAAGTTCTTACCTCTCATTCATCAAACAAAGGAAAAGGCTTAAGAAAGGATTCTTCAAAAGGAATCGAGAAGATGGAAATGATGATGCTCCTACCTTCAAAAGAAAACGAGACATGTCCAAGATTCAATGTTTTCGTTGTGATAAGTATGGTCACTTTGCGAGGGTGTGCCCTCAACGACCTAAGCTTCAAGTTGCCACTGCAGATGTTGAAGAAGTCACTCCACAAAAGGACTCCAGTAATTATCTATTTTATTTAGCCTTGTCTAGCAATGTTTCTACTGACTCTTACACTTGGTTGATTGACAGTGGTGCTTCTAGACACATCACCGGATTCAGAAGTCACCTTTCAAACTTAATGGAAAGCAACTCTAGTGATCAAGTTGTTATTGGAGATGATGCTAGATATTCTGTAAAAGGGTTTGGAAATTCCACTCTTCACTTGGATTCTGGAATTTCTTTGGAATTGAATGATGTACTGTTCGTACCAGGGATAAAGAGGAACCTTGTTTCAATTTCAGCATTAGAAGACAAAGGTTATCAAGTTGCCTTCTCTAAAGGGAAAGTTCTTATATGGGCAAAGAACTCCAGCTTCAAATCTGCTCAAGTGATTGGAGTTAGACATGAATGTCTCTACATGCTGTGCACTCGTCCTCTTCAAGCACTTGTGCATAACAGTACCAGCATGTGTGATCTTTGGCATCGAAGATTGGCTCACATTCACTTTCGTGCTCTACCTATCATGGAGAAGATGGTCACCGGTCTTCCGAAATTCGATCAAGAACATGAAGGTACATGCAAGGGATGTGCCCTAGGCAAGAACACAAAAGGTATGTTCCATTCCAGTGAAAGTAGATCTAAATGTATTCTTGATCTCATTCATTCTGATTTGTGTGGTCCAATGTCTATTGCATCATCTAGTGGTTTCTTGTATTATATTATTTTCATTGATGATTACTCTAGAAAGACTTGGATTTATTTCTTGAGATCGAAAGAATCAGAAGAAGTATTAGTAAGATTCAGAGAATTCAAAGCGCAGATTGAAAATCTGTTTGGGAAGAAGATCAAAGTATTAAGATCTGATAATGGTGGAGAATACACTTCTGGCACTTTTCGAGACTTTTGTATTGAAGCAGGGATTAAGAGGGAGTTCAGTGTTCCCTATAATCCACAACAAAATGGTATTGCTGAAAGGAAGAATAGGTCTATTGTGGAAGCAGTGAAAGCTATGATCCATGATCAAGACTTACAAATCTCTTTTGGGCTGAAGCATCAAGAACAGCCGTCTATGTTCAAAACAGGAGTCCCCACAGGATCTTAGAGAATAAAACTCCTGAAGAAGCATTCTCAGGCGTGAAGCCTGAAGTTAGTCATTTGAGGATCTTTGGCTGTCCAGTCTATGTTCATATTCCAAAGGAAAAGAGAACAAAGCTAGAACCTTCTGGGAAGAAAGGAATTCTTGTAGGCTACAGTGAGACATCAAAAGCTTACAGGATCTACATTCCAGGACAGAAGTCTATTGAGATTAGTAGAGACGTCACATTTGAGGAAGATGTTGCTTATAGAAAGTCCAAAGGCACTCCGATGGAGGTCGATGAAGAAGAACCTCCTCAAGATATGGAAGTTGACCATATCCCAGAGAATCTGAAGGAGGATACAGAACCTAAAGAAGATATTGATCCAGCTGAGCCTTTGGATCCTACTGATGGGCCTCTAGACATTGTGATTGGAAAGAAAAGACCTCTTTGGGCTCGCAGGACAATGCAGGAAGCAGAAAGGTTTGTAGCTCCAAGAGGAGCCTTCAGAGAAAGCAAGAGACCTCACAAGTTCTCTAGCTATGTTGCCTTGATGAGTCAGATTATTGAGTCAGAGCCTTCAAATGTTGAAGAAGCTTCTAGTCAACAAGTATGGAAAGATGCCATGATTGAGGAGTATCAGTCTATACTTAAGAACGATGTTTGGGATATAGTCCCTAGACCCAAAGACAAATCTGTGGTGTCTTCTAAGTGGCTCTTCAAGATCAAGCATGCAGCTGATGGGAGCATTGAGAAACACAAGGCTAGATTTGTGGCTAGAGGGTTCTCACAAAAAGAGGGAGTTGACTATGAAGAAACTTTTGCTCCTGTGGCTCGTTACACGTCTGTTAGAACCATCATTGCTATTGCCGCATCTAGAGGATGGAAGATTCACCAAATGGATGTAAAGACAGCTTTTCTGAATGGCATAATAGAAGAAGAGGTTTACATTGAGCAACCAGAAGGATTTGAGGTACATGAGAAAGAATCTCATGTCTGCAAGTTGAAGAAGGCCTTGTATGGTCTTAAACAAGCTCCTCGTGCTTGGTATGAAAGAATTGATCAGTACCTTTCAAGTTTGGGTTTCTCAAAGAATGATGCAGATTCTAACCTCTACTTCAAGGTAGTAAATGGTGAAGCATTGATTTTAGTTTTATATGTTGATGACTTGATCATTACTGGTGAAGAACATCTAATACTAAAATGCAAGAAGGAATTAGCTTCAGAGTTTGAGATGAAGAATCTAGGTCTTATGCATTACTTTCTTGGCTTAGAAGTTTGGCAAAAGCCAGATGAGATGATTCTAAGTCAAGGCAAGTATATTGTTGACATTCTCAAAAGGTTTGGTATGCTTGACTGCAAACCTATGTCTACACCCATGGAGTCTAATTTAGATAAGTTGAAAGAAGCTGCAGCTAGTTCAGAACCAGTGGATTCTACGATGTATAGACAGTTGATTGGTTCATTGATGTATCTAGTTAACACTAGACCTGATATCTGCTATGCAGTGAGTGCACTTAGCCAGTTTATGTGTGAACCAAAGCAAATACATCTTGTAGCAGCTAAACATATCCTGAGATATTTATGTGGCACAATTGGATATGGGTTGAGATATTCTTCAAATGTGGATTTGGAGCTGCATGGTTTTACTGATTCTGATTGGGCAGGATGTGTCTCAGATCGGAAGAGTACTTCTGGTTGTTGCTTCAGTTTGGGGACTGCTATGATCTCCTGGTGTAGCAGGAAACAGTCTTCAGTGGCCTTGAGTACAACTGAAGCAGAGTATATTGCAGCTTGTGTGGCAGCTCGTGAGGCAGTGTGGCTTCGTAAGCTCCTTGCAGGATTGTTTGGTCAATCAATGGAGCCTACTATCATACACTGTGATAATCAAAGCTGTGTGAAGCTTTCTGTCAATCCTGTGTTTCATGACAGAACAAAACATGTTGAGATCAAATACCACTATATTAGAGATATGGTGCAAAGGAAAGCTATACAGTTGAGGTATATCAGCACTGAAGAGCAAACGGCAGACATTCTCACCAAGCCTCTCGCCAGGATGAAGTTTGTATACTTCCGAGAGAAACTTGGTATGGTGGAGAATGCAGCCTTGACTGAGAAAGAGTCTCAGTAATCAGTGATCCTTGTTGAGAATGCAACTCTCTGCTGAGTGAGAGTTGAGGTGCAAGCCCTTGTTAATACAATTCTCTGCTGAGAGAGAGTTGAGGTGTAAGTCCTTGATAATGCAATTCTCTGATGAGAGAGAGTTGAGGTGAAAGCCCTTGTTTCCACCCTCTGGGAGAAGCTATGGTGGATGTCATGTGTGTGACTCCATGACAACATCACGTGAGAGAATCCGTGATGAGTTTTTACCATCTATGGGAGTAGCCATAATGGTTAATATCACGTTGAGGTGATATTTTATTTTGTTTTCATTCTAACATAATGTGTCTTGTGCAGATGGAAATTCATCCCTAGCTGAGAGGGAGTGTTGATGTTAATGCAGCGTCAGTCTTCACTAGACACATATTAAGTACATGGGCCGACCTTATATTTAAGTTACATCATGTACTTATTCTGGCCGACCTTATTTGTTATTAAATATTTATCAAAAGGCCGACCTATATGAAGAGGTGCCAAGAAGGTATATATACAAGGTTACCTTTTGATGTTAATACACATTCGAATACACAAAGAAGTTCGCTATTTTGGCAGAGCAGAATTCGCAGTCATAGAAGAAGCTCATACTTGGATTCGCATTCCTAGAAGAAGTTCATACTTGAACAGCAGATCATCATTTTGTAGCAGCAGACTGATTTCAAGGAGAAACATATTCATTTGTATCTTTACATCTAGGAGAGATGCTATTATTCATTGTATCAAATTCGGCATTGTGTTGGGCCTGAGTTAAAGCAGATTTCTGCTCTTATTCCTTCAATATATAAGAGATATATTTGCTGGGTTTTTCTCCCTCAAGAGGAGGGTTTTCCCAGGGTATCTTGTTGTGTTCATTGTCTTATGTGTTGCATTTCTTTTGTTCAATTGATTAAATAATCTGATCTAAGAAACACTAACAGATACGTCCTTGAGCCAAATAAAATGTTGTGCTAACTACTTGTGGATTCTAAAAATATATTTCAAGTTTTCAACTCTAAATTAACTAAGTTATGCCCATTGTGGGCATGATTTATTTTGATGATTTTGGAACTGTTACTAATTTCATGATGTAAGTTATCTCTACTTTGCATGAAATGGTAATATTTCAATTTATTTCATGTAAATTTAATTGTCAGATTAATTGAAATTTGATATATGGAACATATAAAATGATTGTGCAATGTGGGAATTTTAATAATTAATGATTATTGGCATACCCTTGCGCTTAGACATGGCTCAAACAAGGAATGTTCAAAGGTTCTAACAGTAATCTGGAAGCTTCCAGATGCAAGAAAAAAACATAAGCAAACAATTTAATAAACTCTTATTGGCACCAAAAATACAAACAGTTTGTCACCACAGAAAACTAGGTAGACAGTGTCTGCGAAAGAACCAGCACAACACATTGATTGACACTACTAGGGTTAACAATCCAAATTCATATGATAAGGGATATTTTGAAGTTTTTCGAAAATGTAGAATTCCAAACCACTTCAGAAAGTATGGTTTGAAAAAAGAAAAATAAAATACATGACATAAATATATGACATAAATATATGATGTAATAATAATATCAATTTTCTACATATGTAACATATCATATACCTTAATATGTAATGTTATTTATTATATACCATAAGATATAATATCATAGATGTTACAAAATAATATGTAACATATAATATTTGATAAATACGTGATGATATATCATATTCTATTTGTATTACACAGTACGTACTTTGAGCACAGGAAACAAATTTTTAAATTTAATTTTAAAAAGTAATACAAATATGAAAATGTAAAGGTTAGATTGGACTGATTAGTTGCATTTTAAAAATCAGGATCAAGCTGGATTTGGGCCAGATCTGAACAATCTTGGTAATTATGGCTCTCCAAAGAGTAGATATAGGCATGGGAAAAAAGAAACAATTCGAGCCAACAAGCCACAGCCTCATTCCTCATTAATATGTTTTTCTAGATATATTCAAAATAAACACTTTCATGGTTTATGAGTGAATTTTCTTCGGGTTTAAAAACGATTCCCTACAAACAGCAAAACTATTTTCCAGTAGAACTGGGTAGACCAGTGATATAAGAATATAACAACATGCACTTGTGTTTATCTTGGCATTTTCTGTAAATCAATTTGAATACGTACCATGTGTACCAACAGGTTCCTTAATTCGACCATGCCGACCATATTTTGTCCATAATTCCACAGGCTGCAGTGTCCACCATGAAACCAGTTTCAGAAGTTGTCCAAATGATAAAGCATTTATAAAGTGATCAGAGAGCACACACAAATATGTATCTACTCATTGAAGCAATTTAGATTATACTCAGCACTCATTTTGATTGGAGTATAAAGATACGGGTTTTGTATTGTTCTGCTACCTTGAACCATCTAACATCTTCGGGACTGTGAAACATGAATCGCACCAATGCTTTAACTTTTGAGACTCGCTGAGGATAACTGAAAAGGAAAGAAAACATGTCAATTATCAAAGATACATATCAATTACTCTATTCTCGATAGACTACCTTATTCAATAATTTATGTCAGTGCCCTTGGGAAGAAGCTAAAATTAAGGCCATGTCCAATCTCATTCAATAATCAATAATAAACACCACTTCCTCAACCATAGAGTTGCTTTCACAAACTATATACAACTTCATCCAGCATATGTAGACTTCTAATTAAAATATACTTATAGCCTAAATTTACAACTAAAATAAACTTTTCTCCGAATGTAAAAATGAAAGACGTGGTTAACAGAGAGGAGGAAAGGTTAAAAACTGTGGCTATTTTCTTTTTCTGCCTTAATAAGGAAGTGCTGCCTTCCAGAAGATTCTTCGATGACTGTATAGCCCTAGTACAGGGAAAATCTGGGTATTGATGTGAGACACAATAGAACGAAGCAACTTAGCTTATTAATTGTGATCTTCAAGAATTCTAACATGCAGAAAAAGGTGTTAAACAGGGCATTTTGGAATATGGGAAGGTTTGTTTTTAGGGTCTTGTTTTGGAATCTTGAGCTGACTCCTTGTGAAGTCATTCTATGTACAACAACCAAACGTCTTGAGGTGCAGAATGTTCCAGCATTGGTCATTCACCCCATATACTTTAAAACCATTGGGTGAGGTTTTGCACATAGAAGAAATAAAATTTACCCTAGCTCACCTAATTTCTAGGGTTCTAATTTCTGTAAAGCTGGCGAAGTTTATACTTTCAATTTGAAAATAGGGTTGTTCAGTGTGAATTAATTCAATAGGGAGGTTTTGACACACATTTTCTTTGTAAGAAGAATGACCATCAAAGAAAAGATTGTCCTATTTTTAAATAAACAAAACCTAATGGCCCTAACCCTAGAATTCTATCCCTTCTATAGTTGAAGATTCAATTTTTTTTGTCAAGAATAGGGTAAAATGGAGGGAAAGGTTGTGTAATGTCCCCTTTTCCTAGGCAATCATCAATTGCAGGGGTTAGTCTATCACTTGGTCCCCGTGGACTAATAGGATGGTTGGGGGGGCCTCTGAGGGCGTTTGTGATTGGTCAGTCAACCATTTGTGCTCAAACGATGTTTCCCAACTCAGTGTTTCCAAGGTTATTGCTGTGTACCTTTCGGAGCATGATTTGGACACATTGTCTATAGTTACTATTTTTAGTAAGTCAGGGTGGTCAACGACCTGTTTATTTGGCAATATTTCTATATTAGGAATGTTGGCGGATTCTCAACATGGATTTATCTTGGCAATTATCATGGTCTTGTGTATTAAGTTTAAATAATGTTAATAATAATATAAAATTAATATATGTAACTTTATGTGTTATATATTTTAATGACTTTATGATAAAGGTGAAATAAGGGAGTTCTAAAAAGATTATTTTATATCATACAGTGGTGCCAACTTAAAGGAGATATAAAGCAGAAAATAAATTAAATAAAATAATTTTAAATTACCAACTTGGGTGTGGGAATTGGAGGGTGATATAAAGCCAATTTGTGAGCTCATTGGTACATTCATGTTTTGGAGAAAATTGATAAGGGTTTGCTGGTTGGACTGGAAGGTCTGAAAGGTCTTGGCTTCATTAAGGACGAAAACCCTCATGAGGAACGGCATGTTACAGGAGTGAAAGATCTCCCAAGGCTGCTTACAGATAGCTCCATACAGGGGTTATACATTGCACATTAACGCATTCAAAAAAGTTTCAATCTGGGGTTTGAGGAATTATCGAGAAGAGATTCAATACAGGGTTTAAAGGTTTAATCAGGAACTTGTAGGTATATTGATCTTCATTTCAGATGAAGGTATTTACAGAGGTTGTGAATAATTTTCAGAGCGAATACTTGTATGAGATTTGCCAGGAGAGACAAGGACGCCATAGCTCATTTCAGGCTCCAAGCTATTGGCTGGGCGTGACCCTTACTACTTGCTGGGCATGACCCTTACTACTTGCTGGGCATGAGCATTTCTTGCCAGATCTAAGGGATTTTCATTGCTTCATATGGACGTCTAGAGCTCCAGTAGGGATGGCAAAAAGTGGGGTTAATTATCTTGTGAGATTGGTGTTTCCTCAGGCTTGCATTAATTCATTGAAGACTGCAAATTCATTCTCTGTTAGAGTTTGGGTGTGTGGGCTTTGTTCCACCTTCAACGTGCAAGGGGATTGCTGATTTACTTTGTGTGCAAACTGGTTCAGAAATTAATATTACTTATTCTGCTGCAAAGAAACTTCTCTTGCCTGCATGGGTCTAAGTTGCCGGTCACGCTGAAACTGAGCATCATTCCTAGAGGTCGCTGCTGTGTATGGTTAAGTTACCAGGTCATAAACAATAATAACTGTGAATCTGTTGTTTCAGTTTGTTAGGTCTGAGTGCAGCATAGGCTGTAGGTGTATTCATTTTCATATATTGTATCTCAGCCAAGAATCATATAAATATGAATATAATTTCTGATTTGTTGAATGCAATTTCATGATAATGCATTATACATAAATATTGCCATTGCTCAATGCCATGTCACACTATATGTTTGGAAAAATGTTTCCATACGTCAAACTGAGAATTTAATTGCAAAAATATCACTCAAAAAACAAGAGGGGACTCTACAGTGCTCGGGAAACAGTCGAAGTTTTGTTTCAATTGGGGGGCCCTCTAAGGGCGTTTGTGACTGGTCAGTCAACCATTTGTACTCAATCAGTGTTTTCAAAGTTATTGTTGTGTACCTTCCAGAGCATGATTTGGACACTTTATCCATACTTACTATTTTTAGTAAGTCACAGGGTGGTCAGCAACTTGGTCAGTTGGCAATATTTCTCTATCAAGAATGTTGGCAGATTCTCACCATGGATTTATCTTGGCATTTATTAAGGTCTTGTGTATTAAATTTAAATAATGTTAATAATAAAGTTAAATTAATATAAATGGAGGGTGATATAAAACCAATTTGTGAGCTCATTGGCACATTCATGTTTTGGAGAAAATTGATAAGGATTTGTTGGTTGGACTGGAAAGTCTGAAAGATCTTGGCTTCATTGAGGATGAAAACCCTCATGAGGAATAGCATGCTACAGGAGTGAATGATCTCCCAAGACTGCTTACAGATAGCTCCATATAGGGGTTATGCATTGCACATTAACGCATTCAATAAAAGCTTCAATCTGGGGTTTGAGGAATTATCAGGAAGAGATTTAATACGAGGTTTGAAGGTTTTATCAGGAACTTACAAGTATATTGATCTTCATTCAGAGTAAGGTATTTACAGAGGTTGTGAAGAATTTTCAGAGCAAATACTTGTATGAGATTTGCCAGGAGAGACAAGGACGTCATAGCTCATTTTAGACTCCAAGCTATTGGCTGGGCGTGAGCATTTCTTGCCAAGTCAAAGGGATTTTCTGTAGTCCCCATTTTTCTAAGTAATGACAAATATTGATATTTAGCTTATTTTATTCCCATAAGCTAAATAATGGAGTTATAAGGAAATAATAATTAAAATAATTATTTTAAAGTTGTCTATTTTAAATAAATATCAAAAGGATAACTTTATTTTAATTTATTTAATTAAAGTGACAAATAAAAAAATAATAAATATTATAAAGTCACTTTATTAAATATTATAAAGTTAATCATCAAGGGGGGGTAAATTTTTAATTAAAACAAGAAAAAGTTACAAAGCAAGGGCATTAAATAGCCCTATCAAGCTCCACCAAGTGATCCAACTATTGAGACAAATCTAGGGGTAGTTGACTGTTGGTGTGTGTTTTGAATACGCCACCATACACAGAATAAAATGCCCAAGGACACTTTATCCTCTCTTGAAAAGTAATTGCAAATACCTAGAAGATAATACAATGACTCCAATGTTTCTTTTGGCCAGGTTATGACATATGGACAAGGTCAGTGGGCGTTGTGATTTCCTGGTAATCACAAGGGGACTTATGTAAAATTCATTTCGTGAGTTGAGGACTTAGACGGTTTTATCATTGAAGCTCTTTCGATGGGTATTTCAGATATTCCAAAAAAAGGTGCAAAAGGCAAGGGTCTAGAAATCTAAACTACTCCTAGGAAATCAAGAGACAGCAGCGATTAGACAAAATGGGTAACCACACTTCATTTTGCCTCCCTCGGACAACTACGCGAAGCGGGTGTAATCTTCAACGGAGGTGATAATGGTTTTCATGTTCGAATTGATAATCAAAACAAACAGAAGTTAAGCATCCACGATTTAATGGCTCAGACTAACTTTATACGTCGAGTGCAAATCATCCACTCGACAAAAGTATGAGCAAAATTTTATCCGGCACTGCGATCAAATCTATCATTCATCTAACCAACATGTAAATGAAATGCTATTCTAATTCTACTCTAAGTGTTGAAGGAGAAATATTAAACCTTGCATACTACTTGAAAATAAAAGTTGTTCTTAGCAAATCATGCACAAGAGCTTTTATAAACGGAAATAGTTTCGTCGCAACAATTTTTTATTACTCACTTCACACATTACAAATGAGGGTCCAAGAGTTTATATAGAGTTCCATAAATTGAATAAATGGCTCAGATTAAACATGAGCCGACGGTCAAGATTTAACAAACGAAACCCTAATTAGGGTTTCCCAAAATGACTTCAGTTAACTGACAATGAACAGCAATGAGTTGGCATTCGGAGCTATTTTTAGGGGACTACATTTTGATCCTCTCGAGCCACCGTATATTCACCGAATCTGGACACGATCAAGGCAACTTCGTCCATGGTAACCTGTGGAAGCATGCCGATTCTAAATTCCAGCCCATCCATGCTCTCAGCGTATCTGGCAAAGGTCTCCTCCCACTCTGGTTCAGTCTTTTCAAAGAACTCTCGGATACTCAGGAAGTTCGCCAATTTGGCCCAGTCCTGCCTCAAGATGGGTCCAGTGATGTCAAAGATATTTTCCTGGACACTTTCCTTCAAAATTTCCAATTGCAGGTCATTCTCTCGCAGAGCCTCTTTATCCAGGATATCGGCAATTATGTTGAGGATTTTGGCCTGAACTTCCTTGACTTGTTCCTCCAATCTGATGCCGTCAACCTTTACCCTCTCCAAGACTTCACCTCGTGCCGTCAAGGCCCAATACCAAGTGTGGAAGTCATAGGTTGCTCCCGCTGCGATGACGCCTCCCTCTATCAATTCTTGCTTAGGAACTCCTTTCAGAATCCTAAGGCAAGGGATTATCCTATCCTGCGTGTCCGGAAGGCTGTCCCATACTTCTGCCAAAGCGGCCAGCCTAGAAAGTAGGGCAGTGGCCTGACCATAAACCAAAGTTAATCTTTCTATGAATGCCTCAGCTTCAATCCCCTTGGCTGCTATCCATTCTTTGGCCTCCTGAACCGTGAGCCTGTTTTCTTCTATCTCTTTAACGGCCTCTTGTGAAGAGTTAGGAAGTAGAGGAGCCGCCGTAATATCCTGATCAAGTGCTAGATGTACTCTCTTAAGCGCTCAATTTCCAATTGGCACTCCTTTCTTTTGGCTACCTCCTTCGCCAACCTTGATTTGATGGCAGACACAGAATTATCCACATCTTCCATTTCTTGGCCCTTAGTGGTTGGACCCAAGTCAATGGTTGTGATGGCGTAATCCTGTGGAGCCATATCCTCCTGCGGCTTGTCCGCTGTAGGCACGACAATCTGTACTGTCCTATTGCCGGCCTCGTCTCTCTGTATGCTGGAGAATTTCTTCGCCGGCTTTTTAGCCACGGTTTGAGACAATCTGGCCAAAAAGTTTGCCGTATCATCCTCTTCTAGTTCATCTGCCGACACTTGTACCTTTAGCCTTTCCTTCAGCCAATCCGGGATCGTAAGCTGCTCAACACCGTCCTCCTCCGGCACGCCTTCTCTGTCAGGAACATCCACAATTCCCCTAAGGGCTGAAATCATCCCTTCCTGGAAATCCTCATCTTGGGCGCCCACATCGTCATCATCTGACTCCAATATTTCAGTGCCCGTGGGAGAAGGCGGCGCATCGTCATTTGGCTGAGGCTCTGTGTTATCTTCAGGAACCGGAGAAGGATCCCTCATGTCTGCCAGTGAAGCATCGACAGTAGCTAATATCTCCTCAATATTCCTAGAGGCGGCCGATTGAGAAGGTTTTATCCTAGCCTGCTTCTGGACTGGCTCCTTTCCTGCAGCTATTTCTTTCCTCTTCCTAGAAGTGGTGGTCTCCATCACTTGTACGTCCTGGGATGCACCCACGTTGGAAGAATAAGACTCTGCCTCGCTTAGCATGTCATAGGTCAGGGTTATCTTTTGGCGCCTTAATTCTTGAACTCGTTGATCAACCCACCACTGAGTGAACTTGATGACAGGCCTCATCAAGATGTTCAAGTCAGCATGCTCTGCCTCTGACCATCGGACAGCGAGCAAAGCCGAACTCTCATCGAAGCGTGGCTGCGTCCGATTTTCGTCCTCCTCCAACTGATCTGGCACGTGACAAAATTCTGTTGCCCTGATCAAGCTGAGCGGCAATCTGGACCACATCTTTCGTCTGACCTCAAATTCATCCGCAGCATTTGCCCAAAAGTCCTCCAGTTCAACCCTATGCTTGTATCTCCTTCCATCCACCATCTTGATGTGGTGATGGGGGTCGTAGTGATTTCTAGCCGGATATGGGGAAAAAGGGTAATGTTGTATCTCGATTCTGGCACTGTCAGCTGCCTGTGATGATGGGCAAGACTCCAGCATGTTCCCTATAAAGAAGGGAAAAGTTACTGCCGCCTTTTGTTTCACCCTTTGAAGACCTTGGAACTCTTCTAACTGCCTACTTCGAGCAGGACCATCTTATTTGTGGGGAAAATGGGCAAACGATATGGGCTCCCCGTGAATCCCTGGATTCTGATTTACGTAAATCGGGGATACTGGATAAACCATGACCCATATTTACCAATCAGCTTCTTGGCCTCAGGAGTCAGCCGTTGATGCGTCCCTCCCTGGAGTATTCTGGTGATATACATGAGGAAAGCGTCATGAGCCCGCCAGAAGTGCGCCTTTTCCTTCAACTGCAATTGTGGATAGCAGTCGTATGCCTTCAGCTCATTTGACCCACCGCCGACCGTGCCCTTGCATATCAAGCCTGCATACTTGTAAGTTCTAGCCAACATATAGATGACATAAGAACTCATATAAAACGTTTTGGTTTTCTCTAGGTTGATAAGCTGGTGGTGAAGATTATTGCTTATCATTCTCGCCCAGTTGAACATCTTGACACCTTCTGTGAGGTCCTCAATGAAGTAATACATCCACGACTCGAAGGGTGCTCCTGAGGGATTGCCTGCCACTCTGTTCAGCAAGATAATAATATCTCCATAGTCTTCCTTGAAGTCCGTGCGCAGCAACTTCTTGGGCATCTTCTTGACCGACGGCCTAGGCTTATCCAGCCACGACTTGTTAATGTTGGCGGCACAAAGGCCAGGGCTTTCATCATATAACTTCTGAGCATCTTCCTTGGTCTTGTAGACAGTTTTAGGATATGTCGGAATGCTGAAGGCCTCCTGAATGGCCAACTCTATCAGATGTACCAAAACTCGCCCATCGGGTGCCACAATCCGCCTCAACTCAGCATCATAGTGAAGTGCGCACTCCACCATAAGTTCAGCACAGCCAAGCACAGGTGGGAATCCGACAGCTTGCAATATGCCGTTTCTCACCATCCTTCTAGTGGCAGGTGTTGGTAAAGGTCCGTTATGCCCATATATTCTCTTCTTGAATTCCTCAAGGTCAATGTGGCCAAGGTCAGTGTCTAAGACATCTTTCCACTTTGACTTTATTCTGGTTTCCGGCTGAAATCCTTTTCTTGCAAACTTCATATGTGCCTGCCTGGATGTTTCCCTTTGATCGATCGTCAACCTGCAAGCACAAAATTCTTAACATTAATACAAGATCATTCAAAATTAACTTGTTCCGAGGTGTAGCTTGGACAAAAATCGCACTTTCAGCCTATTGAATTAAAATTTCTGTCAAAAAGCAAGCTGAAAGTAATTAAATTTGCCTATCACTGAATGAAATTCGTGCCGGAAACGAAGTAGAAGATAGAAACACAGTGCAAACACATTGTCGATTAACTTCCAAACCTCGAAGATCGTGTTCTAGCTGCGAATGAATTTTAAAATTCAAAAATCTGCCAGAAGAGGTGCGCCAATATGCTGAAAGTACGATTTCAGCAAAGAAATAAATTACTTCTCTCAAAAAATCACACCGGTCAACAAGAAAATGCTACCTCGATTCTCACAACAGTGTTATTCTTATAAATTTCTCCTTTGCGAATGATTTCCTGAAGATTCGAGAGAGATAGCTACTTCTCAGCCAGAATTGTGAAGAAATAAGTTGCTGAAACTCATTTTATGGCTGAGAAGTGCGATTTTCTTCAAGGCATTGTTTTCTTTCCTCTTATTTTCTTCCAATTTTTAGAAACGTTTTCCTCTTAGATTGGCAAACTTCTAATTTCACTTTCAGTTATCGAGGCAAGTTTCCAATTTTCACCTCTGTGCCATCTCTGCTTGAGATTTTCGAATTTTCTCAAAAATTGCCTAAGTGTTGGAAAAGATATTAAATTAATTGTTTAAAATTAACTTTTCAACGCATTCTAAATCTTCGAATCATGGCAAAGTTAAATTTATCTAAGGCGGAATAGTTTAATCTTCCAAATAATCTCCGGTTTTTTGAATTTTTAATTAAAATCCCCTAAGTGTCAGGGAAATAATTAAAAATATTAAAATATTAAATTTCAACCCGTTAAAAATTGATACATGGCTAAATTCGTTCGTCAGAGGAAAAATATCTCTTTTCAAATTGTCTGCCTAGCCAAAATGTGCTCAATAGCTTATTTGCCAAATTTTAATTCTCTAAGCGGAGTTCTGACCCTCTCTGGACATTTTTGTTTGGCCAAACGATTCTTCTTCTGGGTTGGGCAAACTTGGAGATCTCTGCCACTTTGCCATTTTTTTACCAGTGCCTTAGGAATTTTCCAAGCTGAGAGGGGCGGACTTCATGCTTGCTCTGCCAAACACTCTTCATTTTGTGCCAAAGAATTTCATTCCGTTGTGCTGAGGCGTGATTTTTATGCCGGCCAAACCTCTTCTTCTTGGACGAATTTCTTATAATCTCTTGCCTATGGCGTATTTTATTCTCCATTTGTCTTACACTTTCCTTGCCATGGCGAATTTTATTCGTGCCTTGTCCAATGGCAAATTTCATTTGTTTCGATCATTTAATCCAATTTCCAATGAATTCCCTTGTAATTTCACCCCTTTCCAAACATCTTGGAGCGCATCTCTTCATATTTTACCTTTCTCCACACTTCTTGGGGCGGACTTTGTGAGTTTCATGCCATCTTTCTCTAGGGGCGGACTTTGTGAGTTTCATGCCATCTTTCTCTAGGGGCGGACTTTGAACCTTTTGTGCCATGCGCCTCTTCCAAACATCTTGGGCAGACTTTAGCTTCCTCATGCCAAGGGCGGATTTGGCAAACTTCATGCCTATGGCGGACTTGGAGACCACCTTGCCTATGGCGGACTTGGCAACCTTCATGCCTATGGCGGACTTGGAGACCACCTTGCCTATGGCGGACTTGGCATATCTCTTGCCAGTGCCTATCTTTGGCATGCCAAAGGTAGGGCGGACTTTGAACTTTCCATGCCATCTTCTTTCTTGAGGGTGCCATTCTCAGACTTAAGCATTTTCCAAAAAATTTTTGCCATTTTTCAAACCTTTTTCACTTTACCTTGATTTTCTTGATTTCTAGAGACATGTTGATTTTCTGCTTTGTAGGATCCAAAAATAGAAACTTTTTCCCAAAATAGAAACTTTCCAAAAATAGAAAAGCAAAAAAGCATCCCTAAAAAATAGGAACTCCAGAATGGCCTAAAAATGCCAAAAATCAAAAAAGCAAAAAGCAAAAAGCAAAAAAGCAGAATCCCTAAAAAATAGGAAGTGTCAAAAACGACTGAAAGCAATGGCGATCTTCGTCTACCGGGTCTTCTAAGCACTTCCATGACGTTAAGACACACAAACGGGTTCGAAATCTCAACTTAGCCAGACTGACTTTCAAAATTTACCCAAATTAAAGACTCTAAACTGGCGATTCAGGGGGCGACATCAAAACTTGGGGGTCCCCATTTGTAATGGGGCGATGTGTGAAATAGGTCACAACATTGACCTCAATCCACCAAATTCCAATCATGAATATGATCAAAAGCCCATTTAGCCAAACAATCAGCAACACCATTCCATTCTCTAGAAATATGAGTGAAAGTAATATACTCCAGAGAAGCACAGAGAGTGAGAATCTGTTCAACAATCAAAGCCAATTGCCAGCTCACATCATCTAAATGCCACCTATTCAACAAGTTCACCACAACCTGGGAGTCAGACTCACATGATCCTTCGCCATCCCAATTGACTGCCCAACACCATAGCCAATAAAATGGCTTGAGCCTCCATTAAATTATTAGTATGAAGACCCTTATAAACAAAGAAGATAAACTGAACATCTCCAGAGCTATCCCAACCAACACCACCAATTCTAGCATGTCCCGAATTTCCACGAGAAGAGCCATCCAAGTTGATTTTTAGGACTCCTTGAAGAGGAGGGGACCATCTTCCCTCCCTATTCACCTTCGGGGTAGGATGTCTACACCTGTTGCGCATGAGCTGCCATTGCGGAGGAGGAAGATGAAGACGATTACAACAACCAACATCATGAGGGTCCACCGGCACAGTCAGATCGCACTTAGCCGCAATAGTTTCCCCCAAAGAATGTAGAATTTTCCACCACAGGTGAGGGGCTATCAACAGCACATCTTGAAAAATCCGCCTATTCCTCTCCAACCATAGGTTGCAGATAATAAAGGATGGGCCAAGAGCCCAAGCAGCTTGAAGAAAGGAGGTAGAAACAGGGGCCCTGCCCCACCGTTCCACAAACACCGCCAATGAGGAAACATGCCAGTAGGCCGTATTCCACACCGTCCACCAGAAATGTCAAATCTCCTTAGAATAGGAACATTGGAAGAAGAGATGGGAGACACTCTCTTCACAATCACGACACAGAACACACATAAAAGGGCCTTGGAAACCACGCTTACATAAATTATCCCAAGTAAGACACCGATTTTGAGCCACTAACCACATGAAGAAATTGCACTTGGGCCATGACAACTTGTGCCAAACTTGCTTCCACCAAGGGACCTCAATGTCCCCAAACAACTGCCTACCCAACTGCTTATAACCAGCAGACACAGAGTACTTTCCAAACAAATCCGAACCATCCCAAGCCAAAACATTAGATCCCCTCAAAGAATTTAAAGCACGGGAAGCCAAAAGCTGGGAAAGCTCACTCCTATCCCCCTCAAACACTCCAGGTGGCCACTCAGAAAGATGCTTCCAACGAAAACTTACAACCGATCCACAATGTTGCACCACCTTATAATGCTCCACGGTATCCCAGCCACCCGCAATAAAAACATCACAAAGGGACTGGAGGTGAGGAAAAGAAGAGAGAATAGGAGGGTGACCATCCCAAGAATCTGACCAAAAAAGAGCCTGTGACCCTGAATGACAGATCCAAAAAAGCGCACTTTTAATCAACTGTGCCCCCACTTTCAAAGTATGTCAAATCATAGAACCACTCCCTTCCAGAGGATAGCGAGGAACCTTAAAAGAATCAACACCCCTAAGATATTTATGGTTGAGAATACGAGCCCATAATTGGTGTTGATTGGTACACCATCGCCAATAAAGCTTGGCAACAAGAACTTGCCCGTTCAAAATAGCAGAGTGTAAACCAAGACCACCCTCCTAGTTTGGTCTACATACCAATTCCCACTTAACAAGGCTCCACTTTGAAGAAAGCAAATTACCGCTCCAAAGAAATTGATGTGAGAGAGCATCAAATTCCTTAAGGAAATACATTGGTACTGCTTGAACAAAGCACCTGTAGATGGGAAGGGCCTAGATAACAGACTTGAGAAGAGTCACTCTAGCAGTTGTAGACAACCACCGATGAGTCCAATGAGTAACCTTTCGCCTCAGCTTATCAAGCAACAACTGCCAAGAGGACTTGGGCTGACGACCAACAGCAAGAGGAATACCCAAATAGACAAAGGGAAGAGACCCTATTTGAAACCGCAAAATAGCTGCAATCCGCCGCTGGATAGCCTGAGGAGTATTACATATTATAAAGTTACTTTATTAAATATTATAAAATTACTTTATTGAATATTATAAAATCACTTTTTTAAATAAAGTGTGCTTCTACAAGATTTGATGAGGTTATTTTGGATTCTTCTAGAAGACTCAGCTGAGTCTTTAAAAAGAGATGATAGCAAGTCATTTGGACATCTTGGTTTTGGTATTTTCTATCAGAGAGATTTTGGAGAGCTTGTGTTTGCAGGTTCAGCCTTTTCTGAAGACGAAAACCCTTAGAAATCTATGGATTGGACGAAAACCCAACTCCACATTGAGAGGTGGATTAATCCGGGATTCATCATTCAACTTATTTACAGGTTTGGCTTTATTGGAGAGCTTCAACAAGCTAGGGTTTGATGGAAAATATCATTTCAGCTAGTGTTTGAAGTTTTATTTGCAGATTGAGGACAAAAGAATTCAGATTTGAAAGTTATATTGGCATATTTTCATCTACAAATGCATTGCTAGGTTCAGGAGTGAAGTGTTTGTTTTGAAAGGAATTTTTGGTCATTGGCAACATTTATTCATATGCAGATTTGTGTTTCAAATTTCTACAATTTTATATCAGATTGCAGATCCAAGGGTTTAGTGGACAATTTTGGCATCGTATTGACATCACATCAATCTAGGGTTTCGTTGCTCCAATCCTAGACCTAGCTGCCTTCATTTGGAGGAGTTTAGGGATTGTTTTGGCAGCCATTTACATCAGTACTATCAGCAAATACATCAGACATTAACAGCAGGGTTTGAGAGCATCTACATCAGCAATTTCTTACCATATGTGTGATCATATTGAGCCTAAATGAAGTAACAAGCAAATAGGTATGTGGTGAATCCAATCCTATGGTTTGTTTGTATATTGTAGACACATTTTATAAGTATTTTCAGTCTGATATCATCTGTATCAGACCTGATAATCAATGTATCCAAATCTGATATATTGTCAATAAAGTGCAGATTGCATGTGAAATTCTTGCCATTGGTTTATGCAAACATTGTCTATCATTTCTATGTTTTATGTGATCATTTTGGCATTGAAATCCATCAAGAATCAAAGAAACAAAACCCCAAAACTCAGAAAAATCAGAATTCAGTCATATGCATGCCAAGTGTTTGACAAAATGTCGAACAACCTAAACTGAAAAATCAGGGCAGAATATTTGGGGATATTACAGTGGTATTAGAGCATGCATGTCAATTGTCAAAGTTTAGAAAATATTTCGTTTGGGATATTACAATAGTATCAGAGCATACATGTTTATTTATGTCAATTGTAGAAGTTTAGAAAATATTCCATTGGGGATATTACAGTGGTATTAGAGCTGCAAGACTTGGCAGCCTATTAGGGTTGATTGCATGTGTGGAAAGGGTGGTCATAACCTAGAAAAACAAAAGGAAATAACGGCAGGCAACATTCAACAAACATCATCAAGAAAACATATGTTCGCAGAAATGCTAAGACAGCTACAAAATACCAATCTTTATTTGAGTCAAATGGCTCATAACACAAGGAATGGAAGAAATATGGTGCATACAAAGAGAGAAGATAGTAGCAAAGCTGCAAATCCACAGGTTCATCACAATCCAGATTGTTCATGCCTACATTTATACAAGAGGATGAGCTTACGCAAGAGAAACCTATGGAGGACAATGAGGATGCTAAAATTTTGGCTAAGTATCAAGCTTTGGAGGCAAATTTTCAATCAGCCATCTCATTTAGAAATTACTTAGAGGTCACCAAACGCACCAAGCCAAAGTAAAAACAGTCGAATCAAGCGAAACAAAATTACGGGTTGCAGAAAAGGTTAGAACATCCTAAAATATTAAAACCTCTTTTTGCAAAGAAAAAAGAAAAGGAGGAAAAAAAAGAAAGAAGAATTTCTTCCTCATGATTTGCAACCTACAGGTGAACCTAGGAAGGGCAAAAATCAATTACGTTGTTTCACATGTCAAGGTGTTTGGACACCTAGTCATGCATGTGGAGGCCCTAAAGAAGAATCACTCCATGCATCTACAAGTGAAGAGCACATGACACTTCAAGATGACTACAAGTTTGAAGAAGAGTCACCTATTGAAGCTACAAATGAAAAACACATGAAGATTGAAAAAGATACCGCCATGGAGTTTGTCAAACTAGCCATGTTAGATCAGCTAAAAAAAGATATGAGTTTGTTTGATATTCCTCTAATTGAGCCTAGCATTGCTTCATCACCCTTACCTCATCTTGGCAAGGAATCAAATTGTGGTTTGGGTGTCTTTGAGATGGATGTTATTCATACAAATGATGGCAATTCAAAAATTTTAATATGTGGTGAACAAAGAGGTTTGGAAAAGACTGATTTGACATTGCAAGATGTGGAGGATCACTTGGTGGTTAAAGAGGCAATAGTTGTACATACACTTTCTAGATCAACCATTGAGGAAGATCATGATTACTTTGGTGGTGACCCTTTGATACAGCATGATGATACCCTAGTTTTTATACATGGATGTAATGGAGAAGAGGCCAAGAAGGAAGCTGATTTGGAGGTGCATAACTAAGAAGACCAATCCGAAGTTTTGCATGGAGGTGTTGGGTCTCATAAGTCACATCCTTTGTAAGGTCAACGAAGGGTAAATGAAGGTACGGTAGTGGCAGCTCTAAACCATTTTGATCATGTTAAGAAGATGATGGCAGGTTTGTGTTGGAAGGCTCTAGGGAATCATGACGGTTTTGAGGGGGGTCCATCTCTTGCCGACTTGCACAAACTCACGGAGGCCTTGGTGGTAGTGAAAACAAACTACCTACACTTACTTGCGGATCGAGATCATCTCCTCACACTTGGTGAGATATACTTTGATGCCTTGAGAAGAAAAGAAGATGAGGTGGATAAGCTTTGTGAGGAGTTGAGCATGGTACACTCTTTCATCATACGTAGCAGAATTTTAGACTTTTATGTCAGCCATATCCAATGAAAAACAATGCAACATGAAGATGGCAAAAAGTGGAGACATGGAGGAAGGACTTGAAGAGTACTATGGTGAAGTCATGAAGCTAGAAGAGACGCATACACATGAAGATTCAACTTGCAACCATGGGACAGAGTTTGTGACACATGATACACTTGATTTTCACTTGGAGACATCTCATGGACCTGCTCTTGTTGATATCCATCCACTCATGGAAAGAGAGATGATTGAGATTGAGGAAGAAATCATACTTGGGCATAAGGTAGGGACTGATTTTTTGATGTATGAGAGCAGTCCCTTATCATCATATCATCGTGATATAATAGCCAAGAGGATCAGTCTTGAGGCTTGTGATTTCCTTTGGGAGACTCGTGTTAGATCGGCACTTGATGCAACAAGGAGGAAGAAGATGTTTGAGGTGAATGAAGACACTATGGAAAGGTATGACAGTTGTTCTGATTTTCTGATTTGGAACAACAGTCTTTGGTTTTTGCATAATCTTGAGTTGGCAGCTCCTACTCATGAGGATGATAATAAAAAGTATTTTTCTATTGTTGGCATTCAATTGGGAGACAAACATGAGGTCTTATTTGTGTGTCCAAGACACAAGAATACCAAGTTAGTACAACGACATGGCAAAGGCAAAGAAGATTCAAAGCATGTGGCATATGAGGAATGAGCCATGCATGGTGGCTAAGCAAGTGGAGCAATCAGGTTTGAGGTATGACTTAGAACTCCTTGAGTGTTTACATAGCTTGCTTCATGAGGTTTTGGTGTCACCTCTTTCGGAGAGCCATTTGAAAGGTCACATCATAGACTTGGATGTGCATGATATTTATGGAGCTACCATTGACAAGTATGATGCAAATGTTGATTTCATGATTATAAACAATGATACTCTTAATATGATTTTGGTAATCATATGGTGATTGAAATGCTTCAAGGGGATATCATTGGTAAGAGGCTTTATCTTGTTGATCTCCAATATTTCATGGCTAAGTATGAAATAAGGATGATAGATCCAAGGTACAAAAGAGGTTTGGCATTGCATAATGGTTTTATTATTCCTTGCTTCATGAGATCATCATTACTGGAAGGACACATCGAATGCAATGTTTTGACTTCACCTAATCATCATGATGGAGATTGTGCTACATTGAGTTATCCTTGCACAATGCTTACATTCCCAGACATGAGTACTTCTTATGCGAGTTGGAGTTCACGATAGATGGGAAAAAGATTGTTTTGAGAGCTTTAGCAGATGGTCCTCCAAGGGTAGCGTCAGCAAAAAGGATGGAGGCTTGTTTTGTGCATGATAAGGGAGATGGTTTTACATGTTGCATGATGTTTTCACTTCCAATCATGGGTCATCATCCTTGGATTTGGGAAGCATGATAATCAGAGTAGCACAGCGGTCTTCTACAAAGACTAAGGCATGTGATGGTGAGTTTGCTGATTGCATGTTGCGAATTATTGCACTACCATCCAGGAGAAATAAGATGTTATTTGCAGATCTCTTGCAGCACAATGTTTCAGGTAGTAGAGTTTGCAGATTTCTGAGATTGATATGGGATCTTGGAAATTGGTGTTAAGTATTTAGGTGCAGATTGCTTGGGACAAGCAATCTTCGGGAAGGGAGGACTGTAATGTCCCCATTTTTCTAAGTAATGGCAAATATTGATATTTAGCTTATTTTATTCCCATAAGCTAAATAATGGAGTTATAAGGAAATAATAATTAAAGTAATTATTTTAAAATTGTCTATTTTAAATAAATATCAAAAGTATAACTTTATTTTAATTAATTTAATTAAAGTGACAAACAAAAAAACAATAAATATTATAAATTCACTTTATTAAATATTACAAAGTTACTTTATTAAATATTATAAAGTCACTTTTTTAAATAAAATGTGCTTCTAGAAGATTTGAGGAGGTTATTTTAGATTCTTCTAGAAGACTCCGCTGAGCCTTTAAAAAGAGATGAGAGTAAGTCATTTGGACATCTTGGTTTTGGTATTTTATATTAGAGAAATTTTGGAGAACTTGTGTTTCCAAGTTCAACGTTTTTTGAGGATGAAAACCTTTAGAAATCTGTGGGTTGGACGAAAACCCAACTCCACATTGAGAGGTGGATTCATCATTCCAGCTAGGGTTTGAATTTTTATTTGCAAATTGAGGACAAAAGAATTCAGATCTGCAGACTGAAGGTTATATTGGCATATTTTCATCTACAAATGCATTGCTAGGGTTTGGGAGTGAAGTGCTTGTTTTGGAAGGAATTTTTGGTCATTGGCAACATTTATTCATATGCAGATTTGTGTTTCAGATCTACAGTTTTATATCAGATTGCAGATTCAAGGGTTTAGTGGTCAATTTTGGCATTGTATTGACATCACATCAATCTAGGGTTTCGTTGCTCCAATCCTAGACCTAGCCGCCTTCATTTGAAGGAGTTTAGGGATTGTTTTGGCAGGCATTTACATCATTATTATCAGAAAATACATCAGACATTAACAGCAGGGTTTGAGAGCATCTAAATCAGCAATTTTTTGCCATATGTGTGATCATATTGAGCCTAAATGAAGTAATAAGCAAACGGGCATGTGGTGAAGCAATCCCATGGTTTGTGTGTATATTGTAGACACATTTTATAAGTATTTTCAGTCTGATATCATTTGTATCGGACCGGATAATCAGTGTATTCAAATCTCATATATTGTCAATAAAGTGGAGATTGCATTTGAAAATCTTGCTATTGGTTTATGCAAACATTGTCTATCATTTCTATGTTTTATGTGATCATTTTGGCATTGAAATCCATCAAGAATCAAAGAAACAAAACCCCAAAACTCCAAAAAATCAGAATTCAGTCATATGCATGCCAAACAACCTAAACTGAAAAATCAGGGCAGAATATTTGGGGATATTACAGTGGTATCAGAGCATGCATGTCAATTGTAAAAGTTCAGAAAATATTTCGTTTGGGATATTACCGTCGTATCAGAGCATGCATGTTTATTTATGTCAATTGCAGAAGTTTGGAAAATATTCCATTGTGGATATTACATTTTCATTATATGGATGCCTAGACCTACAATAGGGACGGAAGAAAGTGGGGTTAATTATCTTGTGAGATTGATGTTTCCTCAGGCTTGCATTAATTCATTGAAGACTGCAAATTCATTCTCTGTTAGAAATTGGGTGTGGGGGCTTTGTTCCCCCTTCAATGTGTAAGGGGATTGCTGATTTACTTTGTATGCAAACTGGTTCAGAAATTAATATTACTTATTCTGCTGCAAAGAAACTTCTCTTGCCTGTGTGGGTCTAAGTTGCTGGTCACGCTGAAACTGAGCATCATTCCTAGAGGTCGCTGCTGTGTATGGTTAAGTTACCAGGTCAGAAACAATATTAACTGTGATTCTGTTGTTTCAGTTTGTTAAGTCTCAATGCAGCATTAGCAACTAAAATAACCCAATTAGTTTAGTGCAAGAGTTCCTGGTCTCTGTTAAACATAAAAGGAGTTGCCATCAGAACTATGTTGCTCAAAGAGCAAAAAATAGATCAAAAAAATATCTGGATAATGTGGTGATAAAAGGAATAAATATTTTTTCAGCTTGCTAAAGTCTAAATTTGCCAGAGAATGTGTAGAGCCAACTGATATTGTGGGGAATTCAACTGATAAACGTGATTAAATGAAAACAAGATCCATGTCCTTTTATAAGAATTTGTTCACCTCTAAAGGTGACAATTATAAAGCTGAAGAAGCTAGAATTCTTTGCAGCAGAATTATTCCTATGAAGCTAACAGAATCTGATGCTTTCATCTTGAAAGAGGTATTACTTTAGATGAATTTCATTCTATTGTACAATCCCTCAAGAATGGTGAATCCCCAGACACTGATGGTCTTCCTGTAGAGTTATATAAAGTCAATATTGACAGCATCTGTGCTAACCTTCTGAATTTCTATAAGGAAGTCATTTAGGTTGGTTCTCTCAGTAAAGAATTTAATAGAGAAGTTATCAAATTCCTCCCCAAAGATGGAGATAAATATTTGCTCGAATATTGGAGACCTATAACCTTGCTAAATGTGTCTTATTAAATTTTAGCCCATGAACATGCAGTGAGGCTTAAACACATTCTTCCTAAGATAATCTACCCTACACAAACAAGTTTTGTCAACGGCAGATATATCTTTGATAATCTAATTTTAAGTTGGGAGGGCATGGATTGGGGAAAAATTCTGGTTAAAATGCGTGTATGGCTCTGTTTACTTTGGAAAAGATTATTATAGGATAGAATAGTTATTTGTCATGGTGGTATTAAGATCTATGATGTTCAGGAATAAATTCTGCAACATTATTGAAAACCCTTTTCATGATGCTTTTGCCCAAATGGCTGTAATGTGCCGAGCTCTATTTTGCACTACAAGCTAATGATTGATCAACCACTTTTAACACTCAGAACTAAAATATTACATGCAATCTCAGGCCATATTTGGATTGATATCGATGTTATACACCACTTAGACTTTGATGGAATGCACCAAGCAGTTATAATATATAATTCAGATTACAAAGTAGTGTGTGTTTAGATCATGTGAATAGATATGTTAAGGATCGAACAGATTGAAACAGGTCTGAATTTCTTTGTCAAAGGTATTTTCCGGATTTCTTCTCTTGATGTCGAATGTGCTGATTGCAGAACATTAATAGATTTCTATATTTGCATATTGAATGAGGAACCACCATAAATAAGGGAGGAGCCCGCCCCCAAGAGGCACGCCTCATGAGAGGACGTGTCTCCACGAACCACCATAAATAAGGGAGGAGCCCGCCCCCAAGAGGCACGCCTCATGAGAGGACGTGTCTCCACGAGTGGAGACACGTCCACTCATGGGACACGTCCTTTAGGGGTGCGGCCTGTAACAGACTTGTTTATCATTGTTTATGTATACATTAACATGTATACACCCTTCTACAAGATGGCGGATGTTTCAAGAGAATTCCGATTTATATTAACATCTTTAATATTTCGGTTTATATTAACTCCATTTAATATTTTGATTTATATTTGATATTTCGATTTTATACACACATTATAAATTCGAATTTACTTATTTCAGAAATATAAGTATGAAGAGCAATCTGGTCTAATATAAATGAAGATGATGCCTTAGGCAATCAACATTTATATCTGACCTAAGCTATCATTCATCAACAAGATACAAGAAACAAACTGTTAAATACCAAGCTGCAGATCATATAACATACAGAATGTAGCATTTCATGAGTGCTCAGTACAGAGATGGGTGTTGATTGCCAAAGAAGGGTCAGTGTGAGCTGATACTGGCGCCCTTAGCAGTGGCACCCTTCACACTATAAACTGAGCGCTCCCTCAGAGAATATTGCTGTTGCCTTCACACTCGTTGTTCTGAGGTTGGTGATATGGGTGCACCTAGCAACCGCTGAGATAATGGATGATGGACTGTTCAAGAAGCACCTCCGATATAGCTGTGTGAGATGTAAACTACCAATGTCGGACCTACGAGTGCCAGCTACAACATGTGGTGATCGTAATCAGGGCTGAGGCGTAACTGCACCCTCAGCAATGTCTGTTGACTCCTTGTGCGGGTGTTGGGATGATGTCGTGGCCAGAGCCTGGGCTAGGCCACCTCTAGTTAATTGTAGCCTCCACTAAGTAACTCTTCCCTGAGACAACTGTGAATTGCGGACGGATTGGTTAGGAAGTGTGTAGAATGCTAAGGAGAAGCCCGAAATGCAGGAAAGGGGTGTCATCCTGACCTGATGCTGAACCGTAGGGGGTTGCATCCTAATCAGTTCGCCATGATATTGCTATCCAATTTCGTGATGATCTCTTAGGTGAAAAACTCAGATATTAATATGAAACAAATACGCCTCCCCAATGGTCGGCCAGAGATTCAAGTTACACGCCTTCCAACTGGTCAGCCAAAGATTCAAATTTAAATATTATTTTTAATAATTTAAATTTATATTATTATTTAATTTTATTTAAATTTTCAAAAGTGTTTAAAAACATTGTTTTGCCACCACCACTTGAATTTAGGTCCCTGTTAAGATGGGGACATGACAATGGCGGTAAGTGGTACTTTGACTAATCCTTTTGAGTTACTGAGATCCATTAGATGGGAATCCCCTTGACCCTCTCTCTATCTGTTATTGCTTCTGAAGCTATGCATTTTTTGCTGAGAGAATGTTCCATTGGCTCTCCTGTAAAACATATTTTGCTCCCAAATGGCTTTGACTTGATTGACATTTAGTTTACAGACTTCTCTGATTCCCTGTTTACAGGAAGCTATTTTTTCAAACTTGTCGAACATGTTGGATTTGTATGATCAAAGGTGTTTATATATATTAATGTTGTGTTAGTTTAATTTAATTTTGGTTAACATTAACAATTTAATGTGATTCGGTAGTTTTTAGTTAACTGTTTTATGGGTATTTGATAGTTACCCAAGTGGATGAACAGAGATGGCTTTAAAAGCCCATATTTGACAATGTAAATCAATCCTATGTAATATATTTATGTGTTTTATTATTTGTGTTGAAATTATAATGTAGATTACAGTTTCTCTGTGTTCTTCAACCCTGACAGTGGTATCAGGGCCATGGAGAAGAAAGAGGGATGAAATAAAGCATTCAGTGCTGTGGAAGAGATTGGAGCAAAAGAGTGTGCCTCTGCTGTATTAATGTCATATGAGAATTTTATTAACATAAATTATGGTGGTTTCAGGGTTCTCTTGGCTGCATTTGCTGTGCTTGCTCCCATTTATCTCAAAGTGCCTCTTGTTTTTTCTGCAGATTCTAACAACATATGTTCTTGGCACATGTAAACTTGTATAAGGCAAAATGTAGCATATGGTTGTAAACTAAGTTACCGGATTCACCTGAAGAAGCCAGGGTTCGGGTTCTGATTCACTCCTAGTTCGGATCCTGGGCCGATTCGCCTGTGGGTTCGGCCAGGATTTGTCATTTCTGGGTCTGATTCGCTCAGGCAGAACCCAAGAGAACCTGGGCAGAACCCAGACAAAACCTGGGCGAACCAAGACATAACCCGTGTGTCTAGGCGTCCAAAAAGTGCTTTTTTGAGCATTTTGTTAATGTTTTATGGAGTTTGACTTTGACCCACGCCCAAGGGAACCCTAAACGTGACCTCTAAATCACTCTAAACACCTAAACTACCTCATTCTTATTCATTTGTTTTGCAAACAAACATTTTCATTCCAAGAGGCTGAGCTTTCATTTTTGCTTGTTGGATTGAAAGTGGGCAGTAACACAACTTTCTTTTTTCAAAAATTGTTCTGCATCATTGAATTGAGAATTTATCACACATCTGTAGAGAGCCAGAGGAATACTACAAACTAAAACACATTACACTTCTGTTCTCACTGACTTGATGTACTCTCCAACATCTCTCTTCTCTCATGTGGAGGGTTAGAACTGCTTGGCCATGCTTTTGCATCATCAGGGAAGTTTTTGCACTTTTTGACAATGTCAAAAGCATGGCTGCATACAGATTAGGCAAAAGATCTTTCCTTTTAGATTAGCAATGCATGGAAGATTCAAAAAGTATCATTGATATTACAAAAAGATATGTTTTTATACACTTCAATTGTGCAGTCACCCTTTGGTTCTTTCAAAGAAAAAACTGCCTATGCCACTGTTACATTGCACAGGTAAACCAGATTTTGTATTGTGGAGCTATATTAAGCTACCACTCTCAAGACCAATGTAACAATGATACAAAATAATGTTTGAGACTGCAAGAAGACATCAAAATGGCTACTGTACTAAACAAATTCTTATGATTTCTGAAGAATGTTGATAACTCTACTCAGTTGGCTTCTTTTTTCAAAATCATACAAATTGAACCCTAGCATCAATAGACTCTGTATTTCAAGCTACCACAATTCAAGTTTCAACGATGAAAATTTATCATGCATGTTTTAAATGACATTCAAGTTTATGGTGGTTTTGTTGTTTATATGATATGTGATATTCTAATCCTAATTCGCGCTTCTAGGCTGCATATATATATATATATTACATGTTTTTTGTACTAACGAACCCAAAACGAACCGATCCCCCCAAAAAAAAATTTAGCTGAACCGGCGAACAGAACCCCCGAACCCGAACCAGTACCGGCTACTTAGGTTGTAAAGAGGCGTGAAGGACATTGGTGGTGAAGTTATCACTATCCACTTCCAGTTGAGTAGAAGGTTATATGAGAAGCTACCAGCAACTTCAAATTACAATCTCAGTGATTGCCAGATTCCACATAAAATTGCAAAGCTGTCTGTTTGCAGCAGCAGATTTATTTTACCCTTCTCACAGTCCCACTGAAGAGATAAACAACTTATGACACCCATACCTTATTTAAGTTTTTGAATAGGCTTATACAAAGTTTACGGATCATAGACTTTATTGCTCATTTTGGATATAATTATTAAAATAATTGTGTGTGAAGACTCTTGTGAAAATTATTCAATATGAATTTGAAAGTCTCCAATCATTTTGATTCTATTCCATGGAAGTGCATGTAAAGGGAATCTATGTAGTAAAAGATATAAAGAAAATATCTGTTGTGAAAAATATATGAAAAGCATTGCAAATTTAGGTTTTAAGGTATTTGTTGATTGTATAAAATATCGCAAAAGAAATTATTTCAAACATTTTAATGATGTTTTTTTTTTCATTTTTGGTAAAATTCCTTGTTCCCCACAGCACACCATTGAATGATATTCAATTAGACAGCTCCAGAAAACACAATGTCCTATTAATGAGTGATTCTCTATGATGCATCACTGTGATGCTGGAAAAAAGTTGATGGCTGACTATACAGTCATGCATGCTATGGAAATATTTTTGTTGTCACAGGTGCATCCGACAGCCCTTTTTGCCTTTGAAATTAGCTGCACAGTTTTACTTGAATCATATATTGCTTGTGCTCTTGGTATCATTAACGTTGTAGCTGATGGATAAGATGTAGGGGGTCAAAGAGAAGGTTGGAGGACCACCAAGAGGATGAAAGAACATTCCTATCTCCAGTTAGCTCTCATTCAAAAATTGGATACACTGCTTGAGAGGCAGTTTTGGTAGGAGTGGATGTCTTATTTACAGTTTTAGTTTGGTGTTTTTGGCTTTCTAGTGTAGTATGGTGTTAAATGTTATGTTTGTAGTACATGTTCCTATTTTTTTTTCCACTTGTTGAGCTTTGATGAGGAGCAGTTGTCTGAAAGAGTTGTGTTTTTTTGTTTCTTGCCTCTTAATTGGTAGGGGGAGGTAAGTTTCCATGACCAGTGTTGCAAATGGCAGAGGAGCATAGGCAAAGCATGGTCAGTTGATGTGTGTGATCAGGTAGTTGGGCATTAATTGAGGATGTACTTAAAACCTGTAGGTACAGGAATTGCCAACGCCCAAGACAATGGTCAGTATAGTTGACAGAGCTCAAGGATGTAAAAAAAATACTCACTTCAGTCTCTACTATGCTTCTTCTTGGTTATTTGGTAGCACACAGATTGAGAAGTTGAACAACTTTATTAGGAATTTCCTTTGGTCGGAGGGCAAAGGGAGTTAAAAAAGCACAGTGTTTTTTGGAACTGGTGTCGTATGCCTAAACAGTTTGGTGGAATGGGATTAAAAGATTCGATACTTCAAAGTTTAATTTTGGCTGTAAAATGGGTTCAAAACCTTTGAGGCCTGAAGTTTGAACCATGACAAGTTTTTTTAGAAATAGCAAATGCCCTGTAGAGATTTGGAGGGAGCTTCATTCCAATGATTTGATTTTTATTAAATCTCTGTCAAGCCAGCAGAATCAACACTTTTCTGTAGTACGTGGAGGCCTTTGGAATCTGTAAAACATCTCTTCTCTAATCATGATGCTTATTTTGGAAGGAATAGCTAGTTTTTTAGTTCTAAAATCACCTAGTGGAGTCTCTCTTGCAATAACAAAACTTTATTTCTAACTAGAGGATGTTCTGCAAAGCATGGATTCTTCAAGGGGCTAAAAGTTTTGGTGACATTTGCAAATGGAAACTTGCTAACCTGGGAAGAGATTAAAAGAAGGTTTTCTATTCCAAACTCTCAAAGAAGACCTTTTCCATGGTTGTTAAAAATGTAAGTGATATTGATTTACCTGCAAATATGGCTTTCGACATTAAAATATTGGACAGCATAAAATGGAAAGATGGCTCCCCTGTTACTAGAACTGATATTAGAAAGATACATTTGATGTCTTTTAAAACCCAAAAAGCTATAAATACTTTAAATAACAAATGGGTCTTGGTCTTTCCCCATAGGACTGGGAATCTGTTTTTAGTCACATTTGGTTTTCTTGGATTAAACCCAAGAAAGCTCGCTTTAGATGGACTTTATTGTTGCAAAAACTTGGTGTTGGCTCTGTCTTAAAAACCAATGGTCCTACTGTGTCTAATATGTCCATTCTGTAATGTGAATGAGTCTTCCCTTCATTTATATTTTGATTGTCTATATACTAAGAATGTTTGGAATATGTTCTTTGGTAATAAATCTGGGTAGGATAATAAGTACTCTTACTTGGAAAGAAACTTTGTTTAGTTATGTTAGGGGTTTTAATAAAGAATTGACTAAGTTTTGGCTCATTTTCTTGACCAGGATTTTATAGATTTTATCAAAGTTAGAAATAATGTTGTATTTCAGGACAAATGAAGGTAACCTTACTGACTCATGCAGCAAATTCAGTCTCATTGTTGTGCAACTTACAATTGCCATGGATACCCCTAAAGACAAATTTTACAAGGCTACTGGACCAGGAGGTTATTATTCTTCATTATTTTGACATACATCAGACATGCTGAATGGTGGACAGCTCAAGGGCTCAAGTGAAAATGACTAACACCCTCTACTATATGAACAAACTCACAGTTATGTTGACAGTGCACCTAATAATATTGTTGATGGTGCACCTAATAATATTGTGGACAGTGCTTAAAATGCTGATACTGCTGATCAGCAGATTGTTAGTTTAGCTTCAAATCTCCACAATGAGGCTAATGTGGTAGAAATGTGGAAGCAAATTTGTTAGTTGATAATAATAAGTGATAAATAAATTTCTGACAAGTCTGCTGTTTGATAGACTTGGCTATGTATGTAGGTGGTAGAGCTACACTACACTAACTACACTAAAGCCATACCACTATATTGGGAGACCCTACTATCTATAGGGTTTGATTTGGTTCGAATGGGAAAGTTTATAAATCAATGAAAGATTCACCTTTCCATTATAAATGCATAACAAATGCAATAACTTAAGGAAAAAAGGCATTCAAGATATTCCAATTTGATCACCAACCTTAAAGTTCTACAGCTGGAGACTAATTCTTCATTTTCCTGGGGGGTGATGGTTGGGGTTCATTCTTAACACAAGGCCTTTCTTTTGTTCAATGCTGACTAGGAAAGCCTTTATATAGTAGGGGAGAGGGCATGGTTATTAAACCACTATCCATTGTACAATAGGGAGTTATATAAGTGTGGGGCTTTGTCAATGAGAAGGGGGCCTCTCCCTCTAAGTTAGTTGTGAAAGCCCCAATCCTACTCTAATGGCTAGGACAAGAGATATTTAAAGCAAGGGGGCAGAAGTTAGTTTAGACTTGAGGGCCCCCTCTACTATATAATTGGGAGACAAGGTGGAGGATGGACCAATTGTGTTGAGAAATTCACTTATAATCATGAGACATGAGGGCCAATACCTCTCTATGAGGCATTTACTCCATTGTGGAGTAGGGAAAGCTAATTCACCAAAACATAGAACAAGCATCATGACTTGCTCACCCCATCCCTTTCTATAGTTGATGGTAGGGTTTCTCTTAGGTTCAATGCACTTTTACCTATTTTAGTGAAATGCCAAAAAAGAAGTGAAGAAGATTGAGTTGGTAGCAACAAGAGAAATAATTGGGGCTCAACTGTCTCATATTAGCAAGTATTTGCCCCTCTAGTTGGAAGTGTATTCAACTGTCTCATATTAGCAAGTACTTGCCCCTCTAGTTGGAAGTGTATTCACAACCCAACTTGAAGAATACTTGCCACCTACCAATGGCCTGGGCATAAATGCCTGCAACCCTAAGCAATTATGAGAAAGGAAAGGTGGGGACAGAATGAAAACCAGGGGAGCATGCTTAGAGAGCTTACCCTTTCATGGTGCATATAGGTGAGGAAGGATGCTTTCATGTCTCTTTTATTACTATATGTTGATAGGTTGAGGAAAAGCAATAAAGTGCCCTCATTTCTAGAAATAGGTCTGTTCAAAATGTTAATAGTTTGATATTGCAGTAGATTTGTTCATCCCAAGGATGTATCCTTAATCCTTGGTGTTCTTTCGTCTTGACCTAAAACAAAAATAGGTGGACTTCGTAGCTTGATTTTGGCCTTTTAACCTCAAATTGGAACCAATTTTGTTCTCTATTATGCTATAGCAAAAAGACTAGACTAAACTTGGAACACTAACCAAAGAATAGGTATTTAAATTTGATACACATAAAACCGAGATACTGAACAAAACTTCACATTGAAAATGCATTATAGATTTTGACAACATAGCACTATGATTTTTATAATTTTTCCATGGCTATGAATTAAATCTTGAATTTTCTAGTGAATTCCTACTATCATCACATGCACAAAAGTTCTCATCAAAAAAATTTAGATACTCTATGAAATGAGAACAAGAGAATGGGGTGATTATGATGAGAACTTACCCTGTTAAAACAACCTTCTTCAAAATAATTCTGTCAGGATTTACACTCCTCAATGAACCAACAGCAGCTAGCTTAGTCCCAGCAGATTCTCCCACATCTTTGAAAACAATAACAGGCAATGGTGAAAAGCAAATTGGAGCAAAAACAGAAGCAACACTGAAACAGCCAGGGTGTAGGAATCTCTCCAATTTATGTTTATCGCCATTGATATCATCAGAAGAAAATATTGGCCTGGATATGCATGGAAAGGACAATGAATGAGATAGGAATCAGTCCAACTTATTTTTTTGAACGGAGGAATGACACAAACAGCGAAAAATTCTATATCATTGATAAATTAAAAACATTTCTGCTTTCTTTCCGTTGACAATCATACATGCAAGAAGTCAAGAGAAATGACAATAAAATAAAGATAATACAACCTTGCACCGAACTGGCGGAATCCCACATGAAACATAAGGGTTTCTTTTGATTTGATAGGGTCTTTAAAAGAGTCATGTTTCTTTACACTGCAACAAAGGAGGAGTATCACAAGTCATAAGACAATGAATAAAGTTCTATAGTGTAAGTACAAAAGAAAAATCTCTAAACTGCTTGCTCAAGATCCCAAAAACCTGGTCTCTTATTATCTTTGCATGGAGTAAGCCTTAATAAAATGGACACAATTCTCCTTTTTTTCTGAGACAAAAGTTCAATATAAGGGAAATATATTAAAAATAACAAAGTAAAAATCTGCAATTCTAAATGTTACGTGAATTTTTCTCAGAAAACTATGATCTTGGATTATTAGAGTATTTGCATATGAGAAATGATCAAAAGAATGCAAGAAGGATTTTAAGAGATACAAAACTCAGAAGACCACACCACTAGAACTATAGCCTCTATAGGAAAACCCTATGCTTATCCAGATGGAGCTCAAGAATTGTGGCACAATGAGATAGTGCTCTGCTTGTTTTTGTTTGTCTTGTTATTCCTATGCTGCTGGCCACTCATTCAATCGTACGGATTAGAGGAGTGAACCCCACGTTCCATTAATGTCAAAAGGATACATTACAAGACCTCTCTCCCCAAATTTGCTTGCCCATAAGCAAGACAAGGTTGGGTGATCTAAAATGCCAGCTGACTTGCAAGTGGCATCCTTCCAAGACAGGTCTTTCCAAACGTTTCCATACCAAAAACTTGTTCAAGAATAACAAATTCAAGCAATCCATTGCAATAAGAAAAACATATTTTCGCTCTTGTTTGAGCAGCCATCAGAATGGTTGCAATGTTTGAAACAAAATTTAGATGTTCATGCACCATCACAAAGTTTCCAACAACACTTCCACTATTGCCTACTTGAGGATAAGCAGCACATGCAAGGTGCTTCCGCATGGGCCCATAGCTAGAGGAAAGGTCTCTATGTGCCTTTAGTAGTAGCATAAAGTCTGAAATTGAAACTCCTCCACCGATAGAGAGTTGTTACTTGAGATATGCCAACAAGAGCATCAAAATAGTATTTGTGATAAACCCCAATGACGTATTTCCTATAACCATTCTTGTTGTTCCTTGATTTCTATAAGTTGTTTGAAGAGAATACAAATCTTGTGAAGGAAGCACCCTTGTCCAAGTAGTCCCTCCTTCTAAGAGTAAAAACCTTGTTATTGAATTTCTAGGAATGCCCTTATCACAAATTTCCTCCATGTCAAGTTCTCACTTCAAAGAACTGCTTCTATCCATAGCTGAAAAAACCTACAAGTAGTCAAGGGCCAAAACCCTAAATGAGTAATTGTGAGAAAAACTTGGCCTCGAGTTTTTCAAAGTACTCATTGTGGTTTTTCCATAAAAAAATGCCCATATAGTGAAAAAAAACACCATAATTCACATTTGCAAAAATATTTGATAGGTTAAAGCAACAAAAATGTGATGTGAAAATCATCTTTTTTTACATTATGTGAAAGAACTATTTGACAAACAGTTGGGGCACAATTTGAGAGTGCTATGATTGGATTTTAGGAAGCAATTTTAGAATTGTCCTTGGATTTTCATATGTCTATGGCTTTGCATTCTATATCTGCATTTAATTTACTATTTTACATTTGTATTTAGTTTTACAATCTCCCATTGTTTTTAATTTTGTTTCGCTTTAGTTTGGATTGAATAGTTGTCTATGATGTGTACTAAACTCTAATTTTGATTTAGATAATAAGGAAATTAGTAATATGTTTTGTTGAGGCCCAACTTTGTGATGCCAAAGTTTGCTTGGTCCAAACCTCTTTTTGTATATCTTGCTTGGTATACCCATTAATTATAATTGATCTTAGAGACTTTCAGATGGGCTACCTTGGTCAAGATCACCTAAGTGTTGTTCCTTCCCGTCCCTCAAGTTCATACCATATGTTGGAAGCTGCCAAAATCCTAAAAAAATCTAAATGCAGGGTGTTTTTGGTCGTTTTCTATTATTCTTGTGAAGGTGCAGACTTTCTATGGACTACTAGACATTTCCTACTTGTCCATTAACCTATCCTAACCTCCTTTCCCACATAGAATCTCTTTGAAATCTATTGGGCCCTTCCTTCTTGTTGTTTTCCTTCACTTCCTCCTTTAGCAAGATTTTAATAGTCAACCAAACATTTGTCTCCTCTCCAATCTTCACATCCTCTTCCACATTGAATTTTTGCAAATGCTCTTAACACCTTTTGTAGTTCATTTCTTCTTGTGCACAAGTCAACCTGACTTCGAGACATCTGGTTCCACACTCATACATCTTATTCCCATGTCCAATCCCACATGATTACCCCACAACTTCTCCATGTTAATTCCATTACTCATTCTGCCCCTTTTTACAAAGTTCCTCTAGATTGTAGGACTTTCTTTGCCCCATCCAATTCCGACCTTTGGCTTTGACTCAAAACCTTGCATGTCTTGTTCTCACATATTGTTCCACTTCAAACTTTCAAATTTCTTCCTAGAATCGCCATTAATGTCGGATTTGATCCTTGTAACTACCCAGCCAAGATTTTCCTACCTAGAAACCATCGCTTATCTTAATGGTGTGGATTCAAATGCAAATTTAACAATGAGGATGACGGTAACCATACTGCCATTAATGTAATTGTTGAGCTCTAGATGTCAATGGTCCTCATGCGTAATCTAAACCGTCCATTTGACAAATTTTGTGGGATTTTGACTTGCCTTGCACACCATATTAATGACATTCGGTTCTTTAATGAATGTCCACAAGTGACTAGACGAAGTTCTATAAATACCAATGCGTTTTCCTAAACAACAATCGGTCATTTTCTCTTTTCCACGCCACTACAAGTGCCAAGGAGCTTCTAGGGATTCAAGTCCTATAGATCTAGTCACCTAGTGCATCATATTTTGTAAATCAAAAAGAGGTTGTATTGTAAATGGTTTCTATAACTGAATATCTCCATGACTTCATTTGTAGATCTTTAGAGGAATTGTATGCTTAGGTTCTCTCTTCCACATGTGTTGGTACAATTGTAATAGGTATTCCATAAATGTTGTAGCATTCTAGTTCATTGCAAGCTTTATAATGGTCATTTCCATATTACATATGGATTTATGTAGTTTGGGGATGGATAACTAAGTATGCTCAATTATTTGATATTATATTTATGGTGTATGTATCTACACAGCTTGTGTTCTTTTGTGATTTCAATTGTTATCTTCGTATGTTGTGACTCTATAAACCAATGGATTAGGCATTGGTCATGGAAATGATGATCCACCATGCACTCAAATGAAAGCATTTTATAGTAGTAGATCAAGAGTAGGAAAGTAGTTTGTATGCATTTCATGATTCAATAATTCAACCAAGGAAGCATCTATAGTGAGCCATAATTGTTTTTATCTTTAACAATCATGTTTTGCATACACATCTTGCAATTGTACAACAATGTCCTTATCAACTTAATTAGAGGTCATATGTGGAGTAGGTTAGTCTTTGGTCTAATGATAGCTTTTGAGAGGAAGTGTACATTGACCACTATTGTAGCTCTTTAAGTCTATATATATTTGGTTGTGATTAATCTTGTTGAAGATACCTTTGAGAAGCCTCCTTGGGTCTGGTTGAGCTCAAAGTGAAGGAGAGACTACCCACTCTCAAAATTTGGTCCATTGTTGCCCTATTTGATCATAAGTTAAGAGGCCTCTTGCTCTGAGTTTGGCATCCTTGGCACTCAAAGAATGGCCTAGCTTAAGGGATTTAGAAACCAATAACTTTGAGCATCGACATGTTCCTAAAATTTAGTACTGTGCATTTTTTTAGAATATTTACAAAATTTATGTAATTTAATATTCAGTAAATTTCTTGAGTTATTTCCAAGTTTTCCCTTGAATTTTTGTCAAGTCTCAAGTTATAAATTTTTGTGTCAGCCGCATAATTGCTGAGTTTGGGTTTTCCAAGCATGCTTTTATCTACTTGGTTGTAGTTTCTATCATTTCACATGCAAATGTTTGAAAAACATCCAATACAGGGCAATATCTTCAACTTCTTGAGATGATGAATTTGGATTTTTTCCTATCAAACCATACAACTCATTACTTGATGCATGGGTTAGTGAAACCATAGTTGGCATACTCACGGAAAACTCGCCGAGAGTTTTTTTTAAAACGAGTTTTTTTGAGTTTAACTCGCTGGACGAGTTTTTGCCGAGTTTTTTCGGAAAACTCGGCTTTGCAAAAAAAAGGGTTTCTAATGAAATTTAAGCATTTTTTTGAGTTCCCGAGTTTTTCCGAGTTTTTGCTAAGTTTTTGCTGAGTTTTAAAAACTCTCCAATTTTTGGCTTGGCAAGTTTTTTTTGGGGGCGAGTTTTCCAACTATGAGTGAAACCATTGGTGACTATCACATGGAACCCTAATAAGTCCTTTACCTTCAATCTCCTCATAGCTACAAGGCTCTAATCAATAAAAATTGTTGTCTAATTGTTGATGAGCCGACCTAAGAGAGAGCCGACCCTAAATGGTGTCTTTTAACACCACCAATTAATAAATAATACATGATAAATTAAATAAATAAGTGATGACAAAATTAAATATATAGATAAGTGAATATTATTAATTCAAGAGCCTATTTTAATAAATTTGAATTTAAAATTTTTGAGCGTCGATTTTGGGTCCACATGCCACCTTCAGAGATCTATATATTGGGCAGTGAGCACTGAAGGAAGATATGATGGTTTTGAAAATATTTTTGCTGGTAACTAGTGTTAGCCCTAACAGGGACGAAAACCCCTGATCAAGGAATCCTGAGGTTAGGACAAAAACCCTACCTCATTGTTCAGATTATTCATAGCATTTTCTGATTGCAGATTTCAATCCTATTATTTGTAGCTGCTGATTGTAATCTCCTAAATACTCCACTGGCTAAGCGAACAGAACATTAACCAAGTTGGGTGGACGTGAGCAACCTGTAGCAGGTATTGCACTTGCCAATTCAGGCCATTAAAGGCAGCAAAGGAACCAGGCAACACAAATGGAGTTGTGCAGGACCCAGATCTAAGGCAAATTCAGGAGGGCAGTTTGAAGTAAGCCTATAACAACACCCAGAATCCAATTCAACAATCAGATCTCAGGTGAAGCAAAATCCAAAAGGTTATAGTGCATTGGATCACTTGCATTTGAGGGTTTCACACCTCAAATCACCAAGAAGGCACCAGTGTGAGGTGTTCCCAGATGCTATAGGATCATTGTCAATCAGAGTTGCGGGTCTTTGGAGGGTTCATGCCACAGAGAAGGAGCAACCTCAACACTTGTAAGTGCAATTGGCAGGCCAAATCATTGGACACATTCAGACTTCAGACTTAGAATCTCCCCCTGAATAGTAAACCCTCGGAGGTTTCATATAAGGTCCTGAATCTTGTATCATTTAAATCTGAGTCAATTGTCTATTGAATAATGTTATCAGCTATGTGTTACTTTCAGTCTGAAATTTCAAATTAGATTATTTAGGAAACTGAAGCGAACAGAAAATTATGATGTGATTGTCACTGTGAACTGTAATGTGAAGGTCTAATCTGATTAACATTTCTTGAGAACTAGTTAGGGAAGAAAAGGGCAAAAAACCCTAGGACATTACATTGGTATCAAAGCCAGACTTCTTGCCAGCCTGAGGGTATTTTTCCTCATTTATGCAACTGAGTCAAAGGGATAAGCGAGCTATTGAGAGGGAAAGGAAGAAAGTTGAAGCTGAGAAATCTGGAATAGGAGGCAGAGGTATGAAGATGTTTGATAAGGGTGAACAATGGGACGCTTTCATGAGGGTCTAGCAGCAAATTGCTCAAATGCAAGAGCAAATGACCAAACAGCAGGAGCAAACAATGCAGATGATGAGCACGTTGATGTAGACCATTAATAATGTGAATAACACTCTCAGATTTGCACCAAATAATGGTCCAGAAGGCAGTCATTCTAATCAGAATGGACTTGAAACTCAGAGCAGCAAGGCTACCCAACCCACACAGACATTATTCTTGCCCAAAAATGGACCCACAAATGAAGAAGAGGAGCTGAATCATGTTGGAGGTGATGTCAATTCAAGCATAGATGCTTATGCACAACTTGATCTGGATTTGAGACATCAAATCCCATTTATATAGTTTCACAATGCAAGCAGTGGATCGAGAGGGAGACAACCAGTGCAACAATTTAATAGAGATTTGCAGCATAGGGTGAGCAAGTTGACTCTCCCAACTTTTGATGGCTCGGGGAAGATCAGTGCACGAGCTTGGGTACAAAAATTGGATACATACCTCTCACTTAGCCCTATGATAGAGGAGGATGCAATCAAATTTGCTATTCTCCACTTGGATGGTGTAGCAAATGAGTGGTGGCATCATGGGCTGATTACACAAGGGCACAACAATGCAGTGTCATATGCTGAATTCACTCACAGGCTCAAAGAGAGGTTTGATGCGAAGGGTCCTAAAATTCATTTCAAGGGGTTGACACATTTGAGAGAGTATGGATCCGTGGAGGAATACATTGCTGAATTTCAGCACATCTCAGTTATGGTGTCGGATATTTCAGAAAAGAGGATTATGTTCTTGTTTATTGAGGGGCTTTCGGAGTCACTACGGGGTTTGGTTCGAGCATTTGAGCCCACATCTATGCAGGAGGCCATCCGAAGGGCTTTGAGTTTGGAAGATTCCACCAACAAGAGCAAGTCTTATTCAAAGAGTGCACCTTTAAGACAGAATAAGAGGTATTTCCATAAGGATATTCTACAGCCTAAGGCAGCACCACCTAATCCCAACAAGATAGAGGAGGCGAGACATAAATGTTTGGGAGAGGGTCAGATCCATTACATTGAGGTCGAATCTGAGGATGGTTCAATGGTAGAGGAAACCGAGGTTGTAGTAGAGGAGTTGGAGCATGAAGAAGAGAAGGATGAAGTTCCAAGAAGTGCATTTGTAGCTCTTTCGGGGGCGCCCAGATACCACTCTTTCCATGTTAGAGGAGTGTAATGCGGCCAAAAGGTGATTGTGTTGATCAATAGTGGAGCCACTCATAACTTCATTGACGAGGGTTTGGTGGCCAAGTTGGGCTTGAGAACCGAGGATTTTGAGTGATTCAGAGTCACAATAGCCGACGGATTTACTTTGACATGCAATAGAAGGATTCAATAGTTGGAGTGGACTCTTGGAAGGCATAAGATGTCTGATGACTTCTATGTGGTTGCCATTCATGACACAAAGTTGGTCTTGGGAGTACAATGGTTACATTCACTGGGAAAGTACACTCAGAATTATCATACTCTATAGCTGAAAATTAAATCAGGGGGAAAGGAGGTAGTTCTTCATGCCTTATCTAATGGAGGTCCCATGGTTATTTCAGCCAGGAAGATGGAGCAAGCTTTTCAGAGAGACCAAGTAGTTTGGGCAGCACAGTGCTTGATTATAGATACTAATCCATCCAAGGAGGAGAGGTCTTATCATGTTGACATTCAGCCTATCTTGGACAAGCATAGTAAGGTGTTCGATGAGATTCCTCCAAGATTGCCACCTAATAGAGGATTCCAACATGTGATTGAGCTTGAGGGGGTGAAACCAGTGATCACTACTCCTTATCGACATCATAGGATGCACAAGGAAGAGATTGAGAAGGCAATCAAGGAGTTGTTGGACATGGGCCATATCCATCCAAGTTCTAGTCCCTTTGCTTCACCCGTGGTGTTGGTCAAGAAGAAGGATGGGACGATGAGGATTTGCATTGACTATAGAGCACTCAATAAGAGGACAATAAAAAATCGTTACCCCATACCCAGGATCGATGTGTTGATAGATGAGCTTCATGGTGCAATATACTTCTCTAAGATTGACTTGTGTTTGGGGTGCCATCAGATAAGAGAGAGAGGAGGATGTGCATAAGACGACTTTTAGGTGTCACTATGGACATTATGAGTTTTTGGTTATGCCATTTGGGTTGACCAATGCCCCCGCCACATTCCAATCATGTATGAACTAGGTATTCATTCTACAATTGAGGAAATTTGTTTTGGTTTTCTTTGATGACATATTGATCTACAGTAGGACATGGGAGGATCACTTGAAGCACATAGATGAGGTGCTTGGCATACTTGAGTAGCATTCATTCTACATCAAGGTATCAAAATGTGAGTTTGGTTTGATTGAAAGTTTGTATTTGGGGCATATAATCAGTGCTCAAGGGGTTAGTGTGGATGAAGAGAAGATCAAGGCAATACAAGATTGGCCTAGACCAAGGAATTTGTCACATTTGAGAGGATTTGTGGGATTATGCAACTACTATAGGAGGTTTGTAAAAGGGTTCTCACAACTTGCAGCTCCATTGACCAATTTGACGAAAAAAAGGGGCATTATCTTGGAGCCCTGCAGCGCAATAAGCTTTTGATAAGCTTAAGGAGGTAATGATGTCATGTCTTGTTTTGGCTATTCAGGATTTCTCACTCCCTTTTGTTCTAGAATGTGATGCTTCGGGAGAGGGTATTGGGGAAGTGTTGAAGCATAATAGACATCCTATAGCATTTGAGAGTAGTAGGCTCAAGGAAACGGAGAGGAGCTTCTCTATTTATGACAAGGAGATGTCGGCCATCATGCATAACACTTGCTAAATTTAGGCAATACTTGGTATGTGGGAAGTTTGTAGTCAAAACAGATCATAACAACCTCAAGTTCTTCCTAAATCAGAAGGATTTGAATAATAGGCAGCAAAAATGGGTAAGTAAACTTCAAGCCTATGATTTTGATATTAAGTATGTGAAAGGAAAAAACAATGTGGTGGTTGATGCACTCTCTAGGAAGCCTTATTTCTACTTTACTTTTGATATGTTTGCTGATTGGAGGGATGTTATAATAGCTGAGTATGCTACGGATCCAGTTGCTACTGACATTATACATGGGAAGTTGCAAGATGACAAGTATAGGGTGGTTGATGAGCTCATCTTCTACGAAGATAGAGTGTATCTTGTGCCAGGATCTAAGGTGAAGGAGAGAATTTTGAGAGAATGTCATGACACACCCCTTGCTGGTGATCCAAGGTTCTATAAGACATACAAGCGAGATAACGTTTTTCATGGAAAGGGCTCAAAAATGATGTATTGCAGCATGTTAGGGAGTGTTTGGCGTGTCAACAAAACAAAAAGAGAGCATGTTTTTCCAGCTGGCTTGTTGCAGCCCCTGCCCATTCCAAACCAAAAATGGGAGAGTATCTCCATGGATTTCATCACAAGGTTGCCTAAGGTGCAAGGTAAGGATTGTATCTATGTGGTGGTTGATAGGCTCGCTAAATATGCTCATTTCTATGCCATTTCTTCTTAATACAAAGCCCCACAAGTTACTGATATGTTTTTTAGAGAGATTTTTAGACTTCATGGGCTACCAAGGAATATTGTAAGTGACAGGGACAGCACGTTTACCAACTTGTTTCGGCAAGAGCTCTTTCGGTTGACAAACACAAAATTAACTCCAAGCGCCAATTATTATCCACAAACTGATGGGCAAACTGAAATTGTGAATAAATAGATTGAAGGCTACCTAAGGAACTATGTTACAGGGCAGCGAACAGCATGGATTAAGTGGTTGCACCTAGGAGAGATTTGCTACAATACTACACATCACATGTCCATAGGTATGACTCCTTTCAAGGCACTTTATCGTTATGATTCTACTTCATTCATGGATTTGATTCTTTCAGATAGTACCAAGGGATGTAGTGCAGCAGAATATGGACATTTTGAATGCCCTTAAGGAGAATTTGCAGAGAGCTCAAAACCAGCAAAAGATGCATGCAGTCCGCCATCGAACAGAGAGGGTTTTTGAAGTAGGTGACATGGTTTACTTGAGGTTGCAACCCTATAGCCAATCTACCCTCAAGAGGAATGGTGCAGAAAAGTTGAAACCACGATTTTATGGGCCATACAAGATCCTAAGGAAGATCAGGGAGGTTGCATATGAGCTGAAACTTCCCGAGGACAGTACTATCGACGGCGGTACACTGGCCGCCGGCCTGTACTTGCAACCGCCCTTTTTTTTTTTGTTTTTTTTCAAATAAAAAAAAAACAATGATTTTTTTTTTAAAATCAAAAGTTTTTTTATTTGTTTTTTATTATTAAAAAAGCTATTTTTCATGTAATAAGCCCAATCGCGCTTTTGCGGTGATGGCCATTTGGCCGTCAAATTTAAGCCCCTTTTTTTGCTGCGACGGCCGTATGACCGTCAAATTTTATCCAGCACTGGCTTTTTTCCCCTTTAGAGCTGTTTTTTTTCCAGAGATCATAACTTGGGCATACGATATCGTTTTTTGGCAAACGAGATATCGTCGGAAAGCTGGTTCTGTCAACTTTCCAGTGGTGTGGGTCTCATCACTTCATTTTTCTATTGGCGCATTCTACAGCCAGTTGAAGTCAAAGGAGCCTTTTTCAGTCCCGAGCTCATATCTTTTGACCAGTTTCTCCGTTTTTCGCGATCTCAGCGGCGTTGGAACCATATTTCAAAGCTCTTCAGTTCCATCCATGTAATTTTTCCAGATTTCACTCCAGGTATATTTTATTCAGTTTTTTGTGTTTTCACACTAGTGAATTACCTGGACATATTTGCTCTTGGAAACTTTTTGTTTGCATGGGATGCTTCATTTTTGGCTGTTCTTCATGTATTTCCATCTTTTTGTCCTTTGTGGGCATTTTTGAGCATCATTTGTAAGCAATTTTTTATGTAAATGCACTAAGATAAAGTGCCACACTATTGTACATGTATTTTGGGATTTTGCACATAAGGTTGTGCCATATTTTGTACTCGCACATACTCGCACTGTTTTATAAAGTGCCATGGGGGGTTGTGTAGTTTTCCTTTGTTTGCCATCACACCTTTGTCCGGTGAGTGTCCCTCCACGACGACAGTGGATCCATATGATTCCAGCCTCATGCATGTGTGCTTTGTTTTGCACACCACTTTTTCAGTTGCAGGTGCTTTCTTGCGCACTTTCAGATGTTGTTTCTTCTCCTTCATGCACTACAGGGTGTTACACACCATTTCAGTGGATCTGTCAGGCTCTCCCAGTTCAGCATTATGGGGGGGTGTTATACTGTTCGTGCTAATGCTTCCTTGGCTTCGCCTTGGAAGGAATCTTCCATTCTCAGTTGATCAATGTTTTTCAGACTATTGGTACTTGTGCCATCTGTATCTTCGTTCCAAGTGTTTGCCTTTGTTTGCCATCTGATTCGAGTAGTGTCGTTTAGGGCACTCATGCAGATTGTTGTCTTCTTGATCCTGATCATCTTATCTTCAGAGGAGGTTCTTCAGCACCATAGCAGTCATCTTTCAACAGTTGTTTGCAGCTTCTTCTGCTTCAGTGATGTTCTTCATGGCTTTCTGCATCTCTTTTTGGAGTAGAGTTTTTCCCATGAGGTTTTCTCTATTTCTCCTCTTTACAGAGATTTGGTTGTATTTGGGTACCTGATCTGGCCTAGTTGTCGGGACCCATGTTTGCCTTCTTGCATTGTAGTTACCTTTGCTTTCTTGCATTTGTTTGTAGCTGCACTCTTGCTCATCTTAAGGGGGGGTGTTAGAGTAAAGGTTTTAACTTAATTATGCTGATTAAGTTACCTTTATTTCCTTCTTAAGATTTCACTTTAGTTTGCATAAAGTGACATTTAATAATTATATTAATTATTAAATGTTTTCCTATTAGGGTTTCTTTTAGGGTTTGCATGATCTCCTTCTTAAGGATTGATCTCATTGTATATTTCATAGAATTTCTTTTTGTTCTGATAAGATAATTTCTCTATTTTTCAGAGCTTCAAACCCTTGTTTGTTTTCTCCATCCAATCTCTTCCTTGTGACAAGTATCCATTTGCATGCAGGTGTTCTTGGAGTCTGAAGTTGGTTTTGACAACTCCTACATCATGCCTCAAAAGGGCACTTGGGCAGCAGATCAATCCTTCTCTTGCATTGCCACCACTTGATGATGAAGGAAAAATGATTCTCGTGCCCGAAGCCATTATTGATATGAGGGAAAAGAAGTTGAGACACAAGTCCATTCTGGAGTATTTGATGAAATGGAAAAATCTTCCACTTGAAGACGCTACATGGGAAGGAGGGGAGATTTTTGAGCATCCAAGTTTGAGCAGGCTTGAGGGAAAGCCAATTTGGGAAGGGCGGACTGTCATATCCCTATGATTCTTTGAGCCGATCTATGAGAGTCGGCCCTAAAAGGTGTTTTTTATCACCATTAATTAATAAATAATATATATGATAAATTAAATAAATAAGTGATGACAAAATTAAATAAATAGATAAGTGAATATTATTAATTCAGGCACCTATTTTAATAAATTAGAACTTAAATTTTTGGATGCCAATTTTGGGTCCACGCCACGTTTAGAGATCTATATATTGGGCAGTGAGCGATGAAGGAAGATATGATGGTTTTGAAAATATTTTCGTTGGTTACTAGTTTTAGCCCTAACAAGGACGAAAACCCCTAATCAAGGCACCCTGAGGTTAGGATGAAAACCCTACCTCATTGTTTAGATCATTCATAGCATTTTCTGACTGCAGATTTTAGTCCTATTATTTGTAGACGCTGATTGTAGTCTCCTAAATACTCCACAGGTTGAGCGAACAAGTCATTAACCAAGCTAGGTTGCTCACTGTAGCAGGTAGTGCACCTGCCAATTTAGGCCATTAATGGCAGCGAAGGAACCAGGCAGCACAAACAGAGTTGTGCAATGCCCAGATCTAAGCCAAATTCAAGAGGGCAATTTGAAGTAAGCCTGTAACAACACCTAGAATTGAATTCAACAATCAAAACTCAAGCGAAGCAAAATCCAAAAGGTTATAGTGCATTTGAGCGCTTGCATTTGAGGGTTTTACACCTCAAATTACCAAGAAGGCACCAATGCAAGGTGTTCCTAGATGCTATAGGATCACTGTCAATCAGAGTTGCAGGTCTTTGGAGAGTTCATGCCACAGAAGAGCAACCTCAATGCTTGTAAGTGCAATTGGCAGGCCAAATCACTGGACGCATTCAAACTTCGAACTCAAAATCTCCCCCTAAATAGTAAACCCTTAGAGGTTTCATATCAGGTCTTGAATCTTTGTATCATTCAAATCTAAGTCGATTGTCTGTTGAATAATGTTATCAGTTATGTGTTACTTCCAGTCTGAAATTTAAAATTAGATTATTTGTGAAACTAAAGCGAACAGAAAATTATGATGTGATTGTCACTGTGAACTGCAATGTGAAGGTCTAATCTAATTTTCCTTGAGAACTGGTTAGGGAAGAAAAGGGCAAAAAACCCTAGGAAATGGTATCAGAGTCAGGCTTCCTACCAACTTGAGGGTATTTTTCCTCATTTATGCAACTGAGTCAAAGGGATCAACAAGCTATTGAGAGGGAAAGGAAGAAGGTTGAAGCTGAGACATTTGGAAGTGAGCTATTTCCTTCCTTGATATCTTGTTTCGCTATCACTCATTGACATGCATTAACCATTTTTGTATACCTCCCTCAGGTTGGCCAAGTCTTGGCTATGGTAACATTGTAAGAACTTCAACTAAATACACAAATAATAAGTCCTAAAATATTCCAGCAATAAATATCTTTTGTATTTTATACCTTTTCTTCAAATAACACGTGCAAATCCAATAACACCTTTGATGACCCTAATGAAACTCTGAAACTTGATCTGCTCCTTGAGGATTTCCATCCCCAAGATAGTTTGGTTGCCATGCTAGAAGCTTTCAATCTCCAAATGCCACAAGCTGTTGCACATAGTTGTCCCACTCTTGAAATTAAAATTGCTTCTTGTTTTTTAATCTGAGAAGTGCCTTCTCTTCTACCCCAATGCTTCTAGTTCTTATATTCCATGCTTTTCTTTTTTTCCATTGCTCAATCATAGGAAATCCCAAGTAGCTAACAGGCAAGTCTGAGATAACTAAATCTGATCCATACCTCAATCATAGGCAATCCAGTTGACTGACAAGTTTGAGATAACTAAATTTGACCCATATAACTAGCAGTTCCAGCAAGGAATGTCTGCTCCAACTTTACTGCCTTATTCCATTAACTAACTCACTCCTAGCTGAAGTAACTACAACCTATCTATCTGCTATTCCTATGCTGCCAGACACTCACTCTATGCTATGGATTGCAGGAGTGGACCCTACATTTCATTAATGTCAAAAGGGTGACATTACATGGTATTAGAGCTACCTAGGCTCATGAGAGGCCTATGATGAAGATAGAAGTAGTTGAGAATTGGAGGGAGGAAGAAAGAAGAAATAAGTCGTTTGTATGGTGTGTTCTTGCAAATCTTCCACAATAGGTAATTTCAATAAATATTCAAAATTTTGTTGGACCTTGATGGCATGGCATGGATGCCTTTGTTCTTATGGTGTGGCAATCTGGTCTGTTAGTATGTTCTGCAGTCAGCCCCTCCTTTTCTACATCTGGTGTTCCTCTTCACTGGTATAAGATGGCACAACTTGATCTACAATGTGACACATGGAGATTTGATAGGACAGAAAGCTTGAATTGGTATTAGCATAGTAGCATTAAACTCCAACTCACAATTAATGCTGGATAATTGTGATCCAACCCGCCATATTTGTTGTGCCATTTCCAAAATTCTTCATAAAATGGTTCAAGTACTTTTGAATATATACCTGTCATTTTTTATTCATTTTTGCATTTAACAGGTAGAAAAATACTGAGCAGAGGCACACTGAACAATTTTAATTTAGGGTTATGTTAAGAGTATTTTAAATTTTCTTCCATAATGAGGGTTTTGGTAAAACAATAAAAGGCCGCCCCTAAAATATTAGATCATGCTCCACCATGGAATGTCCTGCCCTTGAAATATTAAGTCATGCTTCACAATGGAATGTCTTACTATTTTACTTTTTAGGGCCAGCCTATTGTTTTTTAACTATGTTACCAGATCTGTGGGCCATGAAGCTGGATCTGGGTCCAGTTTGAACCGGATTCGGCATCCAATTCGATGTGGCAGGGAGCTGCAAATACATTTATTTATTATTATATAAATATTTATTACATTAATTTTATTATTATATAATATATTAATTTTACTAATATTTTGTAAGGTTTATAAATATTTCTGTATATAAAAAAAACTAAGAAATATGTATGTTGTTTCTAATATTCCTGCTTTTAGGCTGCAAATATATATATGATTTTACATGTTTTTTGTATGGATGAACCTATATATATATATATGATTTTACATGTTTTTTGTATGGATGAACCTAAAACATGCTAATAAACTAACATGCATTGTTGAAGACACCCTGATGTCATTCAAGTAGTCAAGGGATTCTTGGGAATGTCTTGAGCGATCCCAAGGACAGCAGGTCGTCCCCCCAAGAGGGATACATCATTAGGGATGTCCCCAACCTGTAGAGGTGTCCCAAGGATGGACCCTTCTTCAGGCTCCATAGTCATGTGATTCTAAAGACAAAACCAAACTAATCTAACATATTTAAGAAAAAATCCTATTTGATTCTACCATAGGTAGTATCAAATTCTATCTTGAGCGCATATTAACAAATTTACAGAAAAACAAACCTGCTTTTGGCTAGATTGACAAGCCTACGCATGTTTCTTCCCAGCTGTTCTAACATTATCGAAAAAAGCATTTCTTTTTGATAAACCTGTTTTGCTTGACCATCCAAACAATAAGTAATTTATTTCTCCTAACAAGAGCTTTTCCTAGGACTTCTAAGACACATTGAATGTGATAGGATGTTCTAGGATACCTACTAAGTACACATTGTAAATATAAATACATTTATATATTGAAATATAAAATAAAATATATAATCTAATAGGTTTCAATGAAAGAGTAGGACAGTGGTTATTTATATGTTGATCAAGGGGCATGCTCAATAGGAAGTCTCCCATCACTTTGCCAGGTTATATCTCTTGTGAATAATAAATAATCATGATTAATTAGGCTTCCCTTGAAGCAGTAGTAGAGAACGACTTTGATAAATTGTGACAATATCTACTACACATGGAATCAAGATTAATCCATCCAAGCATACTCTTGAGTGGCATAAAGTATCATTGGAAATTAACTTGCGAATTGAATTTACTTGTGTGTACATGAACTCCAAGAATTGCTTCAAACTCTTAGCTTTTGAAAGAATGCATGATTATAGTTACAAAGGCACAAAATCTCTGAATTTTTATCTAATATAGATTTATTGATATTTTTCAATTTATCCACCAGTGATGATAATTTTTTATTTTAGTTCTTCAGTTTTCTAATCTCATTATTTTTCTTTTTGTGTTCCATTCTTAATAACTCAATTTCAATGCTCTCATCCCCTACTATCAATTCATCCATAGGTTGTGTGGGTCATAATTATTGATTAAAATTGCTAGTTATAGATGCTGCAAATTTTCAACAAAAATCGCTAATGAACTGTTCTAAATTGTAGTAAAGCCATATTGGTCTTCACACCACCAATTATACCATTGAAGAACATTTCCATCCAAATACTATCATTTTTGTCGATTTTATTCTTTGTGAAATATAATAGCAGTTGATTATCCCAATCAACTACATCACTTGATGTTCTCCATTGCATTTTGATACATAGGAATAAGGACCTTTCATTATTAATTTTTAAATTTATATATAATCTTTTAAAAGGTGTATTTTACTATTTTTAATATGTAATTCATTAATATAACTAATCTATTAGTTAAGAAGAGTTTTCTTAATAAAAGTTAATATGGGATTGTATCACTTGCCTTAAATCCCAATATTAACATATAACTTATAAGTACTTAATCAACTTTCTTTCCTTTTCCAACTTTTCCTTTTTTACCTCCAAAATATTGTTGTAATTATTTTTTTCCTTATGCTTCTCATTCAGCCACAAGATCAAAAAAAAAAAAGCCTGGTCACTGACCACAAATTAAATCAAATCACAGTTTCAGTCTCCAAGGGCACTGTTCATGAGCATCTTAAAAGGCAACTGAATCACCAGGCAAAAGGAGAAATGCCTAAAGTGGCAGCCACAAGTGATTTAGTGGTGCACACCATCACAAAAGCCCTTAAATAATGCTACTTGGATAAAGATCAATAGTATACGCTAGTTGTGATTTCTGCCAGATTAATCTCCTTGGTGTATTGTTGTGCACTCTGCACTCTATCACAACAGTCCTTATATAGCTTCCATGTGGCACCCAGTGTGAGCTACACAAAAGCTTACATATGGCTCTTTGTACCATCTAGAATCAATTTTCTATTATAGAACATTAAAAATTTATTGATAGAAAGTTATCCATCCTAGAAAGAGGAAAACAATAACTACATTGATCAAATTAAACTATATTAAAAATTGGCATGGAAAGACTTCAACATCAAGGAAGAAAGTACTCAATGCAGAAAAGAGAAACTATCTTAATCGGATACACACCATGAGACAATCACCATAATCCATCCCACGCAAGTGACATGGTTAGAATATTATTGCCAACACTCATACAGGATTATGTTTTTCTGAACAAGAATATTTTTCCAAGTTTTTTAAATTACATATTCAACCCCTCTATAGTACCAATAGTTCTAGATGGTGCGATCATGATGGTTATAAACTCCATAGAAATAAGGCGAGGAACCAAAAGTTAAAAGAGATTGAATTCAAAAAACAATACATAAAATAAGTTCATTCTACAGTTTCCAACTAATGAATACTAATGTAGCCCCAAAAAAACATTCACAAAAAAAATTCTAAAGATGCCCATTTACTAAAAAGAACACAATCACGTAAATGAAGCACAGAAAGCACTAACTATATTCCATCACCAAAATACCTGAAATGCAATACAGACATCTTTGTCTCATGTTGAAAGAGACCAAATGCTATAACTGGCTGCTTTTTATAACCATGCAATAGTTTTGTAACTACATCAATAGGAACTCCTTTAATGTGAAGTCGAACGTAAGCACCAACACTAGCACAACCATCCAACTTTCCACTATCAATTTCTTTTGCTTTCGCCAACACATGTTTGTGTGTTCTAGCAAAATTGTCAAATGCAAATATACGAGCATACTCTTCAGGCAAAGACTCCTGCCAATGTCACAATACCTTATGTAAATAACATAACTGTTTTTACACAAAATAATGGCATTAAGTTATGTTTTGCCAAACTAACCTTCGGATCCCAACTTGAGGTTCGAAAAGACTTCAGACCTCTATACCTTGCAAACCGTTGTCGAGCTGGGACATCCATTGGTGTGTCCACTTCATCTGGAAATTCTACATTAATAATACAAGAAATTATATATTGCAAAATAGAATGACTATATATATTGCTCGGATTTAAAGAATCAAATGATGAAAAATAACTCCAAAAGAAATATGAGAAAAAAATGAAAAAATTTGTGTTGTTATAAAGAAATGTTATGTCCATCATGCTTCTAGCATTAGAATGTAGAAAGAAAAAAAGAAAGAAATAATATTAATGTCCATGAGTGACCAAAATTAGGTCAATGGGACTCAAGTACAGCAGTTTACAACAGAGAGTTCTAGGAAGAGAAACCTAGAAAGGCCCCATAGAGGGAAAGAACAAAAGAAAAGAAGAGAAGGGAAGATACAAATCATGCATAAGTAAACAAACTAAATCCTCCAAAGAATTCTGTTGCTATAATCCACAAAAGAAAATCAAGGTTAGATACAAATCATTACATGGTCTGTAAAAAAAGTTGCTCTTACTCACAGAAACTTTTGACATGTTCAACATAAACATTGGCAACAAATGCCAAGGCTCAAAATAATATATATATATTCTCTGAAACACATGTGAGCAAAGCCAAGCCCTGCTCCTTTTCAAAGGAGCAAAAACAATTCTACTAGAAATTGTATTCTATGCAAAATGAGACTTGTTGGAAGCTCAAAATATAATGCCAAAAGGCTATTCAAGTAATACAAACTCTAAAATTAACCAGAAACTAGTGTTATTCCTCAAATTTAGTTAAACTTAGGATCATCGACTAATGTGTTGCCAATGATAATGCAAAAGTATTCATGCTTATCTACATTGAAACAGTACATTGGAATGATCAAATGATGTGTAATGAACCATACTGACATTCATTTTTTATTTATCTTAATTATGGTATGGTCATCTACAAGTGCTTGTGCCCAACTAATATACCAGCCATGACTCCATATGCCTGTGGTGACTTCATGTTATATGGTGGGCCTAATGGTCAATGCTTGTGTACTTCATAAACAGGCTCTAATCTGGAGGAGTGTACAATTTATAAGGTAAACGTAGAACAATTCCCTTGTAGGCTTCCACAAGAGAGTCTCATACACCAAATCAGTGTCTTGCTTGGTGGTTCCCTAATAAACTAGGTTTACCTTACCTTAATATGTGTCTCTATTTGACCAGCATTCACAGGATCATTCTGCTGACACATGTGATTCACCATGGACACGAAGGCCTCATAATATAGTTGAATATCATTTATATGGCATCTAGCTTAAGATGCAGTTTGGGTGAACATCTAGATACCATAGTATGTTCTAATTGCAACTGTCAAATTGCTGACCTACTTAAATGACAGGGTAGATGTTGGCAAGAGTTTTAGCTAAATGGGATTATAAAGATTTAGCTCACCTACAAAGGCACATGATTTACTTAAACAAATGATCAAACCATAGATGTGAAAATAGGGATAAAATTGCAAAAAAAATTGAGATTAATCACGAGATGTCAAAAGACAATTGATCAAATGCATAGAAGCAAAAATTGGGATAAAATTGTAAAAAGAATGCAATTAATCATGAAACATACAAAATTCCAATTTTTTCTTTGAAAACGTGTGATATTGCATAAATCACGTACAGTACAGTATGCAGCCTGCAGGTTTGAAAAGTTTTGCAGGTTTTATGGATTTCATTGTTGGTAGGGTTTATACCTGCACATTTCCCATTGTTTTCATTTTCCTTCCTTCTCCTAGTGCTGTGACAAGTTCGCACAACAACAGTGAAGGGTTTTATTACCAATATGTGCATTGGCTTTTCCACATGGAAGGTGGAGGGGAAAGTGACTACAGAATTCCTTGACTGAAGAAATTCCTCCCTATTTTCTGTTGTTTTTATTACTAATGTTCTACCATAAGAGATTTATCTCTGTACATGTAATGTAGCTGAAGCAACTTGTAGGAGAAGAAATGATTTGTTGCTATAAAATGAAGAGTCATCAAACATCTCTTTATTTGGAAACCTTGTATGTGAGACAAAGCTGAATTTGTAAAGGTTGTATTACCAAGATGTGCACAGGCATCTCTGCATGGCTGGCAGGGGGGGAAATACCTATGGAATCACTTGGCTGAAGAATTCCCTTCTATTTTTCTTTTCTTTCCATTACTCTGTTCTGCTATAGGAGATGGGTTTGTATCTCTATACATGTAATGTAGCCAAAGTGACTTATTGGAGAAGAAATGATTTGTTGCCAAAATATGAAGAGCCATCAAGCATGTATCTTATTTGGGGTATGTAGTAACATAACTGTTGACTGCAAGAGAAGCACTGGATGATTTGGTTGGGAATGTTGTTCCTCCATTGTTGTCAATAACATAGGAATATGACTCGTTTTTGGTGAGTGAATTTAATGGGAATAAGTTTACCAGCTTCATTCAGTTCCTCGTCCTATATTTTTTTGTTGCAACTACCACTATAAATGGCATCATCATAACATGTCTAAGACCTGATCCAGCTTGATCATTCTTATTCATATATGGTCTCATATGTGCTAGAATCTCTATTGTTTGTTCAATATGTCTTCATCGTTGATCATTGATTCTTTTACATGTTTATATTATATGGACATGAACAACCTATGAGGGTGTTTGAGAGCAGTTGAACAGCTGTTGTTTCATCAGCTTCTAAATTATATGTGAATATGATATTCTAGGGAGCATTGTTGTTTCAGTCCTAATTCAAATGCATTCTTTTTCTTTTCTGGAAGTCAAATTTCATGTTTTTAAAGTTTTTATAACTGCTAAAAATTATATAAATCAATATAAGAGGACATGGGGATACCACCTGCAGTTGATCAATGGCAACTGCAAACTATAGATATCAGCTGAATTCAGCTATTCCCCATCAATGATAGAGCATTTAATGTATAAGATTTGAGCAGAAAATAAAAATGTTATTGGAAAGACCATCCCACTTGATGAGTAAAAGAACTATGGATAAAAGAGAAAGTGATGCACCTCTTGAAATACACAATAGCTTTGTTAGTATTCACAAATGCAGTCCTTGATCTTGAGGATTTTGATATCCTAACAGAGTCCAACCTTGATGGTGATCTGGCTGAGCATCTTGGGAGAAGCTCTAACCTGAAAGCTTCGTCATCAAGACCTGTAGCCTTCTAATGCAGCTCTCTTTGTAACAGCAAGTCATTCGCTACATCTAATTTTTTGGAACTTTGTACTTAGTTTGTAGGTTGACTTTGTACAAAGTAATATATAGTTGAAAATTTGAAAACTATTAGCATCTAGTAATTATTTATGCACTATGAAATATATTGTAATTTATGCAATTTAATCAGCAATATGAACATAAATGACAATATTCCAAAATTTATGGGCTCTCTTCACTCTTTGCTATTGAAATGTCATTCAATTTCAAAAACTGCAGATTTTTCTCCCTTTTTTTCATTTATTTTACATTTTTTTAAATACGATTTTTTTCCATTTAAATCCTGATTTTTTTGAAAAAATCTTATACTTTTGGTTTGTTGATTTTCCTGCAAAAATTTTTTGCTGCTATACTTGATGGTACTGTTTGGAACCAAGAGAAGCATCATGTAGCAAGGATGGAAGCTGTAATTTTCAGTACTATAATTAAATACAATTTAATGTGGCAAGCATACCATATTGGGATGCATGCATTAACTATTGACAATTTAGGGTTTAAGACAATGACTCCACAAGCCTTTATTAGAGTAAGCCATAAATAATAGACAGCTAATAGTAAAAAATCATAAGAGAATATGGTAGAAAAAGATCTGCAGCATTTTATCTAAATGGTGGATAGATTGGGGGAATAGACTTTGCTTACCTTTCTAATAGCTTCAAGTGGGACATTGGTGTTCTTGAAGCTTGTAGATGCCTTGCACAAAGACAAGAAAGTAATTTGTTGGAAAGGCCTGGCAGGGTGCCAAGCTGCCAGCATCTTAGGGGTCCCAATCCTACACCATCCTCGAGATGTGAAAAGACGGATAAACTCCGCCTCGCATTCCCCTAGCATAAACACTAAGATGTGTTGGGCCTCTCGCCCCACCAAAGGAGAATGAGATGTGCCCAATCGTCGGCCTTTGTCTACTACCTCCTACATCGCAACTATCATGGGCTACAAGTCCTAGATGTACCTTTGAATCGTGCCCACAGGATAATCTTCATCAGTTTTGGAAATCCTAATGATGATACCTTCTAGATCACTAAACTCCTGATTCTAACTCTTGGATTTGCTCGACACTAATCAGAGTTGCCTGTGTAGGGCCAGGTTGACTACTATCAACAAGAAACTGAGCCACCACCGACTGCTTTGTTCCTTGCTACTCAATCCCTTTGGTTATGTCCCCTAGCAAACTAGGTGGAGGGAATCCTAGAACAACAACTGGAAGCCCAAGTAGCTTCGACCAACTATCAATCCTCTCCACAAGAAAAGTGTCTTACACAAGAAGGGTGGCTTTCACTGGCAATGTGTCTTCTGTTGGCAATGTGGTCTCTGCAGGCAATGTAGGTTCCACAGGCAATGTCGTCCCCAATTATACACCTTTCCTATGCTTAGTTCGATCATGAAATCAATCATCCAAATAAGAACATCAAATGCTCGGTTGGCCTCTATCAACCGACATTTCATTAAGTCCATGACACATTTCCACTCTACATTGGCCAAGAATTTCTTTCATGGCCATCTACTCCTTGCACTTCGTATGTTGTCCTCCTCTTGGGTTAAGTCTATGCAACAAACCGATGCAAGGACACTTCTTTGTGTTGGGGTGTAATCTTTCCTATTGATTTGCACACCGTCGCTCCTGTAGATAATTATTGAGCAATCCATGTAGTCTACCACTGATTTATGCAACCGCTGATTATAATTTGTCATCGTGGCTTTTAGATGCAATTTGAACTCTCGAGAGTTGAAGAATGGCAATTGGGTGACTTTGTCCAATTGCCCGTGTTGAAGTGCCAATTTCAACACATGATTATCTAGACTATTTTGCTACCATGTCCAATATCCATTGCTGGTGAGACTTTCTCAAGTCATGGGGTCGATTGTGTTATCCTCATTTTTCCTCTTATTGCTTGTCCCTGTTGCAATCCTCGGCGGGTACTTGTCCATCAATTGTTTTCCCTTGCTGCTATTGCTATCTATAAGTTTTTGAAAATATGATCTTGAAATTGCACGATTGACTTTAAATAGGCCGTACATTTTGAAGAAACAGTTAATATAACTGCTTGGCAATGTGAGAGGTTGTATACTAAAGGAATGAGGTCGCCATTTCATGAGAAATAATGACACCACCGAGTGGTGAAGCAAAACACTCTTAGAAGAAGTTATCTCACCTTGGAGGGTTTGCACTGAGAAATTCGTACAATGTCAAAATTTAATCTACTATGCCAAGTGTACCATACGATGGTGCTATGAATAGATCTTATGGTACAAGGAATGTTGTGCTTCGGCCGCATGATGCAAACTAGTGAAGGTCGTACACTGAAGAATGGGTGTCATATGTTATAGTGTGCAGGTCGTACAATAAAGAATGGGTGTCATAAATTTTAATGTGCAAGCCGTACAACGAAGAAATGCCCACACTCTATGATGTATAATTGCCTCAACTGTACAGTGTCAAGGAAAGCCTATCGTATAATGTCAAGCCTAGAGTGTCATACAATGAAGCGACTTATAGGTCGTACATGGGAAGATTTCAAATGGAGTTGTGTAGTGATGAAATTTGCAAGTCGTACACTGTAGTGTTCTCGTTCACTGGCATTCCAATTTTGTCGTACATTTTAGGAGGTACACCACCTTATAGGATAACGAAATTTATACCAAAGTTGTACGATGTGCAAAGCAAACTAACTAGGTTGTATGGTGTGGATGATGATCTTCAAATGCATGCATTGAATGAATGTGTTGTGTCATACGCTCAAGGGAATTAATGTGTGTCGTACAATGTTAAGGAAGAATGGAGTCAATACAATATGAAACTATCGTTTTATAAATAAGGGATGTTGTACCACTTTATAATCGACTCCTTCAAAACCTTTATTTTTAAATTTTTATTTTTTCATCTCACTTCTTGCAATTCTTTTTTTTTTTTTAATATTTAGCTTTTTCATCATTATAAGCATCGTTTGCTTTTAATTTTTATTTTTTTGCTTTTTCCTTTTACTTTCATCATCACTTTCTACTTTCCTTATTTTGCCTCTTGATTGTCCTGCTTTTTGTTTCATCTTGAAGGAGTGGTGTAACATACATGAATCGTACAATCTTTTATAACATTCATATTCATAGCATGTGCCAATATATTCTAAGGCAAAAAAATCGACTATAGGGCGATTTTCCATACCTTTATTCTCCTTTTCTCACCAAATTGTGCACCGCTCGCCATAATCCATTTGAGGTTGGTAACGGAGGTGGCAACATATTATATTATTTTTTCCATTGTATGATAGCCTCATATCTTGATCATTCAGCATCATCACCGACTGTAGACTCAGTTCTTCATCTGGATATTCTTCTAAGATTTCTTCTATTGATTGGTGCCAGTCTTCTGCCTTCATCTTGTTTTCCTTGTCTCCATTTATTTCATAACTGAAATTACACCATTTTTTCTCCTAAATAAGGCGCTTGTAGTCACCACTTACCATACAACTTTATCTATTTAGTCAATACGCCGAAAAAAGCATTTATCAAATGTGGGTGAACCCTCGATACAGCTACTCCCTCTAGTTCTTGAGCAACAAGTTTTCCTCAAAAACTGCATTGTTTCCGCTAGTCATCCAATCCAACATGTTGATCTCTAATATGTCCTATCTCCTTTCCTTGTATGGTTTTAACTTCAAGTCCTTAATGTTATCTTTTAGTGGAGTGTTGTTTAAATTTTCCAATTTAATGGCTCCATTATTAGATACTTCTCGGATTTTAAAGGGTCTAAGCCATCTTACTTTGAATTTTCCCGGTTTGATTTTGTTACGACTGTTATATTGAGAAAATAGTTGTCCAAGCTAGAAGTTCATTCTTAGGAGTTGTTTGTCATGCCAATACTTTCTTTGTTTTTCCATTGCTTTACTTGCCCATTGGGCCAGCACCCTTTGCTCATTGAGCTTATTCAATTGGAAGAGTCGTTCTTTTAAACTCTTTGAATCACCTAGTTGGCTCTCCACCACAATCCTTAGACTTGGTACCATATATTTGGCAAGGACCGCCACTTCCTAATTGTACATCAATTGGAAAGGAGTGTGTCCTATCATTACCTTGTACATTGTTCTATAAGCCCAAAGTATGATTGGCAACTTTGCTTCGCAATTTGTTTCTTCAATGTCGCAAGACTTGTAAATGACAGAGATAAGAACTTTGTTTGTAAACTCTACTTGTCCATTGGCTCTAGGTTAGTATGGACTTGAGAGGTTATGGAATATTTAGAACTTAGTCATCGTCAGGCGAATGACATGGTTCATGAAATGTCCTCCCCGATTATTGGTAATTTGTATAGGAATGCCACACCTAGTGACAATTTGCTCGTAAATGAATCTCATCGTACTAACTGTCGTATTGTCTACAAGTGCTCAAGCCTTCGCCCATTTGGTTAAGTATTTCGCCACCACAACAATGTACCTACACCTATGTAGCTAGCTAACTTGTGAATGACAGAGATAAGAAATTTGTTTGTAAACTCTACTTGTCCATTGGCTCTCGGGTAGTATGGACTTGAGAGGTTCTAAAATATTCAAAACTTAGTCATCATCAGGCGAATGACATGATTCATGAAATGTCCTCCCCGATTATTGGTAATTTGTATAGGAATGTCATACCTATTGACAATTTGCTTGTAAATGAATCTCATCGTATTAACTGTCTATTGTCTACAAGTGCTCAAGCCTTCACCCGTTTGGTTAAATATTTTGCCACCACAACAATGTACCTACACCTATGTAGCTAGCTAACTTTGAGCAGACCAATGAAGTCAAGTCCCCACCTCTCGAAGAGTTCTTGTTGTTGTGATGGAAATAGTGGCATATAATCTCACTTCAATGGTTTTCCTACCCTCTAGCATCCCACCACCCAATCTCGAGCATCCATGTGCAGTGTTGACCACCATAGACCAGCCAAAAGAATCTTTCCGGTTATGGCATTCAAATACATATGTCCTCCAACAAGCCCTTCATGTGCTTCTTTAAGTACGCCTAGTATTTCTTCTTATATGACACATCGCCTCGATACATGGTCAAATCCCATTTTATACAATAACCTGTTAATAAGCTGAAAGGTTTTGCTCTTGAGGGCTAACTTCCTTCTTTCTTCTGGTGGCATCTCTTTCAAAAAGGTTGAAGTAGACATATATTCTCCAATATTCTCATACCAAGAAGGTAATGTTGCAATCTAGAACAAATGAGCATATGGAAAATCCTCATTTACCCCCTCGGGTGGTTCGCCCAACTTAATCCTTAACAGTCGGTTGGCTATCACATGGCTTTTTCCTAGACAAACATTGATGGTAAATGTAAACTCTTGTAATAATAATAGCCACCTACTTACCTGACCTTGAATGATTGGTTTGTTGACCAAGTACATGAGGGCCTAGTGATTAACATAGAAGGTAAACGATGTTGCCAAGAGATAATGCCTGAACTTTTGTACATAATAGACCATTCCCAACACTTCCCTCTTCGTATCGCTATAGTTTCTTTTTGCTTTTGACAATAGTCAGCTAGTAAAGAAAATTGGGTGATCCAATCCTTGGAGTCCCACCTGTGTTAATGTTTCTCCGATTCCATAGTTGGATGTATCGACATGTATGTGGAACTCCTTTCTCCAAACGAGGTATACTAGGATTGACAAACTAATTTTAAGCATACTTTATATTCATTGAAGGCTTTCTCTTGATCCTTGGTCCATGTGAATGCTTGACCCTTCCTTGTAAGTATGTCGAGTGGATAGGATATCTAAGCAAAACTTTTGTAAACCACTTGTAGTAGCTGGAAAACTAATTTTAAGCATACTTTCTATTCATTGAAGGCCTTCTCTTGATCCTTGGTCCACATGAATGCTTGACCCTTACTTGTAAGTATGTCGAGTGGGTAGGATATTTGAGCAAAACTTTTTATAAAACCTCCTATAGCAGCCCGACGTTACCTAGGAATGATTTGACTCCCGTGACGTTTTATGGAGCTTCCATCTATACAATCACTCTTATCTTGTATGGGTCGATCTTCAATCCAACTTTACAAACTATAAGACCAAGTAGATTACCCTGTGATACAATGAATCGACAATTCTTTGGATTCAAAGACAATTGCATTGCTCTATATCGTTCCATGTATCTCCTGACCACTGTAGATAGACCAATCACCCAAGAATGCCTTAAAATTCTTGACCGACATTTTTTCAAAAATGTGTAAGATGATTCTTTGAAAGGTGGCCAGAGCGTTACACAATCCAAACGGCATCTGATTCTATGCATACACCCTCGTCTTTGACCACAAATGTAGTCTTTAACTTGTCTTCCTTCGCTATGCTTATTTGATTGTACTCATAGAACCTATCCATGAATGAGAAAATTTCATGACCCACGACCTCTTCTAAGATCAAGTCAATGAAGGGTATTGGGAATGGATCTTTAATGGTAACCGCATTCAAACTTTTAAAATCCACACATATCCAAATTTGTTTGGATTCTTTCTTCAAAGATATCACTATTGGGGAAACCCAATCACTAGTCTCGACTTTAAAAATTATGTTGGCCTCCAACATCTTTTCTATCTCTTCACGGACTTTCACAACATAGTTCTTATTCATTCTGTAGGGCCACTTCCGTACAAGTTGTGCTCTTGGTACATAGCTCTAGAGGTATCCTTTTCAAGTCCTTGTATGTCCATCCAAAGGTGTCCTTGTATTCTGTAAAAATTTTGAATGCCATGGCTTTCAATCCTGGGTTCCAATCATCACTGACCATGATCGTACATGGACTGTGTATAACCACCATCAAATTTCTTTGAAAATATGTTAGCTTCAAAGTAAATGAAAGCATAAGAACTTCCTTTCCACTTTCTAATTACCCAAATCCCGGATTGAGCAAGGTAAGAGCATACAGTGTCAACATTACAAATTACTAAATTGCAACTTGCTAGAAAGAAGCATCACACAACAAGCTAGACAAACCACTTATTCAGTGGGATGCATGAACAATACAAGAAAGAAATCATCTACTTATTCAAGAGGGATTAAAAGGCACTTCCACTTTTAAGTGGAAAGTTTATACAATGTTTGAGGACATTGAAACATGCTTCTTCCACTTTTCAATCGTGAGCTATTACAATATTACCACTTGTTAAGTGGGGTAATTAATCAACAATAACAAATTTAAAGCCACTAGTGGTACTACCATCCAATGCTTGCAAAATAAAGTGCATAGAAATTTGAAGCTTTCAATGGTATGACCATCCAAAGCATTACAAGGTTAGCACATATGCATTGTGAGCACCAAAATACGAGGATTCACTGCTGATATAAAGTGCTGATGTAAAGAACTGCTGAAACACCCTAAATAGCACCAAATAACTTGTACCCAATAACCTAGCGAATAGCAACATAATATCTTGAATGGATAAATTAGAAGGCAGGTATAAGTCTGAAAATGTAATGTCCCCTATTTGGTATACTTAGAATTATGCTCTAAAATCACAATTTCTAAGTAAGAGACATGTTTATTAAATTACAACTTCTAATAGACTCTAGTTTAACCCTGCAATAATGTTAGCCAATGATCCATAATATAACATAATCAATTGATTATTAGTATAGTTACATTTAATACAATATTTAACATGTATATGCACTGATCTAGATGAGTAATTCACAATGATGAGTCAGAATTATTATCCCCTCAATAATCCTTTATAGGGGAAGATTAGAGAAGGAACCTCAAGAGAGTGCTAGGAGTCTTTCCTACTTCAGCAAGGAATCTCTCCCCCTCAATCATGTACTTCCAGCTCTAGGAACCTCAAGAGAGTGGTAGGAGTCTTTCCTGCTTAGCAAGGAATCTCTCCCCCTCAATCGTTGAACTTCCAGCTTTTCTTCCATGAACAAATTATAGAGGCCTTAATAATTTATGATCAGATTGATAATGCAATATGAACTACAATTATCAACCATTGGAAAGGAATTCGCAATAGGATGCCCAGAAATCCTCCTATCTAACCCCAAGGGCAGACACTCACCCTCTTGGCCACAAGTGGCAGGCACATTGGACATCCAACATGCGGTGGTCTACTTAGATGGCATTATTGTATTTGCTCCCCTTCCTTGCATATCCTCTTTTCCTCCCCATGATTGGTTAATGTAAATCAAACAGATCAAAACCTATTATCCACATTTTATAAAAATATATTTATTATTATTTATATATATATATACTATTTTTTTCCTTTTTTCTTTTGGTAAGTTGTTACCATGATGGGGTAACACCCATTTTTAAGTCTATTTTATTGGATGACTTCCTCGTTATGTTCTGACAAAGGCCACGTGTCATGATACGGTTATGACCGTCATCGATTTGTGCTTTACGGAGTTAGGACCCAAGTTGACACAACCACCACGTATAGCATCGTTCAACGCCTCCTTACGTGGCTAAAACTAACAGTGCCCGTCCAAAATACTAATTGTCCCTGTTTAATGCCATTTATTGGTCTACGCCACCATCTACCAAAAGACAGGACTTGACATGACTTCTAGCGCACCAGCATTGTTACTTAGTAGATTTTGAAGATTTATGTGTCTTTTCAGAGCTTTGATGTTCTATCACCTTCTTACAATCTAGGTTTTCCTGTTTGAGTGCAGAGACTTATAGCCATAGCTAACATGCCTCTGTGAGTCTTAACTCCATTAAAGTATTAAGTTTCTTAGTTTTTAGTTTTTGATTGATCCCTTTGGGCTGTAATGGATTTTACCTTATCATCACACTTTCGTTGCTTCGTTCACTCTACTTCTAGACTATTTGTTGTTGATCAACTTAGGTTGAGAATGGGAGCAAAAGTCATTCTTGCCAGCAATGTTGGGCAGAATAACAATCCAAGGGGCTGTTATCGTCCACCGTGATCCTTTGCATTGTTGGCATGATTTTGGGTGGGCGGATTCAAACAAGACAATGGAAAATGTCACCACAGCACAGAGCTCTCTCCCAGTTTGTTGGCAGGTTGTTGGGGCTGCATATCTTTGGAGATCTGGTGTCCAAAATTCCCAAAGAGAGCTTTGATCCATCCCTTTTGGGTGGGTTCTGAGCAAAACATTGGATTGCCTGCCAGGGGGAGGAATTCCTTAGCCGTCCGCACTGTGCCAGAGACTAGGACGTTTGAGGATACCACTTGCCAGTATCACCGATACTATTCCAAGGTGGCCAATGAAGTACCTTACAAAGCTCCTTCGCCATATACCAACCAAGAAATCACAGTGGCTTGACAGTTTTTGATGAAGGTCGCCAGCTACATCGGAGATAAGCCTTCCGCTCCACCTTATTTAGCTTTTGTTGCTTGCTGTAGTTATTTACGTTGACAACAAAGGAGCCTTGGTTCATTGTCGAGCCCAATAGACGTTGATTCAAGATTGTACTCAGTAAACTTTTTATAAATTTAAGCACCAACTTTTCGATAATAGCATATATTCGTTGTTGCCCACCTTGGTGAATGTTCAAATGGGACCAAAATGGGAAACTGATAATTTCTTACTTTGTGACGAGGACACAGATGGGTAAACTTTGCCTGTTAAGATATTGTCTTTATGAAAGTCTATTTACACTTTGAATTTCCACAGAGAAATATTTACAGCCCATTTTATATAAACATGCCTTTAAAATTTTTCTAGTTTCAGAAAATCCTTTTGCATTTTGAACAGGCAACTATTTTCAGAGTTGGTTTTTACATAGATTCGGTTGAAAAAGGTTAACTTTACTATGTGTGTATAGTCGGGGTCATAATTGTTGAGGTAACCTAGCAGCTTTGTTTCAAAAAACCAAGATAACTGTGCACTAGTTTTCCATAAAAGCAATGGCTCAAGATTTCCATAAATAACTTGGTTTACTGTTTTGGGGTCCCAATAGGGTAGGAGACAAGAACAGTTGCATACTGAGGCAGCCTTCATGAGCCTAACGAGTTTGCATTTAGCTGCACACTGCTTGATTAAGTTACCTCTGTATTTTCCTGAAGATTCGTACTTGTTTACTAACTGGGTACACATGTATTAGAAAACTTAATAAGTGGTTTCCCTAACCCGAACCAACCTTCAACTCCTAAGCTCGTTCCTTTACAGCTTTCAGGAGTTCAGGCATATCAGGATCCTAACAAGACAGTTCTTTTACAGTTTTTGGGTCTTCAGGTAGCTTCCCCCGAAGGATTATTATTGCCTTATTCTGGTTTGGGCCATTTCCTAGCTTAACATTTTAAGCCTAGACTTGCTACAAACATTGTACCTTGTTTGGTTTCACACTTTGTAATCGGGTTTAGTGTTTACGGCTGGGACCTTCTCACTGTGCGATGGCCTGTATTGGACATGAGTGAGCAATTTCTTTGCTTTAGGTAGCGCTTGTTTAAGGATTTCAGGAGAGTCTAGTCAATTCTAGGTCAGCCTTCCATTTGTAGTGTGTGAACAGCCACATTAATCATCTTATTGGAAGATCTTATTTCAAGCAGGTTTAGTACTTTAGTAAGTTAATGCTTCAAGAGTAGCCTGGTCTACCGATTTTAGAATATGAAAGAGCATGGTCAGTTATACTTACCTGTGCCACTACTTACCTGTCGATCATCCTTTTGCTTTCCTTTCTGGTTCTCAGTTAAAACTACTTGGTTTGATTGGATTCACCTTGGTTTGCCTCTGATAATATTTATTTTGTATTTTTAATATTTATATTGTTATATTTGATAATTATAATTATACCATTATCTTATGATAATTATAATTATAATAATATTAAATTGCTTATATTTCTTTTTTTTAATTTTTAATATCTATTTTGTTATTTTATTTATTTATTTGCATTCCAATGCTTTATATCTTAGTGTTACAATTTCAGGGGCATTACAGAAAACACCATTTTTGCTGCTGTACATTGGACAAATCAGAACTGAAAAACTGCTATCGATGCTTTGGAAACTCAAAAAAGGAGCAAACAAACACACCCACCAGCAAAATATTGGAAAACCCCCTTCAAACTCCACCCAACACACCTGAAAACACTAAATAGATATTCATCTCAGCAACATCCATAACTGAAACTCAATTTGAAGTACAATGGTGATCTCTGAAATGAAATCACTCCACTCTAGCTAGCGATTATCTCTCAATTCCGAAACTAGAAATTGATGAGGGTTTTCGTCCCCAAAAGCTTATGGAAGGACTCGTAGATTCAATCTGACAACATAAAATATGAGAAAACTTCAACACATCAAAATCAGCCCCCAACACCTCCTTGTATAGCTTTTTCATTGCTTTTTTCAAAAAAAGAAATTATTTTTATTGCTTTTTTGAAAAAAAACACTTTTTTTTCTTTTTCTTTGCTTTTCTGAAAAAGCATTTTTTGGGAAAAAAGTGCTTTTTTTCTTTTTTTGCTGTTTTTTTTTCGAAAAAGCACTTATTTTCTTTAAACTAAATAATTCATTATGTGCAAAAGACCCCCTTACGCCTAGGAATCTAACTTTTCAAACATTTATTACACTAAGTTGCCCTTTAATTATTTCTCAACATTAGGCAACATTTGAGAAATATTAATTAAATAACTTAATAACTCACCCAAGTTGCGGAAAGCACCCCAAAAGATAAAATTTTGCAATTTTGATCATACCAAAGTGATATTGAAGACTAAGGATGACGATTGGAGGCAATTGAGTGACTTTCTGAAAATAGCTTGCTCCTCCAAGAAGTTTGGAGAGCACCCAAAAGGTTGAAAATTTATTTTAAAAGCATCAAAGGGATCCAACTAACCAACTAAACTCAAACCCAAGAACAATTGCACTTCAAGACTGATAAAATGCTTCTCCAAGAATGTTGGAGTTCTCCCTAACTAACCAATTAGCCTTCAGAAGACGTGCAAATTGGCTAAATGTGCAAGAATTGGCTAAGCGCCAAAAGGAGACATTACAAATTGTCTCCTCCCAAATTCACTTTCTTCATTATGGGCTCCTTGTACTTGATCATTTTATCTTGCTCAAAGCTATGGGCTAGCGTATCATCTAATCTGGCTGCTCCCTCCTTGTATTCTTCATATTTTGGGGGAAACGTCTGAGTTATCGCTTGATCATCTTCTTCTTCCATTTCCCCAATCCACAACATGTTGCAATCAGGTTGGAATACTTCGTAGTCTTCTAGTTGCCAATGAAAGAGCCCATTTAATGAGCTTGTTTTGTCCTCTGAACAATGCTAGAGGTCCAAAATTCCCTTGTCATTCATTTCCGTGAACCTTCTCTCTTCTTTCAATCCTGATTCTCCTCCTTCCAACTCCAAATCAAAGGAAGCAATCTCTTCAATTACTGTTTGATTCCTCAAGTCGATGGCATATTTCCTCCCTTTGTTTTCTATTGAGAGGGTGTTCTTTTCCAATTGTAATCCACCTTGACTTCAATCAACCATTCTCTCCCTAGCAATGCATTGTATGCTTTCTTTTGCAACTAGAAGACCACAAAATTCATAAGAACTATTGAGTTTCAATTGTTACTTTTTGTGCCATTAGTGTCCCTGAGTTCCAACAATTTAATTCCATGTTGATCCATGCCTACTAATTGGAAGGTTTAATGGCTAAAGGGTTGGCTTCCTAAGGCATTTGCTTATATCCTTTGGTAGTACGTTTACTCCCGATCCTCCAACAATTATGTTTGTCATATTTTTTTCCATCATCTGCATTTGCACAACAACCAACTTCTTCCCTATGTTCACCATCAACAACATTGTTCTCCCTATGGTGGCAAAATATTATCATGTTTGTACTTGTACCTTCTTGTCTCCGATTTCGATCGTCACCAACCATGTTGGTGATTGCCACTCTCAGTTGTGGCATATTTTGAAGAAGGTTGGTTACCTTCATTGGTATAGTTGTATGTAACACCTATTGTGATAAGTTCTTCTCCAACTTTGGTCGCCAAGAGGTACTTGCAATTTCATTGGAGGTCCTTTGTTGCTTCACCATCACCTATTGATTTGGCTTCTTGGAGTCGTTCCTTCTTTATACAAGGGTCTAGTATATGGCCTTCTTCATTTGTGCTCGTGTGATCGCCAGTACTGCCTCATCTTGTTATTCCACGTTGAGTATATTAGTACCCTTTTGTTTTGAGCAATCACCATCTTCATGGTCACTCAGTCTTCCCTTACCATCATATTGGATTCTACTTCTTGGACCATTATTGTTAAATTGATTATTGTTTCCCATCTATTACGGTATCTGCCAAAAGATGCATTAGTATTATTATTTTGTGGTTTTGGTGGTGTGGTCAATGGAGTTGATTGTTCTCCTTAAGTGAAAAGCACTTATGTGCTTCTTTTCTTGAGGTTGTATGGGCATTTCCGGGTTGAATGTCCCATCACCTAATAGATGCCACAAAATAACTTTTTTGGACAATTTACTTTAGTGTGACGTTCGACTTTGCATTCAATACACCACAATTCTTTATTCTCCTTTGTACTTTCATTCTCGGCCTTGGGCTCCATCATCCTCATTATATCTCTCTGTAGAGCTTGAACTATCTTTGATTCATTATCACTACTTTCTTTTGTGCTCTTGTTATCTTCTATCTTTTGTTTCCCTTGAGAGGATTTCTTGTCTTCACTCTCTATGTCCATCGCCCAATTGTAGGTGTAGACATATGACGATAGAAGCACAACTTTCAGTTTCTTCCGCAATGAAGGGATCAATCCTCTTGACCATTTTCTATCCATATACTCTCACATGTTTTACAATGCCAAATAGGATCCTCAAACCCATTCCCCGTAAACTTCAAGAGCTTTTGTCTTTCCACACTTGGACTCACTAGGGAGTACTCACTAGGGGAGTCACCATCATCTTTGTCTAACGTGCCTTGAACCTGATTGGATTGTTTTGACCTCCACGTTCTGGTGCTTCATTTGCACTCTTGGCCACATGTGAGTCCTTTACTTGTCCTCCTTCAATGTTCCTTGCATCTCATTGCCTTTAGGATCATTTCTAAGCTCCCTTCATCCAGGGGTTTTTGGCTTAGTTCCTCCAAATCTTGGTACTTCTAAGATGAATAGCTCTTTGATACGATGTATGTTATTTTAAAACGTTTCAATTATTTTGCTTCTAGGGTCTCCTTCATCCAAAGTTGACTATATGGACAGATTTCCCGCTTGGTCGGCGAGGTCTTCGTATGCTTCGTCGAGGAGCAGTAGGTGGCTGGCTATCTCTACCCACTCTCCCTTCATATGTTCTTCGATGAAGGTTTTCCTCTCCTCCCGGCTATGGCTTCAACTAACGCTTCAGTTTTTGCTCCTTGGTGGGCTTGGACTTTTTGTCAAAAATCCTTCAGTTTCTTCGGCAATTCTTCTTAGTCTCCTTTGTCGTTCTCCTTGCTCTCTTATTTTGTAGGGATCTTCTCACCCTTCCTTTTGTTGATTCGTGATTGCTTGGAATATGTTCCTTGTCTTTGTTAGGCTGCATGGGCATTAATTCTCGGAAGTACGTCTCATGTTGGTGTAACATTCCTCTTCCTTCCTTTAGTTCCTTTCTTCGTACCGTTGTAGTATTTTTTGCCTACATTGTTCTTGGTCCCTCTCGGCTTGAAGATCTTGAAGGATGATGAAATGGTGTGCAATGAGTCTTGGCAATCTATGCAAAAGATGATCAACCTCTTCGTTGATGGTTAGGTTGTCCTAGATGGTGTCCTAAGGGACCTCTCTCTTGAGAACTTCCCTCTAAACGTGTTCTTTTAACGAAATATCTCACAAATTTACCAAGTCTTGTGTAAGCTAGTCTTCCCTTTCTTCATTGGCTTGCTCAAGTTTATCCATGAGTTTTCCCATTTTGTATTTTATTTTACTAGGTTTTTTAGAGGCAACATCGCCAAATGTTTACTTGCTAACTCTACTTGACGAGTGTCAAGAAGTAAATGAAATAACAAAAGATAATAATAATAATAATAACTCTATGATGCAATTGAATTGGCCTACCAGCACAATGACAGAATTTTTTTCAAGGCTTTGAGAAAGAATTGCAAGTGTCTCTGTGCTAGTTTGGAAATTGATATAAAAGAGAAATATTTCGCAATTGCTTTCTTGCTCTCTAATAGTAATCCTCAATTGGAACATCTACAAGCGGCTACCCAGGAATACATTGCTCCAGGTGCTCGTCCTCTTCCAAAAAGTGTTGTAGCTCGAGAAATGAGGGCTCCTGTGCGTAAAAGATTCCAATTGCAACCTGTAGCAGACATGGAAGAAGGTCAAGATGAGAATTTTCCAATGTGCATGGAAGAATGAATGCAGCTTTTTGTTAATCTTGGAAATTTTTGACAGAGCATGATTCCCAATGTCAAATGTTGTTCTGCTTGAATTGGGTATCGTCTATTTCATACTGAGCTTAAAATATTAATGTAATCAGTCATAAGTCTGCTAAGTCTTTTCTATTATAAGACTTTCTTTAGGGGGTAGGGTGATACAAGTTTGTAATCTGCTTCAGGGAATATGGGTGGTGCATCAGTATCATGATATTGGGGTTGGGGGAAAATGGTTCAGGAATTGCAGTATAAGTGTCATTATTATGTTCTTGGATTCAGCAGGTTTTGAACTCATAGACTGTGATGTCCCTTGCTAAATATGAAGCAAACTTGCTGATATGAACCTTGGGAATTCTATCAAACACTTGCCAAGCGAAGTCTGATCTTGCTGTTATCAACTCTTTTGATGTTCTTGATGTTGTTAGAGAGCATATGCATTCATTTACACTTGAGCAATTGACTGATATAAGATAAATATGCAAGCAAACTACTGATATATGACTCACCAATGCAATTATACAACTGAAATATGCACCTACAGCCAAGGGACATTAATGCAAACACTTGGCAAGCAACCTAATGTGCGTCTATAGCAATAAGGAATTATGCCAAATATTTATTATGCATCCTATTGTATGAGATGATCACCTACAGCATATGACATTATATCAAACACTTGTCATGGAAACTAAGAGTGCAATGATAACTTTCAGCTTGTAGACATTTATACAAACGGTTTGCATTCAAACTCCCAACTACATTGAGATAATTCATAGATGTACTTCAACTGCTTACAATGCCAAAATGAGTGAATGCTACACTAAAGAAGATCATTGAATCTTTATTACAGAACTTACTATGCAAGCTTATATGCTGCAACTATCTTCAGACCATTATGATATTGCTATCAGGATTCAACCTGTGAACCACTACTCATGAATCATGGGTCAATGAGTTTGACTCGAAAACTACACGGTTGAATCCTGATAGCAATATCATAATTTGACACGCTGTGGAAGAAACCTCCTACTTATCAATTGATGAGCTAAAGGGGCTCTATAATGAATGGTTCATAAGGCATAACACTTGCTGAAGGTTTTGCAAATGGGGTAGCAAGCTAAGTGGGCTTAACCTTGGGGGAAACTCCATGGTTAAGCGCGCTTGAGCTGGAGCAGTATCGGGATGGGTGACCTCCCGGGATGGACCAATGCTTCACCTCTGTGAGCATCACCTAGATGCAATGAGTGCTAAGTGGACCATTCATTATCATGAGAGATGGGTTCTTGTGAACCACTACTCATGAATCATGGGTCAATGAGTTTGACTCGAAAACTACACGGTTGAATCCTGATAGCAATATCATAATTTGACACGCTGTGGAAGAAACCTCCTACTTATCTATCTTCAGACCTTTATAATGCATTTAATAAACATTTACAATGCAAGGAACCTGGTAAAGTGAGCTGCCAATAGATGTAAATGGAACTGCAGATTGTGGATGCCTAAACAGCAAAGTCCGAATTCTTTAATGACTGAAATGTAGTCTTCAAAATGCCGACCCTGGATAGTGATTGCAGCAACAGCAAAATGGCTCGAATCTCTTGAAAGAAGATGAATTTGCACTTCCAAAATATGTGCCAAGACTCCTTGATATTAATCGATGCCTTCAGATTTTTAACAGAATTTATATCAGCCTCTCTTCCAAAATCGCATGGGAAATGGGTGCACCCAGCTTGAGACAAAATGACGACTTTTTACCAGCATCATTCATGACTTGATTCCATACCATGTCGTCGCTCTTTCTGCCAAATTCTCCCTTTCTCAAATCTGAAATTCCTCAACAAAAATCTGTAAACTCTTCTCTTGAATCAATTTCCTCCAAATGATGATAATTTGGCCAAAGGCAACAAAATTATGCTGCAAATGAGAAGACTGAGATAGCTTCTCCCCAAACTAGCTAGGCTTGATAATTCACAAGCGAAACTAGGATCAACTAGGCTTGGTATTTCACAAGCGAAGCATGCCAAGCACTAAGCTCACCAAATGTAGAAATGAAGTAATCAACACAACCATCCAAATGCTCAGCCCAAAGCTCCTTTTATACTTTTCCTGGGAGAGCTCACACACTTTTCTTGTCAATGTGGGATAAAAGATATATTTTATTTTTAGTGACTTTATGATATAATATATTTATTTTAGTCACTTTATTAAATTAATTAAATATAAGGTCACCATTAATATTTAATTGTTTGATAACCTTACAAAAAACTAGTTTAATAACCCACTTAATTTAATTAAAATAATCAATTAGTCATCCTTATGAAATATCATGAATTTGGACAACTTAATTAATTAAATTAATCTACCTCCAGAATTGGGGACATGACATAGACTCAAGTGATATTGCCATTTTCAGCTGGCAATCTGAAACACACATTTGTATCTATTTTATAAACTAATATATATATATATAGGCATCACTTGCCTTTTACCAAAAAAAATAATAATTCACAACAATGTTTCAAGAAAGATGTTTCATTCCATTCATTCATTCATAAGATTTGCAATAGATACAAGAGTTCATACATGTGCTCCTGACTATGGGTGCAATGCGAAATATATAGAATAGTCGATGGTGGTTGAGAGCTCCAACAGTCCGTAACTACCAACTAACAACAATTGTCAGGAACTAACTTATTAATTACAAAGCAATTATTTTTATTATCTACATACTCCAAGGCAGACCCCACCTCAATAACATGTCCCAAACATCAACAAAGAAGGTACTAAAATCTAGTCCATGTGGGCCCCACAATAAATTTAGGAATAATTCAAAGTTTGCAATTGCCAAACCCAATCACTCCAAATATTTTGTCATTTTTAGATGGTTGAGTAACCAAAGGAAATAAAGTGGGAATTCATCCAACTAGGCCTTATGTGGGCTCAACTAGGTCTACTATAGCAAATGACAAAGAAAGAAAACAGTCAACTGACAAACACACAAAATTAGAATAAGAAAACCAAAATTCAATCAACATTATTTTTTGGGTGTGCAAGATTGTTTGTAGGTCTGGATGCTCTTGCATCAATACACCATTAGAGCCTATTTGAGAGCATTCACACCAAGAAGAGAAACAAGTTGACCCAAGAGTGCCTCAATGATCTCCTCATCCACTACAACCTTTCCCTTCAAACTAAGAAAGGTGTAGCGACAGAGTCTCATTATCCCATCAACTTGGATGACATTGATCCATATTCAAATTGGATTGCCAAATATGTTGATGTAATGTCAATTGACAAAGATCTTGTTAAATTGGAGAGAGATGCAACACGATTGGAAAATGACATACTTGAGGATTTATTCTCTCTCAAGGATGATTCAAATTTGCCTTCTAATTTGATGTTGGATACTACTAATACTAGGAAAGGAGAGAAATTTTTCAAGATTGTAATTGGCTGTTGCACAATTATACAATTTTTGAAATTTTGAATTTTAACCTTTGAGGGTCACATCACATATAATCATTGGGTCATGAGAAATTATAATCAAAATAGACTTGTGTGTTCTCTAAATTTATTCAATATGTGTCTTGTGCATTATTTTCGTTTATTTTGTATATTTATCATTAATGTTATTTTTTATTTGCCTTGATTTTAAATTTTTTGCCAAGTCTGATTTTAAGTCAAATTTTTGGACTGCCAAGTTTTAGCCAAGTCCAAGTTTTTGAATTTACCCAATCTCAGTTATTTTTTAAGGAATCTACATGTTAGTCTGGAAATTACTTGAAATGCATGAAATGTTTGTAAGTGCAGGACAGAAATTTATTTTTAAAAAAATGGAAAAGCTATGCCATCCTTCTCCCTATTCCTCTCTCTCAAACACATAAAAATACAAAATTATGAGCTCAGTCCAATTTATGTGCATTGACATAAAATGATATTTTATATATGTAAATACTGTTATAATTAAGTGTTGTAAGGATACGATGTGGGGAAATAGGGAAACAAGGAATGTGTGTGCATGCTTATTTAATATTTACTAATGGAGGAAGTCACATTGGTTGTAACTTAAATTGTGGAAGTTACTTAAATAATGTTTTTAGACATAATAAAGTGTAATCCATTATAGCATTCTAAACATTAATACCCTTGTCTGAAACATACATTATGCCTATATATTATGCATAATAATCAATAATGTCATTTGTGTAGACTTGGCTTTATTTTGGGGGCTTGCATGCTTTCAAACAGATGAAGCGGGCACACTCTACAAAAGATTGCAACTTGATTGAGCCATATTGTACAAATATATATATTGAATGAGTCATGCGTGCACAACTTTGCATATAAAAAAATGTATTTGAAAATGTAAGACCATCAAGCTTGTATTCAAATTACTCGAACATATAAAAAGCCTACATCGGGAAAACATTAGTTAGAACTATATAAGTGCAATACGTAGCACTGCTGTTACACATTTGACAACATAATTCAGATTTGAAATGACTGGATATTATATCACAATTCAAACAACAAACGAGGGAATGTAATGTAAAAATACATTACAGAATGGGGAAAATAAGGTAATATAGTATGCAATACGTTATCCTGTAGTTTCCTTCTTTGTGTATGCATCTTTATGTTTCCATAAAAGTTGTTATGATAAATGAACTGTGTGTAGAAAAGAAAAATAATGTTCAAAGATTCTCAAAATGCCTAGAATGCTATAGTATTACCCTCATCTTGTGCATGCGCTTCCTTCAGCCTTTGGATTTCAGCTTGCAGTTCCTCCTGGTTAAAGTTATCATCATCCTACAAAACATGATGCAAATGTAAAGCTTAGCATAGAGATCAAGGATTATATTACTTGTTATAAGTTTGAAGCAAATCACTTCAAATGTTAATAGATCAACTGCTAACATGGGCCCTAAAACTTTAAATCAGCAAAGCATCTTCACTTACAGCCATAAAGTCAGTTTGTGTCTCTTCATCATAATCTCTTAAAGAAAATGACACGGATTTGTGATCTCCTGCAACAGAAACATCTTCAAGATTGTTGCTTTCTTCATGACAAGTGTCCTTTTGTTCCTCATCGTACAGCTCCATGTCATCCTCATGATCACTTCCATCACTGGTGTCATTTTCATCATCAGTTTCATCCACAATCCATGCAGCCTGCAGATCCATGGATAGAGGAATTATATTGGAATCTTCCTCTAAGCCTTATCTAGTATCTCTAATAGATCATAAAAATGCCTAGGATCATAATGTCATCGAGAGCAAACAAGTCTGACCTGATAGTCAGACATGCCCCGTGGAAGAGTCCTCTTCTTCAACTTCTTTTGCTTAGTACTCTTATCAGCTTCAGCTAACTCTTCTTTTGTTGGCCATGTCTACTTCAAGGAAAACCACCATAAAGGACGGTCATAGAAAGGACCAAACATTGAAAGAACAAAACAATAGCAACGAAAATTAATTCTAATGAAAATGTGTGGCACCATTAAAGTTTGAATCCATTTTTATTGATATTTAAAAAATAGTGCGTAATAAAACCATAATCTGGATAAGTATGATTTCTAAGCTGTCATGTCCCTCGAAAAGTGTAGCATTGAAACATAGAGCATCGAAAACAAGATAAATAAAATACATATTGAAAACATTAACTATTTAATATTATTATAATTATAAATATTAAATATAATATTGTAAATACCAAAATATAAATACTAAATATTATAATTATGACTATCACATTATAAATATTAAAGTATAAATGCTAACAATTTAGATATTATTATGATTAAGATCCATAACAAATAAATATAACTATAGAATCTGATATTATTATTATTATTATAATATTATAATAACTAAGCATACAATATATTAATCATACAAATATAAATAATTATAAATAATGGGAGCATACAGCGATTATGTTACACTCATAAAAGCACGGCAATGAAGTAAATAAAGAAACAAAGATTAATACAAACAAAGTAAACCTCAGCCTCGAAACGATTAAAATTAAGTTTGTGTTATCAAAGGCAACAATCACTTTATAAAAGGTAATCTCTTTTGAGAGAGACGCATCCCTCCACATAATAGCATAAGTGTATAAAAATAAGATTGGTGTGCGGGAAAAAAACACAACAGAAAATAACATACGAATCTGGAATATATATATTTTATGAGTACAATGCAGATTGAGAGAAATATACAGATTTTAGAAGATACAAATTGGGAAAGATATATAGGAGGAATCGAGTCATTAGGGAGTAAGGAATGAATCTGATGGTAGCAGCAGTTGATCAAGTGGGGAATCTGGGGATGCATCCGAATATATGTATTTAAAATATGTATTTGTTAAAGCAAGGAATATGCAGATCGAATAGAATGGATTCAGCAGCAGACATAATCAGATAAGTATGATTATTGCCACAATATATGGGGGAGAGTAAGTATAATTATAGATATATGTAAATATCCATTATACATATTTATATATATATAATCATATAAAATATAAATAAATAGATTGTTTTCGATTATGCAACAATGATGCTTAGGCCTTATAAATAGTTATGATGCTTAATATAATTACGGATAATAGATTCTTATATGTTGAGTTACACTAACGATATCTTTTGAGTGCTGAGAAACAAGAACAATTGCATCTTAGGAAGATACATCATCACATCAAAGGAAGAAGATGGGTCGGGCTCCGAGAAATAAATCTGGAAGAAGTCCAGTTAGTTCAACTATCGAGGGTAAGTACCCTCAATCAACTGATATACCATTGAGGTTTATATAATCAAATTTCAGTGACAGTGGGTTACAGTGTAATGCCTAACTCATATCTTATTAGAATCCATATCGGTGAATGTTCTAATCTGTGATGATTTGTGAATTCAATAGCATAGGTGACTACATAGAGTGATTAAATGACACGCTGCAATCAATAGATATACGTGTCGATATATTGAGTTCATCTCCACAACGTAAGTGAATTTCACATATAGAAATAAATGGATGTTATTTGTCTAGCCACAATAATATTGCTTACAGCAATTATTGTGTCTCATTGAGCTTTTATGACTTTACCTTGAAGAATAGACTTCAGGCAGAAATTCCCTTTCGCTAATGCTCAACAAGGAGAGGATGGTTGTGGAGGGAAAGGCTGGTAATTCGATCCCATGATAGATGCGCCCAATATGGGTAGGAAACCTCGAGGGAATCCACTTGGAGATTGGTCAAGCGCCCTCGGCACTGTAAAGCTTCCCTCCGCCAATGGGATTAGGGAAGAGGAAACAAGGCAAAAATCTATTCCGATCAAGAGTATTAAGTCATATCAGATTATGTTAGTTATGCACTAGTTTATAATAATGCATTTCATTTATCATATTCCATCAATCTTTCATTGCTCCTTATCAAACAATCTTTAAAATCAAAATTTTAATCTGTGCATTTTATGTCTCTAATATGGGGACATTACATAAGCTGGGTTTACAATGTGTAATTTTGATGACTGACAAAAAACTGGCGATGTATATTTTTGGGATATATCTTATGAGTTTAAGGCATCTCAAGTTGCAAAGTTGTTTTCTAGAGAGGTGTTCAAACTCCATAGCCTACCAAGGAACATTGTCAGTGATTGGGACAGCAGATTTATCAGTATGTTTTGGTAGTAGCTTTTTATATTGACAGGTACTAAGTTAACCCCAAACACTAGTTATCACCTATAGACAGATGGATAGATTGAGATCGTCAATAAGTGGGTAGATGGGCATCTAAGGAACTAAGTCACAGGGCAGCAGAAGGCTTAGATCAAGTGGTTATATTTGGGTGAACACTACTACAATACCACATATCACATGTCTATTGGCAGGACTCCTTTCAAAGCTTTGTATTGATATCATATCTTCTTGTATTTAAAGAGCGGTGGGGCAATCTCATAAACCATATTATTGATCTTATAATTTCCCTCAAGTGGGGTCTTGAAAGAGATTTGAAATGCTGGGATTATAAACTTATACAATGGTATCCAAAAAGATGATATTATGTTTGACTATAAAAATCTGGTATCTTTAAACACAAGTATACTTAGAAAAACTATGCATGTTTAGATTCAGATTTAGACACCAAAAGTGAAGGTTAAAGTTTAAACTATATGTAAATTTAAACTTTTTTCTTATAATTTATATGGAAATTCAAATGCATAATGGAGCCAAAAATAAATTTAATCAAAAAACATACTCTAGAGTAAAAGTACCAGAACATATTCAACTCATGGTTTTTACATGACAACATAGTAACTGGTAAAAACATACACTTTGGGTAATTAATAATCTTCCCATGAAATATAGGCCTAGTACCAAAGTGCTTTCAAAATTTTAAAGACTGTATATTGTCACTGGCACCAGAACAAAAAGACTCAATATCCAACAATGAGGAAGCATTCCTGAAAGACATGAAAGCATATGTGCCCAAAATTTCTAAGAGGAGGAGAAATTTCAAACCTGTTCGCCTGCAAGAGGATCTGGAACATTCTCAACAACAATGAGTTCCTGCTCTGACGTGTTTGGCAGCAAGGATCGAAGAATCTGCAATGCAAACCAGCAAACAGTCAGGCGCATTGAAAGAAGTGTATCAATATAGAATGTAAAAATCAACACCTCATTTTCAGACCACAACTGATCAATTATATAATACTTTACAGCCAGATGGCAAGAATGTTCTCAAGTAATGAACTAAAACCATGCTAAAACAAGTCACTCAAATAAAGAGTAGAATCTTTATGTTGATATGCTATCCAGTAAGAGCATAAAAGCTAAAACATCAATCAAATGGAAACTTCCTTGTCAACAAAATATATCCTCATTTAAGATTCCTAAACAGGTTCAAAGTTTTCGAACAAGAAATATCACCTGGCCAGGTACTAGAATCTAACCAAATAATTTGTTAAATGGATATATTAAGTAGTTATAAATTATGTATGGCTAGATTGTCTCCTTGGTTATCTAATGTAGTTGGTAACAGTGAAATTCGATAGCTAAAGTGCAGCCAGTCAATCCAGCAGTCTGCATTAATTCATTTTAAAATGTACCCAGAATAAGAAACACAGAGTCATGATTTTATCATTTATGACACAAAGAGAGCTTAGAGAATCAAACCAGGGATTTCAAATACAATTTGATGGTTGTTAACTTGTTTCTATAAAGAGTGCTTCTTTTAGAAGGGGAAATATAAGAATATGAAACCTTGTTAGGAAAAACAAGAGAAAAACTTTAATTGTTCTTTATTATGTTCACCTGAAACATAATAATGATCAATATATTAAATGGCAACCTTGTACCAGTGATGAAACCAAACTGAATAAGATTGAACTGTCGCATTTCATACTCATGGCATGCATTGAAATTCAAGACTCTTGACATGGTAAGGTCTTGAATTGTCAAAATCAGCCTGTGGCTGCATACTTTAAGAGATGGAATTTTCAACAGTTGAAACACTAGATGATTATTTCTTCCTCACCATGAAGATTGAAGTGAAATCAGATATGTTAGCATTCTTGCATTACATCCAGATTTGCAAGTGCAGTCTGTCTTGGGTGAGTGAGTTGTTTTTGTATAATGTTTTCTATGGTTCAATAATTTTTGTGTTTGTTTTCTATGAATTTGTCATGTCCCTTTTTCAGAAATAGAACCATCAAGAAGACCTCTAGCCTATCCCCATTTCATGTAGGCCAAGGGAAATAATTTTTTTAATATTATTTTAAGTTGGGCCAGGTAGTATTTAATTTGAGGGGACTACTTAAATAATATTATTATTAAAATAAAAAGTACTTTTAACACTAATAAAATAAAAATATTTTCAAATACTTAAAATAAAATAAAACAAAAAAATTATTTATTAATATTTAAGGAATTTGGATCCATGGGCCCAGTTGGAGCACTACAAAAGGACAGTTTGATTCATTTGAATATCATATTTTTGTCATCATTTTGCCATTCAATTTCCAGAATTTGAGCTGGGTGTTCAAGTTTGCATCCAAAGACAAAAAGCCTCAGCTGTTTTGGAAAGCTTGGGAGGACCAAAACCCTCTTGGTTTTCCAATAATTGAATTGAGGACAAAAACCCTCGTATCCATTGAAGCAATTCTACTCAAGGATCACCTTAGAGCCCATTGATTGCGATTGTTTGATTCATATTTGCAAGCAAATTGCAACACAACATCAAATCAGCATTTTTGGGCCAAGTTTCAAGTTTACATGTTGCTGCTACAGTGAAATCAGCACTTTTGGGGGTTTGTTCTTCATCTACTCTTGCAAGATCTTGGGTGCCACTCATTGGGGAAGTTGCCCTCAACCTCTGATGTTGCTCAAGCAATTGTGGACACTGTTTCCGCAACCATTCAGCACCATTTGTGGATGTATCGGTCATACAAAGAGAGTTTGGAGTGATTCTTGAAATTATTTTTGCTGATTGCCCTTATCTAGGGCCTGCACCAGCACTTTGGAGGATTTAGGAGGTGGTCTTGGTCTTCATTTACTGTTGATACAACATTTCCAGCCATCTTTCAAGGGAGTGCCAGCATTAAAAAGTGCAGATCTGCCCTATTTTTTTCTGTTGAATCACTTTCCAGCCTTCAATTGGGTGTGCTAGCCTTGGAGGAGAGTGTGGGTTCAGTTTGGTAAAGTTTCATCCACATTTATTGCTGTTTGGGAGCATTTTTTTAACATTTACTAGCATTTACAGAGATTATCCTTAAGTTCCAGCCTTCGGGATCTTCATTGCTTCCATCTTCCATCTCTATTTGCCAATTGCCATCATCATAGGCAGAGGTAAATCAGACTTGATCAGTTTTGGGACATTGTGCAGCCTTGGTAACATGTTTCCTTTAATCTCCACCTGCCAAACCTGCTGAATATTGATTCTATAAGGTTCCTACAGCATGTGGCAGCTATACATTCATTATTTCCAGACAAATCTCAAACCTAGTTAATCTGAAAATTGTTCATATCAGCCATTGTAAGTTGCTCCAGCATTTTGCAAATCTAAAGAAGGCGTTTGAAAGAGATAAATTGGTGTTTAATACCCTAGGGTTCCATTCTTATAAGTTTTTCGCTATTTCAAAGTTCAATTCATTCACTTTCAGTTATATCAGCTTTTATATTGGTTGTATATGAACACTGACTACTTAGATCTGAGTGAAATTACATTGAAAGAGAATTAACTTGGCAGTCCATTTCATATCAGACCTAACCAACCCCTTTCATTTGGGTGATTTATCATATTTATAAACAAATTTTGCTAATTTGGGGTGAAGTTGAAGTTGTTTTCACCCCTAGAGGGTTTGATAACAAATTTATTTTTTATTTTGCTGTTCCAATTTGTGTTTTGCATCAAAATAAGAAAAAATTTAAATTACATAAAAACCACAAAATGTTTTAAAAAATCCTCATTGGGGACATTACAGAATTACTTAGGATCATGGCAAGTCCTACAACAGCTTCTGTCAGTTCTGACTGCAGCTACACAAAAAAATGCCAGAGAGTTTTATCTACAAAATACTTCAAAGTTTGTGACAAAGAAAGAGCTGTCAGGATTGCTTGCAGAATTCACAGCATATATAAAGCATGAGTTAATCTCTTTTGGAAAAAGGGCCAAGGCTAAAGGATTCAAAGATTAAGAAAGAGATGTCAACTTCATTAAGCAGGCTTCAATAAAATGTGGAACACAGCTCAGAGCACACATGGAGCAGGGCTTCAAGCAGCAAAGATTGGAAATTTGGTGAGAAACTAAAATACGTGAAATTGCCAAGCAGCAGTTTCATAATTGCCAGGGTGATTTAGTCATGCAAGTGGTAGGAAATAAATGAAGTATTTTAAAACTCTGTGAAATTGCCAAAGCGGCAGTTTCATAACTGCCCAGATGATTAAGTTATGCAAGTGGCAGTTTTGAATTTTCCAGGTGCATTTCATACAAAAGTGCAGGTTTTGTCATGTGTTGGAAACAGCAGAAAACACCCAAGAACACTTTGAGTTCCTCTTCCAAACAGTTTCTGAAGAAACTTGAGATGCTTGGCACGAGTGTTTTGGCCTATAATACATGTGTAAATGCCCATAGAGGTAACAACAGAAGGATTTGAGTTGAATTGTTTGAATTCTAGTTAAGAGTTCACAGGTCCAAAAGCACTGACATTGGCAAAAGAGCAAAGCTCAATTTATAGTATAGATATTGCAGCAATCATAGGGGCTGAAATAAGTTGATTGCAGGTTGGTCGTGTGCCCAATAGGCCTAAGATTGTAATTTCCATTCAAGATAGTGGAAAGTGAGTGTTTTTACTAACTACTGCTGGAGCTTTTATACCAAAATTGGGATTATCTAACATATTCCATGTGTCTGCAATTTGTGGCTATTGTTACTCTCAATTTCCTTAAATTCTTTGTTATTGGTTTGCTTAGAATGTGCAGTTCATCCTTCATTAAGAATCTGTATGCGATAACTAGCAGTGAAGCATAGCTTCCTCTAGTTTACAGATCAAGTTTGGTACCAAAGCAAGCTCTTTTCTTGTGGAAGTTGCTGCAAGTGTTTTTCCTAGTTCATGCCCACAACAAGAGCAAGTGGAGAAGAACTGTTTCATTTGCAAAGAGACATTGAGTCTGGTAGTTGGAAAAGAAAAATTAAGAAGCATGGATGGAGATGCAGAAACCTTCGATGAAGAAACAAGGTTCCTTGAAATAGAAGCTGATGTTGCAAGCATATCTTAGTCAACGGAAACTATGAAAAATCTAAGACTCTAATGTAGATTCTCATGAAGTTGTGCTCATTGAAAGTTACCAAGAGCGAGGGGAAAGCCCACTTTGAAGAAGAAGAATTCCATTGCAAAACTAGTGCACCCAATAAATCTCTATTCAAGGATGAAGAAAGATTTAGATTCCCTGTTTGAAAGAGATGTGGATACGAAGCTTGACCATCGGTTGGGTCAATTGGAGGTATATTTTAGTATGCATTCTCTTACTTTGGAACAAAATATTTCCTATGCTCAAAAGACACTAGTGAATTTTGTAGAAGCACTGTCCAAATGGAGAAATAAGTGCAGGAAGACAAGGTGTTGATGAAATACATTAGAGGCCTTCGTGGCCATCTTCAAGGGCTTCTATTGTTGTCTAAGCCAGTGGACATAGATGAAGCATGTTCGCATAATCATCACCTTGAACTAGATAGTCCTCTATCCTCTCCAATGACAAAAGGAGCTATAGCCAAGATAAATAAGGTTGGTGCTAGAAGCACAAAGGCAATCTCTACAAAGCATTGTAACCATTGTGATGCAGATGCAACTTACTGCAAGCTACATCTAGAAAAGCATCCTTTTTAAGGCCCACCTATCTTTAGTTCCTACCATAGATACAAGCCCAGACTCAATGGGTATCGAGGCAGGCAAACCCAAAGGAATCTCACGAACTCATGACCTGGATACCCAACATGTCTGGTTAGAATTGCTGAGTTTTCCAAACTCATTGGACCCAATTTGTCGGAATAGGACTTAACCAAGTTAGGGAAAATAAGAAAAAGGATAAAGAATTGAAAATTTAAAAGTGTGAAGTCCATCATTTTTGAAGGGTTTGGAGGAGTTTTAAAGGTTGGTTAAAAGCAATTAAATTATGAAACAAGGCATGTGCCCCTTGATCCCATTGGGGATGCTACCCCAAAACCCCGCTCTAGTTTTATAAAACAAAAAATAAAAATCAATTTGGGCCATGCTAATGGAAAGGCAACACTTTTTTTGTTCCTTTTACTTTTTCCCAATTAAATCCCAAGTAATTGAATAATCCCTATCCTAAGTAATGCATCTATGGTTGTAGCAGCATTTGCAGACTTGTCTAAGATCCAAGTGCATGACACCAAACAAAGCTAGCAATGCTGAGTTGAGCAAGACTCTGCCATACTTCAGGACTCCATATTATGATTTTTGTTTTTGATGCCATGCATAGCATAATCCATAAATTTTGTACACCTAAAACACTTACAATTTTTTTTTTTTGAATCTCATTTCCTTCATCAAAAATAACTCTTATACTCATTGGATGATGTATACTTGTGTCTATGACCAAAGTAGCTTCTATTTGATTAGTTTATTGTGTCATCCATACTGGTGTACCTAAACCCCAAACACATACTCAATCTAGCACCCAAACCGGCAACTTGTGCCCATGTGAGTGTGGGTGCCTGCATCTATGCCTGTTTTTGTGCTTTTGTGTATGTCCTAGCTTAAAAACTCCCAACTTGGCAAATCTTGTAGACCCAATTTTGGCTCAGTCTCAGCAACTCAGCATAAAGTCAACAAAATTCAAGAAATTTTTTTTAAAAAAAAAAAAAACTTAAATTCATTAACTCAGCAAAACTCAGAAGCACTCACCAAAAACTCAAATAAACTCAGCTAGGCAAGTTAATTTGCAATTATTCAGCTGCAAAACTAGCTCATGAGTTAGATGAGTACAAGGAGAGTTTTGAAACTATGGTATATATTATAAATGAAGATAAAATGCAGACATTCAAAATTTCAAAACACTAAAATGCCACGATACAATTGGGAAATAACTTAATAAGATAAGTCTCAGAGTATTATTTCCATGAAAAAGCTTAATCAATCTAGCTTTTAACTGTTATTATTAATTTAATGTTAAGCATACAAATATCTATTGATAGTTAATGCTACTGTGAATTACTTAAAAAAAAATCCTCTTATAATGTATACAATTACCAATGTTGTTATATAACTTAGAAAGTGCATTACCTTCTGATTTTGTGAGTTATCATCTAATTGCATGGAATCCACTTTACTCTTCTTATGTTGATTAAGAGGAAAAGGATCATCAAGAATGTCAATTTTATCCAGTTGAAAATCTCCTGCTCCTGGCACATGAACCTAGAAAATAGCAGAAATTTCCAAGCATCATAATTTATGGAAAAATTTCATACTTGGCCCCATGGTAAGCATATCATACCAACTGGTTAACAGAAAGACTCCGTGCCCGCACATAGCCCGAAAGAAGCAGCATACTCCTGCCTGAATCCTGCTCAGATGTTGCAAATTCAACCTAGAAAGAGAAGTTTTTATAAGTGACATCAATATCCCTTTATCAAAGATTTTGCAATTGAGTTATTGAGAAATGAAATCACAGATCAACATATTCACTACCTATAAATTTATACAATGCAGTCTATTCAAACAAACAAACCAAATGGCATATAGGTACAGAAGCAATAAGAAATGCAATAAACCAATAGAGGATACAAAACATATAGTACATTATGTGATACAACTGTAAGCAAATAGGATGTATACATGCAACAAGTTTTAAAACGTCTAAGGTTGACGAAAGAGTAACATCTGGAATATTTGTGCTTACTATTGAAATGGTTAATCACTGTCTTATTCGATATTTGGGTTTTAAATCAAGGATTTGATGAATAGAAGGATGGGGTAGATTTATTATGACTCATATTAAGAGCTATCCACATATTGTGTTTGTGAAGGAATGTTTCGCACACTCATCCCCTGTGGATGTCCAATATCTCCAAGAAGAAGCTGCCAGGCCATATAGATCTATCAAATCTAATAACATTAGAACTTCAATTTCCCTTGATTGACAGTACAAAGAAATCATAAGAGGAAGTAATTCCAAGGAAACAATAAATCCATTCATTAAGCTCTACTAGAACCATAGTAAGACTTGCCACAACTCTCCAAGTAAACTTGGTTACTTATTATTTATTAAAGGTGTCAAATGACATCAAACACATTGAGATTCATTCGTATTTGTCTCAAATCAGCAAACTAGCTGCAATTCCACTAGATGCTTTCAAAAGTTCTTGTAATGTCCCCTTTAAAGATTTTTGTCAATTTTCTGATTTTTATGTAATTTTTTTATTTTCAGAAACTAAAATAAACTGGAAACAGCAAACTGAAATAGAAACAATTAACAAGAAACTTCTTGTCTAACCTTCTATAGTTGGAACACCACTTCAACTTATAGATGATAAATACCAAAATGAAAGTGATAGTTAATGTCCTAATATGAAATGGACAGCCAACTTAACACCCTTTGACATGCAATTACACTCAGATTTGAGTAGTTGAGGCTCGCATACATCAAATATCAATGCTGACATAACTGAAAATGAATGAATTGAACCTTCAAATACTAACAATCACACAACTATGGATCCCTATGATATCAAGCACGCTTGGATGTTAATTAAGCACAAATTTGTCACCTTCAAAATGCTTTTAATTGATTTCCAACATGCAGGAGCAGCTTACAATGACTGATATGCACAATTTCAAACTTACAATAATTGAATTTGACCAGAACTGATGAATGTACAGCTTGCAATGTGCTGTAGGAACCCTGCATGGTGAATAACTAGAAAGAACAGTGGCTGGATCTTACTGCAAGAATGTTGCAATAGCAACAATGACCCGGCAAATGACCTAGGAAGGTGGCATGGCAGCTGGAAACAAGCAAATTGTGGCTGCACAATAGTCAAATGCTCTCCAAATGCTAATAACAGTTCAGAATATGAACTGTAAACAACAATAAATGCTAATGCCACTTGCCCAAAATGTTACTGTAATCTCCTCAAATGCTGGCACACCCACTTATAGCCTAGAAAACTGACAAAACAGCAATAACCAAGGCAGATCTGTCCTACCAAACAATGGCACTCCCTAGGAAGTAGCTGGGAATGCTGTTACAACAATAAATGATAACAAAACCCTCTCCAGAAACCCTCCAATACAGTGGCACTGCACTTGATTTGTAGAATATGCAGGATATGCTGACGGATCTGCCCTCTCAATGCTGATATACTCAAGTTGGTGGCTGTATTTGTTGGTCAATGCAACAAATCATGAGTAGCTATCCACAAAAGTGGTGAATCTTTCCCTTGGAATGTTGGCACCAAATCTGAAATGAAAGCCTTATCAAAATGTTGGAACAGTTTGCCTCTATAAATCTACAAAATCTTCAATAAATCCGGAAACCTTCACCTAAACTTGAAACTTGGCCTAAAAATGTTGATTCCACTGTAGCAACACTATAGCAGCAACATGTAAACATGAAACTTGGCCCAAAAAAGTTGAATTCGCTATAGCAGCATTGTAGCATCAACTTGCAATTGGCCCAAAAATGCTGATTTGATGTTGTGATGCAATTTGCTTGCAAATATGAATTGAACAATCAAAAGCAATGGCCTCAAATGCAAGCCTTGTGTAGAATCACCTCAATGGATATGAGGGTTTTCGTCCTCAATCCAATTGTGAAAAACCAAGATGGTTTTCGGCTTCCAAGATCTCCAAAATAGCCAAGGGTTTTCGTCCTTGAATTTAAACTTGAACACAAAGTCCATATTTTGGAAATTGAATGGCAAAGTGATGACAAACATTAGATATCAAATGAAGCCAAGCACCCTCCTTTTTGTAGCACTCCAAATGGACACACTGGTCTAATTTTGTTAAATATTAATAAATACTTTTTATATTTATTTTAATTTCAGCATTTAGAAATACTTTTCATTTTTATTAGTGTTATATACACTTTATTTTAATAGTAATATTATTTAAGTTACCCCTAAAATTAAAAATTATTGGGCCCAACTTAAAATAATGCTAAAAATTATTTCCCTTGGTTTACCTTTAGCCTAAAGAAAATGGGGAAAGGTTAGAGGTATTCTCTATGGCTCTATTTCTGAAAAAAGGACATGACAATTCTAAATAACGTATGTAAGTAGGTTACGCCATTGGTATGACTTATATAGAGTTGTGAATTGATGCTTACTTTTTAGATTTACCAAAATCTCTCTAGATAAACTTATATAGAGTTGTGAATTGATGCTTACTTTTTAGATTTACCAAAATCTCTCTAGATAATAGAGCTTTACATCCATAAGGGTCTCCTAAAGAATGTAATCAGCAAGACACCAAAGTTTCAAATGAAAACTAAGCCTCAAAATTCGAAGTACAAGTAAAGACCTACTCGTTTATTTGATCCATAAGGATTTAGAGAAAAAATAATTCAACATGAGGTTGTCCAAAAGTGATCAGCAGTACAAAATAGCCGATTTAAGCAGTAGAGCAAAACTGCCACTTGCATCAGGAGGCAATTTCACAGCTGCCACTTTCAGCAACTAGTAATTACAAAGCTGCTATGGCAATAACAAAACCGCTATAGTCATTGTAAAACAATAGCTTCCTTGAGAGAGGCAATTTCATCCATGTGAATATGAGAAATGAAAAGTTCAACAATTTCTCTTCCAAATCCATTTCTAGAGCATAGTAATGCATAGAGACAATCCTCCAACATCTAATTGAGGACATGACGAGATCAGACTGCATCATCAAAGGCTTGTGAGTGTTGTAGTGGTCAATGCTAAAGTAACTATCAAATATGGTTAATTAGTTATTACTCATTAGTCATAGGCTTTAATAAAGTTGTTTCGACTTTAGGATATTATGTTATGTTCTATCTCCCTTCAGCATGTGCTTCTTATTTATCCCACATTCATAACATAGTTTGCCTCCCATGATTGTTATCTCTTATAAGAAGGCTTTCATTTCATATTTAAGATATTATGTTATGTTTTATTTCCCTTTAGTATGCACTTTTTATTTATCCCACATTCATAATGTGGTTTTCCTCCCATGATTATAATCTTTTATAATAAGACTTTCACTTTTTATTTATTTAATGAATATCTTGGTTATCTTAATGTGCTCTATTTCCATAATACGGTATCAAAGCTCAGCTAGAGCCATGGAATTTGTGAAAGCATGAAGTTCTAAGGGCTGCTGCCAACAGAGATGGATCAAGAGATCACTAGTGTAGCACAATAAATTGCAAAAGAAGGATTCATACTATCCTATAGCACTACATCGTATATTAGATTCATATGGTTTTTTCCTATGGAAAATCACGAGCAAAACCAATCAAAAATTTAAGGATCCTGATCAATCTTTCATAGGCGCAAATAGTAGAAAACAGGCACAATTTACAAGTTGCATCTACAGGTCATGAGTCATGCACTTTTGTAGACACAGTCGCAGGGTTAAAACCAATTGTAGAGCCAAGAAAGCAATATAAATCGCTTTCAAAAGCTTGTAGAGGTTGTGCAGCTAAGGCAAGATTTTTTATAGACCTTTTGAAAGCCAAGTTTCCCTCAGCAAGGGCTTGTTTTTCTTTGCCATTTTTTCTAGTGGATTTGCAAAAAATTGTAATCATAGAGTTGATTGAATTTTATAAGTATTTGTTTTCATGTATCGTTTTGTTGTTAGAGGCATAGTAGGAAACATTTTTTTCTTCTTACTCTAAGATTGCAAGTTGTGAGAGGAAAAACATTACAAATGGCCTCATTACCCAACATCACTTTGAAACACAACCAAAGATTCTCTGATAAAAATTACAATACATTGAAGCAACGTATGTTGAACATTTTTTAGTACAAATTCCTCATAAGTATTATCTTTCGTAAAAAATCTCCATCCAACAAATACATGTAAAGACCAAAACAAATTTGATGAACGTGATAAAGAAGTCATAATGTTGAGATGAAATGCTTCCTAAATTCCAAACCAAAAAAAAAAAAATCAACTAATATGTGGAAGCATTTGCGAGAGTTGCATAAGACTTCAAACAAAGATAGAAACTTCTTCCTGAAGAATATGTCGTTCTTGATCACTATGGATAAGTACACTTCATTGTGTGAGCATTTACTCAAGATCAAGGACATCAAATATCAATAGATAGTCATTGGTTAGAAAATGGAAGAGCAAATGGTGGTAATCACACTTGAAAGCTTGCCAGGTGCTTACAAGCAGTTTATCGAGACCCTAAACATTACCTCTATGAATGTCAACAAGAAGTTTAAAGAAATGTGCAATAAGCTCTTACAGTAGGGCAAATGAAAGAAATAATTTGGTAGTAGCAATGAAACATACAATGTACAACACACCTTTGTAGCCAAAAAGAAGAGCAAAGGCAAATGGTCATAGAAGAAAACGCAAGGCAATAATGAGGATGCAACAAAGAATCTGAAGAACACCACATGCCATTACTATGGTAATATGCGTCATATGAAGACACACTATAGAAAAATATTGACTAATTAGAAAAGTGAGGGCCTTAACAAAAAGCTCATATCGCTGTAATGCTACTTTTCTCCAAGTATAAAATTGGATAATTTTAATATATATATTTGGCAGCGGACTTATTAGTGTTATTAATTAAGTTTAAAGATTATAAATTATTTCTATAAATTAGATACAAATGCACAAAAATGCTAATTAATCAATGTTATCTAATTTAAGATTTAAGCACATCAAGACATCATCAATAATACTAAATTGGCATTCAAAAATATAAATATGATTAAAAGAGAAGAAATAACATCATTAAAGAATTCAATTAAATCAATTAAATATTTAAAGCAATGACTACAAATAAAATTTATTAACACATATCTGTAAATCATGGAGAGGCTGCTATCTAGCACTCAAAAGAATAGTTACAGGTTCAAGCTCTCCACGACAAGGAAGTGCCCCCGAAGGAAACTAGTTCTTACACAGAACCCAACCTGCCTCACGGCATAAATAACACAACCCTGGCCAAAACACTCTCGAGTGTACGTTGTATCCCGAATTGGACACACATTGTGTGCCCCTTCTCCAAATGCCTCAATGTCAGCCACAAGACCCTAACCTTCACTCCTTTGTGCCCTTTGAATTCATGTATATCTCCTTTTTTTCTATCCTCTTGAATGTTCTCCATGCCTTAAGTTATCTCCATGCCTTTTCCAAGTCTCACATGAATTCCTTATATATCCTTTAAGGCGTGTTTTCCAAACCATCGCACCCTTTCACAAGAGTTTCCTTTTAATAATTATTCTCCCTTTCTTAAAAGAGTTTTCTTAAATATTCTTCATTAATCTTTATTTAAACCAAAGGAGCATATTATCCTTTATTTTTCTATCTCCTTTTTAATTCTAAAGAGTTATTTCATAAATTTCTCTTCTCTTGGAGAAAAAGTCACATAACATATCCGAAAGCCTACACAAGAGTCAACCTTATATGCATTCATGGCCAAAAGACTAGCAAATCAATCCAAGGCATCTACTTGGTACATAGATTTAGGAGCATCGCATCAGTTCACCAACAGGTAGGAGTACAATGCTTGCAATTCTTATGATAATTTAATGATCTTCAGTGATAGGAAGAGAATAGTAGTAGGCAAAGGGAATACATAGATATCCTCTAGAGGGAAAATGTTGATTTTTCTAAATATGTACTATGTTCCAAGAATGAAGCTTAACCTACTCTTAGTAAGTCAAATTATGTTGCATTGCCCCCATCTAGATGTCATCTTTAGTAGTCACAAATGCTACATAGTTGACAAAGAGAAAAAGAGGATTATTGCTCTTGGTGTAAAAGATCATGGACGCTACAAACTAGTTGATATTGGACAAGTTTTGTATGCATTGGCAGCCAAGAGTGCATCAAACATCAATACACTTTGGCATGTGTAGTATGGGGACCTTAATTTGACCAACATCTCTCAATTATCTTGAGAGAACTTGGCAGATGGACTTCTTGAGATCCAATAATAGATAGAAAGTATTTGTAGAGTTTGCCAAGTAGGGAAGTAGCAAAATGCTCCATTTGATGACAAACAAGCTTTGAGAGCCAAGAGAGTCATTCAATTGGTTCATGTAGATGTTTCTAGACCAATGAATAAAACATTTATCACTAGTGTTATGTATTTTCTTTTGTTTGTTGATAATTCCAATGGGAAAATGTGGGTGTATTTTCTAAAATTGAAATCTCATGTGTTTAACGAACTTCAAAATTTCAAAACATTAATAGAAAAAAAGTTAGTCTTTTACATAACCACTCTTAGATCTACTAATGGAGGAGAATTTTGTTCTAGTGAATTCAAAAACTTCCTTTATAAACATGATATAAAAAGACAATTCACTACACCCTACACTCAACAACAAAATGGAGTGGTTGAGAGGCAAAACTTCTCTATTATAGAGATGCCCCAATGTATGATGGAGAACAAGAATGTTCCAAAATGATTATGAGCTAAAGTAGTATTTACAATAATTTATCTATTGAACAAATCTCCCACAAAGATGGTGAAGCATAAGACCCCTTGGAAGAAGCATGGTTTGGGAGGAAGCCCAAAGTCAATCATCTTAAGGTCTTTGGTTCCACTACCTATGCATGGATTCAGCATGAGAAAAGAGCCAAGTTAGATCCCAAGAGCAAGAAACTAACAATCACAAGGTACAACAATAGCATCAAGCTTATAGCTTCATTGATGTTGATACCAATAAGTTGATCTTCAATAGAGATGTTGATGAAGAAGTTGGGCATCTCCAAACTTCTCTAGAGATTAGAATTACTAGAGAACAACCTAATATTGCTAAAGATTTAGGTGTTTAGTTTCAAGTAGCTCCACACAAAGGGGGCAAGATACTACGCATGTGGAGTCTCCAAGCAAGTAATAGTCCTAGACTCTAATGATGACAGCTTAAATAAGCATTTGAATGACACGAGTGCAAGTAGCCCAAGTCATGGTAACAACACCGGTTTGAACGAAGAGGATCCCAAGAAGAGACCATAGTGGTGGCACAACACCATTGGAGATGTTTGGGTAAGTGAAATGATCAACAAAGAATCATCAAGAGTAAGAGTATGAGAACATAATCAACTTTGCTCTAGTGGCCAATATTCCAAGAGTTTATGATCTATAAATGTTTGAGGAGACAAAAGGCCATGGCAACCGAACATGAGAGTTTTATAAAAGTTAATAATTGGAATCTCATTGATCTTCCACTAGGAAAGAAACCCATTGGCTGCAAATGGGTGTACAAGGTCAAGCACAAGGTAGATGGCACATTAGAGAAATACACGGCATAGTTGGTTGAAAAAGGATTCTCACAAAGAGAGGGCATCGACTACAAGGATACCTTTGCTCCTATGGCAAAGTTGAGCACCATCCATTTAGTCTTAGCCATGCAAAATTTATTAGGTTGGACTGTCCATCAAATGGATGTGAAGAGTTCCTTTGTCAATGGAGATTCGGAGGAAGAAGTATAAATTTATCAGCCACAAGGTTTTCAAGTTTCATGTTTCAAAGAAGGAGCATCTTGTGTGTCAACTAAAGAAAAAACTATATGGCGTAAAGTAGGCACATAGGGCATGGTACATCAAAATTCATAGGTACTTGGATGAATAGAGGTTCTAGTGGAGTTCTTTGGATTCCAAACGATGTGTCAAAAGTATAGTTAAATCTCATTATACTAGTCATATATGTAGATGACATCATTATTACACGTGGCAAGGCATGTGCTATTGAATAGATCAAATCTAATATGAGTAAAGCTTTTGACATGACTGATCTAAGCCTCTTACATTACTTCCTAGGTGTAGAAGTTTGAAAAACATGTGGCAGAATTTTTGCCTCAAACCAAATATATTAGGAGTTTTCTTGAAAGATTCAAACACAAATTGCAAAATCTTGTCCACACCTATGGAGAAAGAACTAAAGCTTTCAGCCAACACTAACTCTCAAACTATTAATGAGTTTGCCTACAAGCAACCACTAGGAAGCTTAATACATCTTATAGCCACTACACCTTATTTGAGCTATGTTGTGAGTTTCATTTCCCGCTTCGTTGCCCATAACACTAGAACTAGAAGAGAAAAGTTTGAAAAACAGATACAAGATCATTAAGACCAATGTGTGAAGCTAGCCATGCAATTAATAAATATTGCACCAACAGTCTATGGCATTTAAGAATCTTGCACCCAACATGAAGATGTCTAAGTCTCTTGAAATGGGAACAGATTACATCTTTGAGATTTAAGAATTATGTAGCCAAAATAATGACTAGGTCTCTTGAAATGCGAAATTGTCAAATCTCCAAGATTTTAAGAATTTTGAACCCAACATAACGATTTGTAAGCCTCTTGAAATAGGAATATGGAAAATCTGGATTCAAGTAGAAAATAGCACTTCCTGCAATAGGATGAGATGAAGCAAAATAAACCAAGTGCTGCCAGACAACCCAGTAAATGACAACAAACAGTGCCTTTAGTAATTTGGCTTTATCTCAAACTATTAGCAGATTTGCTAGCCACAAATTTTGCAGTTTTTGAATGCCTTAAGGGTACAGAAAGATGTACATGTGTGCAGCTAATTTAAGCAAAGACATCTTGCTCATTATAAAAACATGTCACCAGAAGGATCAGTTCTATATGTTTCACACCAATAGTTACATTTTAAACCCCACATAAACTTGGTCTCTTGGGGTGTGTGCAGAGGTGGGAAGATGCACAAGGAACATTGAAGACCAACAAATATATAGATATGTAACTTTTAGTAACAAAAAATAATTATTCTAAAACGATGGCACATTCTAGCCTCTAACACAGATCTTGTATGCGCCAAGAGCTATCCAAAAGTATCAAGGTAGCAATCACATCTCAATATGAGTGTCAAAGACTCAGAACATAGGCATTGACACCAAGAGTCTTTTGGATACCTCCCAAAACAAAATAAATTAAGCTAATGTGCATAAATAACCAGCATAGATTAATGGGACCTGTTCAAAGGAGTGAAATGGGATATACTCATATGTGTAAGACTTAAGTACAAATCACCTCGTTGTGCACAAGTTAATCTCAAGCCCTGTTAGTGTGGCATCTCCAGGGGATAAGGTGCCCATATCTATATCCCCAATCTGCCTACAGTCTGTGATATCTGAGACACCATAAGTTAAGAAAATTGATAAAACACACACACTTATACTGAGAGGGGGGTTGAATCAATATAAGTCAATCTTTTACCAATTTAAACTTTAATCATCACAATGAAGCAATCACAAGAATCCACGCACATAAGAGACACAAGATTTTACATGGAAACCCTTACGGGAGAAAACCACAGATAAATATTGCTTGTATAAAACCTTCTTTCAAATTTTGCAGGTTCCAACCCACTAGAGATACCAATCCCGACCATTGAGCACCAACCCAGCAAGAGACACCAATCTCTTCTAATGAGAGGCACCAACCTCACAATCTCCTCAATTAGGAGGCACCAATCTCCAAATGAATATTGTGTTTGCCTTCTTGAGTATTGCTGCTGCAATATGCTTCACAAAGCTGCCTTAATGTCTTCTCAAATCTGCTCATAACATCATTTAAATCTGCTTAAAACTTCTTTCAAAAACATGCTGTAAGTCCATTCCAATGTTTCCCACAAATGAGCTCAAATAGCTCTCATAAATCTGCTACAATACTTTGTACAAATCTGCTTGACTAAACTCTTATTTCTGCTCTTCATAAAAATATTATTCCATAAAAATTGCTTTCTTTTAACTATCTTCCAACCCTCTATTTGTACTTGCCAAAGCACCTCTTCATCCAAAAGTGGTGACTCCTCCAAGGGAAGGGAGTCGGCCATATCAGCAATAAATAATTTTTATTTATTTTCTTTTACTTGCCAAAGATGGGTGCTCATGTCAAGGAGGCCGTCCCTCTTTGTGTGGCCCAAACAATTTTTTATTATTATTTCCAAAGTGGGGGCACCTTTATGAGGAAGGTCAGCCACTAAAATAAATCAATTTAATTTTTATTTTCTAATTTCCAAGAGGGGGCGACCAGCATTAGAATAAATTAATTTTATTTTAGAGCCACCAAGACACTTGCAAAATGCCACCAAACTGCCTTTGACATCAATGACAAGGAAAAATATAGGTCAATTAGAATGCACAAACAATTATTAAAAAGAAGCACTAGAGCAGAACGACCAATGGATATGAAAAGTCCATAAAAAGAAATTGCAGAAAAAGGTGAACAAAGCAGTGGGGTAAACTTTAAGTGGTCAAAGCCCAAGCCACAAGACATGCTACAACTATAGATAAACCTATGAAGGAAGAACACATCAAATAAACATGGAGGTAACAAAGAAGATCAAGCACAAGAGGTAACGAGAGTCAAATGCTATCATGTCTGTATCATCATCTATGACAGTTAAAGGGCCCAAAGAAAACCCAAGGATGCTCTCAGGGGATTGTTCAGGGCTTTAGGAAACAAGACAGACAAACCAGGGAAAAATCTGTATACTCCCTCTAGAAAAATATCTGGTAGCAGAGAAACCTAGTAAAGTACATTTGTCTTTATGACCAAAGCTATGGGTCAACATTGAAATGAAACATACCTGCTCATTATCTATTTATATGTTTATTAATATTACACTTATATTAATGTTTCAAAGATAAATTTTTCCACTTTTACAACCCATTAGGTCTAGGTAATATCAATTTGAGGTGGAAAGAGAATGTTTGGTGTTCAGTAATCAAAAAACACAAAGCAGGTACATTGACATTAGGTATTCTCTTTCCATTTCTTGATAGACTGCAGTGCTAAACTCAGGGGTTTGAGTATATTCAAGCACCTCTCAGTAGAATATCTATTATAATAAAAAATAACACAAACAAATATTGAATAATTGCTCACTTGTACACAAGATCATAATCTTGGAATCAACTAAATGTGTATGATTTTACATTTTCAATTATCAACATTGAAACAAAAGAAGCAACAATCAAGCTCAAACCTGCTGAGCCATAAGAAAAGGCCGCTGATTCCTCCATTGAGGTACTGAAAGGCGCAGCTCACCCAAATGTCTTATTAGCTGCACAAAAATCCATATTTAAACAATGAATGCATGGCTTGATATAACAGGAATTGCGAAAGGTCTACACAAAGAAAAAGCATTTTAGTTTAAAATCATAATCCGCATATAATATAATAGTCCACGTGATATTAAAGAAGTGAACCTTTTGGAAATCCTCCTTTGTATCTGCAGGTAAGATTTTGCAGTCTTCTGGAAATTCATTTGTAAGACTTGATATGCATTCTTTTTTAGCATCCTGTTTCTTCCTTTGATCCATTGGCAAGTCCTACATTTAGATTCCAATGGTTAGAAAAGTGTTTTGACAGGTTATTAAGGACCCTAAATACTAACTAAACAAAAAAGCAATGACATTTGGAAAATAAATTTCAACATAAACTTACAGTAATCAAGCCAATAGTACTGGGCAAACCCAAAGCTCTAAGCATAGATAAGCATTGGCTTCCTATAAGATCAATATACTGATTGTGCACAACTCCATGACTACAGCCATTAGCTGAAGCTACAAATGCAATTATATCTGCAACCTGGCTTAACAAAACAATATTGATTTGTGTATGAGCATACATTGGAACCAAAATAAATAAAACCTAGAATAAAAAGCATAATCTAAAGAGAATTAAGATACCATTTCTCTGTATTCTCCACCATGATATCTTACCTTTGCCATTTCTAAGCATGTCTGAAGATCGCCATGTGGTGCTTCCAGAAACTTGCAAAGATCAATTAAACAGTCCGTGATTCATTAACAGAACAGAACAAGGACTAACACAAAAACCACAATCCTTTTGACAGCCCTAAAATTTATTAAGATTATTGTTCTTTTCTGATTTATAAGAAATATAATCAAAGACCAAACATACAGACCATGGAATATTACCATCCTGGTTTACTTAAAGCTTGGAATGCAACCAAAAAACCAGGATAACAAGCTAGTAATGTTATACTTATAAATTAGGAAAATGTTAGTTACAGAAACTATGCTACCACAAGCACAAGTTGTAGTACAATTAAATGATTGGAATTACAATTTATGAAGAGGAACAATTGCAAGAGAAAATAGAATTTCATGCTTTAGTCCAAAGGTGGCGTTTGACATAATGCAAGGGAGACATAACCATTGGTCTAACTATGTTCAACCACCATTTAACTTACACTACCCAAATGACAATGTTTACAACAAAACAAAGTGAACACAACATGTATTTACATATCATAATACAGTCTACAATCTGTAATATCAATCTTAGCAAATGGGTATGTAAATACAAATCTTTCCACTCAGTCGATACAGGTAGACAAATCTGCTACTAATTTTTTTTTTTTTTTAAATTTCCACTAAGAATAAATATAAATAGATTAGAGTAGTGTATAGTAATGATGTGTTCTTCACACTTAACCTTTTCAACTTTCAAGATATGATCTCATGCTAAAAAGGTAGTTCACACAAGCATTTAGTTATAATATATGTTAAAACATATCATTTTAGCAAAAGACCTAAAATCTTCCCTACTCCGTTGATCTTCAATGCTACAAGCAATAATGCAACATGTAGTTACTTGAGCTCTGATTTCTTTTATATCAGTCCTCTATTACCACTACTGCTTCTACCTGACAATCTGTAATTTGTTTTATTTCTATATCTTCCACCTGAAGGTGTTTGTTACACCAACATGAACTGTTCGTCTTTTTATTTTTCAGTATGCACAACAGTTTCTTTACCCAAAAATAATTTGCATTTTTTTATTGCTTGAATTAGTGCATAGTGCATACAATTATTTATCAAAAACTGGATATCCTCTAAACGTTGGAGTAAAAACCTCTGAATCACAGGTTTCCCTTCTTGCAACAAGACAGAAACCATAGCATACTCACTAGCATTGACCTCCATTTCAGAAGTCTAGAGCAAGTTAGGAAGAATAAGCACTGAAGCACGCCTGATTTTATGTTTAAACAACTCAAAAACATTAACAGGGCTGAGATTAGCTTGTGCACAACTCTTACCTTCAACTACAATTGAATACAGAGATGTAGCTATAGCTGAGAAACCCAAAATGAACTTCCTCATGCATTGCATTGTGCCTACAAAACTCCATGTTTTTGTGGCACTACTTAGTGTAGGTCAATTAGTGATGGTTTTCACCTTGTCCGAGTCTACTCTTAGCTCATCTTCCTCCAACCACATGCCCCAAGCAGACAAGTCATTCTTTTGCAAATTTGTATTTCTTCATGCTGAACAAAAGTTTTGCTTCCTTCATAACTTCTAAAATTTGTTTCAAGTGCATTAGTTGATTTTTACATGTAGAACTAAAAATTAGAATATCATCTACATACACTATGACACATGTATCTATGAGATCCCTTCGCACATCATTTATCAATCTCATAAAAGTTGTTGGTGCATTACATAAACCAAAAGGAAGAACTACCCAGTAATATAGATTGATTTGTCTTGACTCCATGCATCCTCCTCCTACATTAAACCACATGATGGTAACCTGATTTGGGATCCAACCATTTGAAGTATTTGGCATGTTGTAGCTGGTCTAATAAGTCATCTATCAATGGGAGAGGATAGTAGTTCTTTATAGTGATCTTGTTCAATGCTCAAAGGTCATTGCACAAACTCCAGGAGCCATGGTGAAGTGCTTGACCGAATGCCACTTTGTTCAAGTAACTAATGAAGTTGCCTCCTGACTTCATTGCTTTCAAAAAGTGATTGCCTATGCAAACCAACATTGGGTAAAGGAGATTTAGGAATCAACTGAATCTTGTTCTCTACCTTCCTTCTAGGTGACAGCCCCTTGGATGCTTGAGAAAATTCCTGAAAAGATGCCAGCAAATCATCCAAATCATTACTGTACTTGTTAGTATTTACAATTTTAGATATACTTAGTGCAGCCTCTTGTTAATCCTTCAAAAAGAGAAATTAAAGTTGTTTGTTCTTCACTTAATTAGTTAATTTGATAGCTTGGTTAGCACTTACCTTAGCAACCTTTTGCCTTGCTCCATTATTGACCCGTTTGTATTTGTTAGCACTTTTCATGAAATTAGCATCTCTACCATATTATGATCAACTGCCAAGCACTATGTCAAATGCATCAAGAGGAACAAAATCGAAACCCACTTCATCAATATACTACACTCTTTTGACGGGAGAAAATTTGAATATCTACACTCTTTTTCACCCAACCCAAAGGATATGGATGAGGATGATCACATGTTTTCAAACCAATTTTCCTAATAACACTAGCTAAAATAAGATTGCATTCAAACCCACAATCAACAATTTCATGTACTTTCATTTTCTTGACTTGCACTTTAAGTACGAACTATGTGTTCACCTCTTCTTGTTCCTTTTCCATACTTATGGCTTTTGTGGCCATGCAACCTAGATTTTCATCTGCATCCAAACTATCCTCAATCTCTACCTCATCCATAAGAGTCACAATGGATTTCTAGAAGTCCTCTTTGGCCCATATAGAACCCTGGGGGCGCATCCCTATGGAATGCTAGATTTATGTTACTATAATACTCGAAAAGCTCAACTGAGAGTTAATTAGAGGACTGGAATGTTGTTTAAAACAGGAACTAAGAACAGAAAGAAAAGTAAATCCACAATATAACACAAGATTTTTATCTTGAAAATTCCCAAGATGGGAAAAACCAGTTGATAGTGGTAATTGCTCATCTGACTGGTTGTTACTGCTCAAAACAAACAAAGTACAGTGATAAGAGATACAACCTCTATTTGTTCTTCTTTGCTGTCAAGTCTGCCACTTTGCTCTTCATCTCAAGATTTTCTTCTCATAGTCATTTCAATACTCAAACTTGCATCCCCTTGATGTAATCTGACATATTCATGTCTTCAAACAGGTGTGAACCAGGCAAAAGCAAGGTCTTATTGCCTTAGGAAATAAAGAGGCAAAGTTTGGCATTTCATCTTCTCTTGAAAATGAAGAGAGGAAGTGAGACATTTCATCTTCTCTTGGATGCTTATGGAACGAGATGGCATGGTAAAGGCATTGCCAATTTGCGTCATATGGATCAACTACTTGTCATTTGCTTGCTTGTAGTTTACTGCTCAGCCAAAGAAAGATTTGTTTCTTTGCATAATTGTAGATTGAATGGGGCAGAAATTAGCAATGAAACATAGAGAAACAATATGAAGCTAATATATAATCATTTAACCATATCATCATAACATCAATCATAATATAGAGCATCATACAGTTATGATCTAAACATACATTTGCCATATCATATGCCACAGTGCTGGGTATGTTGCTTTCTAAGTACCTGAAGCCTCATAGCCATAACCTTAGAGCAAGGAGGCAGGTTGGTTTAAGGAGTCATTTACATACCATTTACCATATTTTAACTCTTCAAGCAATTACTGAGGAGGCTCACCATTCATCTTCTATAGTTTGTTGTTTTGTGGACAAAAGGGAAGCTTTTGACCATATTTCTACAAGTAATATTTTCAAAAGGTTGTGTTCTACAATTATTTGAGAGACCACCTTTATTGGCATCAAGAGGCTCTATGACATAGTTGTCAGGAAATTGTGTGCTACCCATACACTCTCAAAATTTGTCAAGAGGACTCTTGGACTCAAAAAAGAGTTCCTGCCGATACTGTCTCTATGGGATTCACATTGATGATCTTGAAGACTTTCAATGGCATACTAATGTCGATGGCAATTTTATATTGTTTAATGTCTTGATTGCCATCCTAATTTTCATTGATGATGATATCTTGCTCTCTTGTTCTCAAGAAAGATTTTAGAGACAATTGGATGCTTTGGCTCACTTCTGTAATCTCCACAAATTAATGGTCAAACTTGGAGAAACTAAAGTGTTGAATTTTAATACATCTAAAAAGGATACTTCAGATTTTAGTTCTTCAAAAAAAGAAATCACATAAAGATTATGACAATACTAGGATGATAACAACATTTGTAAGGGAATGTGTCATTGTTTTAGGGATTCAATGTATCAAAATACATTTTAAGGAAACCCCTTGAAAGATGTGACCTTTCAATGACATGATCAAGAGTCAAGACTATTAATCTTTAAGGGTCAGAAATTTGGAATATTGTTTGTTGATTGGAGATGCATTACAAGGTCCAATCTATTATGCTCCAGCATATGATCTGTTACAGATAGACAGTTCCTTAGAATATTTTTCAGGCCGAGTTTGTTGCTCAACACCTCTGGCTCAAGAGTTTCTTTAGGCTCATTCCTTACCTTGACACAGTTAGATCTATGGGCTATTCAATCTTTGGCCACAAATAGTTCCTATGTTAGAAATTTGCTCCTTTGGGCCTCACTGGCAACCAACATGATATTTCATATTCCATAGCCCTCTATACCTAAGTCAAGCATTTCTGAAAGATTGTTTATGGCATCATCATCTAACCTGCCCATCTCCAACATCATTAGTCACACGGTTTGAGGATCCCTCTGTCAATCAAGAGTTTTTTTCCATCGCTGATGAGTTGTGACAAACCACCATATCTATCATAGTGACAAAATTTGCAGACTCTATTCCCTCCAAGAGTTAGAAAATGAGCACTTTATTTCCAAATGTCTCATTTATTACTTATAGAAAGATTCTAGAGGCTCTCTTTCCTCTTTCTTCCATTATGCTCGCCAGTGATGCCAATCTCTTTACCTGCAAGAGGTCATCAATCTTAAGACACCAAATATTTCAGATGCTCTAGGACTACTGGTTAAATATTTATTTTCTAAAAAATGTCAGCAGGTTGCTCGTGTTGGGAGAATTGAATGCCCCATCAATACAGTTGGTTCACAAGAGAAATAACCAAACTACAGGTCAATGCCCACCTCCTCAAGCTCTTCATACAGACTGTCAAAGATTTACCTTTACTCGTTTTCAAGCACACTCTAGTTCTCTTCACCCATAATCCATACCATGAAGACAAATACTTACTGCTAGCCTCCCCTCATCTATGGAGCATAGTCAACTTAGGTGGTTATGCAAATTGACAGAGGAAGCTTCTTTCTTCCCTCTTGTGGTCTCCAACCAAACCCTCTCAATCCTAGGCATTCCACTATGAACATTATCCAGCGATGCATCAGCCTTTTCATAATGAAAGATAATGCTACCTGCCCCTCCATTCCACTAGGCCCTCTGATCTGATATCTGATTATAACGATCTACAGACCAAGTGTTATGTGACTTTCTCCCCAAGGGAAGAGAAAGCTATGAAATAACCCTTTAGAATTCAAAGGGAGATAGAAAATAAATGATATTATGATCCTTTGGTCACTCTTTAAAAAGGGGAAGAATAATTATTTGTTTAAATAATTATTAAAAGGCATCCTTTGTGAAAGGGTGTGATGGTTTGGAAACCACCCCTTAAAAGGATATATAAATCATTCATGTGAGACTTGGGAAAGGGGGGAAAAACATTAAAGGATGGTAAAACATTCAAAGATGGAGAACACTCAAGGAAGAAGAAGGAAGTGGTTTCATGAGCTATGGGCATTAGGAGAAGGGGGCACACAGCGTGTGTCAACTCGAGGTACAGCTCCTGACCAGGGCTTGGTTTGCACTTGTGTTGAGCATTGTTCTTTGGGAAACAGCACTTGTGTAAAACGCAAAAGTGCGTTGTGTTCAGAAAGGAACTAGTTCCTCCTAGATTATTCCATGGCAAGATCCAATACCACCGACATCTTCCTAGGGTGAGAGTGGCTTTTCCAAGAGTTGTTATTCAAATAAGTATTGAAAACTACTTATGCTACTATATATTGGGAATATTATCTATATGATTTTGATGTTAATCTGATTGAATTATATGGATGTGATATTCAATATATCATGTTAATTATTTACTTTAGAATCCTTGTCTAATTATTACATATTATAGTTTACATTGGTTAATTTATGTTAGTTATTCACATCATTTTAGTAACATTACATCTTGTAAATTATCTTAATTTAATCTATTAAATCCGCTGCTAATACTTAATAACTATAAGAGGAAAAGCGACATCACACCAAGCCTTTAACCAAGGCTTTCATCGGCTCTTAAATATCTTGACTGATGTACTCCTTTTAAGGTTACTTCATTGGCTTGTCTTCTACTCAGACTTGATCTGAGGGTTTTCTCTAAACTAAATTGTTGCTATTATAATTATAATTTGTGCATTTTCTGTTCTGGTCACTGATAGAAAATAAAATTCCTTTCATCTATAAAATGAAAAAGTTGTATTCGTTTGGGCAGTTCCAGAACCTTCACTCTTATAACTGAGAACTCGGTCCAATCAGTGTCATGACACTTATATTTGTTTCTCACTTTAATAACCAAAAGGTTCAAAAAAGTTTGCAAGCTCTCAAAATTATTGAATATGGTCTTACCATGTTCAGAAAACACAAATAGGAATTTCTTGGAGCTGGATTGATTTTTCACAGTTGAATCACATAGATGTTCTTCATATTTTCGCTCCACCATTATTCCTGTACACTATTCCTTCTGTCCAACAGAATGCTTTTATGTTCAGCTGCCCTAGCTGATACCACTTCTAACCACCTCCACTCAACTGTAAAGCCCTCAAATGAAACTATGCCATAGTATAACAAATTTTCAATCGTTAAAATCATGTATCAGCTAAGCATTTGACCAGCCATGTTAGAGGTTTTAAATACACTGAATATGATTATTGGGCTATGAAAATAATCGAACATGAAACATTCCCAGTGATGTTCAGTGCATGCAACAATATAGGTCTTCATGATTTCTATTAAACAATCCACTAGATGAATTAGTGGCCCCTGAACAATTCCTTTTCTAATTTGATCTTAGTGTTTTACTGTTTTTAAACCTATGATGACCACTATTATGAAACTCTATGAGACTTCAGCAGGCATTTCCGCACAGATCACAGCTCTTCCTATTAGTATTAAAATACCAATTGAAGGTACCAGTGGTTGCCTGCTTTCTCTCACAGCTTCTCTTTGCTGTTGATGTAATCGTATTGGCCCTCAAAACCCAGGGGACATTTCCAACCTTAGACAGAGGAGGCTTAATCTCATTAAATGTAATTTTTATGGCATTTGCTAATACTAAGGGTGCCCTACTTCAGCTTTAGTTTTGTTGAAAGGACATTCTGTGGAAATCACAACTCTGTTCACATACATGGGTATCTTTTTTACCATTCTTTCTTTTAATTTGAAACATACATCCCAATCTTGCCTCTGCAAACAATATCTTCCACTTGTGGCAGTTAAACAGCAATGTTGTCAGCTTCATTTCAAGATACTCCATCCAACATGAAGATGCTTGAAGCCATCATTCTTCCAAATAATTTGAGATGTTCCTTCGCATGTTCCTGGGAGGTTTAATACTAACAGAAGTTATAAAAGAAGATACTTATGAGAAATTCATTCAAGACATACAACTCTCTCCATCGAGCCAATCAAAACCAAGCTGGCATTTTAGTAAACAAATCATGTCTTTGATAGGATTAGTGTCCTTTGAAACAATTTAACATGGCACTAATCATCTTAGAATTCAATAATCCAGGTAAGAGGGTCCACATATCAGCAACAAGTCAACAGAAGTGAACATGATTAGTCACCTAAAAAGTTGGAATGAGACAAAATTAAAAAAATTAAATGCACACAGAAGCAACATAAAACAAGCAAGTAAATGAAAATGTAGAAACTGTGAACTTACAATTGATCTTAATTTGCATGTAGAAGAACAAAGAACATCTGTTATAGCTTCTGTTTTTCCATTATCTGACATATCAATCTGCATTGTATCTGCATCATTTAAAATGCATCGTTCATCTGAAGCAATTGCCGACAAAAGGATTCCCTTTAGTTTTGTCAGCTGAACATTTGATGAAAGAGGAAATAGTACCTGGAAACAATAAAAAAAATGAGTAAGCTGAACTCATCCATAACATATTCAATTTATTCCCATAGATCTGCACGCAAATAAAACAAAATGAAAAAAGATCTTTCAGATTATGAAACTGAGAACTTAATCACCTACAATGAGCACGCAGAACCAACTTCCAAAATGGATATGGATTTTGAATATGCCATGTCCAATGAACTCCTAGAAAATTTAAAATATTTACTTAGAAAATAGAGAGACTTCAAAAGATGCAAATCACCAAAGCAAAGGGGTGAATCTTGATTCTTGGGGCACAGCAGTGAACTGCTAGGCATATGGTGCTGAGGTTACCAGTTCAATCCCCATGGGTACCCTTCCACACCCAAACTGTGGACAAACTGGAGGAAGCACTATACCATGGTTATGTCAGCACTCAGCACTAATAGTGGAAAGAAGACTTCAAATGTAATGTTGAAGTGGGATCATGGCTCTCAGATAAAGATGTTTGTCCAATATTCAAAATCAAAGTATCTCATGGAATTAAATATTTATTTTACAGCTATTCAGATGCTATCGCAAAGGAAAAAGTAAAAAGAAAAAATGGACACACACATACAAAAAGAAGATTAGATAAAGCAGAATAGCACTTACCAGCCCAAGGCATTTACAAAATAAGAATTATTAACGTTGAGTTAAAAATTAGCAGACATCCAATAGCCAATAGTCTGATGAATTTAATAGCTGCCTGGCATTGCACACTCCAAACAAGACACTCCACCCATAGGATAGGAAATAGAAAGTCAATCTCTTCAAGATCCACATCAAGTCCTTTAAAGACTTTGATAATTCCTCATCTTTCTTTCCACAAATGAGCAAAGATAGACTGAATGCAGACAAGACTCTCTGTCTTCTTTTAGAAGGGGATTATCCGATTAAATCAACCCACATGAGACCTTCAAAATGATTATCAAATCTCTCAAAACAACCCAGTTGTGTAGCAGAGTGCACTACTTCTCCTAAAACAATTCCAATCATTAGAAAACATTGAACACTGCAATGTGATCTATCTACATTTATATTAAATCTTCAGCACAGTTGAAACCTTTCTCATCAATTAAACAGTGAACAAAATATTATAACCAATTCAATAATTTCACCCAGTTATAGAAATTTTCTAAGGAACTAGTCATAATCAATACAAATCTAGTTTTTCAAAAGGCACATTTTCACAATGTGACTTCCAACTATAATCAAGTAACTTCATCTATAATCTTGCTTTGAGAGTTGCCTGTTTGTATTTTATCAATTTGCAAAAGGCTTCTGGATCAGATTGCATAGGTGATTTGAGGTCCAATATTTTGGGCACAACCACCAGACATTCCATCTATAATTCCCCTGGAAGCTATCAAGTTCAACATTTGCACAAGTTCTCACACATATTGCTCTACGTCTTTCTTGTGCAAAATCCATAGAACATAACCTATAGCAAAATATCGTTTTATCCTAGAACTCTAAAGAAACATGAAATCAAAATATCGAAAATGATATAATAAATTATAATATATTGAAAAAGATATCTTCAGCCAGACAAAATCCAGCACCTTAAATTCTCACATACAAAATGGAGAGACTAAAACATCAAGGTCCATTATAGGATACCTGTTCAAGATAATCAATCCATGGCAGCATTACGCTCCAAAAACTCATAATTAATACTGGGCAATCATGACCTGCCACATCCGCGTGCCATTTCCCGAGTTTACAAAAATTTGATTCTGACTTTTTTTTACATAAACCTTCTTTTTTCTGTGTTACTTTTACACTTAGGGGCAGAAAAATAAAAGCTCAGGAAGACCGGAGAATTTTAGTTTAGTTTTAAGGCTAGGACATTTTCAATTTTTCTTTTTAAGATTTTCTTCGAGCAGATTCATTTAAAAACTGATGAGATTTTCCTTTTAGAGGAGTTTAGGTAAAAAACATTGGGCTGCCCTAAAATAGAAGGTTGTGCTCTATGATGGTATCACTTATTATTTTAGGACCAGCCCTTTGTTTTTTAAATAAACCCTCTATAGGTAAAAGTATAGTAGTTTTTAATGAATACCCATATTTGTTTTCAATAGTTGAATTATTTAATGTACTAAGATTATTTCTAATCTCTACACACCATAGTTGGCAGACTCTGACGCGGCAAAAACTCAGTAGACCCAGAATTTGTGACTAGGTAAAGACTCGGAAAAAAAAATCAGCAACTTAAAAAAATGCTTAAATTTCTTTCAAAACACTGCTGTCTTTTTGCAAAACACATCCAATAAGTACAAAAGTGTTTTCTATTAAATTGATTCATTTGAATACAAATTGAGCACAAAATTGCTTCATCATGCGGAATCCTAATACAATAGTTAGCTGCCAACAATTATGAATTTATGATGATTGCCTTTGAAAATCATCATAATTCATAAATTGCATATTACAACATTTACATCTTCCTCTTCCCTGGTCTAGTGAGAACTTGGGGGAGAGGTTCTAATCCTTGCACTGCACTGCAGCTCCTCGCTCAGCATTGAAGGTTGTGTGTGTGGTTCCAACTCAACCTCCATCTTGCTGCTAGATGGTAATGACTCCTCGGCCTCATCAATGTCATGCAATGACAATCTAGTAGCTCCTTTGCTGCAGCCACATCCTCCATTGCCTGCCTCTCAAAATCAAGAATCTCATCTATAATAAACAATGGTGCCTCCTCATCTTGCCTTGTCCAATCGCTAAGAGGATCATTGTCAACCAAACCTATGACCTCCTTTGATTTGTCCTCTACCTTTCTTGTGCAAAGCTGCAGGTTGTACCGTTTTTTATAGTAACAATAGCATTTGAATCATTTATATTGATAGTACGATACTTCATCAATGATCAATGATATTATGATAGTGATAAAGATAATTGTCTAAGTTGTTGATTCTAATCTCCACTCCCAAACCCCCTCATAATCAAATTTCTTATATGACAAGATATCCCAATAACTAGTGGGGGTCTAGGAGTGGATGTAGTCAGTGTACAATGTCTATTATTATGGTTTGATAATATTGGTTATCTGACTATGTATTAATTGTTTGTATTAATTGGTTGTCAATTTCGGCTAGTTATAAGCGTTGGCTGGTTCACATTTGTGTTCTTCTTGGCAACTGTTGAGTCCATTGTGTATCGTCAAGGAAAGGGTATGATCTAGTCGGATCGACTCTGATCCTTAGCTAACAATCTCGTCTTCTTTTCTAATAATTTCATGTGCGAATAAAGATATATTTTACTCATGTATTTGCTATGCATTGTCATCTCTATTATTAATTCATGTATTTGTTTTATCAAATAGAGTAGTAAACATTTGGTGCATTGCCTTAAAAAAATTGGGTCAAATTTGAGAGATTCATGCCCTTAGACACCAATAAAGGCGAGAATAGACCACAATGTGGTTAAGATCAAGAGATCACACGATCTTTAAGGATCATCGAGCAAAGGGAACGAAGGAGAAGATTATGAGAACAATTTGAGAAAAATACAACCGTACAATTCCCAAGTCAAAACCCTTTCCAAGAACACAATCAAGTTGAAAAGTCAAGACAACATTCTCTAGACAGGGGTAGTTGGGAAATGAAGTTACATTCTTTCACATAATTGTACAAGAATAGCCTTTGAGGCATTGAAAGGTTGTCAATCGAAGGAGAAGAAGCCAAGCCAAGGGTGTATAAAAGAAAAAATGAAGGCGAAACAAGTGCATGGAAGGCTGAAGCTAAGGGAAGAATTGAGGATTCCTACATGGCTGAGAGTGCAAGAGAAGCACCGGAACATTCAAATCAAAACTCCCTAGCAAGCAAATTCCAAGCACCAGGTTTGCATTAGAATAAAATCATGGTAAGCCCTAGTGGAGAAAAGCAAAAGTTGCCCAAGTTACAAGCAATGGATCGGAGGATCCTGCATGGCACTATAAGACTTGTGAAATAATTTGGACGGAAAATGGGCAAGATGATAAAGCAATTTGGCTACAATCTTTTCCAGCCACCTTGCGAGTAGCGATTGACTAGTATACAAAAATTGATCAAGCCTCCCAAAATACATAGGAGAGATTAAAGAAGGTCTTCGAAGAAGAAGAATTTAAATTGCTTTGTGATGATAATGAAATAGTAAAAGAAATTTACAATACAAAACATGGTAAGCATGAAATGTATGAGCTTATAATCGTAGACTTAAAGAATTGGTTGTAAAGTTAGAAACTAAACCAATCGACGATCTCAAGAAAAGATGGTTCATTCGAAGGTCTACTTCCATCATTAAGAAAAAAAAATGTAGAACCATTCTCTTCCTATTCAAAATCCTACAATCGGGCAATGGACATAGAAACTGAAGAAAAAATGTCCTTGCACGATAAAAGAAAAAAACAGAGGAAAATGGAAGTCCGGATGACAATAGTGATGATGAATCGAGAACGATACAAGCACTCCAAAGGAACATGCTCCAAATGATGAAAGAAGTGAAGGTGGGGAAAGAAACCAACAAAGAAACTAACTATGGTGTATTGAGTGTAAAATTGAGAGGCACACAAAAGGTAATTGTCCTAGAAACTTGTGTTGTGAAATTTGCTAAGTTATGGATCATTCAATAAAGGAGTGCCCATAGAATTTGAAGACCAAGAGTACACAAGTACTATTTATACAGGGAGAGGAATCCACTCCATCAAAGTCACAAAATGCGTCTCCATGAAGTTATCGAAGTCAAAGAGGAGGACAAAGCCAAATACAATGCAACCCCAAAGGACGCCCTATTATACAATGCTGACAATGTAGTGAATGGAGACACTTTGCAAGAGACTGCTAGAACAAGCAAGACAAAGTGCAATTATTGCGCAAATGGTGTGTACTTGGAAACCACAAAGACACCGGATGTCTAAAGCAAAAGACTAGTGTCAACATGATTGATGTAAGGCATAATTGGTTATTACTTATGCCCAAGCAAAGAAGGATATGTACCCAAACCCCATGTACAAAAAAAGAAAGGCTTCGTGAAGCAAGGGTCGAAGTGGAGAATACTAAGGCTAATTACAATCCAAGAAAAATATTGCACAAGTACTTCAGCTAGCGTACTAGTTAAAGTAGTGGATTTGTTACAAAGTATTCTTGAACTTTAAAATGCTATTATATCGAGGGAGAATGAGATGGTGCATGCTATGGCCCCATTAGAATCTTGTGAAAATGAAGATCCAATAACTAAATCTCCACTATCGAGCGACCAAGTGATTGATCCAATGTTACTGATAGTTAACACGACAAAGAAACAAATGATGGTGAATATGGAGATCCATGAAAGGAATCTCACCAATACAATTGTTGATGACGGGTCTAGCATAAACATACTTCTAGAAGACACTTGGAGAAGTTTGGGCAAGCCGGACATTTGGCCCCCAACTTTTCAATTGGTTGGTGTAAATCAACAAGGTATTAAGGTACTTGGAGCTTTAATGGGACAAAAGGTAATTATTGGAACACAAGCATTTTTGTTGAGCTTTGTGGTCATTTCATTAAGGAAGAAAGCGTAAAATGCATTGTTAGGTCAGGGTTGGTTGGTAGTAGCCAAAGTAGATCATAATAAAAAAAAAGAATACAATCGCCATTGAAAACAAGAGTCAAAAATATGTAAATTGATTTAAAAAACCAAGTCGTAAGTGAGAAAGCGATTTCCTATCAAAACTATGGGCAAATAGAAGCAACAATGATTGTACGTACTTTCATCTCCTTAATTTCATTCAAATACATGGCTAATATATAGCCACTTACATAGCCAAACAACCTCCTATTAAATAGGGAGGTGTTATAACAAATATTCTGGAATACCATTCACGGGTATAACACACCAACTACTATATTGTTATTTTAACAATATATACGACTAACTATCAAACCTATATTAGTGAGTTGTTTATTAACAACTTCACTATTACAATAGTAATTACCTTTCTACATTTACATAATTACTAACACCTACGTGAACACTAATACCCTTAGTGTTAACATGGGGAGAAAGAACATCACAATACCACACACAGTAGCTCATCATAAGGTATGAGTAGGGACATACACATCTACTCATGGAACCAAGGATAGGGACTAACACTTCTATCCAAGGTCTTACATCAAGTTTGGATAGGGACAAACACATCTATCCAACATCAAGGTTATGAACAGGAACAAACACATCTGCTCACAACATCTATGATTGGGGACACACACAACCAATCATAATTACCAACTCATGTGACTAGGGACAAACACTTCCAATCACTTTACTACCTCGTGAATGGGGACAAACACATCCATTCACATACAACCAAGAAATGTGATTGGGGACATACACATCCAACCACAGCATAAAAAGCTTGAACACCAAGCCCTCATTGTCGCATATGCAGCCACCATTATAGATCATTGCCACTCTAATCGCAAATGATATGAGACGGTTGCTGCTGCCACCTGGAAACCAATCTTGGCTTTAGTCATTTTGGCACAAATAGTTTTTGTCACTAATGCAATTTCACAACCCCGTCGCTAGTGACTGACAAGAGGTTGTTGAGTATCCTCCAGCCTCCGATGCCTCCATCCTCCAGTAGATTTGACTTAGAAAACATATTCCTCCTCACTATCTTCGTGTGGAGGGTCTTCAGTTGCTAACCCATGAAGGCATTCTTCATCATCATCTACAGCCAATGCCTTATCTGTATTTAGCTTGCCATCAAGCAAATCCTTGGTACGTTGATGGCAATTCAAAACAATGTGTCCCTTCTTGCAATAGTAGCACAAGATTTTGTTCTTGAAGGAATGATTTCCCTTTGATGTAGAAGAATTGGATTTGGAGGAATGGTTAGACCTATTTTTTCCATACATTGCAATTTCCTCTATAGTTGAATCAAGTTTCTTAGCTCCTTCATCAATTAAAGTGGATATTGTATCTTCTAAGCTAGCATCTACTTTGTTTAATGTGAAAACAATGTTGCCATAGTCAGAAGGCATGCTATTTAACAAAATAGCTTTTGCATCCTCATCCTCTACTTTAGCATTTATCCCAACTAGTTGATTTAATAAGGAACGAAACTTAATTATATGTTGTACAATATTGTCACCTTCCATTATCTTCAGCTCGAACAATTTATGCTTCAATCCCATCTTTGCACTAGAAGCTTGTGACCCAAACAAAGTATGCAAATTATCCCACACTTGCTTTGAGGTCTTTGACAAATCAATATAGTGGAGGTATGCATCTGACAAGCCAAGACCAATCAAAGCTATTGCTCGTCGATCCTTTGCAGTCCACTTTGCGCTCTCATCAGCATCAGTTGGCATTGTCGTTGCACCACTTACCTCATCCCACAAATCCTTCTCAATAAGAATCAACTGTAACTTGATCTGCCATGTGTGGAACTCTGAACCTTGAAACTTTTCTATCAATATACTATTTGACCCTAACACACACAAAAATAACAAAATGTCTCCTTAAGACTAATATCTAACCCCCCCTTAAAATGCATGTCGCATACAAGCAAGATTGCATCCAATTACAATTGAAGCAATTTTATAAAAAAAAATCACTTTTGATGACCATTAATGACTTGTGAAAATGGACCCTATTCACAACTTGACTTTTAAACTAGCACAAAACATTTTAATAAGTAATACAAATTTTTGAAACACTCAATCTATGGGCATAGGCTTTAAGAGACTAAGCAAAAGACAAAACATATTCTCCCAAAAAACGCTTCACTTCAAACACTAAGATAAGTCTCTCCGGAATGCCTAACAATTTAGAAACTTTGCAAGTAAAAGACAAAATGTCTTTGCCTTGCCAACCGACCAAACTAGACAAATTTGACTTGTTCAAGATTACCTTGGATGCAAAACTGTGTTTCTAGAGAAGATGTAGCAGTGCCCCGCAATCTATGTGTTCATTTCACACTCGGCAGTCATACTGAGCTAAGATCTGGTTGCCTGCTCATACTTGTAAAAGCCAATTTCGATTGTGAGAGCTAGTGACAAATATGCACAATGGCAAAAATTGCAATGACTAAAGTATTTGGAAGGAAGCAACAGGTGGCGTAGAAGTTGGAGCAGCTAGAGATGGCTAATGGAATGAAGACTTCACAGGAACAAAACAGATCGGGCTCTTATGCTGATTTTATTTTTTTTTGCTTTCTCCTCACAGTCACATCCCATCGAACCAGATCACTTGTGATGTGGACGGTGAAAATGAAGGCTGATCGGGTTGCCTCTCTGTGCCAACGCCTGTGAACCAAACGAATGGTGCGCTGATCTTCCCGTGCCCGTCGTAGCTGGTGCCTTTCCTCTACACACCCATGCTTTCTTCAACTCTCTCGCCTCCACATGTGTAAAGCGAGGTAGCCTAGATGATCTATAAGTAGGACGTGGGAATATGGAAGACTCTCAAACTGAATCGTTCCTCAATACAGAAGAGCCACCAATACGATCGCCAGGAGTGCAAGCGATCTCACAGATATGCCAAGGTCTGCAAACAAGAAGAGAGTCGTCCAAATGCAATGAAAATCTAGGCACTCAAAATAATTCACAGTACAATAGATGAATTCCACATTATCGGGTTGTGACAATCTCATCAACCCAAAATCCGCTTTGATACCATATCAGAAACTATGGGAAAATAGAAGCAACAATGATTGTACATACTTTCATCTCCTTAATTTCATTCAAATACATGGCTAATATATAGCCACTTACATAGCCAAACAACCTCCTATTAAATAGGGAGGTGTTATAACAAATATCCCGGAATACCATTCACGGGTATAACACACAAACTACTATATTGTTATTTTAACAATATATACGACTAACTATCAAACCTATATTAGTGAGTTGTTTATTAACAACTTCACTATTACAATAGTAATTACCTTTCTACATTTACATAATTACTAACACCTACGTGAACACTAATTCCTAACATTTCCTTCAATTCATCAAATTCAAACTTCGAAGAAGAATGGACAGAGAAGCATGATCAAGATTCGATAGATTTGAATGATGAAGGGATTCTGGAATTATAGTCATGCTCGAAGGATGAAACAAATTCTCTTTGTGGCCTATTTCATTGGCAAATGGAGGACTATGAGGTATATTTATCAACTTGTAATTTTCTCGAAGCTACAACTCTCAATGAAGAGCAACCGATGATAAATGATTTTGAAAATTTGGACAACTTATGTGTGCAGGATGCAATCCATGGTTTGCAAAAGAGGACAGTTGCAACAAAGGCGTCTAACTTTGCAAAAGAATGCAAAATTACTGACAACACATCTCAGAGTACTAAGAGAAAAATATTTAATTTGGAGCGTACAAATACTAGTCAAGGCAAATCAACTTCACAAAAAAATTACCAAAAAAGAAAAAGAAAATTAGAAAATAAGGAAAGATTGCAACGAAAAAGGCAAAAACATAATCTAAAAAGTTAAATACAGAAAAGGCGAGGAATAAAGAATGGCAAAGATCGATATTATTTCCCATTGTACGAAAAAGATCAATATTAATTCCCATTGTATGGCAGAGATCAAAATTCCTTCAATTTGTACGGCAAAGGTCTCCCATTATGCAACTTCACTTGATGAAGGGAACAAAACTTCATACAATACAAGCTCCCTCAAGTTACAACGCACAGCTAGGGTATTTGCTCATTAATCACTTTGTACAACCTTTGCAAGTGGTATGACCACAAAAATTCATACACCACATTGTACAGCCTAGTTCTAATCCCATTGTACAACACATTCTTAAACACACTTACAACCTAATCCCAACATGCAACACATTCTTAAACACACTATACAACCTATTTTTAATCCCAAAACATACGACTCATTTTTAACTGCACTATACGGTGCATTCATACATACATCCCAAGGTTTAACATAAGGTAGATTGGTGCAAATGACTCGTCCATCATACGACAAAGACATTCATTCATTCGGTGTCTCGTACAAACTTCAGACTACAGCGTACGGCATCAAACTTCATATTGCAACGTACAATGAGTGTATGGTCAACAATATCCAATCATCCTTATATTACGGCCAAAACAAGCTCAAACTGTATGGTCAAAACAAGTTCATAGCATACACCATCCAATCATCCTTCCCATACAAGCAAATCATCCTCACACCGTACATCCTCCTAGTGCACGGCATCATCCTAGCATACAACATCTTCCTACCGTACAACAAGTCAAGGCTACATTTATTCCTACTATACAGCAGTCAAAAACAACAATTCTCCACATTGCATGGCCAACAATTCAAAATCACAAGGTTTTGGTGGTCGACGTTGTATGACCATCAATCATCATACAACAATGTCCTTCCCTAGCGCCATCATATGGCAACATCCTTCACTAGTTGCCATCATACAATAACATCCTTCCCTAGTCACCATCAAACGTTGGTTAAAGACTCAATTTCTAATTTTTGGCTTTGTCAACATTGTTTTTTGCCTCTTAAAAAATCATGAAAATGATGTACACCATGAAGTTTTGTGTGGTTTCGAAGCATTGCCCCTTGACCTTGTTGGAGGCGTTGCACCCAAACCCCCGCAAGGGGCGCTACCCCTTGACCCTACTAAGGGCGTTGCCCCCAAACCCCCATGGCACTCATTCGATATGCCATGTTCAAGTTTGCAAATTACACTTCCAAGTTTGTTTACAAGTCCTTGTCTACAATATCGTCATCAATTTGGCAAGTCTTCTCTAATGTTACATGATGTTTACTTGTCATCTGGAAGACGAATTTTTCTTTTGCGGGGGATGTTGTAGTCAATGTACAATGTCTATTATTATGGTTCAATAATATTGGTTATCCAACTATATATTAATTTGTTGTCAGGGTTATAAGCGTCGGTTGGTTGAGGGTTGTGTTCTTCTTGGCAACCATTAATTCCTTTCAATAGATTTGGTATCATCAAGGAAAGGGTATGATATAGTTGAATCGACTCTAATCCTTGACTAATCATCTCTGGTCTTCTTTTGTTATAATTTCATGTGCGAATAAAGATATATTTTACTCATGTATCTAGTATGCATTATCATCTTTATTATTTCTTCATGTATTTGTTTTATCAAATAGAGCATTAAACAATGTAGACACCAATGGGGTTAAGGGGTAACACCCCTCATAAGGGTTTGGGGGCAATGCTCCCAATAGGGTCAAGGGGCAACACCCCCAACGAGGTTGAAGGGGAAATTAAGGCCTTTGAATCCACACAAAACTTCATGAAGTACACCATTTTCAAAATTTTATCACTTAACAAAGAAATTAGGTATTTCACACATTTTTGTTTATAAAAATGTTTTAAAAATTGACCTATTTATTGTTTTTTGTTTGGGTAGGAACTCGCCGAATTTTTTAAAAAAACTCAATGAGTCACTTGCCAAACAAAAAGTCTAGGGAGTACTCATCGAGTCTGCCAACTATGTTACACACTACATTTCACATGAAATGACAAAACCAAATTTTCACATCTTATTACAAATATTGTATTATATTTTAGTTGCTTGGATTTAGCCAATCTTTTCATTTTCAAAACCCAAGTAATTTAATCTCATTTACACTTTTATTTTGTTGTGTCAATGTCCTGTAAAGAAATACTACTATTAATCCCTCTACAAAACCAACAAAATAATAGTAATGTTACCTTGAGAATGGAGACATATTTGGTATTGGTGACAAAATAGACTCACAAAATTTTTAAAACATGGTACTAGTATAATAAAAATGGAAGAATATAGATGAAGCATTTAAGTTAAAAATGTATATCTAGATTTCAAAACTTGTGTTAGTTTTTTATATATTGCCTATACTTTATTAGAACATGTGGCTACCAAGAAGTACCCCTCTTTTCCATTTCAATCAATTGATAAAGTTCATGTGTACAAAGACATCTCAAGCCCTTATTAAGCCTCTTTTCTACTTCAATCAACTAATAAACTTATGTACACAAAGAAATATTAAACATTCTTATCATTTTTCCTAGGGATAAACAAACATGAATCCTTAGGACTTTCTTGGGCATCACCATAACATGGAAATTTTAAGGACATTCACAGCATAGTTTGCAAACTCAACTCCAATTACTTGGCAAAAAAATCAACTACTTGAAAAAATATTAAAATTCCTTTAAAAAGCATAAGTTTATGCAAAATATAGTTAGAAAATATATCTAATGAGTGTATAAAACATTGGGAAGTGTTTTCTATTAGATTTGATTACAAAAAGAATGCAATATCACAATATCATGTGAGTACAACAACCAACCAATAAACATGCTATGTATGGTGATGATTGTCTTTGAAAGACGTCGTCGAAAATTGCATATCCATACAAGTTACAACAATTTAAAAGTCCTCTTCCCTATTCTCATACAAAATTGGGAGAAGGACCTACTCCTTGCAATTGGTTGTGGCTCCACTCTCATATTAGAAGGTTATGGCTCCACCTTGGAACTAGATGGCAATGACTCCTCTACCTCGTGTTCAAATCATCTACAATGATGTCATTCCATAGCTTGCCTCTTGAAATTAGCAATCTCATCTTTAATAAACATGGAGGTGTCCTCATCCTAGGCAATTCCAATCTTTGTAGGGAATAATATTATCTAAGACTATAGGCTCTTGAGCAACTATGTCCTCCATCTTTCTTGTGCTAAAGCAAAGGTTGTATTACACAAAAACTAGATCACCAAGACATCATTAAGATAATTTACTACACTTTTTCAAGTGAATGACCTCAAACAAACTCCAATTGCACTTGAATCTAGAAGCACTACAAGGTTGAAACAAATATGGACAACTAAATTTGAAGATTTGCGGTATTTCCACCACAATCTTCCCACCAAGAACCCACAAATAAGAATTTTGAAAGTTTGTAAATATGCAATTATTGTTACTTGTAAGTTATGTTGTTGGCTTGTTGATATGTAGCCTGAGATCCAAGTTTGATTCATGATTTAGGCCAATTTATATTCAGATTTAGATTGGGTACATAGTAGCTATTATGGGTTTGTCCCAAACAAACCCTAGCAAACCCAAATAGAACCCAAAAGAACCATGATGAACCTAAGGTGAGCCTATCATGTTTAAACACTTTTTTACATATATTAATCACACTTTTTTTAGTCACACTTTACAAATACAAAAATAAGAAAAACTCTCCCTCACCTCGTTGTTTATCTATTAATGGCAAAGGACTTGTAAAAACGGCACCATTGCAGTAAAGAATCAAAGAAAAATGTGGTAAGAATACAAGTAGTTTATTTGTAATGTCCCCTTCTCGGTCCTAAGCTTTTATGTGACTGTTAGCCTATTTGCAGAGTCCCATAAGCTATTAGGAGGTGTTTTAGGGGATTCCAAAATTCTTGGAGGATTCTTATTAGCATTTCAAGGGGGTTTTGTGGAGGTTTTCCAAAGAGTTTTTTGGGTTTTTTGAGATCCTTGGTGGGCAAAATTGCTATTTTTAGCAATGTCTATTTTTAGCACTTACTATTTTTGGTAAGTCACAACTGCATCTCAAATTGGGCTAATTTTGAATTTGGACACACTATTTTTAACAATATAATTTTTTTAGTAAGTGTTATTTTCCGCAATGGTCTTAGCAATGGTCCTAGCAATAGTGCAATGCAAGATTTCTAATTCTAACAGTAGTGGCAGTTTCAGTTGTTGGGTTTTGTCATTTTTGGCAGTTCAACGCTTCCACCTGTCTTGGAGTTCGAAAAGGAAAATATTGCAACTTCAGTTATAAAGTTATAGTGTCAAAAAAGGCCCCTTGGACCCACACGCCTAGCATTGGAAACTTAAGTTGTTTTTAAAAGATGTTTTTGATTATTCTAAGATGGACACCTAGGTTGGAGAATTTAAGTGAAATTAAAGTGAAATGTCATTTCCCAAGGTTGACATCCCATTTGGAGGGAAAAGATTTTTGAAATTTGGAGCCCTAACTCCTATTTATACCGCCCTCTTGCTCTCATTTGCATTATGCAAGCTTATGATAACAAAGTGTTGTCGAATTGTGGAGAGAATCCTTGGGATTTCAGGACGCAAACCCTCAAGGTTGGCTTTAGTTTCGGAGTTGCAAGATACTCCCTAGCTGAACGTTGAGTAGCTCCATTGCAGGGGTTACTATTGAGCATATTTGGTGATGGCTTTCATTTCTCTTTTAGTTTCTAATTGCTATGATGTTTTCTAGACATGTTCTTGGTGTGGAGTGTTGATTGCAACATTTTAGGAGCTTTTGGAGTGGTTTCTTTGGTGATTTCAGATTGCTGGTGGCTCTTTCATACCCTTGGTCATACGGGGATATGTTGCACAAACCAGTTGGAGGACTTGGTAACTTTTTGTGGGTATCATTGCATAGGCTTCTTCACCCTTGGGTGCCCCTATTTGCAAGTTTGCAGAATTTATGATGAAGTTTCTGATTTTATGGAGCTGGTCACCCCTCTAGGAAGGCCGTACATGTTGGGCTGAGTGTTCCTTGCTGTTGGTGTTGCCTTTCATGCTCATTTGGTTGCGAAATATGCCCTTGTCCTTGCTGTTTTGCTGATTGAGAGGTGCCTAGACTAGTCCTTTGCATTGCTAGCACTTTTGTTGAGTTCTTTGGTGATTTGGTGAAGTTGAGAGCTTGATGGTTGGTCATTTCAGACTGCTATCATTCCGTATCAGACCTGTAGCAGCAGCAAATCAAACCTTCTTCAGTCACTCGGAGATCTTCTTATTGAGGTATTATTGCTATATTTGTGTGGGAGTTCTTATTTTAATGTTGGGGTATCATTTGGGGAGTTGAGCTTCTGGAAAGCATCATTTTCATAGTGCAACAGCAGCTGATGTTGATCTGAAACATTTTATTTTGAGCACCTTGTAACACCTTTGGTAGTACCGTTGGTGATTTTGCTCTTGTACTCATTTACTACTTACCCCACTAAATAAGTGGTGCTCCTACTAAATAAGTGGTTGAGTTTTCTTTACTTGCATGTTATGCCCGCTAAATAAGCAGATGATCTTGCTTTGGATTGGTTGGCTTGCCGCCAAGTGCTTATTTGCTTTGTTGTAATTCCCACTGAATAAGCAAATGATTTCATTTCATGCACTTGGGTTGACATGCTTACCCCACTGAAGAAGTGGTTTTACTTAGAAGCTCATTATTGTAAGCCTTACCACCATATGCTCTCACCTTGCCCACATCAAGATTTGGGTGATCAGAAAGTGGAAGGTATTTGTTTCCAGTTAGTTTGATTATCACTCGCCCCACTGAACAAGTGGATGATTTCCAGTTAATGTAATGTTTAACTAACCACCGTATGCTCTCACCTTGCCCACATCGGGATCTGGGTGATCAGAAAGTGGAAGGTTGCTTATTTCAGTTGTTTTTCATTATATTTTGGCTAACGCTAACAGATGAAATTTGGAAAAACAATTGGGGTGGATATTACATTCTTTGCTAATAGCACCATCACTCCCCAAAGCTTCTACTTCTACTTATTTCTTTGTCCAATGTTGGCCAATGAGTATGTGCATGAAAATGATAGTATTTTGCAAGTACTATTATTCTTTGGTGCCACTACTGTTTTAAATTCATCTAGCAATTGTTCGAGCCTCTTTAGGGATTTTCTAGATTATTACCTACTGCATTTATCTTAAAATATAGAACCCAATAATTATTGGCTTCATGTTATTAAAAACAATGCATGATTTACTTTTTACAACTTTTTAAGCATTCAATGCATTAGTAGTGCATTTAGTTTTTAATTTTGATGCTCTCCATGGGCTCCACACAGATGAGGTTAAGCTTTTAACATTAGTCACCTATGAATTTACAAAACTTTTATGGTTGTTTTGTTTATTAAATGTATGTTATGTGGTTATCCTTTTTTTAGGTTAAAATATTTATATATTCATCATTTTTATATGTTTTTGGTAAGGGATGAACCCAAAAGAAACTCACCCCCAAAATATATTTTGTCAAACTCGCAAACCTAAACTAAGATCTAAGCTAGAACCAATAACTTAGCTTGTAAGCAATAATTGTGAGATATAAGTGAAATCCAATTTTTATTACTTGGTGTTTTGGATGGATCTCCCTCAAATAGCTAGTGACAAAGAAAAGAGCCTCCCCCTAGCTTGCTTGTAATTTTGCAACTCCTCCAATAATCAGGTTCCTTGACTCAACCTCAAGTGTCATCCTCTAAGTCATGTTGAGAGGCCCTCTGTAGCCTACCCATTACTATCTATGAAGTCATCTTAGAAGAAAAACTTGGAGTTGAGGGGTGGAGTTGATTGTTCCATCTTCTAGTCAATGATATCCCAAATGGGATCAAGTTTATATCTATCTCCCTTGTAGTAGTTTTGGATGGCCTTCTTGTCCCTATCCATGGCCTCATAAATCCATCCCATCAATTTTCACTCCCCATCCACCAAGTGCAAAACATGCAAGAAGGCTCCAATGTCTACAAACAAATTAAAGCTACATTTTAAAATAAATAAGTTAAAAAATTAAAATTAAAGGATTCAATTTATAACTTAAATTAATTTTGAAGTTACGTTGATGATCTTTGTAGCTCTCTTCACAAAGACATCACCAAAAATTATCTTTGCTACCTTCTCTCCATCAACCTTCTTTGAATACAATGAATCTAGCCATGCTTGACTCACAAACATTTACTTGAAAGGTCTCAACAAACAACAAATGCTTTGCAATGTGAGGAAGTTTGTTGCAAACATTGTCACATCTGCTCACATAAGCTCTATCTCTTGGTGTGATACCTCATCAAGCTAACAACTTGAGGGGGATTATAAATGTGTTTTATAACGTTCATAGCTTCTTCCAACACTAGTCACGCCCAATTAATTTTGCTTGTCCTCCAAAAGAAGGTCAAGGCTTGGGCAGCACAAGGGGTTTAAAAAAGTGATGGATGCCTCTCATAAAGCAATTTCCTTGCTGCACATACGTTGCTACATTATTAGTTACAACTTGCACCACATTCTCAATGCCCACCTATAACAAAATCTCCTTCACCATCAAGCTCAGATTTTTGTACTCTTTACCTTATTAGAGGCATCCATGGACTTCAAAACTACCATTTCATCTTTCCAAGCTGCTAGGAAGTTGATGAGGATATGATTCCTTCCATTTGTCCACCATCTGAAAGTGTAGAGCATCCAAACTTGCATCACTAGTTCCTTTGTTCTTCCAAAATTGATTTTGCATCTATGACAACATTATGGGGCAACTACCCCACTTAAATCACACATAGAAAGGGCACCTTGTACCCCTTCCCTGCAACTATCAACCCCATAACTAAATACTCTAAGAATGGGCTCTTTGCCACATTAAAAGGAAGGTTGTAGTAAAAAAGAATTAGTGCAAACCTTATCTGCTCCCATGTGCATCTTCTTGTTCCACATGGTGAAGGTTCTGGTTCAAGTGTGTTTCAAGGTACAATAAAAACCTACAACTAGGCTCTGCTCAAGATGGATAAGCTGGATATGCTGCAAATGCATGGACCACAATGTCTATCATGTCCACCTCTATTTTCCATGGCAAGTTGAACTTAATGGTTATTGCTAAGATTGTGTTTGTCCTCATACTCTTTAATATCTTTTAATCCAACAATGCAAGGGTTGTCTATATCTCTCATTCTACCTCAATCACAACATTGGAACATTACCTAATGTCACAACAAGGAATGTGCAAGGTGGTACTTGAGGTGATTGATGCCTCCAAAAACCCTCTTACCCAAATGGTTTCAAACTACAATCTCTAAGTTCGGTCCCAATATGCCATGTTTCCGATCAACATCCCTATGGCCATGACCTTCAATAGTAGGTCTGTTTCCACTTCATGATGTTGATGCAATTGTACTCTAATGTGACATTCATAAAATAATTTTAAAATACCAATTTGAACCTTAAAGAAATGCATTTCAAACATCTATAAATAGCAATAACCATTCAATAATTTAAGCAAAATAAAAATAAAAATTATATCTTAAACCCTAAACCTTAACTAGAAAAAAAAACAGCATTTTCATTCATAAACAATAATTTAAATCATAATTAAAATTTATGCAAATTGAATTCAATGCTTTCCAAATATTACTTAAAACCCAAAATCTAATGTTTTGAAAGAAATTACATTCTTGCAATGCTTGAGAAAAGCAAGGGAATAATTTTTTATAAAACAATTCTAACAGAGAATCTCAAAATTTCCTCCTCAAAGCCACTTCAAACTTGCTCAAATTCACTTAAACAAACTTGCAAATGTTGCGTGAGGAGAAGGCATGGGTGAAGTTGCTTCTAAAGACCAAATATTTGTGGTTTTGTAGTGTTTTCACTGCAATTTTCCAAATTAGATTGTAAACAACGTTTGATAAGTCTACATCGTGGACATTGAAAATTGAAAATGGCAAGTCAACTTCGTGATCTACTTGGCCAGCAAAAACATGCAGTAACTTGCAAGCACTTGGCAAGTTTGAAAACTATGATTAACATAACCAAGAAACCTCCCCTAGCCCATTCCCAAATTTTTGTAGTAGTTGTGAGTCTATGACCATTCCCAAAATGGAGTTTCTGCAATGATAATGTCTTAGGGAACGGCCAAATGTCCTCAATTTCAAATTTTAAAAATCAAATAAGTAATAATGACATAAATGAAGGGGCATGGGAGGGGAGCATAAGAGCTCCCATGCACCTTTAGAAACCCTAACTTCTTGGACTTTATAAAATCATTCATTATCATTTGTAAATAACAATAGTTGCAAAGGAGAGGAAAGAATTAATTTTTTAATTTTCATATATTGCTCTACTTGAATCAATGAATATTGATGCATTATGTCTACAATTGAATATTGATGAATCTAAATTTGCATTTACTACTATACTTTCAACCAATGACATTTCAATTTTCATTTACTACGATACTCGTTTTAGCTGTCTGGTGTTATTCTCTCCTATATTTGAGATTTATTATATAAAATATTTCCCTATTAATATTTTAAATTTTATTATTTTTCCCAAAATACTAAATTTGCTGTCCCAAAATATGATTAGGCTTTGATACCAAATGAAAGGAAATACAACTAATTCTTACTTAATCAAAAGAGAACAAACAATATAATAAACAAATCTAAAACAATTTCAGCAACATAATAATACTAAACATAAGATATGCGTTGGGAAAATCCTTGTAAGGGACTCTATTTTGAAGTGCTTCAATGGAGAGCTGCACACTCTATCTAAGAGATGCCAACAACGTAATCCCACATAAACCTGATAATACAATCTCCACCCCAAGCTTGCAATATATAGACCCAAGAAACCAAAAAACCCATCAACTTACCAAAACCACGGGCTCCATACCATAAGCCAAGTCTTGGTCCAACTAGTCCAAATTGGACCCATGTGCCCCTCCAAGTGTAACTCCTCCCAAAATAGTAAATATCAGTTTGACTATTTGTACCCTATGACCAAGGAGATCCAATGTAACACCCAAGCACTCCAAGATGAGGCAATAATTACAATTACACACATCAAGGTTCCTTCTAAGTGGGTTGCCATTTTCCATGACAGCACATTATTTTACTTACAATGTTATGTAAATATTAAATAATTGCAGCAACATTAGCACTAAGACTTGCAAGGTGTCTAAAACCTAGTCCTAACAAAGTACGGTCCATATTATTTGACAAGTGAAATCTTATATTTTATCTATTTTTGACATGATAAATCTCAACATCCTACATTATTGTCTAGGCATAGAACTTTGGCAACTTGATTGTGCTATTTTTGTATCAAAAACGAAGTATGCCAAAGCTCTTTTGGAAATATTTAGGATGAACAAGTGCAATCCAACATCAACACATATGGAAGTTGGCATAAAGGTCTCAACATACACTAATTTGCCATTGGTCCATTGATTAGTGTACATCAATTGGTAGGTAGTTTGATTTATCTTATTGCCAATCAACCAAACTTATGTTTTGCATTAAGTTGTCTTTATCATTACACATCTAAACTCCAAGAAGATCATTGGCAAGTAGCAAAATGAGTTACTTGATATGTCAAAGGAATTCTCAACTTTGGCATTCTATCTCTAAGATCTGAAAACTTCGATCTCTAGATATACTGATTCTAATTGGACTTGGTAAATTGATACTCGGAAATATACAAGATATGTTTTTAAACTTTGTTTAGATGTGATCCTTCCTAGAGAAAACTACAAAATACAATCACCTTATCTTCTAGTACAATAAGATATAAGGTAACCATCAGCACAAATTGTGAGGCAACGTATTTGTGACATATATTGGTCAATCTTCAACATGAACCAGCAAAAAATTTCATTTTTTGTGACCATCAAAGTTTGCTCAAGATAGTGAAGAAACCAATCTATCCTGCCAAAACCAAACATAGTGAAGTTCATCCCCATTACATCCATCAGTTGGTCAATAATGAAGATGTTTGATAGAGGAACTAAACCCCTTGGAAGAGATAAATTTGTCAACTCTTAAAATAAAATTGGGATTGTATATGGTTTAGTCATTAAGGACGGGTATTAGATATATTTTAAGCAAAGTTAAGAAGAATAGTTTGTGGGAGTTAATGGTGACTCCCCAACACCCCCAGGAACAGTTGCTAGACCAAAATATCTTCCACAAGAGAGAGAATGGCAAGAAGCTTGCTTCAACAATGCAACATTGAATAATGGTTGAATATGCTTGAATACAAATGAACATGAGATGCCTTGCTTATAAAGGCAAGGTAGAGAGATAGGATTAGACAAGATCATGGCAAGTGTCTTAATCCTATAACATGAGACAACTAACAAACTAACTACCTAGGAATCAAGCATTACTAGCTAGATAAGATAAGTTCTAGAAAAGCCAACTAAGACTTCTAGAAAGAATCTTTTATCCTAAGTAAACTTAACATGTGAATATGTCCCTTAATTACCTAGTGAGTGAATTAACTAGGTACAAGACATTTATTCACACCAACACCCCCCCTTAAGTGCAACTTAGGGAGAAGATTATTATGCAAACTATGAAGATGGAGATGAAGATGGGTCCCGGCTACTAGGCCATGTTAGGTACCCATTTACAATGCAAATGAAAATGCAATCTATCTCTCACAAGCAGAGAAATGGAGAAAACCCAATGGGACAAAACCATTGTAATGGGACTCACCCAGACTCGCCAGGACTCGGCGAGTCTCGAGTCGAATCACCCTGGCCGAGTCCTGGCTGGACTCGCCAGACTCGTCGAGTCTAGGTGAGTCCCGTCAACAGGACTTGGCAACAAGCAGGGTTTGAAAAGTGCAAAAAATTACATGAAATTTAAAATTAAAACTTTTTTTTTACTTATTGTGAATGCAAAATGATGTACGCCATGAAGGTTTGTATGGTTTTGAATGCGTTGCCTCTCGACCTCGCTGGGGGCGTTGCCCCCAAACCCCCACAAGGGGTGTTGCCCCTTGACCCCGTTGGGGGCGCTGCCCCCAGACCCCCATAATGGGCGTTGCCCCTTGACCCCACTGGGGGCGCTGCCCCCAAACCCCCGAAAGGGGCGCCACCCCCAGACCCCCGCAAGGGGCATTGCCCCTCAACCCCACTAGAGGCACTGTGCCTAAACCCCCACAAAGGGCACTGCCCCTCAACCCCATTAGGGCAATTTCCTTGATACTTGAGATTATGGCTACTGCATCATCCAAGACCTATCTTAGACACATTCGTAGGAAGGATGCAAGCTCCTTTGAGCCATAGACTTCTAGTTATTGTTTTGAATCTTTTGATATGTCATTTGTTTGGAGCATTTGATGTCATGGATTTCATATTCCATGAGTTTTGTATACATTTGAGTCTTTGACTATATATCTAAGTGTGCTATTTCCTTGAGCAACTCAACTACAATTTGTGTTTATACTTATATGATCGATGTATACTTGTGTTAGTGACGAGGACCTTGATTGGGTTGACCGGGCAGATAGAGAGGTTGAAGCTATAGCCATGGCAGAGGAGGAGGCTAAAGCACGAGCAAAGACATCCAAAACTAATGTTGGTGAGGGTGGCATGGAGTCACAAGCAGAGACTATGGCTGCAGTTGCTACATCATCTAGGACCCACCTTAGATGCCTTCGTAGGAAGGATGCAGATTCCTTTGAACCATAGACTTGTAGTTATTGTTTTGATATTTCATATTTGTTTGGAACATTTGATGTCATGGATTTCATATTCCATGAGTTTTGTATACATTTGACTATAATTTTAAATATCTAAATGTGTTATTTCCTTCAGCAGCTCAGCTATAATTTGTGTACTTTATACTTATGTGATCGATGTGTACTTGTGTATGTGATCAAATTTGCTTCTATTTAATGATGTTATTGTGTCTTTAAGGTTTATTCAATAAAGGGTGCTTGAAACAAGTTTTAAATCCTTTAAAATCTCTAAATTTCTAGGGTTTTTTCGTTTCTCCTAGTCAATGCCGAGTCTGGGCACCGAGTCCCGAGTCCCAAGTCGAGTCACCCTAGCCGAGTCTGAGCCGAGTCCGACTCTCATTACTATGGACAAAACTCCTCTCCAAAAAAGAGAAAAACAAAAGAAAACAACATGATGTATGGAAAACTCAATGATACCCCCCAAGGACTACATCCATCATGTATATACAATCAATGACCCCTCCATAAGAGGGAAATAGAGAGATAAGATATCCCACCCACAATGCATAACCACCTGCAAATATGGTTAATTTCTAAAGACAAAACATACTCCAGTGCCTACAAACAATGTTTCTCCTCTTGGCAAGAAGATACACCAAATACAAATGCAGGAAAGCTTCCCATTCTGGATAGGAATTTGTAGGAAGAGGAAACCAAATGTATGTAGATTGTGTCTCTGAAATCTGCTAATGTGTTGCCAAGTTCTTGGATGATGAAGATGATGCCACAATCCAATCAGGTACATGCCCAATCACAACAAACTGTGACAAACCGGGAACAATTGGAAACTGATCTTGAACAAGCTCCAAACATGAAGTGACAATAGTTGATCCATGACTATCATCAAATAGGAGAGATAGACCCTCAAATGGGTCCTCCAAATCTGAAATGTAAGACTCCACAAACAAAGAAGCAATGTCTGTCAAATAGGAATCCCAATCAAGAAGACTAGTAGATACATGTTGCAATGAATCAATGGATGTACTCAATGACTCAACAAGAGAAAATGAAGATGTGACCTCAACTGGAGAAGTAGGAGCTACATGAGAAGTCTCTGGATCATCAAGACATTCAAGTTATGCATCATATTCAATCTCCTCTAAGGTGTCATCATCATAGGGTATGTTATCAACATCATCAAGTGGAATGAGGCAATCTAAAGCAGGATCATCTGGGAATGGAGGCTTATGTGGATCTCCAAATATCTCTCAAACTTTGGTCCAAACTGTGCGTGGGCATGACATGTCGGAGAAGACTTTATGATAGGTTTCGCTGAAAATGCTGACACTGAAAGTAGAACCAATCAATCCAATGATATGATCATTCTTATTACCCCAAACAGATTTCCTATATGTTGTTTTTGGTTCAGGAATGAATCCATAAAGATGTGGCAAAAATTTTAGCCACTTACAATGTGTTATGATGCCTTTCTGCCATGACTCATATTTTGCTATGATACCATGTGGGAGTAAATGGTGACTCCCCAACACCCCCAAGAAAATCTTCAAGCCAACAAGAAACCCTTAGATCTGGGAAAGAATCTGCAACATTGGAGCTCTGATACCATATGGGAGTTAATGGTGACTACCCAACACCCCCAGGAACAGTTGCTAGACCAAAATATCTTCCACAAGAGAGAGAATGGCAAGAAGCTTGCTTCAACAATGCAACATTGAATAATGGTTGAATATGCTTGAATGCAAATGTACATGAGATGCCTTGCTTATAAAAGCAAGGTAGAGAGATAGGATTAGACAAGACCATGACAAGTGTCTTCATCCTATAACATGAGACAACTAAAAAACTAACTACCTAGGAATCAAGCATTACTAGCTAGATAAGATAAGTTCTAGAAAAGCCAACTAAGACTTCTAGAAAGAATCTTTTATCCTAAGTAAACTTAACATGTGAATATGTCCCAATTACCTAGTGAGTGAATTAACTAGGTACAAGACATTTATTCACACCAACATAGTTGTTTGAGGATTTTCTGAAGAATAGTTTGATTGTTACACCTACTAAAAGCTTGTTACAATATTAATTATTAATAGTTGTACTCCTGCCCTCCCAATGATTTTGGAAAAAATTTGTCATTCTTACAACGCCCATGCCCAAAACTCGGAGAAACGCCATCATTTTCACATTTGTTAGGACCAAGCATACAAAATTACAAAGAGTTTTTATAATTTTGGGAGTAAATTTTGATTTGTGAATACCTCAGATTTTCGGTATAACATGTAATGAAAAAAATATGAATCTTATTCTTGTAAACTAATGAAGCTTTATTTCTATGCATGTGTGGTACAAAGTTATTGCAAACAAAATAAACATTCAAGACATATTTTCTTTAATAATCACAGCAGCAGCAGTACTCACAATAATCCGTGGGGGACTTGTTGAGCCAGTTAAGGCACGTTTTTCTGCCAAAAGTGCAGCTCGCTTTTGTTCCCGAACCTGCAAAGTTTTCCAAATCGATAAATATTTTATTACTTTGCAATAGGCAAAGTTCATTTTCTATTATCAAACCAGAAAATAATTTATAATTCCATATCATTGATGAAAAGTGTCAAAACAGTTAATGATTGAACCCCAGATGAATAACCTTTAGTGCATACATTTTAGTATAAGCTGGGAATGAAATGAGAAAACTGGTACATTTCCCTCCTATATACAAGCACCTCCCAAAATATTATATGTAATATGGATTCACACTAATAGACATCATCCAGACCAGTAAAGAGAATTATCGCTAAATGCTAAATCAAGTTCTATGGCAACAAAATTCACCTTATCTGCAATGACAGAAGACTTAATCTTAGGGTAGGAAATTATCTAATTTTGGTTACAATTCATCCACATTTAATTTATCACAATCATTAGTATACAAGCTCATCAACATGAATAATCAAAAGGAATTTGTTTATTAGATGGTGATTGTCATATATTTTATGGTTTCAATAACTAACTTACATGAACCTGGATTTTCCAGTTTCTAAAAAGGCTTCTGCAGTTGGATACACTAGCAAAGATTTGCATACACTCCTCAAATTTGTATTCAATCAAGCACCCAATCATGGCTAGTAATGGACCCCGATGCTTCTAATTTTAGTTGCAATAACAATTACAGTAGCATTTTAATGTCATAACAACTACTTGATTTTAGATCAGACGGGTTTGCGATCTAAAATTATAAAGCTGTTCTCACCATTTTATTGCGCTGCAACCTGGCAGCTCTTGCTCCTTTATTCATACTATGTTGTGAACCCTTGGATATCTTCGCGGCTACAAATACAGAATACATAAAACCAGTGAGGACAATAACTCAAAACCCTGAAAGAATGAAAGTGAAATAGCAATGCCCCTGCCAGACTAGGTTCAAACTCCAAGTGTCAATTCTCTACTCATTAGCATAGAAACTGAATAGCATGATGAATGATAAAAAATAATTAATCAAAGCCAGTGCCCATATTGAAATTATAAATATTATCATATGTTTTCTCTAAAAATAATTAAGGGTTAAATCAAATTAAGAACAAAACTTTTTGCCTGTCACAATCAAAAAACATTATGACTACACTTGAAATTAAGCAGGGTCCAAATCGTCTTTGGCATTCCCTTGGTCCTTGGTTATTGTTGTGAGTTTACGAATCAGTTGAAAAATTCCAAACATTTTGATGAATGACCAAATAAAGTCAATAGCTCAAGAGAACAATGGAGCACCTAGAAATGCCAACTCATCCAACAAAAAATAAAGGATATACAAAAAGCACAAAACAGAGTTTGAATAAAAACCATTAAATTGCAGGATTTACATGCCTTGACTCTGGCTTACACATACAAAAACAAGAAAGACATGACTTATCCTATCTAAAACCTAAGAATTATTGAATGTTCAACAACTTAATACCTAAGATACTTGGGTAAGGGTACAGGATTCACTAAACTTTTTTGCACCCTGGTACCAGTATGTCTTGGATAAATCCACACATTGAAAATATAAACATATCAATCATATGCATAAAATAAACAAATACTACTTTTAATTATATTTTTTATATTTTTAAGTTGAGACTGTCATGTATGGCCCTGTCCAGAAAGATGCCAGAAACGCCAATGGCATCTCCAGTCATGTCCTTGAAAATGCAGCTCTCCAGGAAGTGCAAAGAAAGTATCAATCCAAGGAAAAGTACCCATGCTGTACCAGTAATGACACAAGGGGAAGAGTGTTCAGATTTATAGTATTTTTTTTTTTTTACATTTCCAGTTTACCTTATAGACACCTCGTCAACGTTTAAAATTTTTGAAAGTTCCACATCTGCAAGTAATCAAATCAATCTATTTATCTCATCTATGTGATAAAGACATGAGTACAACAAATCATGGCACAAATGTTTGCAAATTGCTATCTTGTTCTGCCTCCTCAAGTCAAGAGTAGCAGTAAAATCTTTGTACTTAGATTTCCAAATAACCAAATCACACTATTCACATGATCTGTGTGACATAGACAAGAGTACCACACAACATGTCACAAGATCTTACAAATTGCCATCTTGCTCTCAATCCTAAAGTTAATGGAGATCTCAGTAAATTTTATGCACTAAGATTTTCAGCAAAACTATACCATGTTGAAGGCAATCTTCCTGCATTCAAGCATTTACTAAGTTATGGACTACCCAAGGCAAAGGGTTTCTTTTGGTTAGCCACTTTGGGAGAACCAATGATTGTAAAGATTTATGGAAAAGTAGTTTTGTAGGACCATCTCTACCCACTGTATTTAGAGTCCAATGAGTATATTGATCATTTAACTGTTGCATTACAGCTTCACAACCAAGTTGTGGGGGATGTTATTTTCTATGTTCCCTAGGAAAGCATCCCTAGGATTTTTTGATCCATTCCCATACTGGAGACATTCTAGGGATACGGAAACACTAAGTTATTCACATGATCTGTGTGACATAGATAAGAGTACCACACAACATGTCACAAGATCTTTCAAATTACCATCTTGCTCTCAATCCTAAAGTTAATGGAGATCTCAGTAAATTTTATGCACTAAGATTTTCAGCAAAAAAATACTATGTTGAAGTTAATCTTCCTGCATTCAAGCATTTAATAAGTTATGGACTACCTAAGGCAAAGGGTTTCTTTTGGTTTGCCACTTTGGGAGAACCAATGATTGTAAAGTTTTATGGAAAAGTGGTTTTGTCGGGCCTTCTCTACCCACTGTATTTAGACTCCAATGAGGATATTGATCATTTAACTGTTGCATTACAGCTTCACAACCAGGTTATGGGGGATGCTATTTTCTATGTTCCCTAGGAAAGCATACCTAGGATTTTTTGATCCATTCCCATACTGGAGACATTCTAGGGATGCAGAGACATTAGTGAACGTCCCTCACTTTCCCCAAATTTTTATTTCCTGCCTAGTCATCCCAAAAACATCCATGAAAGATGGGGCCTCTCTGAGGATGACTGGATGTCCTCTAGACAATTGAGAATGTCAAAGACGCCCCCCAACTATCTCAAGGATGAATGGTCATCCCTATGGTTAGACAATCCTAAAATTTTGGGAAAACCCTGAATAAATAATTATTTTAATATTCTTTTTTGTGGACCCATAAACCACACTTAGCTCTAAATGAGCAAAAAGTGTTGATGTTATTAGCAGCTTCGGGCTGCTTCTTCCAGCCTACACAATTTGAGATTAAATCAAATTAAATAATAGCCTATCGGCTATTTAATTTGATATTGAGATTATTAATATCTACTTGTACTTGGGCCGACCTATATTGTTATTTTGGAAAATACTTATTTATCTTGGTGGCCGACCTAGTTGAGGAGTCACCTAATTTTGTATATATACAAGGTCGAAATTGTCATTTGGACATAATCAAGTTCATTCATCATAATTTGCATTCTTAGAAGAAGTTCATACTTGAGCAGCGAATCATCTTCAGCAGCAGCAGCGAATCTTTATTGTGTAGCAGCAGGCAGAGCATCATCTTGTAGCAGCAGGCCGAATTCAAGGAGAAACATATTCATTTGTATCTTTGCATCTAGGAGAGGTGCGATTGTTCATTGTATTAATTTCGGCCACTGCTGGGCCTGTTTTGTAAGCAGACTTCTGCTCTTGTTCCTACAATATATAAGAGAATCATTTGCTGGGTTTTTTTCTCCCTCAGGAGGAGGGTTTTCCCAGGGTATCTTGTGTTGTTCATTGTCTCATGTGTTGCATTTTCTGAGTGTTTTTCCTTATGCATATCTGATCGCTATAACATTAACATGGTATCAAAGCGGGTTCAAGAAGAGATCCGATCAGATCTGCTTCAGATAATGGGTAACTTTATTAATGCCCGTGAATTCAACCATGCATATGAAATGGCAAGCATCAAGGTAATGTTAAGGCTGTTCGATGTGAAAAGATCACCGGGTCTCCAGTGGAGGCGCGATTACTATCGAGTCATCGACAACTCTCATTCACCATAGTCAGGTACTTGGCTCATTTTGTATCGGGTATCATATTTTTGGTATGGTGGCCTAAAGATCTATCAGCCTTGGATTAAGGTAGTAGGTATCGCTCGTCCCTCCTTAGTCATTCGCAGGATTCCTCTATGAAGAAGGCATGCATAAGCGCTGGTATTGACATGTTGACTCCTGCCAATTCCCGTTGAGCATGTTGCGCGATAGTTATGATGCCATTGGATGAGATAGTATCTGAGGGTCAATATGGACGGTGTTTTCCTGTCCTTACAATGGCGTCGGCGTTCACCTGATAGTCTTCCACTGGGGATATAGATCATGCCTCCCACAAGTGTTGCGACGGCATAATTAGCATTTGCATCCTCAGTAAAGGCTTGAGCTAAATCCCGATGATGGGAATTTACCTATGCACATATACGGGAGTGACAGACCTTGGCTTGATCTATCATTCGCTGAAAGGGAAGTTTAATATTTAAACGGCCTTGTCATTACTTAACTCTACTGTCGGGAGATCTCACTGGCGTCATCATTTGATGTATTCGATCTGCAGAGAATTATCAAGCTTCACTGGGAGTACATATCGCTTAATATTGAGTGTATCGAGTATGTTGATACAATGAAGAAGAACATGTATTGTTCTTGGCCTTCTATCTGTTTCGTGACTTTTGGGCTCAAATATTATTTGTAAGCACTAGGTCAACTTGTTGTCCCTGGATGCATTTCGGGTATTAAGGAAAATTCACTTTGACCCGTGACTGCTAAGGGCAATGATTAGTTGATCTGTGATTCATTGGAAGGTTGGTGTGATCCTGAGCAATTGTCGTGCGGTCATACTGGGTCTCAACCTTGAGACTTCTAGAATGAGGAGTTTATGAAGTCTATCCCTGACCTTAAATGCAAGATCAGTAAAGTTCAATTTTGTGGACTGCCAGGAATTCAAATCTACTAAAAGATAAGTATTGCCTTATGTTTACATTTTTTGAATTCTAGGGTAAAATTCAGTGTGCAGATCTGATAATGTTTGTTTGATCATGTTTTCTCTTAAATTGTGATCCAGTGGATGAGATCATTTGGTGTCATCTTCGTTCATCGTGTGTTGCTAGTAAGCATGTTGCATCTGTTTCATAACTGGTGGGTTGCAACAGGAAACAGAGTGCATCGTAAATTTGAGCGGTCAAAGACCATGTTCAAATTTAACCTTGCTAGGGGCCTATGTTCAAGCCGTGAAGGTTGTGGACTAATCTGAGCACAAGAGCAGCGTATCTTACTATGTCCAGCATTTGGATCCTTCAAAATATTTAAAGAGATAAGTATTGTTTGGTTGCTAAGTTATATCATTTTTTATTTTTTTTTTGGTTCTTGTAACTAGTAAAGAGAGATAGTGGATTCTCTTGAATTATGTTGTGTTCAATAGCATAAGATCCTTTGAAAAATTTCATTCATGATATAACTTGTACGATTCTAACCTTGATATTTCTTTGGATAATTATGGACTGTTAGTAATCTCTATCTAAAATGCTTCCTGAATAGGTTTAGGGGCAAGAAGGTGATAAGAGATTACTTAGTGATGAAATGCTTGAGGCATCATGTAAACCAAAGAAATGATCAAGAGGGAGTGAACACTAGAGGGACTGAGTTGGTGGCTAGAGGAAATGCACCTCCAGAAGTCTTCTTTGCAATCTCTAAAGCCGAGATCAAGAGGGAGTTCTATGAAAAATAAGGGTTGCAGTGTTGCAAGGCCAGATGCTAAATTATTGAAGTACCTCTTCAGCAGTTGGGTTCTAAATTGCTCAAGTCAGGTCAACCTGGATTTAACATTGGTAGCTACGCAAACCTATTCAGAATAGAGTGATCTAGGATGCGGTCGAAGAGGACAACCCTGAATCTCTACGGAGGTGTGCGTTGGAAACCATTTCTCTAAGGCAAGCGTTGCAGGCAATCTTGGACAATGAGGTCAAGTGGTTGATGCAAGTGATTGAAGATTCAAAGGGAGCCTACTGAACCTAAAGATGATGGTTGTGTTGCTCTGGATGTTGTTTCATTTGAGGTCTGAGATGATATCCTAGTATAGAAGGAAGCTATCTTCTGTGGCACTGAGTACAGCAAAGGCCGAGTACATTATAGCTTGTGTGGCAGCTCGAGAAGCAGTGTGGCTTCAAAAGCTCCTTGCAGGATTGGTTGAACAAGCATTGAAGCCAACTGTCATCCTTTGTGTTAATCAAAGCTTTGAGAAGCTTTCTATCTTTCCATTTGTTTCATGATAAAACCAGGCATACCACTATATCATAGATATGGTATTGAGGAAAGATATTCAATTGAGGTATATCGACACTGATGAGCAGATGGCAGTCATTCTCATCAAGCATCTCTTCAGGATAATGTTTGTGTACCTTCGAGACAAGCTTGATATGGTGGAGAATGAAGCCTTAGCTGAGAGGGAGTCTTAGTATCAGTGTTCCTTCTTTTAATGAGTTCTTTGAGAGAAGTTTGAGGTGAAATCCCTTGGTAATGAGTTCTTCTCTTAGGAGAAGTTCGAGGTGAAATCCCTTGTTAATGCATTCTTCTCTTAGGAGAAGTTTGAGGTGAAAGCCCTTGTTCCACCCTCTGGGAGAGCCATGGTGGATGTCATGTGTGTGACTCCATGACAAGATCACGTGAGGGAGTCCGTGATGATTTTCTTGTACTTGTGTTTCACCCTCTGGGAGAGCCATGGTGAAAGTCACGATGAGATGACAACAGCACATTGAGTGATGAGCACTTGTACATACCATCTATGGAGGTAGCCATGATGGTTGATATCACAATGAGGTGATATCCGATATCACGATGAGGTGATATCTTATTTTCTTTCACGATGAGGTGATAAGCGCCTTATCACGATGAAGTGATATGGTTTGTGTAGCTGGAAGTATCATCCCTAGCTGAGAGGGACTGTTGATGTTATTAGCAGCTTCGGGCTGCTTCTTCCAGCCTACACAATTTGAGATTAAATCAAATTAAATAATAGCCTATCGGATATTTAATTTGATATTGAGATTATTAATATCTACTTGAACTTGGGCCGACCTATATTGTTATTTTGGAAAATACTTATTTATCTTGGTGGCCGACCTAGTTGAGGAGTCACCTAATTTTGTATATATACAAGGTCGAAGTTGTCATTTGGACATAATCAAGTTCATTCATCATAATTTGCATTCTTAGAAGAAGTTCATACTTGAGCAGTGAATCATCTTCAGCAACAGCAGCGAATCTTTATTGTGTAGCAGCAGGCAGAGCATCATCTTGTAGCAGCAGGCCGAATTCAAGGAGAAACATATTCATTTGTATCTTTGCATCTAGGAGAGGTGCGATTGTTCATTGTATTAATTTCGGCCATTGCTGGGCCTATTTTGTAAGCAGACTTCTGCTCTTGTTCCTACAATATATAAGAGAATCATTTGCTGGGTTTTTTCTCCCTCAAGAGGAGGGTTTTCCCAAGGTATCTTGTGTTGTTCATTGTCTCATGTGTTGCATTTTCCGAGTGTTTTTCCTTATGCATATCTGATCGCTATAACATTAACAAAAAGAAGCCTCCCTCTTTCATTCTAGTTCATTTTACATGCCACAAAAATTTGCAACTGAAAAAATATATATTTTGAGCAAGGTTTGAAGGTGCAACTAGAGAACTCAACTTTAGTGAGCAGCAAGCAGTGAGATAGTAAAATAATTAGAAGAGAGAAGTGATTCTTTCATTTGTTTCTTTTTCTAATTTCTTTTCAAAGTTTTACAAAAAAAATGTATGCTTTTCTTTTTTCTTTTTTTTTTCAATTTGCGCTTGCATTATTTTTTCATAAAACGACATGGGCAACAACAGTGAGAATAGTGAAAATGAAATGGAAGAATGAAATGTTAAGAGTTTCAACCTCAACTGAGGGTTCATCAAGGTGTGGGAGTGTTGTGGGTGGAGGAGAACAAACACAAAACCCATTTGAGTGCCCTTTACTATCTGAAAACCTAATGCAAAGGGCTATTTTTAATTCCAAAAAACCTCTTCTTAAAATTTGTGACAGCCCTAGACAAAGACAAAAAAAAAAAATTCTTGGGGTGGTAGAGTATGGTTGTGTCATATCTACAAGACAAATTTTAGAGGGAGCAACGATAGGGTATATTCTCATCTCTTGAGCTTTAGATAACACGAAGTTAAGATGTGTCTAGATATAAAGGAAGATGAGAAAGTCAAGATTAATAGAACAACACATTGAAAGGCATAGGGAAGATAGATTGAGTGCAATATGTGTTGGCAAAAGGTAGAGATATTCAGATGTTCATTTGCAACCACCAAACCTCACTTGCTCTCTTCAAGATTTTTCAAAGAAGGAATTCTTCAAACCTATGGAGGCTAGATATATTTCACTTTGTTCAAGAGGATTCTTGAGGTGCAGAAGACTCTACAATTAATGATAGTTAATTCAGAGTGGGGGGTAGATGGCCTACTGCAAACACTGTTAAAGAAAAAGTTACCAAACAAAAGATCCTTGATGATGATTGATGGTGCATTGTGAGGTAAGGAATTGTTGATTTTTTAATAACTTGCTGATTTTATTATTAAATTTTTCGTTTTAATGTTTCTAATTTTCGAACTTATCATTTGATTTTGACTCGAGTCTTATTCTTTTTGAAATTTGTGTTTGCAGATATGTTTGCTCCATCTCATCTATTGCAAATGTCATTAGATATGCTAACACAAACTCTCCTAGTCTTGGAGAGATTCATGAGACATTTGATAGCATACTTGGGCAAATGAAGCAAGTAATTTGTTGTAGGGATCTTACTTCAAAATTATAGAAGTAACATATTAAGCCCATTTTGATGCAACAGTGGAACACTATGAACACTGTTACACCCCATTTTTTATTTACAAATTACTTTTAACTTTACGTCAAAATACAATGTGGAATGTGATGCTGATGTTACTTTGATATTTAAACGTTATGATGAAAATGAATGCAATATGATGTATTTGCACTTTAATGAATTATTTATTTATTCGATATTAAGGATATGCTATATCTGTTAACAGCTAACGACTTGAATGTTTCTTTAAGTGAAATGCGGGATAAATTTCACGCCCTCCAGAGGGAGAGGGAGAGTATCACCTAGATATTGCTATCTGAGTTTCTTGCACCAAGTAAGTCAAATTATAAACCCCTTTGAGTTAGTGTGAGTCCAGAGTCGTCAATTGCGTCATAAGGTGTGATGTCCCCAATTTAGCCCTACGCTCTTCAGTTGGTTTTAGCCTATTTTTGGAAACTCGTAGGCCAAGCAAAAATGGAAATTAGGGTTTCCATTTTAATAGGAGGTTTTGAAGGTTTGCATGTGAGAGTTTTTGATGCATGTTTGGTGGAGCTTTCTAGGTTTTTGGAGAGCTTCAAGATGAGGTAACATGCATGTTGAGAAAATGACATGCATTTCTCTCCAGTTCCTTGCATGCAGGAAAGGTTTTTGGGTTTTTTGGGGTTTTTAGAGATCTCCAAGGTGGTGTGACATGCATCTGAATCCGTCAAACTTTCCAGGCACTTACTATTTATAGTAAGTCATGTGTTCTACTCAATTTGGCATTATGTTGAGTTTGAAGTGAACTTACTACTTTTAACATTTGCTATTTTTAGTAAATCTATTTTTCGCAGTGGCATCATCAACAGCTCAGATCATCATGCTATTTTTGGCAGTTTGGCAAAATCAATTTTGGGTGATGATTTTGGCATTGGCTTCTATCTCTCCTTTGGACTAAGTTTCAACATGCCTAGGCGATGACTTCAAAGTTGTTTTTAAAATGGGGCCATGTCTTGGATGCGTAAGTGGAGAAATTTAATATGTTTCAAAGTTAAATTAAATGCTTTTACCTTGGACGCCTAGGGAGAAATTAATAAGGTAATTTAATATTCCTTTTGCAAATTGAAAAAAGGTGGACACCAAGGAAGGAATATTTAAGTATTTTAAATATTTAAAAGTGCATTTTCGGAGATGGCCGTCCCTTGGGAGAATTGAATTGTTTTCTTGGATTGAGTTACAGGTTGCTTCAATCGCTCATTTGTGCCTATATATTGATGCTTCGCTAAGTGTTGAGGATCTTTTGGAAAAATTATAATTTTATGCTGCTAAACTGAGTTCAAACTTTGCTACGAGGGTTGTGTGCCTTCTAGCTTTTTAATACCTTTCTTCGGGCCTAAAACTATGGCTTCCTAAAAGGTGACTGAAGACCATGCTTCATTCAGGAGTGTGGATAGAGCTCAATTTCTGATTTTAATTACAAGCAGGTTGCTGGTTTAAAATCTGTTTGTAGTTGTACTGCTGAAGACTATGGCTAAAGCAAATTTTTGTTTGTAGCTTCGCCTCTGATTTTTATATGGTTCTGGGTATTGGCCCAAGCTGTTAATCTGTGGAGGGCACCCAATTGTGCAAGTTTTTTGGAATTTAATTCTGAGAATCTGATTTTTTGGGAGAGGGTCGACCTTTTTGGAGGTCGTACCTTTTCACTACTGAGTGCATTGGGTTTTGTGCTGTCTGTTTCAGCTATGTTTGGCACATTCTCTCAATTGGAAGTTGGACGCCATGACCAGAGGCTTCATTTGTTTGTTGTTTGAAGTCTTTCCATGCTGATTTGAAGTAGTGGTGACCATATTGGTGATTTTTTTCATTGCTGGTCTGATTTTCTGTACTTACTGTTTCTGATCAGCCTTGTTTAGTTTCATTATAATTGGTTTGAGCTCAATTTCATATCATTCTTATGTTGTAATTGTTAGAGGTTTATTACTCTAACTCTTTGTGGCTTTGGAAGCATATTTCTATGTATTTGCAGCTGAAAACTCTATCTTTGTAAAGCTGGTTTAGTAGTACTAACAGCTGTTTATTTATTGCTGCAAATTAGTTTTGTATTTTGCTCCCACTGGATAAGTGGTTGAAGCATTTTATTTCCAGCACTTTAAATTTAATAATTCCCCCCACTGAATTAGTGGCAAAGTGGATTCATGGTCGGCTTGCCGCCTTATAATAATTATAATTAGTTGCTCCCACTGAATAAGTGGTTAAGCTTATGGTCAGTTATCTGCCTACTCTGTATTTCCAACATTTACTTTCATTCCATGGTCGGCTAGCCACCTAGCAAGCATTGTATTTCTTTCAATTGCTAACGATCCCCGGCACCATATGCTATCACCTCGCCCACATTGGGATCTTGGTGAACATTCTTGGTGAAGGGTTACTTTCAAGCTAGTTATCTTTGGAGCTAACGCTAATCATTGGTGTTTGTGCTAGTCAAAAATTAAAAAAAATTAAGGGGGAATATTACATAAGGGTAAATGGAACTTGGTCGTTAATGATCTTGTTCTCTTCATTTTAATTCAATCGCAAATATATTGTGATAATTGGAAAATATCACATATATAATATATAAAGATATATATATGTTAATAGATGAATACATATATATACATGTATGCATATAGGGATATATATACATGATGATTATACATCGATATTTATATATATTCTCATATATGTATATATACATATATATTGTATTAGAAACAAAGTATTATATATATACAGGTATATATAAGTTATATATTATATAATGATATTATATGTATTTGATATTTAACATTTACATGCTTATGGAAGCATGAAGGATGATAAATGATACTGGTTATTATAATGCTCATCGAGAGGCATGATAGCCTTCATCAATGGCTATGATGTTGATGTATTAATATGCCATTAACGCCAATGCTATGGCATGTGTTATCGGCCGCCATCTTTATGTCTTAAGCACCACTTTGTGGTGGTATTATTCAAACTTTGAATTGTTTTTAAATTGCCTTTTTTTAAAGTTCCTTTAATCGGCAGCATCCTGTGAGGTCATGAGCATGGGAAATGGTGCATATCTATACATATATCTCTGTCGCCAGTGTTAATGAATGCATCTATGAAGGCCATGGGTCTAAGCTAAAGGTCGTGGACTATCTTTGAAGGGGTGTGGATCATTCCTAACCTTAGCGCCATCATCCTTGCAGCCGCTATTACTGTGCATTGGGGACGAGGAATATCAGCAAGGAGTCGTGAGGGTTACTTAAGGGTGCAAACCTGTTCTTAGAGCCACCGCCATTTGTTGTTGTATACCTTTTTCTAAGTGTTGGGCACATACATGAGAGTTGGGAGTGATTTTTTGGAGTTAAGCGACTACAAACACCATCAACCATCCTTCTCTCCTACTACAAGTATCTTTTGCAAGCATGACCTTGCATATGTGCCTGCTGTGTACTGGGAAGCGACCAAAAAGTGGTATTTATTGATGTAATCTATGATTTTCAATAGCTCAGTATTGTATGTTGTTATCTTATAGTTGTATGCATTCTGAGTTGATATTTGTCAATACAATGTATTGAGGCGATTAGAACTGAACTACAATTGCTATTGCCAATTTCTTGATATATATTTGTGAAGAGTCTACATTCCTATTGCTACAATGTGTGAGTTTTCAAACTGAAATTATGCAATATATGATGTTGTCTTTATATTGAGTTCAATGTATGTAAATTGCAAACCTCTAAACCATTGAAATGGTCAACTCAGTTAGCCTACAACTTGTTTGACAAAATGGCACAAGTGTCAAACTGAAAACATCGCAAAAATATCATTCAAAACTAGAGGTATTTTTACACAAGGGAGGCAACCTCCATGACAACTAATGGTGTTCTAGGGGACCCCCCCCCCCTACTTTCCTTTAAAACTATCCTTGAAACAGATGAGCCCTCTTCATCTAAGCATGAAAAGGCTATCCATTTCTTTTGCATGCAATGAAAGAAGCCAAATCTAGGCAACAGATGATAAATTGTCCAATGGAAATCTCACAAAGCATAGTGAAACTACAAATGAAATTGGAAACACCACATGTCTTACTCCACCAATTTAGGGAATACCACTTTGAAGGGCACACAATCTACTAAGAAGGGGGGGTGAATTAGTAGATCTAAACTACTCCGGAATTCTTTAACTTTTGCTACAATTATATAATTCTTCACAACAAACCCCACATAAGCAATTGAAGCATAAACAAACAAAACATAACAGCATAAAGCATACACAAGTGAACATCAGATGTACGTGGAAACCCAAGATAGGAAAAACCAGTGAGAATAGCTACTTGGATCTACTATCCAAATCCAACCTCACAATGCATAAATGTACAAGTGAATTTTACGCACTGAAGTAGGCACCCAGCTACTGGAGACAACAATCCCCTAAAGTGCTTTTGTAGGCACCAACCTACTGAAGACACCAATCCCCAAATGAATAATACAATAGGTAGAACACAAACCCTACTAGAATACAAATATAATGCTTGCGGATCTGAAATATAACTCCGATATGTGTCAAAGTCAATGCTAACACTCTTCCTCACTGAGAATGATCTTTTGATACTGGCACTCTCTCTTTTCTTCATAGTTTTGTACTCAAAACATCACCTCACTCAAACATAGTTGATACAGCTTATGCGACTTACTCAACTGATACAACTAACATACACAATGCATCTAAACATTTGAAATATATACATGACATTACATTAACACTCTTTGATGTTGGTCAGGGATCCGCAAAAAGCCAGGACGACATAATGTGGACCTAAATTCAAATTACATGAAACATGTAATACAATGGTCCAAACATAAATTTATTGCTGCCAAAAGAACTTGATGTCGTGCGCTACCACAGGAGCCTTACCCAGGTCCTATCCAAACACCACACGCAAGACGCTGCTAGGCGTTACCGCACACACCTTGAACTTTGGACAAGTTGACGAACCTTTTGTTACTTCATTCTTCTTGCACATTGAACATATCCTCTAGAAACTTAGCAAATTGATAAAAACACATGTAGCCATACTCTCCTTCCAAACCGCAAGACAACACTGCATTTCTAAAAGAGATGCCAACCATATTTGAATTGCCAGAGAAATCTCTCTGCCCAAAAGATATCCTTGCAAAAACTTCTAGACCACCACAATCATATTGACTGCATGCTCTACATGGTATAATAAGCATGCAATACACACCTATCGGAAGGCAGACACGTCTAAACAAAACTTAATGTATGTTACTTGATATAGGATCTGATTGATGAGACAACTTCTTCATGATTAACACTTCCAGATACATAGCACTTTAAGTCAAGTCGTACTCGTACAATCTCTTTCATCCTTGACAACCTTCACATCTAATTGACACCCTTTGACTACAATTGACAGCAACCTTTGACATCAATGACAACATATGTTCAACAATTTGGACTAATTCATCTTTTAGAAAGATGCTGATGTGTATCATAGTTGACTAAAGATCCTCCTTCATTTTATCGTAGCCTAAAATTAACTCCCTCTCTTCCTATTATTTCTATCTTGACAACTTTTGCACACCTTACAATTGTCATAGTTGTGTTTAGCAACTTCTATGGCACTAAGTGATCCTTGCAAATTACCAAATACAAACTAGAAGTGACACAAAGTGCCACATCAAGTGGGTTGGCACAACATGTGGGCAAATAACTGATATATAAATAATAATAAAAACATTAGAATTTGCAAGGCATATGAAACCTAATCCCAACAGTTGATGTAGCTATCTTTCTACCACTGGCATTTTGTCATTTACTGCAGGTTATCTTCCTGCTATATCGAGATCATATTTACCCAGAGGCAGCTATTTCAGATGGACGATATGAATTCTTCAAGGAAACCAATTACATGGAAAAGTGGATTAAGGTTCTGCAGAAAATGCTCATCATGATAGCTGCCAACTATGTCATTAATTTACCAGAGTACATGGAGAACACTTTCCACTTTGGTGCTGACAGCTCCCCAAGTCAATTGGTGGAGGCTGTCTCATCCAATGAAACGCATTGATGGAGCAGTTGGTCGGCTGATATGCAATGAATTTAGAGATACAATGGAGTTTGGTAGGATAAGATATGAAAATTACATTTTGACATGGCAATAAATTTGTACATGATAGGTACCAGTGCATGTGCAATACTTTAAATATGAATTAAAAATTCTTTATATTTTAGACCCAGCATTTCTGCTATTTGTGATTCTATTATAATATGGATCCTGCTAGCAGTTTATTTGTTTTATGTCCTCTAAGTCTCCTTCACATTTCTTGCTGTTTGCACGGGAGGATAGAGCCTCTAGAGGCCCTTCATGGGTCTTGAGTCTTTTAACTCCATGTACAATCAGCCAAAAGAAGAAACCTGCCTCTGATTACTTCTTGCTTATACCATTGCTTGCAAACAACTCAAGTTATATATCCAAATGATCCCTCTCAGTGGTTCTGAAAATACTATTAAGCAGTTTTGATCTAGAATCAAAGGCCTCCAGAAATCGACTCATCCAATACTAATGGACTCCAGCTGATAAAATACTGTATAAACTCAGATTGCATGGAGTCATTACCCTTCCACACGTGAATGATCTAACACTATTAAAAGTCATGAACACAAAGCAAGAAAGACCTCCATAGAAAGGACATCCTGAGATTATTATGATTCCTTTATCTTACTCGTTTTTTCAAGCAATTGGGCAAAATATATTGGACTATATAATGCAATTTATATTTCCTCCTTATAAAATAGTACCATGAAAATTACGATATAAAATGTATACCTGACTCAGACAGTTTGTGGACATGTCTTGATGATTTTGAGGCAAAGCGAGTTTTATGTGGCTTATTCTTCTGGAGTCGAGAGCCGGCCATTGTGGACTTGATCTTTCTGATCCCTTGAAAATTCAAACAACATGAGCGGGCACAAGAATGAGAATGAGAAAAGAGAGCAATTCTCGAAACATAAACAAGATTGTAAGACTTGTCAATAGCAAAAACAAAATATTAAATTCCTTTGGAAAAATGGTGGGATTGTTCACAATAGCTGCATACTATGCACTTGAAATTTAAATGCTTCAGAATTAAAACTAGTTTCATCTGGATTACTTATGATGTATAAAAACAGCAGTTATTAATTTTATTGATTATGTACATGAACAGCAGCTATTAATGCATTATGCAACAAAGGTCTCCTAGGATCTCAAAACATTTATATCACTTTGACACTTTAAAAATAAAAGTCATAACTATTGGTAAATAGTTACTGGACTTTGAACATTAATACGTTATAAGAAAAGAACATTTATATCACTTTAAAATTTAAAAAAACTAAGATCATAACCATCAGTAAATAGTAATTTTACTTTGAACATAAATAGATTATAAGAAAAACCATTTAAGATTGAACGAGCGATATCAACAAAAAATTTAACACTACTAACTAAGAATCAACGAGAAAAATCTATGATGAAGTTGTTAATTTTGACAATTTAAGGACAGAACGACTGCTATTTGTATCTATGAACTTAAAAGATAATGACCTGTGTATTGATTTTGAAGCATAAATTTGAATGTTCTTCTGAAAGCACTGACCAATGACCCTTAATCATTGATACTTACCACTAGTCTCAGGCTAATGAATTTTGGATTCTCGATTGGTATTTATTCTATTGAACAATCTAAAACACTCTTCATCTTAAGGACTTGGAGACATATATGTACCAAACAAGTTCAATCGTGTACAAGTCAAAGTCCAAATTATCATTGTTGTTTAATGATGGAAATGAGTCATCCAAAACAAAAGATTTTGATATAATTAACTCCTGTCATACCATTTGAAATAATGATAAACTATAATCAGAACAGCAAGCACATTTGTTTGATCCCCAAAAATCCTTCCAGTGAAGAGAGCTACAATAAATTAAAAGCATATTTTGATCAGTTATTGTCACGAATACACAGAGACATGTATATAAAGTGCTAAAGACAAGTGTTTTGGTGTCATTGAATGTAATTGATTTTGGATCGTTCAAGATGGCCCTAGTAATAAAGCCTTGGAAACTTTTAGGTGAATGAAAGTGGCCAGTATTAAGCCAAATGCATTCATTGCTGCCTAAATCCTTAACCTTGAGCCAAAGATGGAGCAAAGCACAAATGCCTACCCTTCCTAAGAAGGTGCCCCCCATGGACATCGTGGCCTAGAGAGATTAGCATAGAAGGAAATAAGAAGGGATTTGCAGGCACTAAGTTTTTAATGGAATAGAAAGTAGGGGTTTAGTTAACTGTTATTGTGAGCATAGATGGCATACTCAGCGAGTACTTGCCATTTTTTTGGTAGCAAATAACTTGTCAAAAAACTTGCATAGTTTTTTGGCAAGTAGTCACCGATTGTTTGACAAGTAAAAAAAAATTCACCGAGTACATGAGGAAAACTCGCTGGATACGGCAAGGATGTAGGACGTGCTTGGAACGTGGAAAAAAATTTTGAAACCGTCTTTTTGCTTATAAAAACAACTAAACCCCTAATACTTCCATACACAACACTCTTGCTTCCATTTGGGCTAATTGCAAGGATTTTTTCGTGCATTTGAAGGGCAGGTTAGTAATTTATTTTTTTATTTTTTTTCTATGCAAGCATTTATATTCGTTTTAGCTGCAAAAGTTTATCACGTAGATTGTAAAAAATTCATAATTTCCTAGAACTTAGTACTATTTGCAATTTTACTTCCAAAAAAGTGTATTTATGAACCTTTTTTTTTCATTTGTATGGATTTTTTAAATGAAATCACTATTCTTTTGTATAAACAAATTAATTTTTTGATTTATATTTTTTTGGAAATAAAATAACTAGGTTCTATTGAATTTATGCCTATATATGCTAATTTATGCTGATTTATAGTAATTCATGTTGAATTTAAGCTAAATCTTTTTGTATTTAAAACTTAAAATGTTGTACTTTGTACTTGTAGGTTAGAAGCAATGGCAGACAGAGAGCCCTTGGCCTCTGGATCAAGCTCCTACTCTACCCCAAAGCTTAGCCCAATCAATGTCAATTACAGGAACTCGTCTCCCTAGAGCTAGAGACCCTACTTGGAAATATGTCATACAAGGACAAGCACCTGGGATAGTCTTTCGCATAAGATGCCAAAGCCTATAACATGGAGGCATCAATCACCTCAAATACAATCTTGCAAACATTACTCATTGTCATGCCAAGCCTTTTACCAACACCATAGAAGAGATAAAACAAAAGATTAATGCACACCTTGCATTGACGAAAGAAAAAAATATTACAAAAGCAAAAGACAAGAGCATTCATAGCTACTGCTCATGGTCCTCAATTGCAAGCAAAAACAAATGAAGATTGGCATTTGAAGGCTTAGTGGACTTTGTTTGTGGTCCATGTATACAAAGGACATCAACATCCACTTCATCTACTTCAAGTAGAGCACCTATATAGACAACATATAGCTTTTTTGTACCCAAAAACATACCTAAAGCACACCCGTCATTAGCAAGTACAAGGTAGAACAAGGAGGCGCATTGAGAAGCAAATAAGACATGTGCTAATTTTTTGTAGTTCAACAACCTTCCCTTCAATTTTGTGAGCAGCCCTTACTAGGAAAATTTGGTAACTACATTGACAGTCATAGAAAAAGGCTACAAGGCACCCTCTCGAAAAGACTTAAGTGGGAAGTTCCTCACGGATGCAACTCGAGAGAGAAAGTTAGTTGTGGAAAAACAAAAGAAGCAATGGCAAAAGTATGATTGCACTATTCTTTCAGATGGGTGGACAAATCAAAAGAACCGCATCCTTATCAACTTTTTAGTAGCTTCAAATGCTGAGGTAATTTTTTTGAAATCAGTTAATGCCTCTAAGTTCTAACAAAGTTAAAAATGTAGAAGTTTTGAGTCTAACGTTGGAAGAAGTTGCCTTAGATGTGGGCATAGAGAATGAAGTGCAAATTATAACTGACAATGCAGATGCCTAAGTGGCAGCTTGAAGATTGCTCCAAGAGACGCATCAGTCACTATTTTCAACCCCTTGCACAACACATTGCTTTGACCTTCATTTCAAAGATAGGGAAAATTGACGAGGTGAGACTGGTAGTAGAAGATGCAAGAAACATAGCAATAAAAAATTATAATCACCCTTGGGTTCTTAGTTTGATGAGAGATCACACCAAAGGGAAAGAGTTGGTTTGATCAGGTGTCACAAGGTTTGCAAAAATCCAGTGTACCCCGGGGACGCATTCCCTTCCCAAATCCTGAGCGTTCCCGAAACGGGGACGTCCCCAGGACTTGGAGACGGCGTTCCCAAGTCCCCAGCGGCGCCACCAATTTTGCCTCTCGCCATCGGGGACGCTGAGGGGGACACTTGTGCATCCCTCAAGCGTCCCGAGGACGCCACGACGGCAACTTCAAACACATGTTTTAAAAAAAAAATAACACAATTTTTTATTATTTCTTTGGTTGATATCATGCTACTTATTGTAATCATCTTTATGATTAAATATTTTTGATATCATATAATAGAAATCTTCCATTTGCCGATTCGACAATTTAAAATTTTCTGTAGTATTGAGTATTCTAATTTCTAATTAGTAACTCGATATTGAATACTTCAATGTCCATTGTTCAATGTTCAATGTTCAAGTATTTACTATTTACTATTTACTATTTACTATTTACTATTTACTATTTCAATTTGGCATTTGCAATTTTGCTATTTTACTTCTTAATAGTCTTATACATCTTTTCATAACTAGAATTTTAAGTACCATATGTATAGTATATAGTATATACACCCCTCCCCCTCCCCCGCCGTCGTCCCCCCACCGTCCCCAAATTGAGGCCCCTTGGCCCCCCGTCTCGAAAACCCTTCCCCCCATTCCAACGTCCCCCCGTCCTCGACAGTGGTGTAACTATGCAAAAATCTTCTAATGTTACAAAGCATTATTGGTTGTTGACTTCTTTGAAACAAATGTTTGTGAGTCAAGAATAGCTAGACTCATCATATTCAAAGAAGCTTGAATGAGAGAGGGTTGCAAGGATAGTCTTTGATAATATTTTGCACAAAGAGCTGCATAGATCATCAAGTTAATCTTGAAACTTTGATTTAAAATTCAAAATGAATATTTTATTTTTAATTTTCAAAGTATTTACTTTCATTATAAACTTGTAACTTCAATTTTTTTGTATTAGTAGGCGCCAGCGCCCTTGGTTAGAATTTTGCATTTAGTAAATGGGAATCAAAACCCAACGGGGTACATTTATGAGGGCCATGGATAGGGCAAAGAGTCCATCTGAAACTATTACAAGGGGACAAACTTAAATTTGGGAGATCATTGATCAACGGTGGAACAATCAATTCCACCAACTCATTCATGCACAAGGTGCTTCCTTGACCTCGGTTTTTTCTATTCGGATAGCTTCATAGATCCTAATGGCTTATGACATGCATTAAGAGGATGAAACTCGAGGTTGAGGTACGAGACCTCATTGTTCAAGAATTGCATAATTATAAGATTGGTAGAGGTAAGCTATTTCTTCAGCACTATCTATCTAATGAAGAACCACTCAGTCACCAGGTAACAAAAATTGGAATCTTTACATCACATGCATCTTACAAGTTACAAATTCCAAATTTACAATTGTTGATAAAATATGGTTTGCTTACTAATGCTTGAATATCTTATTTTGTAGATTCTTGGTGGGTAGATTGGGATGCAAATTGTTGATTTTAAGACAGCTGCGTGAGCAACTTCCAGGGGCACAAGAAGAAGATAAAATTGAATGTAGCTGATAGCTATTCAATTTTTTATATATATATATTTATTTGAGATAATGATTTCATGAAGGGGCCGACTTCATCTCTATTATATGTAATTAATTAAATGTGATTTTATTTAATGATGATTTATTTAAGGCCGACTCCTTCTAGATAATCGCGCCTCTACACAAAGTCGTGTTTCCTAAAGAGGTCGACCTCTATTGGTGAAGAGGTGCGTCTCTTGTGAAATCGCCTATATATGCAAGGCAGATCAAGCAAAGTATTATCAAGTTCATTCAGCGATTTATTCAAGGAGAAATTCGCATTTATGCAGAGGAGTTTAATCTGAGCAGCAGATCATCATTTGTATCAGCAGTTTGTCTTATTCAGTTTGTGGTTGCATCTAGGAGAGGTGCGAATTATTCATTGTATCAAATTCGGCATTGTGTTGGCCTGAGTTGTAAGCAGATTTCTGCTCTTGGTAAATTCAGTATATAAGAAATATTTTGGCTGGGTTTTTCTCCCTCACGTTGGAGGGTTTTCCCAGGGTATCTTGCTGTGTTAATTGTCTTATGTGTTGCATTTTCTGATTGCTTTCATTTCTGATCTTAAATTAACACAAATACCCCAAATCTTCAAAGATTAGCCCTCCCCATTTTGTGTCAACGTTTTAGTGCATCCTACTGTAAGTTGTAATGTTCCATTTTGGGAAATCCCTAATGTTAGGTCTGCAAAACAATAGTAATCACTAAAAACTGATATTAGTAATAACAAATATCAACTTTATGATTATATTCAGATTAATACATAAAATATTATTATATTGAGAGCAATAAATCATAGCTAAAACATCATAATATTTAGATCTATAGTTCATAGCATCATTAGTATTTGAATTCAAAACATCTTAACATCATTAATGATTATTCCAAGGCATATTCCTATAGCCAATCATATTAGTATTCACTAGAGATGCTTACAAACCGCAATCTCAAGGGTGGTTGTTCTTGTATTGCAAGAGCGTGGGTGGATCCCCATCCATCTACCTCGGGGTGGCATACTTAAGGAGACCTTCAAGCCCAAGAGCACTCATCCGCCTCCCGTCCCACATACATGGTAGGATCGCAAGTCCACCCCATCCCTCAGTCCACCTTGGAGGCACACCATCCTCCTTGATCAAGCCCAAGAGCAGTCATTCGCCTCCTAGCCCATGAGCATGGCAAGATCTCCAATCCATCCATCTCGGGGCGGTGTGCTTGATAAGATGCATGAAAACTGTCTTCCCCAACAAGCCCAGGAGCACTCATACGCCTCTTGGCCTACAAGCTTGCATCTCGAGGTGGCGTGCTTGATGAAGGAAAGGCCAGTTCTTCACCTCTAATGAACTCAAAAGCTGGCTGTCCTTCCTATTTGCAAGCCATTTCTAATAAATTAAGAAATTGATTACTTATAGCAATTAGCTAAATGAATTTGCTATTAAATAGTCTTAAAAGGAAATGCAATTAAATTACTTACAATTAGCAATCACTTAATTTTTGCATGGTATAACCATACATCTATTTAGTTGTAATTTGATATTATTCTTAAACTTATCTAACAATATTATTAGTGCTGAAGACAATATTTATTTCAGCATTAATGACTCAATTTCCTTTTTTATTTTTCAATTTCCACTTGATATGATATGCTGAATGATTGTGAGTTGATTGATATTTAAGGATTGAAGAGTTAATGTTTGGATGATGCTTGAATGAATGATGATTGAATGTTTTGATAATTGAACGATTGATGCTTGCATGATTTGAGGATTGAATGATTTGATGATTGAATTAAGAACTGATTTATCTTTTGATATTTTGATTGCTTGATTTCTTGATGGATAGATGAGAGATGATTGCTGATTGAATGTCAATGAATTGATTTATCCTTTATATCCATTTCTGGAAAGAGTCACCACCCTTCATGGCTGTCCTTTGAGAATAATACTTTATTTCCAAATTGATTGATAGATTTGTTCCCCCTTGATCATTTCTTCACAATTAAATGATCCCCCTTTATATATTATTATTGAGGGAGTCACAACCTTTCACATTAGGATTCACATCCTTTCTCACATCATCACTACTCTTGAGAATATAATTTAATTTACTTTCAAAGTCACATAAGGTTCTATTCTCAATTGAATTATTGAATGATGTTATGGATGTCTTTCTCAAACAAAATGCTCTCCCTTTTATATCTCAAGTTTGAGGGAGTCACACCTCTTCACCTCAACATTACAACTCTTCATCACTGCATTTGGAGAATAATAATTTAATTTTAAATAAGTTAATTTGTTAGTGCTGATGTCTAGTACTTGTAATCAGTCCTAATAATTCCTCCCCCTTTTCTTTCCTTCTAGATCTATCTTCCTTATATACCTTTTCTTGCTCAAGGGACACAACCTTTCATATGCTAGTTGACCATTCTTAACAACTTAATCTTTATTTAATGTCAGTTTGGTGTAATATTAATTCTTTATTGATTTCTTTTGAAACATAGGCTGCAGACATTTAGGAATTCAACGGGACATTACATGAGCACAACTAGAGTTAGTTTGAGGTCATTCACAAGAAGAAACAAAAAAATTAACTCAAAAACACCCCAGTGACCTTGTCTTTGTACAATACAACCTTCAGCTTTGCACAAAAGAGGTAGAGGTGATATTAGAGGATATCATTGATTTAGATGGCATTATTCCTTATAGCGATTGGATAAGGCGAGATGAGGAGCCCCCATTGTTTACTATAGACAAGATTCTTGATTTTGAGAGGCAAGCAATGGAGGATGTGGTTGTAGTAGAGGGAGCTATTGTTGTCAATGGATTACATTGATGAGACAAAGGAGTCGTTCCCATCTACTAGTAGGACGGAGATCAAGCCGAAGCCACAAGCACAGCCTTCCATGCCAAGTGAAGAACCACAACAGAGTGCAAGGATTAAAACATCTCCCCGTAGATTTCACTAGATTAGGTAAGAGGATGTAAAATATTGTAATATGCAATGTATGAATGATGATGATAATTTTCAAAGACAATCATCATAAATTCATGATAGTTGTCAGCTATCTATTGTATTAGAATTTTGTGCAATAATCCAATTGTGTACTCGATTTGTATTCAAAATAGTCAAATTTAATAGAAAAAAAAATTGTCCTCATTTGTAGACTCATTGGATACATTTTATCATTGAATTTTGTAGAAAATTTTGTTTTTAAAGAAATTTAAGCAATTTTTTAAGTTGAGTTTTTTGCCAAGTTTTTCCTGAGTATTTACAAAGTGACAAAATTTGGGTCTATCGACTTTTTGCCAAGTCAGAGTCTGCCAACTATGATTGTGAGTTTTAACCATAAAAGTAATCCATGTCTATGAGCAATCCTTCTATAGCTCAAACGTTCCTGCGCCACTTCAACAACAATAACATCTATTGCTTCTAAAAGCCCTAGAGGGTAAGAATAATTAAATTTTGTTAAACTATATATTTGTGCTAGCCTTGGTTTATTACTAGCACTTGCAACTATAGGAGGTGACACAGATGTGCCGATAAGAAATTCAACGGAATGCCTTCATCGTCTTCTTCCTATACCCAACCATTATTATCCTTGTCCTTAATTCCTTCAGGATTTTCCATAAGCCAAAGTATTTTGTTACATCTAAAAAATAAGCAAATGAAAGCTAAAAAAAATTAGACCCCTATAAAGATAGGAACTACAAAATACAATTCAATGTCATTTTGTAATAAATACATGAAATACCAAGTCATGTTAACATATACAAATATTACTCACCTAGAAAACTTAAAACAACTATTTTGACAAGCCATTCCAAGCCACAACCATTTAGATTAACATCATATTTTTACTAGTAACATAACAAAACAAAATCAACAAAGCTAACAACAAAAGGTAGTCAAACAAGCTCACATTTTTTAAAATAGCCATTACATGGGCCCTTTAATTGCTCACCAATTATGTTGTACTTAGCACATAATGATCAAATAGCATCTCAAAATGATTTGGGATTTAAACCAAGTCACCTCACCACACTATCATAAAGTTGAATATACATCCTAAACCTTTGTTAAAATAAAATCCATACTAAAAGTTCCTAAATTTCATAGGACAAAATATAACCATCTCAACAACTTAGATGCCACTAACGTACTATAAACTAAATCACCTTCAAGTATGTCATTGGAATTACGTTAATTTTGGTAAGTGGCGAAAGCAATAAGAGCTTTAAAATAATTGGTAAGACTTGCAAACACTTCAAATCAAGATTAACAACTTCAATCATTTCCTAAATTTCTAGAGTAATCTATTATGGTTCCTCTTTTTTCCTAGAAATGAACATTATACAATAACACATTACTTTTCTTGTATATGCCCATAGTTACTGACTTTCAAGGATAAGATGAACCTCTGAATTGAGTAGTAAATGTATCAAGCATGAGAATTAAAATAATATAGAATAAAGTAATTAAATTCTAGGAAAATATTCTATCCAACCTACATATCAAGATCTATTGAAAAAATTGAGTTAAGCCTTATGGTCCAATGGAGAGTACATGCAACAATTTTATATGCAGGTCAATAATTCCACTTACATTTTGCATATAGAATGAACAAATTAACTTAACTAAAGTTGTTGCAAACTCTCAATACCCCACCACTAGCTAGGGCTGAGATTACTCTTCCTAAGCAATCACTACTCCACAATTTTTGGTTTTTTTAATTTTATTATTTGCAATATTGAAATGCAACACTTTGCATATAAATGTATTTAAGATATCTATACTTGTTATATATTTTTTGACTTCTTTCCACAAAGTAATCAAATTATATTATGAGTGGATCATACCAAAACTTTTTTATGCAAACAATTTATTTGTGCGAAGTAAGAAGAACACAAAGACAAACAAGGAGCATCTATGGGCCCTTCTTTACTAAATTATAGTCATTTTAAATTATTTTTATTAAGTAGTAAATGTTTATTGTTGTAAATAAGGCGGCTTTATTTTCCACTCTTATTGTGTCATTTGTCATATAGAACATAAATATGATTTTGTGATTGGGAAGGCATTCAAATCTTCATGCCATCTACAAGTAGTTGGTAACCACCAACACAATTGATGCAGGAGCATCCGGGCAGACTGGCAATCGGCATCACCCAAAAATAGGTTTCAGGTTTGAGTGTGTTTTAGGGGTTTCATTTGACATGTCTCGACATTGGATGCAGACAAAGTTTCACAGTTACAGTTTTGTGGAGTTGTCGTCCCAATGCGTAACAAGGCAGTTTTCAGTGAAACAATTGTTCAAATCAATCTATGAGGTTTGGCAACGAATCCTTCGATAGGAAGATGGTTGAAGACATTTGTGATTTAATGACGAAGCTTTTGTGGTCTTCGCACGCAACATTTGGGAGATATTAAAACTTCTTGTTCAGGCTCGTCAATTTACGAAAAGTTTAATATCTTGAAATCCATGAAGGCTGGAGCAAAATCCTTTTGCAAGAGACCATGGGACATCAATCCGAGCCTACTCACCAATTTCTGCACAAATTAGAGAAACTTTCAATTTTCTGCCTGCTGACACCCAACCTCGTCAATTGACATAATCCATCATCTCCGATTTGATGGTAGTATAAGCAAGATTGTTGAGGCAATAAAAGCCAACTTGAATGCTAAGTTTGATGAATAAATCGACTTCAACAAAAAATATCAAGAAGTAGCTGGTTTTATTAACATTAAAAAGAAACAAAATAAAATTTTAATCTCAGCGTGGTAGTGGAATGGGAAGAGTTGCCAAGCAGAAAGGAGGGCCATGCCATAGGGGAGAAGAGGTGGAGATAACAGGAAGAGGAGTCGTACAGCCAAGCGGGAGATTAAGATTGCACAGAAAGACAAAAGTTGTGCAGTCAACAGAGGAGAAAAGGATGCCATGTAAAGAGAAAATGAAATGCAGATTAGAGAAAAAGACTTGAATGAGGAAAAAATAAATAAAATAAAAAATCATACAAGAAAAGGCAGAGGTAAAAAGGGGGAGTCGCACCATGGAAAAAAATGGATAGCAAATATAAACCAATAAAAAGAGAATGTATGCAGAGAATATAGAGGGGAGGTGGCACACCAGAAGGCAAAGGAAGTTAACAGGCAACAAAGAAGAAGAGAAGAGGGACGCAAGGAAAAGGAGGGACAATTCTTAGGGGTCACGACATGTGAGAAGGATACAAAATGCAAGAAAAGAAGTGAATATGCAGAGCACAAGGGTCGCGTTGCCGCCCATAAGGAAGAGGCATGAATTTGAAGAAAAAATGTAAGTTGAGGAAAGTGTGCAGAAAGAATATGAAGGAGCAGTGTATCATGAATGTGCAGAATGAGAAGAAGTCGTCTAGCTTATAGAAAATAGATAATATATGTTGAGAAAACAAATCAAGAGGGGGCGGCCAATATGAATGAATAATGACATGAACTTTAATAGGCCACATGACTGTAGAGGATAAGAACTAAAAGAATAAAAAAAATTGCATTGACATAGTTGACAGATCTATGAGGGGAGTTGTAGGAAGAAGTCGCCTAGAGATTTGTATGCAGAGAAAGAACCCTATTTTGGAGAGCCGAATTCTGGAGTAGTTGCAGAAAGCAGTGTTACCCGGGGTCGCATCCCCAGGTCTAAATCCCCCTGTCCCTATCCCGGGGGCAAGGCACAGCCAGGGGACAACAGCAGTGTACTATGTGTTTTTAATTTTGATTTTCATATCATAATTGAAAAAAAAAACTATATGGAAGCAATCTAGCCTTTGGGCATTTTGTTATACGTTTATAACTTGTATGTTATTGTTTAATATCACATGCATATTGACAATGAATTTTGAATACATATTGAGTATTGACAATGAATTCTTAATACAAATGTTATATGCTAAGTTTCTATAATGTATATATGCATGCTTTATCCATGTTTTCATATGAATATTTAAAATTTCCCTATATATTTTAAATTTTCCTATATTTTATATAGTCGTCCCCAAAATTGGCTTGAAAAATCGGGGACTTGGGGACTTGTCCAGCCGTCCCCGTCCCGGAAATTCAGGGTAACACTGGCAGAAAGAGATTGAAAATCAAAGCAAAATTTGAGATTTGCAGTTGTAAACATTTAATTGCCAGTGGGCTATAGAAATAAACAGAGATCATTGAATTGCCTCTGTGTGTTTTGGTGTCAATTTAAAATTGAATTGAATTGAATTGAAAAAATTTGGCTGCAATTTTTCAACCGCCGAATAAGACGTTTGAAAAATTAAAATGCATCAACAATTTAGAAAATTAAAAAAAAAATGTTTTGAATATTCAGTGTTATTGTGGTAGTATTGGGGCACAAGCCCAAGTGATTTGAGAGTTTTTCCAAGTAATCTAAATTTTAAATCATGTATTTTATGGAATAAAGTAAGATCACAAAAGGGTTTTGTAAAGAGTAATCATGGGAGGTTTTGAGCCTTGCATTGAAGCAGTTGCTACAGCTACATAATTGATGACCATGGACTTTGCAGAGTTAAAAGAGATTTGATATGAGAGGGGCAAGATTTGGCAAAGTTATAATGTTTGACAAAGTTTGGACTCGAGGGTTATGGGATGTTATACAAACAAAATTGGTAAACTCATTGTATTATAAAAACAACACCAACTTGATCATTGTATTGTGGTTTATCATTTTAAAATGTAAATATAGGAGCCATCACGCAACCAACACTCTCTAACTTACACTCTATGATGGCTACCAAAGGTTGGCCAGTAGAACAACCTCTTGCCCACCACCTGTGCCTTGTGGTTTGCAATCTATGCTAGCTACCAATGGTATTTCGTAGCCATTGAAAACAAAAATTCTACTCAAGGTATTATATTGCCTTCCTAAGTTGTTCAAGTGCAATGATTTAATGGGTCTCATTAGACTTGGCAAATTTCCAGGCCTAGAGGACGATTGGGCAAGCACACCAAACTAGAATGGAAGCACTTGTTAAGAGTATGGTTCTATTCCAGCTTGTTGAGATAAAAATAAAAATGCTTTAAAATCTAAGGATAGTCCATCATATCCAAACATACGTAAGAGTAGATAAGCTAATTTACCTAGTGTTGCAAGGTTACTCCTCCAAAGTATTTTTCGAAAATACAAAGAGTTTTTGGGGGCTATTTGTAGAGATTGAAGATGGACTAATAGGAATATTTCTTCTTTAATGAAACTAACGTTATGTACAACAAGCATGTACACAAGTTTCAAAATTCCTAACAACTAAATAATAAGTAGAGGCCCAAGCCCTAACAATTAATGGTTGCATTGATGCCAAAGTATAGAAGACTATAGAAAGTAAAAATGCTTTGACAGGAAAGTATTGAGTTGATTACTTCTTCATTAGATCTCATCGATCAATATAAGACTGAAGAAGCTAAGGCTCACAGACATTACTTGTGTTAAATGACAGCAAGAAGAAATAATGTTGTGCACCTTTTTACAGCAAAAGTAGATAAAACCTTTTTAGGGTGCATAAAAGGAAGATTATAGGAGACTTTGTGTTTCTTGCAATGGAAAACAACACTAGGAGAAAAAATCTAGATGATTTGAGACCACAAGATACAAATGCCAAACTGTAAAAACATTTTGCATACAAAAGACTTGAATCAAATTTTTAGAGAGAGATTTTTTTTGCAGTTACAGAAACCTAATACTTTAAGGATAGATCTGCTGGTCACAATCATGTTTAGAATTGCTTCCAAAAGGATGTTAAGTCATTGCAAATTAATTCAAAAGCAGAGATGCTACCTCTATTTGTCTGTGGGAAGATGATCTCTCAAATGTAGCACCCATGTTTTTGTTGAAGTAATATACACACATGGTTTCAGGAAAGAGTGTAATAATATCAATTGCATATTGGTATCTGATTGTATCACTGAGTCCTAACCAAGTAACCAACCATGTGAGAGGACATATCCATCTAGAAAACCAAGCTGTTTGTCACTTATCAACACAATCTTTTAAAATTTTAGTCATTTTGTCACTTCAATCCCTTGCCCTGTGACGTTTAGTCTTTAAAGTACAAGAGCCAGTATGTAAATATGTTGTACAATGTAAAGGTTTGTGAAGAAGAATGTAAAAAGTTTAACATATGAAGATGGTCCGATCTCTACTAATCACTCTATGTAAACATAGCTCCAGCAGCCATTGCATTTACAGCAACAGCAGTAGCTGATATCAATTCAATAGTAAGCAATTCTGTCGGGAAAATTGTCAAAAAAATATCCTCAAGAACAAGGAAAATAAAATAAACAAAAATTTAAAACCACCAAATAAATGTAAAATTCATTTCACTGTTCAAAATCTCTCTATGTGAAGAAACAAATAGGGGTCTAACACTAGGTATAACAGTAATATCATATCTGAAAACAGCCACAGATAAAATCACAGAAACAATATCTTCAATTTTTACAGATAATAACGGAATTATTTTAGAATAAATAACACACAACAGAAAATGATCCAGCATCGTACAGATTCCAAAAAAAACACTTACTGAAACCACGGCAAGTGACTTACCACAAGATTCTGCACAGATTGGGCCGTGCTGTCAACGATGCCGATGAGAAAAAATGGCCAGAGCTTGCTGGAAATATACTACGAAACCCTACCAAAGCAGAATTTTTTTTAAATGAGACGAACCAAAACCAATCTCCCTACAGCTGCTGCTTTAATCTATTCACAGTAAAGGAAAGGTAGAACTAAAACTATCAGGGTTTTAGAGCTACTAGATTCTTGAGCTCGAGACAAGATATTTCAACCCTTTTAAACAAAGATGTTCAATATTTTGTTTTGAGGAGGGTTTAACATGTTTTTCCCAGTGTCAGACAACTTTCTGGGTGAAAGTGATAGTCCATCATATCCAAACATATGTAAGAGCAGATAAGCTAATTTACCTAGTGTTGCAAGGTTACTCCAAAGTGTTTTTCGAAAATACAATTAGAGTTTTTGGGGCCTATTTGTAGATATTGAAGATGGACTAATAGGAATATTTCTTCTGCAATGAAACTAATGTTATGTACAACAAGCATGGACACAAGTTTCATAATTCCTAACATCTAAGTAATAAGTAGAGGCCCAAGACCTAACAATTAATGGTTGCATTAATGTCAAAGTATAGAAGACTAGAAAGTAAAACTGCTTTGAGAGAAAAGTATTGAGTTGACTACTTCTTTGTTAGATCTCATCGATCAATATAAGACTGAAGAAGCTAAGACTCACAGAAATTACTTGTGTTAAATGACAGCAAGAAGAAACAATGTTGTGCACCTTTTTACAGTAAAAGTAGTTAAAACCTTTTTAGGGAGCATAAAAAGAAGATTATAGGAAACTTTGTGTTTCTTGCAATGGAAAACAACACTAGGAGAAAAAATCTGGATGATTGGAGACCACAAGAGACAAATGCCAAACTGTGAAAACATTTTGCATACAAAAGACTTGAATCAAATTTTTAAAGAGAATTTTTCTTTGCAGTTACAAAAACCTAATACTTTAAGGATAGATCTTCTGGCCACAATCATGTTTAGAATTGCTTCCAAAAGGATGTTGAGTCATTGCAAATTAATTCAACAGCAGAGATGCTACCTCTATTTGTCTGTGGGAAGATGATCTCTCAAATGTAGCACCCATGTTTTTGTTGACAGTTGAAGTAATATACACACATGATTTCAGAAATGAATGTAATAATATCAATTGCATATTGGTATCTGATTGTATCACTGAGTCCTAACCAAGTAACCAACCATGTGAGAGGATATATCCATCTAGAAAACCAAGCTGTTTGTAACTTATCAACACAATCTTTTAAAATTTTAGTCATTTTGTGTCACTTCAATCCCTTGCCTTTTTGCGTTTGGTCTTTAAAGTACAAGAGCCAGCATGTAAATATGTTGTACAATGTACAAGGTTTGTGAAGAAAAATGTAATAAGTTAAACATATGAAGAAGGTCCGATCTCTACTAATCACTCTAGTCTATGTAAACATAGTTCTAGCAGCCATTGCATTTACAGCATCAGCAGTAGCTGATATCGATTCAATAGTAAGCAATTCTGTCGTGAAAATTGTCAAAAAAATATCCTCAAGAACAAGGAAAACAAAATAAACAAAAATTTAAAACCACCAAATAAATGTAAAATTCATTTCACAGTTCAAAATCTCTCTATGTGAAGAAATAAATAGGGGTCTAACACTAGGTATTACAGTAATATCATATATGAAAACGTATTACAGTAATATCATATATAAAAACAGCCACATATAAAATCACAGAAACAATATCTTCAATTTTTACAGATAACAACAGAATTATTTTAAAATGAAATAAAACACAACAAAAAATGATCCGTCATCATACAGATTCCAAAAAAAACACTTACTGAAACCACGGAAAATGACTTACCTCGAGATTCTGCACAGATTGTGCCGTGCTGTCAACGATGCCGATGAGAAAAAATGGGCAGAGCTTGCTGGAAATATACTACGAAACCCTACTAAAGCCAGAATTTTTTTTAAATGAGACGAACCAAAACCAGTCTCCCTACAGCTGCTGCTTTAATTTATTCACAAAGGAAAGGTAGAACTAAAAATATCGGGGTTTTAGAGCTACTAGATTCTTGAGCTCGAGAGAGAAGATATTGAATCCCATAAACGAGGGAAAAATATGTTCACCGAGGAAAAATATCGGGGTTTCTAAGGCGTATCCCTAAGGGTTTAGATCATATGTGGTATAGAGGACAACCTCGTCTTAGTGAAAGACTAAGGTTATAGATTTTGTATGGGCAAATAAATACTAAGTAATCCAATGAACAATTAAATATGTGTAAACCTTTTAGCAATAACGTGTTACTTCTATTCAATTATAAAAATAAATAGGGTACATGGGATGTTATAAATAGCAAGACAAGGAATGAATATTCTTGTGATCGAAAAGGGTAAAATACACAAATTGGCTTTCATACACTATGGAGTTATATGTCATTGTCTCTCAAAGAAAGGGATTAAGTGAATATTCACTTGTACAATATAGTTGCAAAATAAGAGAGGAAGAAAAATCAAATTGTTTCTTAACTATTTAATCTTCCAACTACATGGTGATTAGATTTTTTATGGTTGACATTTCATTCTTGTAGTTGAAGAAGTTTATTGAGGACACTAGGTGTAGCAAATTATTGAATATGTTAAGCTATGGTAAATCATTCTTGGTGGTATGCAATGGCACAATGAACTACACATAAGATTGTCATTAATAAGTGTGTGGGAGTATAAAAGAATAGCAGGTACATACAAGGTTATTTAAGGCTTATGTAGATATGCATTATTCATTCACCATTTCTTGAGAAGCAATGGTCTTTATCATACATTTGATGAGTTATGAAAACTAAACACGAAGTTGTTGAAGATTGTACAATTTTATCTATATTACAGTTCAGCGTTTAAAAACAAAAAGTTTGTACAGTAAACTTTAGTTTTTTTTAAATGTCATGTTGTGCTTATCTTTTTATCGAATGTCATACAGCCCTTTCTCCCTCCAAATACTTCATTGCTTTTCCTATGATGGGTTTTTAAATAATTAGAATCTTAATGACATATCTAGAACAATTATTTTATTAATTCTTTCTTTTTAATTATTTAAATATTTACATAAGGTGTTTATTTTTTAAATTTAGATAGACATCTATTTTAAAAAGACTTTGTATAAAATTAGCATGTCTTTATAAAAAAAACTTTTAACTTGCATTTCATTTCGGCCAAGATTCTAATAATGAGCACATTTAAGTTTTAAAATTACAACATCCTTTACTCTACATAGTTAAGTATAAATTACCATAATTAATATATAATGTAATTTTATATAATTAAAAAATATATATATATTATTTATTATATATCTTATTTTTTAACAAAATTATCAAATACATATATATTAGGTTTAAAAAATTTGGCATCTTTTATTCTACTTAGTTAAGTATAAATTAGCATAAATTACAGCCCTAATAACGAGCGCATTTAGGTTTTAACATTACGACATAATTAATTAGTTTTATATAATAAATAATTTGGTTTATAATATATAATGCTATATTATATAACAATATAATAGTTAATACATAAATAAAAAATATAATAGATTAATATAATAATGACATAAATAATACATACTTATATAATAATATAATAGTTAACACATAAAATTTAAAAAATAAATATAATAATATTATTCTATAATTAAAAATAAATAAAAAATTAATAATAATATTAACATCATTTTCTAAATGACCTACCAATTGATCTCATTCACTATACAAATGTGTGCAAAAAATAAACCATTTTTTTTCCTAATTGACCTTCCACACCTCTTTGGCGTACCCATTGCACAAGGTGCCATAGCTAATAAATAGCAAGACAAGGAATGAATATTATTGTGATTGAAAAGGGTAAAATACACAAATTGGCTTGTCTACACTATGGAATTATATGCCATTGTCTCTCAAAGAAGGGGATCAAGTAAATATTTGTACAATATAGTTACAAAATAAGGGAGGAAGAAAAATCAAATCATTCTTAAACTATTTAATCTTCCAACTACATGGTGATTAGATTCCTAATGGTTGGCATTTCATTCTTGTAGTTGAAGAAGTTTATTGAGGACACTAGGTGTAGCAAATTATTGAATATGTTAAGCTATGTTAAGTCATTCTCGGTGGTATGCAATGGCACAATGAACTACACATAAGATTGTCATTAATAAGTGTGTGGGAGTATAAAAGAATATCAAGGTACATACAAGGTTATTTAAGGCTTATGTAGATATGCGTTATTCATTCACCATTTCTTGAGAAGCAATAGTCTATATCATACATTTGATGAGTTATGAAAACTAAACACGAAGTTGTTGAAGATTGTACAACTTTATCTATTATGCAGAATGTCATGCCTTGGTCACTCCAAATAGATGATGTGGACCTTGTTGAGTGTGTGTTTTAGTTTTCTAATTAATGTAATATTATGTGATTATACTCAAATGTTTAAGATCAAAGTGTGAAGTTTGTTAAGTTGATGTTAGCTCAAGAGGAGCAAGGTATGGATTAAGGAGCTTGATATCGAATATTATATGTAAACTTAGGTATTGTAGAAGATTAAGAATGAAAGCATTCTCACTAGTTGTGTACAAAATGGCTTATCAACCATTATGTAAAGGCTTCATCTTCTAGTGTGGACCCTTGAAGCATTTCTTTGAAAGTTGCAACCAAATTTGGTCAACATCCTTGAAAGAGTTAGGTATATAGCGCATGCCATGGAACTCTTTGTACTTCTATTGCTAGCATGAGGGAATCTATTGAACTTGTTGTTGAACATTCTAAATATGTTGTAGAAACTTTTTCACTTTATTTGTCTCTAATTTTTGTGTGTAAATCCATATTAAGTGGTGCACAATAAGATATGTCTAAGGGTGATGTAGGTTGGAACCCAACATGTGTCAAGAAAGGAATATGTCATGTATAACACTAAAAAGTTATATTGTAGGTATATTGCACATCTAAAATAGGTTAGCATATCATAGATGTGCATAGTTGTATATGTGCAAAAGGCACAAAAGTGTTTGATTAACCACCTTCTTTTAGTCATTTGTCAATGAAAGGTTGTGGACCAACCCAATACTATCCAATCTCTCCACAAGGATTATCGAAATACACTAACAAATATTGATTCATGATCAAACATAATAGATTATATAGGTATCCCAACCATTATCAAAGAAGAGATGTGTAGCCTTGTATGCAATTATGTTTTTCTTGTAAGTAAACATGATGGCCACTTTTTTAATATATGTCCACTAAAATAAATATGTGGGTGTTCCAATGCTTTATTGTAGGGATTCTATTGATGAAATCCATACATAGATTCTTGGGGCCTTTGTAAAATTGTTATAAGAATGTAAGCTATAAACTTCAAATTCATGGGCCTAGCAATGCAACCAAGAATACAAGACTTGATATGTCACTCAATGTTTGCATGCACATTAGGTAACTAGAAGTGTTGTTGTAGCACTATCATAGTCTCATTAAGACAAAAGTATTTACATTTCTTGGTGTAGTGTTCCTCCAAAATATGTTTTGGTGAGGTGCACCTTTTAGAGCACAAAGATGTTTGATCTTGAAGAGAAGACATATTCATATAGAACTCACCAACCTATTTATCTTGTGTTGACACAATTTAGGTCTATGTAAAGTCTAAGTTTTATGAGTAGAGGGTCTCTCGATTAGTCAATTTATGGCCATGTGAATCTATCACTATGATGAGTGTATGAATCAACCATCAACTTAGGTAATCTATTTATTTATTATATTTGAACCCCTTCGTATGCTTGAACAACAAATGAAATTGTAGTTATGTTGTCCACTTCATGTAGTGCACATTTTTTAACTTACTTTATGTATGTAGAAATTGAAGTGGATTATAATCAAAATGAATAATTGTCTCCTTACCTAGAATATAGTGGTTATATTCCTTTTTCGTAGATGGAGTAGCACTAAATATTTTCATTAAATGTTTCAAAGTGGTAGAGAATTGGATGCCCATGTCAAGTGGGTATAACATCAAGTGCATAGTTAGATGAACCAATCTAACTCTCAAAGGGGTGTGTGATATTAAGAATTTACAAAATATGAGTCATCCAAATATGTTTCTTGAGCCCCTTAAAAGTGCATCATTAAACAAGTGTCCAAATAAATATTGCTTTAACATCTAATTTTTAATCAAGCAACCAAGAAATATACAAGAATCAAAGGATGAAGTTATAACACATTAGAAAGTTTGAGAAGGCTATGAATTTTGTGATGTTATACAAAGTAGTCTAATCTCAAATCATTTTGATCTTCTCTATATCTACATGAATTCTTACATGATCTATGATGTAAACTAGATATTGAATTTACATATTGTCAAAGGTATACTTGTTAAGGTTTGCATGTAATTTGTGTTCTTATAAAGTTTCTAAGATAACAAGAAATGTTTCATGTGTTCTTACTATATCTTGTTTAAGATGAGAATTCCATCCAAGTAAAAAATGACAAAGCAATTCCATGAAGGGTCACAAGATATTCAAGTCCATGAATATTGCCAATTTGTTGATTGGGTCAAATGGCATAATTGTCCTTTCGTGTAGTCCCTTCTTGGTTTTCATTATTGTCTTCCAAATGTCTTCAAGATGAACTAGTACTTGATCATATCTTGGCTTGAGGTCAATCTTAGTGAAGAATTGTACAACACGAAGCTAGTCCAAGAGGTTGTTAATATTTGATAGAAGATACTTATTATTCAACTATTGAGCATGTAATATTTATGGAGGCACCATGTGTCGTCTTCATTTAGTTTGAGGATTATCAAGTTATTTCATAAAGAAGAATTGGGTCTAACGTTGCTCTAATCAATCAAATTTTAAATTTGGTATTAAACTTCATCATAATCACAAACAAATACATAATATAATGAGCTATTTATAAGATGGGATTCTAAATTCAAAATGATCATGTGCTATATTTTATATTATGCAACAATATTTTTGTACTCCTCAAATACATCCTTGTACTATTTTAGGTCAAGTTGCTACTAGTATGATGATGGTTGTGCAATTCTACATGTTATCAATATGTAAGTGTCTCCAAGTGAACCATGAGAAGCATAAAATTTGTGTGCAAAATGATCTTATGGAATTATTTGATAGATACCGAGACTATCTTACTCTTTGATGAAAACTCTTGGAGATTAAAATAGCACTTACCAATGTATATAATTTGTATCAAGTGGCTTTGCCTAATAAACACCATCTTTATTGTACATGTACAACCTTACAAGTGGAATGTCTTGGAATTCTAATAGCATGACATCACAACTAAATGTGTTCTTTTTATCCCTAATTTTTGTCAAGGAGCCTCAACTTTTTTTTAAACCAATCACTGGTCAAAGTCATTGAAGCCATGATTCAAATGTTCTCTCTTGCAAGTCAAAAAAGGATGTTGTCATCATAGTTGTCTTATAGATGAGTCAAGTTCTTATGGAAAAATAAATCTCTAAGCTTAAAATTAAGTGTTTATATTCAAATTGAAACAATGGAGTTTTCATCCAATTGAGTGATCTTGTATATTACTCTCACACCTATAGATATTTTTTGTCATATTTTAGATATGAAGACCTAAAACCTAAATAAAAATTCAAACAATCACTTGTCAACTTTTCTGAATTTCTATAAGTAAAACTTTGTGACTTTGACACCACTAAGTAATTTTTGCATATTGCTTCTACATCTCTACTTCCCACTCACAATACACTACGCCATTTTAAAACTTGCTAGAAATTATGCGATATTCTTAAATTACATGTTAACTGTTTAACCCCAAGATATAAGGTGATAGAAAACCAGAACATGTTTTCTATGAATAATTTAAAAAAAAAATTAATAATATCCAATTTCTTGATGACTTTATATTTAATAAATGCATAGCTTCACATGTGTGGAGGGCCTATATATTCATTCACAGCGTTGTTTGAACCATTAAATTTTGTAATTTATTGCTTTCTCATGCATGAATTTCAAGTTAGATTTCAAGATTTATTGTTCATGATTCTTAGAGTATGCCTCATCTCAAAATTGAAAGGATTCCTTTTTGCTCATGGTGAGTTAGGATTTTTAAAATATCCTTCTACAAATTCAATTGATGAATCTAGGTATTCTTTTTTCCCAACCCTTGTCTTCCATTTATTTCTTTTATTCATAATGTGAAGCTTAATTTGTTTTTAATTAATTTCATGTACCTTGCTCATAAAACCCTAATATTTATTGTATCAAATATCCCAAAAATATATCTATAAACCTACCCCATGTGTTACATGCATACCTTTGAAATCATTATCTTTGTCATTTTCTAACTTGTTAATTGACCCATCTTTCCATCATTATTCCCAAAGAAAAGCTTTAAGGAGAAAATTATAATTTTCATGTCAAATTTTTCCACATTCGAAAATTTGAACCATGAAATTTTGAGACCTTGAAATAGTAAAGAAAGATTATAAATTGTCTCTTGAGTTTTGTCCTTTATCAAATCTAAAATATAAGATCCTAGAACTGTGAAGCAATTAACCAAAAATTATAATTCTCTTTTAGACCTTCAATCTTTACCAGGTTCTCTATTGCTTTCCACTATAAATTTAAACCTTTCAACTAATTTGGCAATTCCTTCCTAGCATCAAAACTCATTCATTCTATATTCCCCTATATATTGTAATTTTTTAATTTATTTATTGTCATCCTCCCACTTTTTATAGACCTTGATATTACAATTTATAAACACACTTATCTTTGGTTTCTTGATCTCTATGATATCACCAAATGTTAGGCAATTCAAATATACGAAGTATGAGTTCAAGGGGAATTCAAGTACTTCAAATATTCTCTACACTTTCAAATATTTGTGACATGGACCTCAAAGACTTAAATATTATAAAGTTTATACAAATGGTCAAGAATGTGGATGATAGATCACACTAGGCTATTTATATTGCAAATAGTGCAACATTCTTATTTTGAAAAAAATTCCTAAGCTAGTGTTGGCATGTTCTCAATTCTATTATTTGGATAAGAGAAAATTTTATGGACCATCAAATAAACTTGTGTTAGTTGTCACACCTGAATCAATTGAAGAGATTATGGTTTTCCTACTTATGATAGGTATGCTCTCATGACAATCAAATCCAATACAGACTATTATGAAAGATATATGAATTGTTGTGTTAAGTGTATAAATGATAATTGGTTGAGAAAGAGAAGAATAGTTGTTACAAGAATACCAAATACTCTTCATAAAGTGAGATTATTGGGGGTATAATTTATTTGATTACCTTGATGAACAAGATAATCAAAAATCTAATAGATAAGGAATTATACCCACAGATGTTTCATATCATGTTTACCATTGTGGAAGATAATGATATGATTAACTAGGGAACTTTAATAACTGATCACCAACATAGTAACTTTGTGATATATAAGAGAGAAATTAAATATCTAAATGGAATCATACCTTGTGTATCTTTCCATAAGGGTAGTTTATCCAGTGCTAAACATAGTGGGAATTTTGGCTCTAGATCGAAAGAAAGTATACAAACACTACATGTTGTTATAGTTAAAATAAAGCAATAAGAACTATAACAAAGTGACTATGCTTATGTCTTCTATTTGATTAAACTTGTGGAGAAAATTTTCAAAAAATGAATTCCATTGCAAGTTGCTAGTACAAATGTTGTTAGGTTAATTGGTTTATCCAATTTTATACAATCACATATATCAAAGTTGGATTATTTGTTAATACTCCATACAAACTTTCAAAATACCTTGATGATTGAATTGTTTGGTTAGAGTTGTGTAGACAACTCGATGATGTTTACAAGTTATTCTTAGAAAAATATAAGATAAGCATTCAATTTCCAATCACTATCAATGATTGTATTTGCTCTTCCTACCTTCATGTCAAGAATATTGAAAACTAAATGGAAAAAAACAATATGCACCCTTATGCCAAGAGAAGTGGTTTTGATCCTAGAGGAAATATTAAAAAATTAATTAGGCCATTATATAAATATTAGCCAAACTTGGAAGAATTTTGGGCTAATTGTGTAGATGAACATGAATTGAGAAGAAAATACTACTCTAGGTTGAGTACATATTAGATAAAGGCATTTGAAATAGGTAGAGTACCAAGCTTTGATGATGGAAAGGTACTAGACCTATCATACATTTTATAAAAAAAATTCTCAACCAATAGCCAAGATGAATTGGTCTTTTGTTGGAGTATAATTGCAATGAGTTTTAAAAGGCTAGAGAAAGTATCTAAAGAACCAAAGAAAGTTAAAGCTGGAATGACTCCCATGTAAGAGAAGGAGGTTGTTCCTTTGTAGATATTCATCCTTTCTCATATGATCTATGATGAAGAAAAATAACATGAATATCTAGATGAACATGTGTCTTTGGTAAGAAAGAGGTTAATATTCAAATTCAAAGCTAAAATAATTGAAGGCCAAGAAGGTAATTCCTACAATGCCACTACAATTATTTTTACTATTGAATCTCTTGTTCCCACTCATACTCCTCATCAACCATTTCAACCTATTACAGAAAATCTTCCTCCTATTCAACTAGATGCTTCACAACTCACACAATAACCTCTCCAAGATTCCCCTCATGAACCTCCCTTTGAAAATTATATAGAGAAATAATATCCTATTATTGAAAGAGAACTAGTTGTTGAGAAATATTATTCTCCTAGTACAATTCCTCTTTGAGGATAAAATATCACTCCTAAGGAATCTCTCACTCAAGAAGAGAAAGCTTATTCCCTTGAAAGAACTCGTTTATAAGAAAAGATACATTCACACCAAGAACAACATTTAGATTGGGAACCTTCACCATCAACATGCATCTCCTCTCTCCAAACCCTCACCTCAACCTTTGAGTAAAAATATGTTAGTTCAAGAAGAGACATATTAAAAATTGAATTTAATGGAGTACTTGTCTACCTAAGAAATAGAATAAAGTAAAGAAAAAGAGAAGTACAATATATTATAGGTGAATTTACTAATATTTATCTATTATTCAAACTTTGATCTCATTCCTAGAAAGTACTTGATTTATCTCTTCTATTAGTGTGGATACCCAAGGTACAATGATCGTATAAATTGCTACTTCCATTAGTGATTAGGAGGAAAAAGATATTCAAGCATCTAACTATCAAATCACAAAGGTTAATCTTGGGAAAAAAAATAAAGAAGTTGAGAAAGAAGGTGTTTGAACAATCACATCTACTATTTTGAAAAGTATGGATAAAGATGAAGAAATTGAGGATCAACTAAAGGCTTAAGAAAATTAAATAACAAGTTATTTTTAACACCTTGTTGGACTAGTTGACTCTTCTACATCCATACCATCTGCTCTTTCTACCTTGGGCAAACAAATTAGTAGTTGTAAATGAAATCAGAGATATTATTTAGGTAACCAAGGTATGGTTATATTATCTTCCTACTCAAGTAATAAAAACTATAAAATAATTTATCATGTTATATCATAATATCGATTATGGTATCATGTTATATCATAATGTTGATTATGGTATCATGTTATATCATAATATCGATTATTGATTCGAAAGAAAAAAGTGATGAAGAGTTATTAGTTTAGAAGATAATTTGCCAAAGCTCCATAAATCATTGAAAATGGAATTCTCCGCTTTAGTCTCATGTGATATTCATAATGAGGTTGATTTTGGGATCCCTCTTGAATGGTATAAATCAACCAAATGGAGAATGAAAATATTATGCGAGAAAAAATAAATTCATGAAGTTTAAAGCTTTGGGTAAGAATACATTATCAAATATTTAAGCTCTTATTGAATTAATCCATTGCTCCTTCAATGAATAACAATTGTATACTTAGTAAAGGAGGCTGTCAGACTTCATAATTCTATGGCATGGGAGGAGTATTCTCTCCTTCCCAATAATGTCAAGCTTTTATTACGAAAGGATGGCTTTGGTTGAGCTCGTAACTGAGATGTTCTTGCTATTATTTCCCATATTATCAACACACACTTTATGGGCGGTGTTTTGCCTAATTTTTATTTGTTGTTTGTTTCTCTTATGGGTTTTAGTTTGTTGTGATAGTGGAAATGGAGGGTTATCAGAGCATAATCAAACCTTTTTCCTATGAAAGATGGAGAAATAAGCCCAATATATGGAGAATTTTAGAACATGGGCATTTCACGCCCTTTTTGGAAAGGCTCCACGGCCATGATCCCAAGGCCTCTGTAGATTTGTCCACTACTGGCATGATAGAAGGTTACAGGTTAAGGGGATGGAGTTTGTGATTAATGATAAATTTATTGCTTCCATTATTGGGTTGTCGATGGATGGTCAAAAAAAATTCAATGAAAGAAAGAGTAACGATGACATCATGGACCAATTTTTTTAAAACAATGAATGGAAGAAGCTGATAAAAGCACCCTCATGCGATTACGAATGGACTTCACTAAAGCGGATTTGGGCGGATGTAGCCGAGGTCATTATGCGGTATGTTACCCTAGACAGTTGGTATACTGCCATTTTAGGTCACCATTTCACCCTGTTGAATCATTTCAAACATGGGTTATATGTTTCATTTCCTTTCTTTATTATATCTTCATTAGAAGTGTCGGTCTATGCTCGTTTGAAGAATATAAGCGCTCATGTTCTTCATGAGGGCCTCATACTACTCATAATGGAGCATGTGAGAGTTCATACTCCTACCAAGTCGGTTAAAGGAAATGAGAAGGCTATAAGTGAGGAATCACTCTCAACTGGTTTAGACACCAGTGTTGATGATGAAGCTGAGTGGAATGAGGAGGAGGAGGGTGGTTCTTCGTCCCCTGTGGAAACCTCCTCTAAAAAAGGAAGAAGGGGAATCTTAAGAGGAAGAGTGTTGCCAAGAAGCTAGTTTTGCAAGAGTCAGACTCCCATGGATCCCCTTTTGTTGGCAATGACATTGACATCACCTCTGGTGGCTCCCATTCCAAGGAGGATAATGTGCTTCATGGATAGGATTTTGGTGTGGTTGGTCGTAAGGAGAAGGTCATGCCTAATGATGCAGGGGTTAAGGTAGTAAAGGAAATACCCCATAGGGCATCTAGTCAAATTATAAAGCTAAAAAATTAGGTTACGAAAGGTGGTATGAAGGGTGACAAGGCTTTGGGTAAGAAGAAGAGTTTCGAGGATACTGCTATTAAAATTAATGATTCCCCTATTCAGCAGTCGCCCAGCGTGGAGTTGTCAGGTGAAAGGTCATTGCATAAAAATGAGGGGTGAATTTGAATCTTGGAAAGCCTGAGCACCTGAAGATTAACCCTCTCTCTGAAGATTTCTCATACTTGAATGATGATAATACATCAATTTTTAAGCTTTTGGATATGTCTCATTTAGGGGCAATGTTTACTTTTAAGCTTGCCAAGTGGATGCTACAAGAGTTTAATAAGGTAAATATTAAGATAAGGGGTTTGAAAGAGAATATGCAAAACTTGTTGAAGGGTTCTTCTTTAGATATTATGATTGAAAGATTGGTTGATTTAGAGTGCTCCTTTATGGATTTTAAGACCCCGTGTGAGAATTTTCTTTTCTAAAATGGAGACAAATATTAATGAAACAAATGTGGATATCAATAAATTGTTGCAAGTTACTCTTTGTTCGGTCAAGAATAGTGTGGAATCCCTTGAGGTCTTATTTGGTAAGATTAATCAGCTCAGGGAGGATCAATTATATTTTGTAGATATGTTGGAGAAAGATTGGTCTTCAAAGGGTAAGGGGAAGAAGGGCGGCAAAGATGAGGCAAAGGGCCCATTTATCAAAACTAGGGGAAACCTTAGGAAGACCTTTGAGGAAGTAAATAATAATTACTAGACATGGTCAATCTACATCGTAACCAAGAGATCGAGGTGGCTAACACCTTGAAGAATATGAAGTAATGTATTTTTCTGTGTTGTTTTCTTTTTCTATTTCGTTGTTGTTGGGTCATTGTTTTTTTGTTGTTGGTTTATTTTTGGCTTTTGTCGATGCTTCAATGATTTTCTCTTTGAGCATATTTACCTCTTTTGTGTTGTAAAGGGTTTCAGGTCCCTTCAAAACCTCTTTTTCCAATATAATCAAAACAATTGTATACTTAGTTAGCATTTTTATCATAGAGTTAGAAAAGATAATTAAACAGGGAACTACTGATTTAATAATTAATAATCTAATAAAGATGAAGAATTTGTTTAATAATTTCAAAGAGTATTTACTATCTTGAGATATTTTCATGTAAGATTTGCTAAATAGCAAACCCAAGATACAAATGATTAAAGGAAAGCAAATACATAAATAAGAGATGAGAAAGAATAAATTGTATTCCTCTCAAGAGAATGCAAAAGTTCTATGAACTTGAAAATTGGAATGAACGGTGTAAGATTAAAAAGGGAATGCCTTGGTTATATAGGTCAAAGGGAGAGATAGGATGCAACCAAATTATGACAAGTGTTGTCATCCTATGAGGTGTGACAACTTAGGTCATTAAAGCTCAACAACCTTATCCATATGTAAAGTTTTGATACGAGACATAAAGTGGATAAGTATTATAAAATTGTGACAAGTGTCAAGTAATCTTATGATATGAGACACAAAGTGATAAATATCCCATGTGGACCCTAAGTAAACTTAAGTAATAAGGTTTGAAAAGAACCTAAGTGGATAACTAGCTAGGAAATGAACTAGCTAGATAAAGTAACCCTTTCACACCAACACCCCCCTTAAGTGCAACTTACAGAGAAGAAGACAATGCAAAGATGGGTCCCAACTACTAAGCCTGATGAGGTACCCATGTACATAGAAATATCGCACAGATGGAGAAAAGGAGAAAACCCAATGGGATAAAACTCCTCCACAAAAGAGAGAAAAACAATAAAAATGTTCTCAATAGAATGTGAAGGACAAAACCCCATGTGAGAAAAAATTTCCCTGATAAGCTGTCATTAGGTCCTACTACTTTAGAATATAGGATTTCAATTAGTCGACCGGGCAGTGTCCAAGGCAGTTTGCAAAAGAAGATAATTCAGATAACTCATCTTAGATTTTTTGTTTTTTCTTTAAACTACTTAAATAAATTTTAGTCTCAGGCCATTTAACTTCTTATCTGGAAAATAATTTATTCTAGGAAAACTGGAAATATTTAAACTAGAAAGCATAAGATAACTAATTTAGAAAGCATCATAACTAAACTAGAAAGCATAGAGATAAGCAAACCAAATAACTGATAAACTACGGAAGTGGAAAAGCAAGTAAACAGACTATAAAACATTTTCTTAAATAGTAAAGGATTCTAACAACTACGAAGAATAACTCACACTAAAAACAATGGTGCTCTGAAACTTCAGACTCAACTCTTAATAGACTTAAATACTTCCTACTGAACAATTATTTATGTAACATCTTAAAACAACATAATAGTAAGTACTTATCTATTTAAACTAACTCCCCTCGAGTGGCTAGCTTGCGGTTCAACACTTCATTCTCAAATCACATAAACTATAGGTTCTGGAGTCCTTCCATTATAAACAGTTATCATCCATAGTTCAACAACTTAGCAATTGATAGAAGAAAGTTCTTTCATTCATCAGTATTCAAAAATCATATAAACAACATAACATTACTACTTAGTCTTATTAATCCATTTTGAAATTACATTCTTATAGAAAAAACTTATAACTAAATCCTAGATTCTAGATGGCGTGGATAGCCATTGAAAAAGTCTTTTAACAACTTTAACTAACTTCCATGTCTTTAAAACTCATAAACATAGAGAAGGCTCGAGACGAGCCATGAAGTTTTTGGTAACATAAATTAAATAGACAGTAACTAAATCTTTGGTTCATCAGCCTGAGATTCAGGAGGAGGTTCACAGCATCTATCTTTCATCATACTTAAGGTACATGTTGGCTCAACATTTTATAACAGCTGCTAGATGACCAATTATTCCCTACAAAAACACTCAAGTCAATCCATTAAACCTGTATTGGAAAATTTTCTCAATTGATCATAAGAAATAAAGTTTGCATAATTTTTCTTAAAGATAAGCAATTATTTCTCCTAAAGTTTAATAAATTGGCATAGACTTAGGATTTAACTTGTAAGAATAAGCTTTTCTGATTTTATTATGATGAGGTTATTTTTACCTCTTCATTTCCTCCCCCACCTAATTCCTAGCAGGTCCTCCTGCTCCATAGTTATAACCCTGAGTTTTATTCCACTCCTCATATATGGCACTGAGATCATGTTCCTCTCTTGCTATTGCATCAAAAGCTACAAGGTCATGGATGAACCCTCTGTGAAATATCACACTCTCTCTCCATTCATTAAAAATTCTATCATTCTGATCAGTTGAAATATTGAAAGTAGGAGGTGGATTAAGTAGCAAAGGAGGCCTGTATCTCATTCCCATCCATTTTGTCTTAAGGGTTCTCAAGATTTTGACTAAAGCATCAACTCTTCTAAAAGACCACCTGATATTAAGAGGGGAAATGACCTCTCTTTTCTTGAGGTAAGCAGGTAATGGAGTGAACCTCTCTTCACAAGCGTGCCATGCTTTCCCAATCAATTTCTGCCCATGATTCATAAAATTATTGTAACACTGCCTGAGGTTGTCGTCATACTTTTCTTTCATTTTGTCATTAATCAGGAGAGATGAAAAGGTATCTTTGAAACCTCCAGGCTTGGAATTTGGTGACCTTATTTGGAGACCTATTATCCTTTCTGCCTGTGCAAATTCTTTTGTACGCTCCTACCAATGAATTTGGTTTCTCATGGTAGACAACAGGGCTCTTAATTCTACTTCTCCAACAAACGGGTTGATAAAGAAATCAATATGATTCTCTAATAATAAATCATGCAAAAAGAACTCACAAATCAAATCTCGATCCTCAGGGGTTGACTCTACAAATATCATAACAAATTCTATGTCATTGGGTTCATAAGGCTAATCATTATAGATTCTGAATAATTTCCATCTTATCCACTGTTCGTTTAAAAACATGGAATACAATCTAGATGGCCTTCTACAGGTTAATAGACAATCAATTAATTGACATGCATCTTGTTTTCCTCTATATGCTTTGTGAAATGACTCCTTCAAGAGTACCAATTCCTTCTTCAGCCTGTAATTCTTAGTTTGAACATTTCTTAAGAAATAACATTTTTCCATCCATTTCATTAGCAATGGGGGAATGCGAACCTGGAACCAAACAGTTATAACTGGCTCAGTTTGAATTTCTTTTGATTCAATATTTGGTTTCACAGTGCATTCCGCCAAGTCTTGTTCCAGCTCTACAACTCTGCTGATGGAGGCATTTAATTCTTTAGTTCTTGTTTTCCTGTCTTCTTCAAAGGCTGTGAGCATAAGCACAAAGTTTTGCTTTATCCTTTCAATTTTTGTATTCTTTTTTGCAATGTCAACATTATAAGTTTTATGCTCATGACTCAATTCTCGTATTTGATCTTTCAACTTATAAATCATTGTGTCCTTTTCCTGTAATTGTAGTTTTAAACCCTGTATTTCTTGATTCCTTTTATTTATTATAGCAATATGCATCATCAATTCTTCTTTTTGCAATTCAACCTGTTCATTATTTTTATACAATTGTTTCTTTAGATTATCAATTTCTATTTTACATTTTTCTGTTTCTGCAGTGACATCCTTTGTTTCAACTTTCTCAATAATTCTATTAACAATAGGGGACAAATTACTTGGAATACCATCATCTCCTCCCTATTCTCTTCCCTGAATTTCTTTAGTGAAGACCTCCTCCACATATGCAGAGTGGGAAGGAATCTCTTCGACTGAATCTTCTTTTTCTAGAGGTATTTCCACTACATTAGCAGGCTCTGAAATCTCTACAGGCTCAAATGGCCACTTGGGCTTTTTCTTTTTTGAACTTCCCCCCATACCTTACGTTGGGGTTTCAGAGAATTCAGAGGCTAGGCACTTACTTCTTCTTAATGGAGGAAGACCTTGGAAGGTGACGGGTGTCCTATTTTTCCCTTTTCTTTTTCTTCTAGGGTTACTCAAATGAGAATAAACAAGCTCAACTTGCTCTGGAAAATCAGTGATTTTGAATTCATTATTCAAAAAGTTTGGCACTTCCTCACTAGGGGTGGTGGGATTAGGAGCTTTCAGAGTTGGAGAGCCCTTAGGGGAAATTGCTCCAGAAGGTGAAGAAATTCGGTGAGATGACTCCCCTGGTTCTATTGTCCTTCAGATTGAAGGCTTCTCAATTTTCTTTAAAAAAATTTCCCATTTGCCCTCGAATTTCTTGCAAAAATGGTACTTACAAATCAATTAAATTAATCCATGGTGTTTCAGTGGCCCTGACCCTATTTTATATCTTTCTATGGAAGAGTTTAGAGAGTCACACAAAAATTCAGGCAAATTTACCCTAAGAGCAGGGTTCTCTTTCCCATGACGCAAATGGAGCAACATTCAGAAAGTAGGTCCTACTACAATAGCTAGTTGACCTTCACAAGCAAAATATTTTATGGTCCAAGCAACGACAGTACCCCAGGGTTCTAGTATGGAGGTCCTCTGGAACCCTTTATTCTGTCCTCTGGTGCTAATTACTACCATGGGGTGAGGCTCTCCCTCTCTAACAAATAATTTAGACAATTTTTAGTACATTATCTGAGAGGTTTCTTCTATTTTAATACCTGAATTTTCTAACCCAGACAAACGGGAAATGATTTTCGGACTCACCTTGAAATGCTTTCCATGAAGTACTACTTCACCATTTGAGTAGTTTTCAACAAATAAGCTCATCAACTTTTCATCATATCCTCCGAATTTTCTGATAAAATCCAACCACCCTGCCTCTTCGAACAGTCTGGAGATGTTGCTTAATCCCAAAAAAATTTCAACGAAATTTGGCTCTGACTTCTTTTTACCACTCCCCATTCTCATATTTTCCCTCTTTGCAAAAGATTTCAATCACGGCTCAAAGATTTCACCCTTCACTTTTGAAAATATTGCCTCTGAAATCACTTATTTGTCTTGTTTGCAACTTACTATGCAACGATTTTCAATCTACATGGAGGCATGCGAAAGGATTTTCCATACAAGTAGTTGATCGAAGAAGTGGCACAAATTGCTAAATTGGGAGTGAATTTTGTGCCAATTAATTATTCTTTATTTGAAAATAACTACCTACTTAAAGCGAAAATTAATACTTACTTGCATTTTATGATCGTTCGAAGATCTCGTACCTTACAGATTTGACAGGATGATGGAAGGTATTGGTTGAGGTGATGACGGATTTATTGTGGCATGAATGTGGAATTTTATGGATGAAAAATCCATCAATGAGGACTACAATACTTGGAGGCTTTATGATAAAAAAAAAATAGATAGAACGACATGTGTACAAGATATGATGATGGAAGTGTCACGAAGTTTTGAAATTATGAAAAAGGTGGTGGAATGTGAATGAATAAGTTCCAGAGCACGTAATTTTCATTTGTGCTCAAAACTAGTTCAAGAGGTTTGTATTTGCGACGAAGAAGGCAGACAAGTTCCAGAGCATCAGTGAAAGATGCAATCGAGATGGTAGTGAAATGAAAGTTCTGGAGCATCGCTGAAAGATGCAGCCGGAGCAGCAACAAAATGAAGGTTCTGGAGCATCGCTGAAAGATGCAACCGGAGCAGCAATAGAATGAAGGTTCTGGAGCATCGCCGAAAGATGCAGTTGGAGCAGCAACAGAATGATTTTTCTGGAGCATCGCCGAAAGATGCAGCCAAAGCAGCAACGAGATGATTAAGAATTTTGGACTTCAAGAGCTTTGAACCTTAGTGCAGGAACACCTTTTTGACATGATGTGTTTTGTACAAGTTCCAGAGCATCAGGCGTAAGGACCGTCAAGTTCCGGAGTATCCGATATCAGGATCATAACGTTCTAGAGCATCTTTGGAGGGTACTCCGAAAGTTATTTTCCGTCTTGAAGAAGTCCTGCAAAATGGAACAAAAGTTAGCTAAGTCCAAAAAGAAGAAAAATTAATGAAGAGAAATATCTTGGCATACATGTCTTTTTATTACTCATTTTCTTTTCTTTTTTTTTATTTTTTATTTTTTAATTTTTTTTAAACAACATAGTTTTAGCATTTTTACCATATAGACTTTGCCTTGGCAAAGTCAACACATTGAACCTCGCCCTGCATTTACACCATTCTTGAGAATTCTTCCCTATTGACCGGCTTATGGTAGACACGTAAGCGGTGACCATTAACTAAGAGGGTTCATGTGTCACCATCGATTGGTTTCAACCGAACAGTTCCATTCGAGAAGACTTCAGAAATTTCATAAGGTCCCAACCAATGAGTCCTGAGCTTTCCCCTATGATCTTTGTACCTCGAATCGTATAGCAGGGCCCAGTCTCCATTATGGAAATCCCTCTCCCTAATATGTTTGTCGTGCCACTCTTTCTGTTGATGTTGAATTAGTTCAGTTTGATGGACAGCGTCTAGGCGAAGCTCATCCAATTCACTTAGTTGCAGAACTCGTTCAACTTGGGCTCGTTTTAAATCCAGACCTAGTTCCATAGTTGTTCATAGATTTTGTAGTTCAAATTCAATGGGAAGAAGAGGTTTCTTTCCAAAAATGAGCTCATAGGGACTAAATCCAGTCGTGGATTTCCAGGTTGTGTTGTATGCCCAAACAACTTTGGGGAGTTTCCTGGCCCAATCTTTTCTTCCTGAAGAAACTTTTTTTGTTAATATGTTTTCAAGCTCTTTATTAGTTACTTCCATTTGGCCTTTTGCTTGAGGGTGGTAAGGGGAGGACTTCCTATGGCTTACCTGAAAATGGTTGGTAAATGCCAAGAGCACTTTGGACATAAATTGGGGTCCCTGATCAGTAACAATAGTTCGAGGGGCTCCAAATCTAAGAAAGATTTTACTATAGAGGAAGTCTGTGACTTGCTCTTCCCTAGCTACTGGTAAGGCTTGAACTTCAGCCCATTTCGTCAGGTACTCAGTGCAAATCAATATATACTCTTTCCCTTGAGAGGAAGGATCTATGGGTCCGATAAAATCTAAACCCCATTTCTCGAATGGTTGAAGCACCACCTGTGGTAGTAAAGGCATTTCCAAAGAAGCAGTTGGTCTTCCTACTTTTTGACATTCATCACAACGATGAACATAGTTCTTAATATCCTTATGCATTGAGGGCCAATAGTATCTAGCACCTAAAATTTTATGGGACGTTCTCTTCGCAGAGTAGTGCCCTCCCGAAGGATCATCGTGACAGGACCTTAGAATGCTGTAGGTTTCATCCGCTCTCACACATCTTCTTAAGACCATATCAGGTCCACAACGAAATAACATTTCGTTTATCCATTTGAATGGGGCACTTTCCTTGATAAGTGGCTTCTTTTGTTTAGTCGTGAATCCCGGGGGTATCTCAAAAGCAGCTAAATAGTTAGCGATATCTGCGAACTAGGGTGATTTTATAGAAACTGCAAATAGAATCTCATCTGTAAGTTCATCCTATACAAGAGTACTATCACCCTCGTCATGTTTGATTCGTGACAGAAAATCTGCTACTATGTTATATTTCCCTGGTTTGTTAAGAATTGTAGCATTAAACTCTTGAAGGAGTAATAACCATCTCATAATTCGACCATTAACTATGGGTTTGTTCATTAGGTATTTTATAGTTGAATGGTCCGTATAAACTGTAACCTTATATCCCATACTATAGTGGCGAAATTTCTCAATGGCATGAACAACAACTAAGAATTCCTTTTCTATTGTTGTATAGTTTCTTTCTGCCGAAGTAATATTTTTATTGATAAAATATATGGCATATTTACCCCCATTCTCATCTTCTTGTCCCAGAACTGCACCAATGGCATCATTAGAAGCATCTGCATAAATATGGAAGGGAATACTCCAATTTGTTCTTCACAGAACAGGAGCAGAGATAAGCTTTTCCTTAATGGTTTCGAATGATAGCTGACAATCAGGCATCCAAACAAACTCTACTTCTTTCTGTAAAAGAAAGAACATAGGAGCTGCTATTTTACTGAAGCCTTCAATGAACCTTTTGTAGTAACCAGCATGTCCAAGAAAACTTTGAACATCTATTTGTGTTTGAGGGATAGTCAATTGTTGGATGACCTCAATTTTCTTGGGGTCAACCTTTATGCCTTCAAAGGAAATATGATGTTCCAAGACTATTCCCTGTTTTACCATTATTAAACATTTTTCATGGCTAAGAGATAGTCTATTTTCCTCACACACTTGTTGAACTTGGTCTAGGTTCTAAAGAGCTTCATCATATGTTGACCCATAGACTGTAAAGTCGTCCATATAGACCTCTTCATAGTCATTAACGAGTGCAACAAATATAGCAAGAATGACTCTCTGAAAAGTCGTTGGAACGTAACAAAGTCCAAAGGGAAGCACTCTGTATGCAAATGTGCCCCAAGGGCAGGTAAACGTAGTCTTGTCTTGGTCTTCTGGGGCAACCTGTATCTGATTGTAACCACTAAATCCATCTAGAAAGGAGAAATATTTCCTTCCAGCCAAGTTGTCCAGAACCTCGTCAACAAATGGTAGGGGAAAATAATCTCAATGAGTGGCTTTGTTGAGTTCTTTATAGTTTACACAAATTCTCCACTTCCCATTTTTCTGTGGCACGACCACCATAGGTGATACCCACTTACTATCAGAGATAGGATAAATAAATCCTGCACGGTGGAGTTTCTCAATTTCAATTTTGACCAGATCCTTTAATGCAGGATTGAGTCTCCTTTGAGGCTGGCGAACAGGCCTTATACTGGCGTCAGTATAGATGTGATGAGTACAAACACTTGGGTGAATTCCCCTCATGTCCGTATAATCCCAATAAAAATATTTAGACCTTTTTACCAACACATTGAATAACTTATCCTCTTGTGTTTCTGTCAGCCAGCTATTGATGTTCAAAGTTTTCCCTGGTAATAGCATGATCAATTTTGTCCCAGGATGGACCAAAGTGACTGTATAGATTGGTCGTAACAAGGTATTGAGAGGACATCTATGAGGTATAATTTGGTGAAACCTTGTGATATCCTCAAAGAAATGACTTGTTTTGGGAATCATGTTTGCTAAACGATAAGGCATTCCCATCGTAGCATAGCTTTGCTCCATTTCGCTTATATCAATTGGTTGCCCAAAAATTCTTGGAGCATCCATCATTTCTTCTTCATTCGGGGTTATAGCAAGGCGTGCTACATCGCTTACTAATTCTTCCTCCAATTCTTCTCCGTGTTGTTTAATTACTACCATGGCTAGCGAGGCCAAACTATCTTAACCGCTAGATTCTTCTGGTTCATCAACCCAAACCTTTTTATGCTCAATTGATTTAGTAGGGGGATATACGAACAAACGTTTACTGTCTTGACCATGCAAAATGGTCATTCCCCCTTCCCTGCAATCAATCTTAGCAACAACCGTGGCCAACCATGGTCTCCCAAGAATTATTGGATAACTATCTTTAGGTGTAAGCGACTGGATTACCTGGAAGTCGACTGGATATTCCCATCCATCAAATTTGACAAGAATGTTTTTAATGACACCCTTTGGGATGGCTATAGACTGATTTTCCATTTGTAAGACTGTGGTTGTAGGACGTAAATCAATTAGTCCTAACTTTTCCATTACATCCACAGTGATCACGTTAATAGCTGCCCCAAGATCCACTAGTGCCTTTGGTATTGCTATCTCGTTGATTGTAATAGTTATAAGTAGACTCCCGTGATCATTGTATTTTGGAGCAATAGTCTTTCCAGACATAAAATCAACTAAATAACCATCAATATGAACGGTATTTATTTTTTTGGCTTCCTACCTGGCGTTTTAATACATAGTTGTTTGATTAACTGGTTTAACTCAGGAATTTGCTTTATTGCTTGCAATAGAGGAACCTCAATTTGCAATTGCTTAATCTCCTGAATTAATGCAGTTTCAGATGCCATAGTCACTTCTGGAGTATCTTCCGGAGTCATTAACTTTAAACGTTCTGGATATGGTGCCATTGTTTTCTCTTTTGGAATGGACTCCTCCTTATATTGACTCAAGGATTGACCTTCCTCCTCCCGAGACAAATCAGCAGCTCCTGCTGCTGAGAAAGGCTCTTTATCCTTGGTGGAAGTGTCCTGATTAGGTAATTTGTGTATTAGTGGAATTTTAGGCTCAAGTTCCTCTACTATCTCTTCAATAGTTGGGGGTTGAAGAGTTCTACTAGAGCGCAACTGTACATTTCTGAAATGTATCGCATTCAGTCCTGTAACATTTTCATGTTCGGTAGAGTAGACTGGCGTATTTTGGTGATTATTCTTAGGATTGGGGAGCGGTTGCATTGGAAGCTTAGGTTGGTTCACCTGCTCATTCCGAGGAAGGTTTTGAGCCAGAGGTAACAAATTTTGTCCCTGATTCCATTGGGGGGTAGCATGTTGTTGGTACCATTGTTGTTGTGGTTGGTTCGACCACTGCTGATTTCCCCATTCAGGGGACCCCCAGTAAGGAGTTCCCCAGTTAGGTTGCGCGGTAGGTGACTGATTCCAAGATGGGGTCCATTGATTATGAACCCAGTTATTTTGTGGTCTCCATGCATGATTGGAATTCTGTCCATAAGAGAAGTTACCTCCTTGATGTTGGTTTAACGCGTTTATCTCCTCTTCAACCTGAATAGTTTTTTTCTTGGCATTCTTAATATCAGAGAGAAGCTCACACTATTTTGTAGGATGGTTTTGCTCACAAAGTTGATAAATATTGACTTTATCTAAAGGACACTCTCGCAACAGGTGTTTGTTTTGACACCTGGGACAATAGATTGACAAGGTCTCTGGGTTGCAAGTTTTAGCTTGTATTCCATCTAAAGTAGTGTTTAACTGAACAAGAATGTCGGTTTTCAGATTTGTTATTTCTTCGCAGAGCTTACCTATCTCATTAGATCCTTTAAAAAGATTAGTTTTACGGATTCCTCCCCGAGTACAGGAGAAATTCTGACATAACTCACATATTTCCGCAAGGTTCAGTTGAGACACGTTACCCTTCCCCATTAGATCAAGACTTCTTCTAGCGTCGTCGTCAAGTCCCTTAAGAAAAATTGTTTTGAGAATCTCGACACTAATGGCCTCTTCTCCACATCTTTTAGAGAGGAAAAGGAACCTATCAGGATAATCCTCTAAACTCTCATCCTCGTTTTGTCTTAGTTTAAACAACTCTTCCTTTCGGTCACTCACCCTACAGTAAATTTGGTATTTTTGTAAGAAAACATTCTCCATTTCCCCCCAGGATGTTATACTACCAGAACCCAATCCCATAAACCAGCGCATCGCTAAATCCTTTAGAGTAGAAGGAAAAAGCTTAAGCTTGTGGTTATCATTTTTATAGTCATATGTTTGACATAAGACCTTAAATTCAAAGAGAAATTGGTCTGGGTCTTCCGAGGACAAGCCACGAAAGGTTGGAAGGAAAGCTGAGGAAATGTTCTTCATCGCAGTATCATCATTTGCATCCAAGGTAATAGGATAAGTAAATGTTCTAGGAGGGCGTTGAGGTTCATTGTGGTTAGGTTCAACTCTATGATCTCCCATGATGTTCAAAGAAGTTTGTTCCTCAAAGATAATTTCCTCTATAATTGGTTGGTCTGCAAGTTGCTTAATAGGTAAATAGTGGAAAGCCTCAGGTGGAATAGGCTCAAATAATTCTTCAGAAGTGTGGTCGTCTGAGCCTTGGGCTTCCCTAAGTATGATTGGTACATATTTTGGGGGGGTCTTTGGTATAAATCGTCTGTGAGGGCCTCTTTTCCTGACCATGCAGAAGAGGAAGCCGACGACAGAATTTTTGGCATAAAATGAGGTATCAAAAACTGTCTCCTAGTAACACTTAAGCACAAAGGCTATTTTAATCCCCGACAACGGCACCAAAAAGTGATAGGTTGTCATTAGGTCCTACTACTTTAGAATATAGAATGTCAATTAGTCGACTGGGCAGTGTCCAAGGCAGTTTGCAAAAGAAGATAATTCAGATAACTCATCTTCGATTTTCTATTTTTCTTTAAACTACTGAAATCAATTTTAGTCTAAGGCCGTTTAACTTCTTATCTGGAAAACAATTTATTCTAGGAAAATTGGAAATATTTAAACTAGAAAGCATAAGATAACTAATTTAGAAAGCATCATAATTAAACTAGAAAGCATAGAGATAAGCAAACCGAATAACTGATAAACTACAGAAGTGGAAAAGCAAGTAAACAGACTATAAAACATTTTCTTAAACAGTAAAAGATTCTAACAACTACGAAGAATAACTCACACTAAAAACAATGGTGCTCCGGAACTTCAGACTCAACTCTTAACAGACTTAAATACTTCCTACTGAACAATTATTTATGTAACAACTTAAAACAACATAATAGTAAGTACTTATCTATTTAAACCAACTCCCCTTGAGTGGCCAACTTGCGGGTCAACACTTCGTTTTCAAATCACATAAACTATAGGTTATGGAGTCCTTCCATTATAAACAGTTATCATCCATAGTTCAACAACTTAGCAATTGATAGAAGAAAGTTCTTTCATTCATCAGTATTCAAAAATCATATAAACAACATAACGTTACTACTCAGTCTTATTCATCCATTTTGAAATTACATTCTTATAGAAAAACTTATAACTAAATCCTAGATTCTAGATGGCGTGGATAGCCATTGAAAAAGTCTTTTAACAACTTTAACTAACTTCCATGTCTTTAAAACTCATAAACATAGAGAAGGTTCGAGACGAGCCATGAAGTTTTTGGTAACATAAATTAAATAGACAGTAACTAAATCTTCAGTTCATCGGCCTGAGATTCAGGAGGAGGTTTGCAACATCTATCTTTCATCATACTTAAGGCACGTGCTGGCTCAACGTTTTGTAACAGCTGCTAGATGACCGATTATTCCCTACAAAAACACTCAAGTCAATCCATTAAACCTGTATTGGCAAATTTCCTCAATTGATCATAAGAAATAAAGTTTGCATAATTTTCCTTAAAGATAAGCAATTATTTCTCCTAAAGTTTAATAAATTGGCATAGACTTAGGATTGAACTTGTAAGAATAAGCTTTTCTGATTTTATTATGATGAGGTTATTTTTACCTCATCATCCCCCATAAGAGAGAATGAATAGAGAAGGTGAAGTGAACCCCCCTAAATATACAATATCCTACGCTAATGGTGGATGCTTGACATAGAACTCTGAAGATGGTCCAAGATCGTTGAACAACATTCCTCCCCTTAGGAAGAAAATGATACGTGCAGGATATATTCTCATTCTTGGAAGGAATAAGTCTATGGAATTAGTTTAAATGTCACAATGTCAAGAGTCCCAATCTTAACTGAAGAAGGTGACAATGTAGAACAATGCGAAGACTAATGTAGATCATCAACCAAAGATGATGGTAATCCTCCAAATGATACTCTAAAGGATGTCAAATGATGACAAGCACTGATATAAAGAATCAGGTACCAAAGAAGAAGATATCAACATGAATGGAGATCAAATTGAAACTATCAACTCATGAGTATTTGTAGAATCTATCACCGTGAAAGCATATAAATGTGAAGATGGAGCAAGAGGGTCTTAATGTACCCATTTACAAATAGATGGGAAAGGAGAAATCCCATTGGGAATAAAACTCCTAACCATTGATGTCCAAACTTTAAAAGATAGATGAAGAAGTATTTGTTGATGAAGAACTACAAATGAATCCCACACTGCAACAAAATAAGCTTAGAATCAAAGAGACCAGTGCATGAGTATCAGTTGGATACTCTCAAATGCTCAAAATTATAGATTTGATACATAGTTTGTATGAGTGTCACTAATTTTGGACACGTCTCAACTAAATATTAGTTGAAAATGCAGGTACCGAGTCTTTAAATTTAGAACCCGACCCTCTGAATACAAGGAGAATGCTTCCATAACAAGAGTGTTTATATGTTATCTAGTCCATCACACCAAAATGCATGGGTAATAGTCACTGCATTCGCTATGTATATAGAAACTAACACTTGATACATAGATCAATCTTAAGAGGCTTGAATATGAGATATTTGGTAGATTACATTGAAGTGACAAGATTTTGGCACTTTATTTTAGTGCATTTACAATGTATTTTACATACAGGAGTTATTTGGACAACATCAGTAATGTAAATCTGGAAACTTTGATGAAGAAAACAAGCATGAAATCAATTTTGAAGTTGACAACTAGATGTGACAGTTAAATATGCCTTCCAATTGGGATATCATAATGTCAAGAACAACTGGCTCCTATTGGTTGTCGGATGGAGGAATGCCAAGAATGGTGTAATACAAAGCTTGATGGTCAATCAAAAAAAAAAGTTTTCCAATTTTACTTATTAATTAAAAATTTGTTTTAAAAAAAAAACTTAATTAAAAATTTAATAAAAAAGCGTTAATAAAAAACTTTATTAAAAATATTAATAATTTTAAAAAAAATTAAAACTTTATTAAAAATAAATTAACAAAATTTTATTTAAAAAACTTTAATAAAATTATTAAAGAAAACATTTTAAAGTTTTATTTAATTAAAAGTATAATTAAAAACCATATTTAAAAATCTTTAATAAAACATATTTAAAAAAGCTTTATTTAAAAAGTTTTAATTAAAAAAATACTTTATTAAAAAACTTTTTTAAAGCTTTATAATAAAAGTTTTTGAAACTTTATAATAAAGTAAATAAAGTAGGGGATCGTAGCCACCTCCACACCCCACATGGCAAATAAAGGTGTGAATTCCCATGGGTGTGCATCTTTATGGGGTGTGAGACTCTATGTGGGTACTTGTATATCTATAGTTTTTTTTAATATATATATTTTTTGCTTTTGTTTTTAAATAATGATAAAAAAATTGGATTAAAAATAATAATAATTAAAAAAAAAACAAAAATCAACTAAAATTAACAAATTAATAGTCAATTTTATTTTATCCAAGCTTTCTGAATACGATGGCAGGGTTGGATTTGATCCAGAATGCTCTGAAATGGTAGTTCCTTGCTAGATTTGCAATGAACCTTCCGCTTCAAATTCTTGCAAATTTGACCTCCAGTGTTTGATTCAAACAAAATAAAAGGTAGATTTGACTTTCTCAGTTGTTCTGGACTTTATGGTGAGCTCAGAATGTCTTTAGGAAGCTTTAGAAAACCTGCAACTAACAAATCAATGTATGAACCCCCCTAAAAAATGATATTTTCTCCACACTTTTTTGATTCTCCAGATCATCCAAGGATGTAAGAGAAAAACATACTTAGTGCTTTGAAAAATAACTCCACACTCTCAGATTTCCTAAAATATTGCTAATCCACAACTGATTTTTGCTTTGATACCATATAAGATTTCTTAAATAACATACCCAAGATACAAATGACTGAAGGAAAGCAAATACATAAGTAAGAAAGTGAGAAAGAATAAATTGTATTCCTTTCAAGAGAATGCAAAGCTTCTATGAGCTTGAGAATTGGAATGAATGGTGTAAGATTACAAAGGGAATGTCTTGGTTATATAGGCCAAGGGGAGAGATAAGATGTAACCAAATTATGGCAAGTGTTGTCATCCTATGAGGTGTGACAACTCAGGTCATTAAAGTTCAACAACCTTATCCCTATGTAAAGTTAAGCTAGTGTGAAGAGGACTTAAGTGGAGAACTAGATAGGAAAAGAACTAGTTAGATAAAGTACCCCTTTCACACTAACAATTCACTTTTAATAATTACATGGGCCAAATCTAAATTTGGTAAAAAGTTTTAGATAGTTTACAATAATTCTTACAAGGAGATGAAATTGAAGAAAAAGAAAGGTCCCAAATTGAAAGCAACAATGAAAAAGAGATCTAAACACAAATGAAGATAACATATATAGACATTTCAAATTTCAACTTGAATATAATGAACAAATGATTGACAATACTTTTGTTTTTGGGGAGTTTAATTTTTAATCACTGAATTTATGAATTTAAGTTTTGGGGGTATGTTTAGTGCTTTTTATTTATTATTATAATTTTTTCGAGAGGGAGTTATGGAGTTTTAGAAAAGTTGTAAGTATGACTTTTTAGAAAATTTTGTAAGCTATAAGGAGACTAAAAGACTGTATTTAAAAATTTAAGAAATAATAACTACTCAAATAACAACTTTGTGTCTCATTTGGTGTTTGTGGTTGTATATTTTTTTATGTTGGATCCAACTATTATAATGTGGAATTCTCTTTATAGCTTATATATTTATCTATCTAGTTTCAAAGTACTTTATTTGTATGGGGTTAATCAAATTATGACTTTTATTTGATAAAATTTGCACCTCCTTTTCCTTCTTCACATTTTAAAACCATTTTCAACCATCATATAAAAATCATAAAAACTCTCAAATGCCAATACTATAAAAAAAATAATAGTATATATGGGATTATGGCCTCACCATCTTGAGGAGGGGTTTTTACCCAAATAACTATTGGGATTTGGAAAATTACCAATTTATTTGCCAACAATTCTACATGGGTTTAATTTCATAGTTTAAATTATATTGTTATTTTATCTTAATTTCCTTAGCTTGCCACAACCATCCCAAAGAGAATGGTATTTGGGTATGCTTCATTACAAATACTAAGTGCTTGACTACATCTTGTGTGATGATACTATTTTGGTTATTAATTTGTATGAGGGCATGCATTGGTTATTTTTTTATCCAACAATTTGTATAGAATTGATGCTCACATTCCTCTAAATTATCAATTATTATGACACTAGTATCAAAATATTGCGCCTACTAATCAATATCCTTAGCTTTCATGGGATTTTATGAACTCTACACAATAAATATTATTATTACAACATCCAACATCACTATATGAGTTAGTGTGGTGACAATGGCACTATTTATCACCTTATTATTCATTATTTCCCTTCCTTATTTGGTGTGGATGGTGTTAAGGCCTTAACATTTGTTATAGATGATTTTGAATTATGTTGTTGGCTTTATGTGGGGATAATTTGCTTCTTTGCATAGGGATTTAGAGTGGATTCATGTGTGAATAAAAATTCTACTTGATTTTTCCCATAGCTTTAATTTTGTATGGGTTATTAAATGATTCTTATTTTTAATGAATTCAAGAACACCATCTTTACATGAATATAAGGTGATAAATTGTCAATGTATTCAGGCACTTCGTGTTTCTTAAGAGTCTTATAGTGTAGGAATGTAGATAAATTATGGAATTCAATGGTATAATATTTAGATGATTTCTCATCACAACTATTAAAACTTAGTGTACTCATCCTTATATTGTTTAAGGGAGCACTACTATTCCTCCTTTAAATTATCAACAAAGAAATACCACATCTAAATTGGATCATGGTCCATCTTGTACTGTTTGCCACCAATGGGACAATAAAGTGGACACTTTTAGTATTATAATATTTTTTGTATCACTAAAGTTATTGACAAAGAAATACACTTTTATTTTTTGTACCTAGTTATTCATTTTTATGACATTAATTTTACCTTTGAATATTGGGATGTCCAAGTTTACTTGCACTTAATAAGGATTTTAGTGTTAAGCAAAAATATGCTACTTTTTGTATTGTAGCATTGGTCCATGTTGACATGAGTTCACAGGTTTGTCCCAAGAGCTCCTAATATTGTGTCTCAAGGGTATTGTTGATCATTTCACAAACATATATAGGTATTTCTAATGTTCTCTTCCTATTTTCCATCTTGCTCTTAATGTAATATTGCTTTGGATGCTTAGAAGTTGAACCAAGTGGGAAACATTCCTTTTTTGTTGTGTGCACATTTGTATGAGCATGTGAAAAATACTACTCTAATACCAATGATTTAGATGCGGGGTTTCTTGAAGGACAACCTTATCTCAATGAAAAAATAAATTTATAGTTTATGCATAGAAACAAATTAATTTGACACAATTGAATATGTGAAAACCTTTTTGTAATAATGTTCTACTTCACTTTAGTTACAAAAATGATAGGGCACATGATACATTAAAATTTGTAAAGGCAAGGAATGAACATTCATGTGACCAAAATGGGGTAATGAACTTGTTTGCATACACTATAGAGTTATCTACCTTCATTCCTTAATGCGAAGGAGAGAATGAATATGTGTCAAATACCATTATAAATAAAAAGAAGAAGATAAAATTATTCATGCTCCTAAACAATTTAATCTCTTGATTTTTAGATAATTGAGATTCATAATAGCTAGAATTTCACTCTTATGATATAAGAAGTCTATTAAAGACATCATGCATATAATGAATTATTGATTATGTGAGATGAGATGTGAATCTATATTGATTCACACCCTACGAAATGATTAATTGCATGCAAAGAATGTGTGTTTTTGTCAATGAGGGTGGAAGGATAGCAAGTCATATACAAGGTTTCCTAAGGCTTGTTGATTGCATATAAATCATTCAAGCATCAAAAATTTGATTCACCTTATTCCTTTTAAGGAGGAGTTGGTATTTTTGGATAACCATTAATAAATAAGAATAATTGATTTATTGGAGTGGATTTTTTTGGAACATTTTCCATGTTTTGTAGTTAGTTTAGCCTTTCTAACATTACCACATAAGATAAAAAAACATATTTGATATGTTTTACCTGGGATAAAAGTGTATAATCATACTTTATAAGCTATAAACTCATTAAAATTTTGGTCTTCATAGGATTCTAATTTTCCATCCATCATCTAAGTAATGGAACTAATCAGCCAACCCTACAACAAGTCTTTATAAATAAATTAATATCAACATCTTCGTGCTGGACATTGATAGTTTCAAATTTATTTAAAAAGGCTAGTAAATTCTCATCCAGGTGTTATGATGAATGTCTAGATAAATTTGGAAATCCCTTCTTAAACCTATGTGTAATATCATCAAGTTGTTTGAAAGTAAGGGGATAAATGTAGTTCACTTAGCAAAATGGTCAATTTTGATCCATAATTTAAATATTTAATACAAAATGAACTAGAGACACAATGAGACCATGAATAGGTATATTACCTTCTTGTTATGATCTAGATGGTCTAAGTTTACCAAAAAAATAAAATTGTTATTTCTTTTTTTGATAGGTAATTTATAGTCAAGGGGACTGTTCCCCTTATATTTATCAAAAATATAAAGTTTACATTTCTTCCTATTAAATCACCACTTTCCAGGGCAATTAGCCTTCAAAATTGTAAGTCGTACATTTTGTTTTATTTTTTCTATCTATATAATACTTGCTCCATATTGACAACAAAATTGGACTTTTCTACCTTTACTACATCCAAGCAGAGCTATATAAACCTACAATTATTTCATATTCCTATTCAAGAATATGTCAACCAATAGTTTTCTTGCTTATATTCCTAAAGCCATTCAAGGCCCTCATCATGCTTCATACCAAAGATCTTTTAAAAAAAATTGTGCACTATTTATGACATACTATTGACGGCGAGGTAAGTTGGAGTGCATGAAGGTGAAAAGAAATGTGAACCTTTCCACCTCCATCCCTTAGACCTTCAATTTGAAAAAAAAAAAACATGAGAGTGGATCCCTCTTCTAGCCCCTACTATCAGCTAAACATCCTCCAAGTCACTCAGGAATTGCTTCTTGATGAACCTTTTACATAATACCCATATCACATCCATTGATTCTCCCAAATCTAAGAGAGAGGGAAAAAACATTGAAGATATATCTATATTTACCCTATGCTTGTGATCCATTAATATTAAGGCCTCTCCAAAAATCCCTTTGATAGCATGTAGGATCAACCTATGGTGGGTTTTGAACACACATTTAAGCCTCTTGTCTATTATTTCACCAAGAAAAGCCATTTATCTTCGTGAGCTAGTGAGATGGATTGGAGTGTCCATACCTCCCATTCTTAAGCTTACACATGTTTCTCTATAATACCAAAAAATATAACCATTTCATATTTTTAAGCACCTTACTCTATTTTGCACACACAAGTATTAATGAGAATGAATGTACCTTCATGATTTTGTCCATGGCTATTTGAAAAATCTACATTGGTTAATCAATGAATGATTAACATGAGTGTTATAGTTGATCACCTATTGATGTAATGATACTCTTCTCCTTATGACTTGACATGATATCCAAGTGATCTATCTTGTCAGCCACCAGGTTGATGAGTGTATCAATTGCTGAGTTGGCATCATATATAAACCAAGACATGGTTTATTATGTAATCATTCAACTCACAATAATGTCTATTTCTATTTCTACTACCACTCTAAACTTAAAACCATGCATTGATTTTTTTCTTATCGTATTAACCATGATTAAGGAATCTACCTCAATTTTGATTTTATCTAATTTGAACTTTATACATAATTACAATCATGTTATTAGATCGTACAACTCAACCTCGTTATAAGTGGCATTTGGAAATATTTTTGATATGGTGTCAATTGTCTTTCCTTTCCAATCTTGGATATTACAACCTACACCTGTTCTACTCGGGTTACCCCTTGAGGTTCTATTGAAGTTTAGTTTGAACCAACCATGCTATGGTGGTTTCCATTTGGCATCTTTTCAATTTCTCTTGGATTGAACTCTGCCAACCCCTTTAACAGGGGAAAAAATAGTTGTTATTTCACATCTCAATCACCTATAGTTAAAGTTTAGACTCTTTTGAAATTTTAAGTAAAATAGAAATTTACATTCAATATGAGTAGAATGCCTAAATATTTTCTTTGAAAATTCATAGTTAATAAGAGTAGAATATATTAATACTTTATTGGATAGAGCATGTTAGTGTTATTATTGTTGTGTTTATGTAGAGTGAATAACATGGATTATTGGTACAATGGGAGGAGCATAAAGTCCAAAAAAATTAATGATTTTTTTATACTTCTAATTTTTTCCCTCAAAATTCTTCTTATCACCTTGTTATCATTCACTACCTTTGTTTCAAGCAGAAGGAATCCTCTTTTATCCAATTTCAGGTAATATGCATGTGTATTGATTTATTGATAATATTAAGTTTTTCTATGGGGATTATCCTTTATATATGGTCAAGTAAGCCTCCTACATACATAATCATTATCTCATGCTCCACTAAGTCTCTCCCAAGTTATACATACATCTTCCTAAATTCACTAACATATATTATTATTGAAGGGGTAAACTCTTTTGACCGGAGCTATGAACCGGAATACAACCATTCAACAATACCACCCCAATGGGATTTGAACCTTGGTGGCAAGAACAACAATGCCACCCTAAATTCACTAACATAAACATGTACACTTTGTTCTTATTTCATATGATATCATTGTAGCACCCCTCTGTTTTGGTCTTTTGATCAGATAGTGTGTCTTTGTTATGCTTTATTTTATGTTAGTACTTTGACTATGATAGACTATGATGCTTTGTTATTATTTGATCGCTAACTTTAGAGTGATGTGGATTTTATATTATGATGTGATGGTACCTTATTTTGGTGTTATTATTATGACATGCTTTTGATTAGTAAAATGGTTATTTGAATTAATATTTTTATATGCTCATGAGTAGTTTATTGATGTTAGATTCATCAGTTTGTTGTGACATTGTATTGGTGAAGGGAACAAAATTGCATCACTCGCTTGCGAGTGCCCTGCGATTCTCTCTTCACGGTGTGTTTTATTATGAGATATATATTCATGTTCGATAGATGCTCTATTTGTAGGTTTGTAGGTGCAGGACATCGACTCCACTTGATTTCACAAGTTTGAGCGTGTCCATTGCCTAATAATATTGTTGATTGGGAGATAGTAGATAGGTTTCCCTTGTCAAGCCACCACCCTAGTCATAGCGTGTCGTCGGTTTTAGTTGGTTATGTTTGTTATAATGTTGTTCCATTTTGCCTTGATATTATTTAAGTAAAATATTTTAGTTGATTATTTAATTAATCTTTTTTATTATGTTAGAAGATTGTAATTTAATTTAATTAATTAATTTATTCTATTTGGTAAAATAATTTAATCCTAGGACTAAATTTATTTTATTAATTAATTAAATTAGTTGGATTAAATTTAAATTAGAAATGATATGTATTTTTTGAAATTATTAAAATGTTTTTATTTCTAGAAATATCTAGAGGGATTGGTGTTAATTGATTTTGAAAGATATTTTATTTTCAACATGTGTTTGGAAAAATTAATGACGGTTGTTGGGAAAAATGTTTTCACAGAGAGAATAATGGTTGTAACCATGAGAGGAAGGAAGTTACTTCATGATAGAGTGGGGAAGATATTTGGCGGGAGAGGTTGCTTAAAAAATGGAGTTTTGTTATTGTATTGGGGTTGTTGAAATTTTGGAAAAAGACAGTCTCGAGAAAATTCTTTGTGCTCTGGAATTTGTTTTGTTTCTGGAGGAAGCTCTGGTTGTTCTGGAAGAAGCTTGGTTCTATGGAAGAGGCTCTACTCTAATCCACATCCCCTCAAGCATTGGAATTCAGGTTCCTCTATTATTCTAGTTAATTTCATTTTGGAAAAGTTTCTTAGATTAAATTGATGTCTGGAAAAAGATTGCTTGTGCAAACTATGAAGCTTTTGAGTTTTTGTTAAATTGAAAAAAATTGTCGTGTCTGAAACTTTCCATGAAATCTTCTGTTGAAATTATTGGAAGTATTAATTGGGATTGTTGTAAACAATGAAGAACCCAAAAGAAAAACATTAGGGATCTGGAAAAATCTCTGTTGGGAAGAAATTAATTTATTTTGTAGAAATTCTTGGTAGAAAACCTCTCGGGAAATTTTGGGTAAAAGTTATCTGTAGAGAAATATTGCTCCATTTTCCTATTGGATTTGTTTTCTGTAGAAAATTATTGCTTCCTTTATTTGTTTGTCTGAAGAAAATATAGAAAAAACCTTTGTGTTGATATTGGGAAATCTTCTGTTGAAATTGTAAAAACTTCTTGTAGATAGCTATTTTTGAGAATTATTTCCCCAATTGAACTATCTTGTGGATGAATTTATATATATATTTATCTATGTACATATATATAGATATTTCAATATATATATATATATATATATATGTATATATATATACATATACATATATGTATATATATATATATATACATATATGTATATGTATATATATATACATATATGTATATATATATACACATATATGTATATATATATGTGTATATATATATATATACACACATATATATATATATGTATATACATATACATATATACATATACAAATACATATATACAGATATATTATATATTCAATGAAATCCCTGTTGAAATTTTAGTTAAATTCATATTGAAGAGTTTCCTGGTAAATCCGTATGCGACATATATTTTATCGCAGTCTTTTAAAAAATATATATTTATAAAGGTATAGTTGGGGGTGTTATGGTACCCACAACCGACCCCTGTTGGGGAGGGGTCAGCGTTGTGGGACAGCGTTGGGCGCTGCCCACAGGCCGCGCCCTCCCCACCATGGGGGAGGTTCGACTATGGAGACACAACCACTCCCCATATATTCATGCAAACCTGCAATTTAAGTTTCGTCTGCCTTATTAAAGTTATATTCGATTTCAGAATTTCGTTGTATTTAATTTTAATATATAATATATATATTATATATATATGGTTATTTTATATATATATATATTTATTTATATATTAGATATTGTTTTATTATGTTTTTGAAAAAAACAAAAGTATTTTTGTTTAAATATTTTTAATATATATATAATGTATATACATTGGTATATATATATTTTTAAAATGATTTATTTTTATATAGGTGCATGCACTATATGCACAGATAGAAGATTTGAATGAAATAATCTTTAAGTATAAATTTATATTTTTGTTAAAAGTAATGGAGGAATTGAAGTGTCAGATAGATTAAATTTCCTTCTCTGTCTAAAAAAGGGATTTTATTAAATTAGTTATTTGGGGCAATATTTTACTAAAGGAAATTGGATTTAGGAAATCCGAAAGATAGATTTATTTTTTGATTAAATTGCCCTTTGAAATGTAATTTTCTTCTATTTTCGTTTTGGGAGAAAATTGTTTAGAAGCATTAGTAAGACTTCCAATTATGTTATTAGATTTGGGGGTTGTTGCATTTTATTGTCAGCCTTTTTGGATTTCCCTTGGGTAGTGCGTATAGTCATTTTTCAGTAAATCACCTGGTTACCACGAACGGGGATGTGATGTCATTTATCTTTGGATGGGGATTTAATATCCATAAGTGTGCATTAGTTACCTTTGGGTTGTGGATTTGTTCCAAGTGTTGTCTTAGGGGAGTGGCTTTCAATGAGGGCCGACACACAAAGTAGTGCCAGGGTAACTCATTGGGAGTTAGTTAATCCAGTGAAAATGTAAATTAATGTATTAGGGGAATGCGTAGATCTTAACACTTAACAAGAGTAATTGCGCCTCGCTCATGGACTCAAGAGCTTGTATAGAATTGGGATGAGACAAAAAGACCTGGAATGGCAAGATCGTTATCTTGTCTCTACAAAAGATAATTGATTCCGCATTGGATTGCATGTGGGGCCGGGGGTCGTGAGAGGCTACCAGGGTAACCCAAGATGGGGGCTGGGGCCTAGGAAGATTCGCCAGGGTAACCCATGCAACTTTGTGATGACACTCCTCCCAAGTCAGTAGTATGTTAGGTTCAGTGATTCAATTGATTAGTTAACTCTGGAAGCAATATAACCAATATGTTAGTGTTGTAATTATATTTGATCAGTTTGGTCTTGTGATAGCCTGTGTCTAGAGGTAGTGGATCTGATCTAGGAATCCTTGTTACTATCTCCTAGCACGGGGGTGGGCCTCCAGGTACCACTTGGTTGGGTGGAACGTGCACCTTACTCCATTGGGTTCCCTTCTTCTGTTCGTAATGGCGAGATCTTCCAGTTGGAGAGCTCGTGGGTACCAGTTGATATGTTACTTTCATTTGATTTATTATATTAGTATGACATTTGTATATGTATTACTCCTCAACTGTATTTGAAGAGGTCTCTTGTAAATTGTAACACTTATGTATGATCTTCCTCATTTTGGGAATGAGTATTGTAAACATTATTTGAAGTAAATGTAATCTTTGGATCTTTATGTACTTCTATCTTATGTGATGTTTATTGCTTTGAATGTATGTTATTTAAACTCAAGAGTAATTAATTATATGCTATGAATGAGTTAATGTTTAAGTTATGGGATTCGGTTGTAAGCTTAGTCTCGTGCCTTAGAGGATGTTTGTGATAGTGTAGTGCACCTTTCGTGTTATTATTGCACTTTAAAAGAAAAAATTGTATGCTTTCATAGTTGTTGCAACTTCCTCTAGGGTTACGTGGTGAGGCATTACAACCACCGCATCACCTACTTTTCTTCATTATAGAATGGGTAGAATTGCTTTCATGATAGCAACTCGAAATACTCCCACTTCGACATCAACTATACTTTCTAAATCTCCAAGGAATATGCATAGATCTCATGCCAAGTAAGATCATGCCTTGGAAGTTTCAAACTTATAAAAGATTGATTATTTTGGAGATAGTTGGTACAAACAAAAATATTCCAAAAAAGAAACACATTGATCCAATTTATTTAAGTTGATGTATCCATTGTAGGATTTGATATCAATATTGGCCTTTGATTTAAAGAATCCATTTGTTTTTGGAGCATCTTCTTGCTCTACACCCAATTTATAGCCTTTACCTTCATCTCAATGTCTCATGGAACCTTATTTCCATTCTCTTGTGCCATTAATGTAAGTATCATGCTTCATATATTATATGGATTTCCATCAACCATTAATATTCTAGCCACATTTACCTCTAACTTATATGATATTACCTACCCATCTTTTTCCATTCTTGTTGATCTCACTCTTCTCAACCATTCAAAAGGTACTAAACTAATAATTTCACTCAATCTAGTACTGATCATAAGATAATAAATTTGAAAACATGACAAACCTATGCTTTTGCACCCTCACTAATACCTATTTTGTACACTTTCCATAAGGAAATATCTAGTATCTAATTGTATTTGATCTATAATCCACTGGGTTAATAACCCTAATGGTTTATTAACTCTTATTCTTAATGTTAGAAATACTCTTCGCTCTTCACAATTTACCCGAATGGGTTCTAACCATTCTTGTAGCAATATTAAAATGCTTAAATAATAAATGAAACAACTAAAAAAGGTAATAAGCACGATAAATTCATCAAAAACATGACACCATAGTTTCCCTAGAGAAATATTGTAAGGATAAAAAATACAACAAGAGAATGCATGTAAGATCACATTCATCATTCAATATAATTACCCATAACAAAATCCATTACAATGGCCTTTTTGGGTTCTTAAAACAACCTATACTTCTACCATGTCTCCATAAAACTCCTTGCACACTCTAGAACTCTACAAATTGTATTGTTTTTTATCAATAAAGTAATTATATTGTATGCATGCCAACTAAACATTATAATAGAGTGTTGATCCCTTTTGTGCACCTATTCATCTACTATGATAAGAGGATTAATTGGACCTATAGTGTCATTATGTGGTGTTATAACCACTTCTCCTTCTAACCACCCCCTTGATATTAGTCACTTCACGTGTTAGCCCAATCACATTCAATAGAGGATTACCATAGATGCCTGATTATTGTACATGCACACATTCATGACCCATCTTAGAAACCAATAACGATGGATATAACAACAATTATTTAAAATAACTACCCACATAAATATAAACCAACAAAGATAATATATTTCCAATCCCATGACCAACATGGACCAAACATTGCACTTTGATAATGATATATTTTTTATTATTACTTTGACAAATTCATTCTTGATTTAGTAGCTAGCTCCCTTTAGTAGTAAGCTTACATGACTTTGGTAGCAAGTCATCATATACAATAGCAATGGTTATCTTCAACAACAACCATTGCCAACTACCATCTTCAATAGTAGTTCACACTTTAGTGACACCTACTCACTTTAGACACAATCACCAATGGTCCAAATATAAAAATATATCCGATATATTTAATCAATTTTAGACCAAAACTCCCTAAACATGGATATTTTGGTCCCTAAAAGCCTCCAAGTTAATGGATAAAGGCCAAGGAATCCTTTATCTTATCATGGTACCTTATTGTCTTATACCATAGTGAACAATATCCAAGGTTTGATAATATTTTAAATCTAAAACACTTTTCCTCTAGGGTACATGTCATAACAATCTTACATTTTCCAATGTGAGAGCTCAAGCATACACTTTTCCTTTTAAAACCAATATATTGTTTCTTTCTCTAAAAATAGACTACACCTCTCTTATATATATATGGACTTAAAAGGATTTGATACAAGTATATCTAAGGAAATGACATAAAAAATAACCTCATTGCTAAAATATAGGCAAAATCTAAACCATAACTTGCATTGTTGGGTGATTTTTAACTTCACATCATCCTTCATCCATCCCTAGGAATGAGGACACGATTAGTCTATCAATTCCAAACCAGTATCTTTTATATATATATAAAGCGGTTGAAAATAAATTATTCAAGAGAAATCTAACAAATACAACAAGAGTATCAGATGACCATAATCATCAAGATATACACCATAATTGTGTCCCAATTAGAAAAAGGGGACCCAGGATACAACCCAACCTACAAACACAACAACTAAGAAAGATACCATCCAACCTGGATTTGAAACTAAGTATTTTGATCCTAATAGAGAGAATAAAGAAAAGTTTGAATTTTTTCTTTAACTAATTGACCCCAATCCAACACATTACATGCCCCATTCCTTTAGAGGCCCATTTAGCTAGACATTCAACAAATTCGTTCCACTCCCTAGGGATATGGACAAAATAAATAGTATCAAAATTTAAAGCAAGATGGTGAATTTATTTTGTTATCAAAACCAATCTCCATGAAGAATCCTGAAAACATCTCTTATTAAGAAGACAGACCAAAATCATGAAATTTGTTTCACAAATCACCTTCCTCCAACCCAACTCACAAGATTTCTCTAAAGCCTTAAGAATAGCCCAAGCCACTATCTGATTATTAGAATGCACCCCCATGTATATGGAAAAGAAAAAATGAATAGATCACCTACTATCATGACTGAATCCTTTGATCCAAACAATGCCTAGGTTTCCATGAGTAGAGCCATCAGTGTTAATTTTAATGAAACCATTAGGAGGAGGATTCCACTTACTCGATCAATTCACCTTCCTAGAAGGTTTCTACATGCTTTCTCGATGAGTCTAAGAGGATATGGGTAGATAAAGCTCAACAAGAGTAGTGGTATATAATTTTGATGAAGATAAAGACTCCCCCAGGTCGAACTTAGACTTAATAGTTTCTTTAAGCATACTCTTTACCTTATACTAAACCCGAAGAGCCACTCGTCAACATTCTTGGAAGATATGTCAATTTTTCTCTAGCTAGATCTACCAAATAATAAGGGAAGGTCCCAATTCCCAATCCACCACTAGAGGAAGACCCAAGTTCTTCTAGAAGTCATGTAGAGATGAAGCATGCATAAAAGGTATCCTCCAGAGCTTCCACCAAAGTGTTCAAATTTCTAGAGAGAAAGAACATTGAAAAAAAGATGATTAGTACTTTCTTCACTACACCCACATAGGAAACATTGTGATGGGCCACAAAAACCTCTTTTTCTAATATTTTCTCAAGTGAGGCGTTTATTTTGATTCAACTTCCATAGGAACATATTGCACTTAGTGTTGGTAGACAAGGATAGACAACTGAGAGTGGGGGGGGGGGGTGAATCAGTTGTTACAAAAATTAAGCTCATTCAACCTTAAACAACCTTTAATCTCAGATATGATAATTAACAGTGAAAGCATAAATCAAACAACACATTAGAGACACATGAACACCAATATTTTTATACGTGGAAACCCTGTTAGGGGAAAAACCACAGTGGATGTTAGTCCACAAGATTATACCCTGTTAGAAGTAGAATAAAAGACATGAATAGGGAATGCACATGCATTCAGGTACACTACCTAGAGCTCACTGCTCAAAGGGAAGGCTCACTGCCTTACATAAGACAATTAGATTAAATCCATCTAATAAACATGAACTGAGAAATTAGCTTCTTCATAAGCCTGATTATAGTTCTGGTTAGGCACAAATATACTTCGCTCAACCTTCTTCACACTCTGCTCTGCAATCGAATGATCTGATCTTTATTCACACATATACACATGAAGATACACCTCTACACACACTTACAATGAAGAGACAATCGCTCTTATATATCTGTTATACGAATTTACATCAACAACTCTGTTGGCCAAAAATAAAGAATAAATTACAATTATCGGCCTCAATACATGAACAAATCTTAATGAGCACCAACCTAAGTCTGTCACAAAATAGTGAGGACCTAAATCAACATCCTTGAACACACCAAACAATAAAATATTAATCCATAAGGATCTGCAACAAGCTACCACCATCATGTCGGCCAAGAACATGAAAACCTTAAGCACACAAGAAAAAATCTTCAATCACAAACATGCCCGATCAATGCGGACATACCACACTAATAGAGCATGATCTAGAAACATCACTGAACACCTCAAGAACATACATAACAACCCAATTCACCAGAATTGCAATCTCATCTTCCAGAACCACTTGCTATAGTAACTAAATAACTATAGGAACACATAACTTCATAACTTCCTCAATTCTTGGTGCGTACCATTGAAAATTTCAGAGAACATACTAGATAAGCTTAGAAACAAACCCTTTAGTGTGCACTTCTTGATCATCAATGTACAAAAATTTTCATCACTCTGACCTTCTCAGCTTCATTGGTTGCTTGTAATATATTTATTACAATTTTCTCAATCTCCTCGACATATACAACCTTCAAAATCAACAATGCTAATAGTGTTGACATTAATGACAACCACATATCAGCAACACAACCACAACATCCAAAAATCTCCTCCTTCGGCATTGATGGCAACACATGATGTGAAAAATAATACCATCAACACAACTGGTTGTTCACATCTCTCCCTTTGATCTGTAGTTCTCCTCTCATAGCTCTTCTCTCCCTTTCTTGACTCTTCTCCCCCTTACTTCAAGAGTTTTTCACATTGTTCTTCTCCCCCTTTGACATCAATGGCAAAGTTGCACATGCTCTGATCCACATATCATTTGAATCATCTGACTACTCCCCCTAAGTAGTAGCCACCACAACATCAATCCGAAATAAGATCTAACTGTCATTCAATGAGTTGATGCAAAGGTTTGCATCTTAGTTCAGATTAGGAGGGGAAATCACCCCTAACTTGCCTTTGAGATACTCAAAAGTATCCTTAGGCAACAATTAAGTAAAGATATCTGCAATTTGTTCCTTTGTAGGCACATATTCTAATCTAACCTCTTTATCACTCACCTTGTCTCTCAAAAAGTAATACTTGATAGATATATGCTTTGTCTTTGAGTGTAGCACCGAATTCTTAGAAATGTTTATGGCACTTGAATTATCATAGAATATAGCAATAGGCTCATCATACTCAACTTTGATATCTCTTAGCATCCGCTTCATCCATAGCACTTGGGTACAGTTGTTTGCAGCAGCAATATATTATGCCTTGGCAGTAGATAAGGAAATGGAATTCTACTTTTTACTTAGCCAAGAAACCAACTTCTTTCCCAAGAAGAACACACCACCACTTGTGCTTTTCCTGTCATTTACATCTCCTACCCAATCTGCATCTATAAAGGCATTCATAGTAAGATCATCATCCCTTGGATACCATAACCCAAGGTCAACTGTTCCTTTCAAGTATCTGAATATTCTCTTTATTGCAGTCACATGTGATTCCTTTGGATCAACTTCATATCTAGCAACCATGCACACAACATTCATAATGTTTGGTCTTGTCTGAGTCAAACATAACAATCCACCAATCATTGACCTATATCTTGTTTGATTAGCTTTAGGAGAATCGTCATTTTGAGATAGTGCATCTGATTACCATGGGTGTACCAATTGGCTTTGAATCTTCCATGCCAAAAAATTTCAGTAACTCTTTCACATACTTGGACTGAGAAATAAAGATTCCATCATCTAGCTGAGTAATTTGCAATCCTAAAAATAATTTTAGTTCTCCTATCATTGACATTTCAAATTCACTTTTCATTTCATCAGCAAATTTCATGCACAAGTAATCATCATCTTAAAAAACAATGTCATCAACAAAGACTTCAATGATCAACTCTTTATCCTGATCCAGTTTGAAATACAGATTACTGTCAGCAGTACCTTTATTGAATCCAAGCTTCAACAAGTATTTATCCAGTCTTGCATACCAAGCTCTAGGGACTTGTTTGAGTCCATATAGTGCTTTCTTCAACCAACACAACATGTCTTTTTCATCAGTCAATTGAAATCCATCTGGTTGCTCAACATAAACTTCTTCTTCTAGTTCACCATGTAGAAATGTTGACTTCACATCCATTTGATAGACTTTATAATTCTTGAATGTAGCATAAGCAAGAAATAACCTTACAACTTCAATTCTAGCAATAGGGGCAAAATTTTCTTCAAAATCAATACCTTCCATCTGTGAGTATCCTTTACATACCAGTCTTGCTTTATTCCTGATCACTTTACCTTGTTCATTCAACTTATTCTGAAAGCCCCATTTGGTTCCAATCACATTTTTGTCTTGAGGTCTAGGAACAAGAATCCATGTATCATTTTTCTCTATCTGCATCAGTTCTTCCTTCATTGCTTCCATCCAATATTCATCTTTACATGCTTCATTGACATTTCTAGGCTCAGTCTTGGATATCAGACAATATTCTTCTACAATTCTTCTTCTAGTTTGCACACCTTTCTTTTGTCTCCTATGATCTGACTTTTAGAATGACTTTTCTTTACATATCTTGGAGTTTTTGGTTTTGTTCTTTCTTCTACATTTCCACTATCTTCTTCTTCATGATTTTCTTGATTCACCAGAACACTTTGAGTTTGGTTCTGTGTTTGAGCATTCTTTCCATTATCAGTACTATCCTTTTGGTCGTTTGAGTCATATCCTCTGTACCTGGATGATCTTTCAATATCCTCATCAACTCTAACATTTGCACTCTCAACCATTTTCTTCAGTCTTTTATTGTAACACCAATAGGCTCTGCTCTTAGTAGAGTATCCCAGAAAGATTCCATCATCACTTCTAGCTTCAAACTTTCCTATATCTCCATCTCTTTTAATATAACATCCACTTCCAAAGATTTTGAAATACTTAACAGTAGGTTTGTACCCAAACCATAGCTCAAAAGGAGTCTTACCAGAATTATTATTGACACTCACCCAGTTGATAGTATACACAACAGTGCTTATAGCTTCTCTCCAGTAGAAATGAGGAACATTACCTTCCAACATCATAGTTCTGGCAGCATCTAGAATTGTTTTGTTCTTTCTCTCAACAACTTTGTTCTGTTGTGGGGTCCGGGGAGTAGATATCTGTCTTTTTATTCCATGCTCTTCACGGAATGAATCAAACTCCCGAGAAGTGAATTCACCACCTCTGTCTGATCTTAGACATTTGATCTTCAAACCTATCTTAGTTTCTGCCAAAGCTTTGAAGCTTTGAATTTCTCTAATGCCTCATGTTTTTATCTTAAGAAGGCAACCCAAACTATTCTAGAATAATCATCAATAAGCAACATAAAGTACCTTTCTCCTTGTAGACTTCTGATTCTGGATGAACCACATAGATCAGTATGTACCAAATCTAGTACTCCATTGGAATGATTTTGTTTGCTCCAAAATGAAATTCTTGTCTACTTTCCCATCTGACATTCCTTGCATATAGTGTTAGTAGGCTTCACTAACTTAGGTAGATCTCTGACTGCTTGTATGGAGCTTATTTTGACAATGTTATCAAAGTTCACATGACATAGCCTTCTATGCCATAACCAGCTTACATCAACTTGAGCAATCAAACAACTTTCACTAGTAGCATTCAAGTGAAAAATATTACCTCTTGTCTTTGTACCTAAAGCAATTACATTTCATGAGCTTCCCAATATCCTGCACTTACCATCTTTGAACTGAAGATTGTAACCTTTGTCAACCATTTGTCTAACACTCAACAGACTATGCTTCAATCCTTCAACTTAAAGAACATCATTAGTATTACATTTTCCACCAAGAGAAATAGTGCCTCTGCCACAAATCGCACCAGCATTATTATCTCTGAATCTTACCACACCACCATCATACTTTTCCAAGCTTAGAAACTTGCTTTTATCACCAGTCATATGATGTGAGCATCCACTATCGATCACCCATTCATCTTTCTCATCAATTTTGGTTGCAAGAGCTTTTTCAATATTCTGATTACCAGCTGATTCAGTGGACACCAGATCATTTTCCTTGATAGCAATGAATACCCATTCATCTTCATTTCCAGTTTCTTTATCAGATTCATCATCAGTAACTCCTTCTTCAGCATAATAGCATTTCTTTTGAAATCTAGTCTTATCAGGTTTATACTTAGAGACTCTTTCAGGACATCTTGATGCAAAATGACCTATCTTACTGCAAGAGAAACATTTAATAGGTAGCTTTCCTTTGTACTTACCTTGTCCTTTGGCTTCTCTTTTCATAATCAGTGCTTCCAGTTCTTCTAGCTCTCTTTCTTCATCTTCAATCAGTTTCATCTCTTCTTCATACTTGAATGTTTTTTCTTGAAATCTCTCTTGGATCATATCTTTGTTGGATTTTTCTAGATATAGTAGCTTTGAATGCAAACTCTATCTTAGGAAAGGATTCCCCAAATTCACTCAACTCAAAGGCAACAAGTTTTCCAATTAGTATGTCTCTTGTCACATTTGTTACCGTTTTGAGTTCTTCAATAACATGAGCTTTTGTTTTGTAAGAAGTAGGCACAGATCTAAGTATCTTAACCACAATCTCATCTTCTTCCAAGGTTCCACTGACACATCTAATTTCCATCACTAATTCATTTACCTTTTGCGAGAAGGAAAAGATGTTTTCATCTTCACTCATCTTCATGTTCTCCCACTTGCCTTCAAGACTTTGTAGCTTAGCAACTTTCACTAGTGCATCTCCTTCATACAATGTTTCCAATTTTATCCAAATCTCATGTGTACTCTTCAGACCTATTCCATTTTCATCTTTGAATCTGTCAAAGCACTTAGCAATGCTTGTATAGTCCTGGTATGTTTCTACTTCTTTGATCTCATCAGCAGCAGAGGGACCATTATGAGGAATTGTATATGCATTCTTTGTAATCTTCCAGAAGGGCTCACCAATGCACTTCAAATGACACTCCATTCTGACTTTCCATAGAGAGTAGTTTGTACCATCGAATCTAGGACTATCCTTCTTGTATGATGCCATCTCAAATCACCTCAAGCTGTTAGAATTCTTCAAAGGAAGTAGCTTTGATACCAATTATTGGCAAACAAGGATAGACAATTGAGAGGGGGGGTGAATCAGTTGTTAGAAAAATTAAGCTTATTCAACCTTAAACAACCTTTAATCTCAGATCTGATAATTAACAATGAAATCATAAATCAGACAACACATCAGAGATACATGAATACTAAGATTTTTATATGTGGAAACCCTATTAGGAGAAAAACCATGGTGGATGTTAGTCCACAAGATTATACCCTATTAGAAGTATAATCAAAGAAATGAATAGGGAATGCACATGCATTCAGGCACACTACCTAGAGCTCATTGCTCAAAGGGAAGGCTCATTGCCTTACATAAGACAATCAGATTAAATCTATCTGATGAACATGAATTGAGAAATTAGCTTCTTCATAAGCCTGATTACAGTTTCAGATAGGCACAAATATACTTCGCTCAACCTTCTTCACACTCTAATCTACAATCAAATGATATGATCTTTATTCACACATATACACATGGACATACACCTCTACACACACTTACAATGAAGAGACAATCGCTCTTATATATCTGTTATACGGATTTACATCAACAACTCTGTCGGCCGAAAATAAAGAATAAATTACAATTGTCGGCCTCAATACATGAACAAATCTTAATGTGCACCAACCTAAGTCTGTCACAACATAGTGAGGATGTAAATCAACATCCTCAAACATTCCAAACAATAAAATATTAATCCATAAGGATCTGCAACAGGCTACCACCATCATGTCGGCCAAGAACATGAAAACCTTAAGCACAGAAGAAAAAATATTTAATCACGAACACGTCGATCAATGTGGATGTACCACACTGATAGAGCATGATCTAGAAACATCACTGAACACCTCAGGAACATACATAACAAACCAATTCACCAGAATTACAATCTCATCTTCTAGAACCACCTGCTATAGTAACTAAATAACTGTAGGAACAAAAAACTTCATAACTTCCTCAATTCTTGATGTGTACCATTGAAAATTTTGGACAACATACTAGATAAGATCAACAAAAAACCCTTTAGTGTGTGCCTCCTGATCATCAACGTACAAAAATTTTCATCACTCTGACCTTCTCAGCTTCATTGGCTGCTTGCAATATATTTATTACAATTTTCTCAATCTCCTCGACATATACAACCTTCAAAATCACCAATGTTAATAGTGTTGACATCAATGACAACCATATATCAACAACACAACCACAACATCCAACACTTAGGCCATCCAAATTTATTCCAAATACGTTTCCACTAAGGGCACACTCTCAGGTGACCATGTTGAGACTCCAAAGCTACATACCCTTGAGCCACCAAATAAATACCCTTAGAATCATGGCCCTAAGCAAGTAATTACCTATCCTTTTAGGCACAAAAGGTTGCTCAACAAGAATAGAGGCTAAAATATTCCACTCCTCCTAAGACCCACCTCTAGGACAACATTATGAATTTTGCCACTGATAAACGAAAAAGCCCCCCAAAGAAGAACATTTAAACCTATCCACATTGGACCACCCAAACAACCAAAAAAATTTCACTTGAGGGTCAGAGTTTGGGAAAAGAAGAAAGAACAAAAGGGTGACCATCCGAATAGTTAGTCTAGAAGAGCGCACACTCACCTTAAAATATAATCTAGAATAATCCATTCTTAATTAGAGTGGATCCCCTTTTAATAGTGTTCCAAATCATAGATCCCTTACCAGTCAATTCCATTAGTGGAATGTCATCACTAACAACTCCTAAATATTTATAATTAAGAATGCGAGCCCAAGGATGCTCTAAAAATTTACGCCACCTCTAATATAATTTTGTAGCAAGAGCTTGAATTTTCAAGTCTGACTACCTAAGACCAAGACCACCATTCTCCTTTAGTTTGCACACTTGGTCTCAAATCACTAGACTCCATTTTTTATTCTCAAGATTACCTACCAATAGAAATTTTTTGGCAAGGGAATCAAGCTCCTTGAGGAAGCTCTTAGGGGTAGAAAGCACCATGAACCTATATAGAGGGAGAGATTGTAAAACAAAGGCTAAAATAATCAACCTACCAACAAAAAATGACCATCTAAAATTCCAATGGTTAACCTTTGACCAAAAATTTTCTAGGATCTTTTGTCAACGAATCTTATTCAAGGTACTAGCACAAAGGGGGATACCCAAATAATCTATAGGTAGTATATCATTTCGAAAGTAAAGAATGTTAGTAAATCTATTATGGATGAAAACAAGAGTATTGAAGAAGAAGGTACTAGACTTGTCCTCATTAATTTTTTGACCAGACACAACTAGGTATATATCCAGAACTTTCCTAAAGTGAACCACCTTAACAATTCTAGCAAGACCCATAAGAGTAGTGTCATCCACAAACTAGAGATGAGACTAAGAATCCAAACCATGTGCCCAACTCCAACCATGAACGAGGACCATTTTCTTATGTTTATTCAACAGCCTACCAAGACCCTCAACCATTAAGATAAACAAGTAAGGGGATAGTGGGCCTCCTTTCTCAATTCCCCAAGAAGCAAAAAATGTAGGCAAGGGGGAACCATTATCCAAAATAGAAAATTATGAAGAGGTCACACAACTCATGACCCAAGAGACCCACTTTGAATGGAAGCTAAAAGCCAATAACAAACACTGGAGGAAGGACCACTTGACCCTGTCACAGGGTTTAGAAATATCTAGTTTAATGAGCATGTTATTCTCCTTGGAATAGGACATGGAATGGATAGCCTTGGCTGCCACCACTATACCATCAAAAATACATCTCCCTTTGAAAAAACCTCCCTATTCCAAGGAGATCAAGGGAACCAAACAAATATTCAACATTTCGACAATTAACTTAGTGATAATCTTGAAGGACACATTACACAATGCAATAGGCTAAAAAGAATCCAAGGAATTGCCACCCTCCTTTTTAGGAATTAAAGAAAGAAAGGTAGAATTTATGGCCTTGAGCTTCTTCTTATTAGTTTTCAAGATTATACAAGCAACTTCCTACAAATATGATTTGAGGGTATCATAAAACTCCTAAAAAAACTCTATAGGAAAACCATCAAGTTGAGGGATCGTGCCTTTCTTCATCTAAAACACAATATTTTCAAGCTCTTCTAAAGAGACGGGTGCTAAAAGAGAGTTATTCATCTCATCTAAGACCACAAAAGGAATTCAATCCAAGACAAGATTCTCCTCAACCAGAGCATGTGGACCATTCTTTATGAAAAGAGAAGAGTAAAACCTTACCACCTCCTAATTAATAGCTTAGAATAAATATAATTGTTCCCTTTGGGCTAATATAAGAGAGTAAATAATGTTACCACTTCTATGCTCCTTTACCTTATTATGAAAAAAGATGATATTTTTGTCCCCTTCCTGAAGCCAATCTATAAGAGATTTTTGTTTCCAAAAAATATCTTCTCACAACTATCATTTAGCAAGTTCCGTAGAGCATCTAGTTTCTTCTTGAAGAAAATCCACGATCATTCCCTCTTCTTTAGTTTTTAATGTGATGCTATCAAGATGTCCCTACACTTATTTCTTCATAAGGAAGAGGTTACCAAAATTAGTTCTATTCCATTTCTTAAGCTTGTATTTTACAAATCAGAGTCTCTTAAAAAAGGAGAACATCTCAATGCCAAAAGTAGGCTTCCCTTCTCACCACCACTACTCCACTAACTAGTGCAAATTAGGAACACAGAGCCACATAAGTTGGAATTTAGAAGGAGGTTGTTTATACAAAGAGAACAAAGAGGAAGAGAATTTTATCATCCAATGATCTAAACCTTTCCACCCTAGGATTTCAAAGGAAGAGTCCATTTATTAGCAAGCCAAAAATTAGAAACAAGAAACCTAAAGTCTCTCAAAAATAAACCCCTTCCACACCTTTTATTATTCCACGTGAAAGTTCCATTATTAGGTTTCCCTTCCACTAGCTTACAAATTGAGATATTATAGCACATCAAGGAAGAAGAGGGCTCCAGACAACTAACTCCCCCATATTTTTCCCTCAAACTACAAATAGAATTAAAGTCTTCTACCAAAATCCATGTGCAAGGAGTAAGAGAGTGAATAGATCTAATACGAGACTAAAGCAACATCTTACTTGGAAAATCATTAGGTGCATAAAAATTAGTAAGAATTATAACTAATCCCGAATCAAATCAAGATGCCAACAGAGAAAGTGAGTTCCTACTAGCCATCCAACAAAGAGGCATGATCCTACAAGGGTCCTAGAGACAAGCAATGGCTCCAACCAATCCTTGGGAATGCACACATTGACATAAACCCCTCCTCCAAGTTTTAGATGAAGTACTCATCATATATTCTAGAAATTTAGTTTCCTAAATAAATAAAATGTTAGGTTTGTGATAATGAATCAAATCTTGAGTAGCCTTTTTTCTAGGGACACTACTCAAACCCCTAACATTCTAGGAGACCACAACCATTTATGGGAAGAGGAAAATTGAGTGTCTAGTGTCTTAACAACACCAGATTCCACTAAAGACTCTCCCATTATCTTCATCTTTTCTAGGTCCTTTTCCCTCCCCACCTTAGCTATTTTATCAACAACCCCTTTCTTTAAGGTCTTTTGGTAGATTCCAAGGAAGGGTAGGGAGTTCCTCCTACCATCATCCTTAATCCTAGAATCAAACATCAAATCAGTCATTACCTCAATATCTCTGTGCTCTCAAGGAAGGTCACCTAATGGGTTAGAAACCAAATCTACCTCTGGATCTCCCATAATCTCCTAATCACTAGAATTGGGTTCTACAAGAAGCGAAGAAGGAGCAAGTCTTTCCCTTGAAGTATTGAGAGTGTTTATCCTTGGAATAGGAACTTGAGGGATATGACTTGCTAAGTCTATGCCTTGAAAAACATGATTCCCAAAAGTATGATCATGTTCTATTGCACGTCCAAATCCTCAAGATTTTTAAGAACATCAAACCTATTACCAAAATCCTCGGGCAAGTATGGTTTTTTTATGGGTTGATGCCTTTGCCTTTTATTGAGATTTCATAGGTATAAAACCATTTGATTCAAACTCCTCATTCTAAACGAAGGCTTTACCCTTTTCTTTAAAATTGGTTACATGCATCTTAGATGGAGGTTGTTTTATTTTAGCTCCCAACTTAGGACAATTCCTTTGCAAGTGTTTATACTCATGAAAAGCACAACAACAAAATGGAAGGGTTTCATAATCTACCTATTATATCCAACACATGTTCCCTAGTATGATTTTAAGATACTTTGGCAAGGGATTATTTAGATGAATTTCCATACAAAGATGAGAAAAAAGGTTATCTTATGATCAAGGGTTTATGGGGATAGAACTAGGGGCTTCCCCACTATAGCACCAATAGAATGCAATATGTCCTTATTCCAGAACTCTATTAGAAGCCGAGGTAGCCGAATCTAAATGAGAATATTTGATGAAAGCTCTTTCGTAGGATCAAACCCTAGATGCCATGGTTTGATAAAAGCCCTACCTCATTATAAAAATATGAGCCACCTTTGAAGACCATATTCCAATATACTACTAGGAAAAAACTACAAAGAAAAAGCTATTTTCTCCCAGGATGATTTATATATCCCCTTCTAGATTCTAGTTATTATGGGCCTAGGCCTTCAAAAGAGGCAAAGAGATGTGAAATATGATGAATTTACAAATTAGTGTGTTCTTTGATAATACATAACATCAACCACAATATCTAGATTAATCACCATCATTAGGCGATCTTTGCTTCTTTCCAAACACCCATTAGGTTTTGAACACATCCCTTGAAAAATGGTTATTCTTCGATTCCTATGCCACATGCAAGAGGAAATTAACCACATCTTTATGCCCAAATAATGAGGAATAACCATCTCCAATAGCATCCTTAAAGAAAATTGAATAGGGATCTCCTAGACCCCCCAAATCCACCATTCAACCTTCCATAGGTCAGATCCCAACAAATGCACTAAGAAATTGTTAAAAAAATCACAAAGCAAAAGGTAAAACCCTAAAAGGCAACTCAAGTATCTTGCACGTTACAACACCCACATCCACAATAGCCCCCAGCCCACTACTTGTCGCCACTTTGAAAAATAAGGTCACATAACCTCAATGAACTAATGCCTAAGCACGCGGACCTACGCCCGAGCCATCACCAATATCCTCCCTACAACCATCCTCCATTATTATTATTATCTTTAACCAATTTACAATACATAAAAATTTCTTGTTAGTACAAATAAATTAACATGAAACTCTTTATCTCATTCTTGCACCTTTCAAATCACACTAAATCAATGTATTCCTTTTTGCTTAGAGTTCTTCCACTAATTAATTCAACACCTTTATTAAAGGGAGGATAGGAAAGTTTCTCATAAACTTCAAAGTATTTTCTTATGTCTTTGTGTTTCTCCATAATGACAATGCTCTTTCATTTCTTCTTCCTCTAAGAGAGCATTAAATAAGATACACATGCAATAAACTCTCTTATTCATGCACTTCCTTATCACAATGAGTACAATAAGTGTTTTTTAATCTTTATCTTTGGGATTCAACACAAAAGTAAAAATATCCTTACTTTTACCTTGGGAATTATTTGCCACCTAACTATTAATCACTACATTTATTGCAAGTAGAAGAAACCTTTTTTTTTATCTAATTTTAGGCAATATGTATGTGCATATGACTAATCAATATTCTAAATGACCATGATGACAACCATTTAGAGATAATCAAGTAATCCTCCCACATACCTAATAAAAAACTCACACTCCATTATGTCCATCCCAATTTGTGCATCTCTCTTCCTAAATTTTTTAGTATAAGTTTGTACACTTTTCCCTTGTTCCTACTTCAAATGATGCCACTCCATCACTTGCACTTCTCCATGGAAAATGAGTAAAATTAATTTTGCAGTAATAGCTTAAAATTTTCTCACTTTAATGTTGGTGAAACTTTCTAAATCTTGAAGGAAAGTACATAGCTCTCATATTAAGTAAGAGTGTCTTGTAAATTTAAGCATTGAAAAAGAGATTTGTTGCAATGGAGATAGTTGATGTAAACTAAAATATACTTCTATCCAAGACACCTATTGGTCCAATTTATTTGTGTTGATATCTTCATCATTGGTTGAATTTTAATCTTGAACTCCAAATTGAAAAATCTATCATGTTTTGAATTGTCTTCTCAAGCTCCACATTCACTTGTTAGTTTTCACCTTCATTTTGTAGCACCTTATTTCCACCTATTATGAATATTAAGGTAAGAATTGTGCTTTATATCCCATCTACCTTTCCCCAACCATAGATATTATAGGTACAAGTTCATCCCACATTCTAAAATATTTCTTTACCATCCCCTTTCATTCTTATTGATCTTGTTCTTCACAACCACTTTGTAGATTCAATCTCAACCTTAAAAGGTACTAAAGTAATAATCCCTCTCAATATCATATTGGGAATAATCCAATAAGGCCAAAAAATAGAAAACTCAAGTTTTTATACCCTGTTAATACCTCTATCCCACAAAGAAAAATTTGGGCTCTTATACCACTTGATCCGTAATCCACTAGGTCGATAACCCTAAGGTCTATTAGTTCTCGATTTTAATGTTAGTGCTACTTTGGACTCTTAATAATCTACATAATGGGTTTTAACGATTATTTTAGTAGTATTGACATTCTTGAACAATAAGTGAAATAGTTGAAACAAACAAGAAATAAAAAAACAACGCAATAACTAATCACATCACACCATTATTTTCCCTAGAAAGAACTCACAAGGGAAAGAAACTCTAGCAAGTGAATGCATGTAGCATATCATTAACTATATGATGCAATTACATGGAAACAATAGCCTTTATTAAGTTTGTATAAAAATATTAGGGCCTCCCTATCTCTGTAATACTCCTTGCACTCTCTAAAACTTTGTAAATATTATTATCCATCTATCAACATAGTAATGAATATGTTGTGCACTTTGATAGCAATGTGTGCTCGTTAATAAATTTTTTACAACTTCATCCATACTTAAACGAATAAATTTTTGTAACAACAAGCCTCTGTGACTTTAGCAACTGATTATTATCTTTGACAACATTGAACATTTTTAGTAACAACTATCACCAATTATCATCTTCAACAACACTTCACACTTTAGTGATACTTATCACTTAATACTTGATCATTACTATTCCAAGTGTCTAAAATAGGTTTAAACCATTACATCAATTTTGAACCACACCTTCCTAACCGATGATATTTTGGCCCCTAAAATGTAGAAAAAAGAGAACCTTAGGGATTGCACTCTAGGGTTCAACACTTTTCCTCAACATTTCATTTATATAATTGAGGTAGTGGGGGTTTGATGAATTTGGAAAAGATATAGGAGTTACTTACAACTTGAAATGTGAGTCAACCTGCCCTTGAACAAATCTAAAATAGAATTTAATCATGAAATACAATGAAATGACTAGGCTAATGAAGAAATTACCTATTTTGATGCAAATACAGTAAATACAAAAAGTCACAGACAAATTCAGGATATGAAAAATGGACTAAGCATGACACTATACACTTCTGATATAAATTTGGAGTTTATTTCTGAGGACCAATTTGCCCTGGGTGACTATGTTGTAGTAGGTGGATCTCAAATATGATTTCACAGTCCTATGATGCTAGATCAAAGCCTTCTATTTCTACTTGTCACACTATCAGATATTGTTGTAACTGAGTTTCCATTTGTTGTCAAGGTATAGGGTTTGAATGCAATAATGAGAAATTAAACTTCAAACTTCTCCCAATCTTCTTCAAATCTAAAACTTTCACATTCAAAGAGATAGGAAGGGTTGTGCCATATAGGGGCTTGTAGTGTTTCCACTTCCACAATGGAAATTGCAATAAAAGATAGGTAAATGATAAATGAATGATGAATCAACAATTACTTGCAATTCACCATTCAAAAATGGCTTCCTTGAAGGGCTGAAGTCATGCACATCTCCTTAAGGCTTGATTGTTGTTGGCTTGATTTTTTTGAAGACCTACAAGGGTTAGATCTCATAAACATTATAATAACATGAACATGAACAAACTCACATACACTTTAACATGATGCTTTGATATTTAATTGTTGCAATAAATATTTGAAATTTTGCTCTTGATTTGCTTGATAATTCTCTTGACAATAATTCTTGCTTAACAATTCCACTTAGTTTTCATATGATGAAATGACTAGGTATTTATATGTAATTATTCTAATTAACCAAAAATTGAATTTCAACAGCTGACATTGGACATTTGAAATTAAAATAATAAAATTCCACCTTTGACATATTCAATTTTAGAAGAAAAATGGGGGGACTAAGTCGCCCTACGTGACTGTCTCCTAGCCCTATTTTGTGAGACTTAAGGTGTCGAGGGCAAAATATTAAATGTTAAAATGGGCCACAAAATGCATAATTTTGGAAATTAGGTGTACAAGTAGGTTCATGCACTTAGGGTAGAGAAAAACATAGTATGAAATTGTCATGGGTGACAATTTATGACACTATATTTAGCCCCACTTTAGTGAGAGTATGAACTTATGCTCAGACTCATACTAAAGTAGAAAGTATGTCAAGAGGGGTCTAATTTTCCAAATGTTGAAGGGATAGGAGACTATGAATTAAGGTGTCGAGTGCAAAATATCAAATGTTAAAATGGGCCACATAATGCATAATTTTGGAAATTAGGTGTACAAGTAGGCGCATGCACTTAGGGTAGAGAAAATCATAGTATGAAATTGTCATGGGTGACAATTTATGACACTATATTTAGCCCCCACTTTAGTGAGAGTATGAACTTATGCTCAGACTCACACTAAATTAGAAAGTATGTCAAGAGGGGTATGATTGTCCAAATTTTGAAGGGATAGGAGACTATGAATTTAGGGGGAGTACACGAGCCCCTCAAGATTAAAGATCCCATGGAAAACCAACATAAATAGAACGGAACACACATGTATGTAATACAACAAGACAACATACACAAACATATATAATGCCAACATGAAATGTACAAGGAGGGTATAAACAATCACGGGCTAGCAAGCTACACTATGCTAGGATCCACACCCAAAGGTGTTCATGGCCCACAAGCTAACAAAGTTTGATATTTTCTAGGTGAATCATAAAACGAAGGCACCACTGGCTAGTGAAGTCTGATATTCACTAGGTGAGCCCCCAAGACAAAGTAGAAAAATAAGAAACACAAAAGGACTAGTGAAGTCTGATTTTCACTAGGTGTCTACCCATGTCAACCATACCAAGAATTATACTCCTTGGTATTTTGATAAGGTGCTACCCAAATGATCAAAATGCTATATCAAAACATCACTAAGTCCAATGTGTGTGAACAAAGTGAAGTAAAAATACCAATGTCAATGCATCACTAAGTCCAACCAGTGTGAACAAAGTGAAGAAAATAATGTCAATGTATGCCCCCACCTAAAATGAATTGCTAACACCATGCTGTGAGCGATTTCTTTAAGGTAGAAAAATGATAAATGCCATGTGCTTAGGGTCATGAGAACTTATTTGGAAATCCCTATGCCAATGATATGTTTCCAAATGAAGCCTCATCATGATGAGGGGTTGGCCCTAATGAAATGCAAAAAACATCACAAAGGTGAACACATGAGGGATCCATGGATCCAAGGTTAGTATACGTCTTTCCTACAATGATATAAGAGTGTGGAACTGACATCATTCCCCAAATACTCATGGCACAAAAAACAAAATTGAAGAATGACACACACACAAAATTTTGGGTCAACATGGAAGAGACCTAAATGTCTCAATGCCTTGCATTATCCCCAAAAGGAAAATACAAGACCAAAGACAAAGACAATGTTTACGACATAGATAAGAATGGAGATACAAATAGAAGAATGCCACGATGGATTTGTTTCCTTTGTATCTTTGTGCCAACAGAGCAACAAAGGTCCTCCAAAGACATGTCGAGCAACACAACATGAGAGATCATATCATGTGCAAGCAAACATAAAGAACAAATATAACAACACAAAGGAGTACATCACATGCGAGCTAATCTAAAGCAAATTGTTTGCATCTCAATCTTTCTCATCATATATGGAAGGCAGACAACTAGACAATGGGACGAAAACAAGTGTCGTACCAAGAGCATCACTAGGTTAAACATGTGGTGACTCACTCTCATCAGGAGGATCATCACAGTTGCCCCATCTAAATCCATAGACTGTGAAAACAATAGAGATAGCTCGTTATGCACTTGTTCGTCAATTTTTGTATCTTTATCTTCATCATCTAAATTTATCATAACAATAGGTTTAATGACAATGTTAGTTGTGTGTTCTTGTTTCTCTTTTTGTTTTGGTTGAGTCATGTTATGCTCATTTCCGTGTTTTGGTGAAAGTTTCAATTCATCTTGATTTGTTTGTGTTACATCTTGTTTCATAGTTACCAAGTTACTTTTATTATTATGAGTGAAAATGTTGATAAATGGAAATTGTGACTTCAATATATTTGTTAGGTAAATTAAATGTGTGAATATGCAATAAGATGTTATTGATTTAAAAAGAATGAATATGCTTTGAATTAGTGGAATGCTATGAATTGAAATATGAACATTCTAATGCTTTGTTGATACAAATGTGTTATGATGCAAATAGATTTACTATGAACATCTAACTACCTTGGTGTTGTACTAAGTTGGTTGCAGGGATAAACTCAATCCTATAGAAGGGAGGGGAAGTATCACTTAGGAGAAGTGATTGGTAGGGTAACCCTTAATGAAACCTAACTGAGCTTACACATACTCATACCCTAGTTGGTCTAGGATAGGTTTAAATGTTTGAGAAATTTCTTTGATTTCTTTGATTGTGTGATCAAGTTATCGTGATTGAATCTTTGAGTTTTTGGGCTTTGTGAATACTTATCTTTACGTCGATTCGAATGTACGTTTTTTTTAAACATATATATAGGTATATGTATATATATTGATCCATGCATGAGAGCATAAGCAAGTGCATATGTATGTGAGTAGAAATAATTTCGAGCATACTTGCACGTGAAATCAATTATATATATATATATATATATATATATATATATATATACATATATGTATACATGTATACACCTAATGTGTATACATGTCAACGAGAATATGAATATATGTGTTTATATGAAAGAATCAAATTAATGATATATATGTTTAATAGATGTATATACTAATATATACGTGTGAAGCATGTAATGTAATGTACATTGCATATATTAATATATGTATATAATATATATCGTTATTATCTAATTGTACATATATATATATCTATATGTGTATGTAAATACACACGCATTATTGTTTTTGGATTATGATAATATAGTATATGCATTTGTATATCAATGATGCATTCTGTGAAAGAGTAATTTGATGTATATATACATATATATATTAAGATGCAATGTAATATATATAGTTTAAATATCATGGGTTATATAGTATAGCGCGTCTCTTTTGCAATTATGAAGTGCATAGGTAAAGCGTTGTATATATTCTTGAGTGCACAATATTTGAACACTACCATAATATAGATATCAAAGTTAAATATAGAATTCATAATGTGCAAAGTAAGTTTTGGGTATGCAACGCATAAACCAAGTAACCAATGCATTTTTGACCAAGTCTTAGATAACGCTTATGTGAAGCTTGCAACCAGTGCCCAAAGTATGACTAAATCAAAGGTCCCTGAACCACACATAAATATAGGGGCAAAGATAACACATGGGAGGTGAATGAAAGGCTGATTTGATAGTCTTGAAGATTGAAAATCCAACATATTGTGCTTTGACCTACACTCAAAAGAATGTAGGAACCTGTGTTAATACATGGCCAAACCTGGAAAAGAATGAATACCAATGCTTTAATAAGCTCTAACTTAGTATGTAAAACAACAAGCTAAATTATAGGGAATATGGTGAATTGTTGGCGTCATATTATGAACTCAGTGATTCATTAGAAGTCTCTTAAACCTGTAAGTCAATTTCTAGATTAGAGCATGTGCAATATGAATAAGTCAAACCTATTGTTAGCAAGCAAAGAATCAAATTATTGTCTTGTTTGGGTGAGTATTGAGATAGGAATTCACCACCTTTTGTTTGTCAAGTTGAGTCGATTGAATTGGGTTGAGAAGTGTCATTTTGTAGGCCTTGATTCTAGCCTGTCGATGTTGGTTTTTTGGGTATAAATATGAGGCACTCTTACCTCATTTGGATACACTTTTACTACGCATTATTGTGCATCTCCATTCAGCTGCATTTTATTTGTGAGGTTCTTATTTTGTTGAGATTTATTTGTGAGGAAACTTTAGTGAAGAGGAACTGAGAGGGATTTGTTGCTAAGTTGATTTTAAGAGGGGGCCAAGCTTAAGAACCAGTGAGTCAATTGGATTAAAGTGATTAATAGGCATTAGATTCTATTCTCTTTATGTTTATCTATTTTTTTGAAAGACTGAATGTCTTATATGTTTTGTTTGGATTTACATTTGATTTCTTGAAATAGAGTAATGATCTATTTGATTAGTGGAAAGGAAAAGAGTCTTGTTGATATGATTTCCTTATGAGTGTTTGTACACACTCCTTAATAAGGAGTGGATATTATCAATAGTATTATATACTAGGATTGATGAAAGTGTGAATAGCATAAGGAAGTTGTATACACCTGAAAATGGTTTGGACAATCTAATTAATTAAATACGAATTATTTGATTAATTAACCTTTTATTCCTTTACTATTAAATAAACAAAAATATTTATTTATATAGTTTCACCTTTTATTTCTTCTATCTTTATTTCTTCTTAATTAAATAAACAAATTTATTTAATTATCATTATAAAATTCTTCTATTATCTTAATCACATCATCATCTAAATTAAATAAACAAATTTTCGACTTTGTTTTATTTAATTATCACACTTCCTCCATATTTATTTAATTAATAAATAAACTTCTATAGTTTATTTTATTAAATTAAATATCTTCTTGCCTAAATTAAATAAATCCAAATATTCAATGGAAATGCATTCTACAACTATTTCCTATTTTCACTCAAAATTTGCACAAATCAAATTAGATATTATATGTCTAATTTATGTCTAAATTAATTGACTCAATCTTCATTGGCAAATTTGGAGACAAATTGAAGATAAATTTGCAGGAAACTCCTTCATCCTCTTCCATCAATTCTTCCTATCATCTGGCTTGATGTTTTTATGGGGAGGAACCATTCCCAAAATCTTCTCAATCTCTCACCATTCAATTCTCTAGATTGAATCCAAGCCTCTACTTTGCTGCCCCTATGCAAATTTGCTGCCATAAATCTATAAATACAACCTTCTTCAAATAGGAAATGGATCCAAGATCCCATCTTTATGCAAAATTACTCTGTAGGAAAGCATCAAGCAATCAAGCATCACAACAATAGAATTTTAGCAATCATAGCATCAGTAGAATCATAATCATGGCTGCATCATAGATTACTGTAGCTTTCATTTATCAGTTTCATGTCAATTTAGTTTACAATATCATCATATAGGATTGGTTTCCTGCATTTTGACAACTTCTCATTCTCCAGATTGTCATTTTAACAGTCATAGTGCTTACACGATCTGAGAGCCATAGTGGTTTGATAAATCTTTCGAGATAGAGAGCAATATGACGCTTTCAATGAATTTCTGGTTTTTAATAGCTTAATTGTTGGTTAAATTCATTTATATAATGTCATATTAAGAGGTGTTTCTAGTTATTTTACTCATAATTATTTCACACTTACATAAGTTATTTAATACTCCTATATACCCTATATGGGAATTTAGATGATGTTTCTATACATAGATAGTCTACACTACATGTAAATAATATGAAATGTATCAATGTCATGAAGTGATTTGACACTGTTAGCTTATAATTCTAGGAAACCTTAGGAATGATAAGGTTTAGCAATACATCAACAGTGATAGTATGAAAGATATGATAGGATGAGATGTCATATTGCTAATCTATACTTGAATGATCACTTGATCATTACTTTACCACTAAATGAAACCCTAGGTTTAGAGTAACCTATTTGAGTTGAGAAGTGTAATTGATTAATGATTGAAAGCCTAGGTTAATAATTACCTACTAGGTTGGAATATTTACTTGATTTCCCATTGGAATCAATAGGTTGAGAATAACCTACTTGGATGGGTTATGTAGTTGAGCTTTATTTGAAGCACATAGGTTGAGATTAACCTATACAATCAAACTGATTATTGATTATTTATTATATCCAAGATTAGGGTATACCAAGGTTGAGACTCACCTATGTGATTAAGTTGGTCACTTGAGTTTATGAGTTACTACTTGATTGGAGCCATAAGTGGGATTACCTATTGAGTTTGTGTTGTTACTTTTTTGGTTGTTTTATGCTCTTGATATGAAGTCATATTGTTGACAAGATTCTACTCTTTGGATAACCCTTTTTATTAAGGAGAATTACACTCTCGAATAGAATCATTTATTGATATGATTGCTCTTTAATTGAGGTCATTTATTAATGAGATTATAATCTTGATGAGAATCACTTATTGTCCTGATGTATTCCTGAATCGAGTCATTTATTTATGAGCATTTATTCTATGATAAGATGAGGCTTATTTAGTTATACTTTAGAATATAAAGTTATACCTGGGATTAGAATATCGATTGAAGGGGGTAACTTATGCTAGAATCGCTCATATTTTATGCCTGGGATTAGAATATCCATTGAGGGGGTAACATATGATTATGCTTTATTGGTAGAGATACCATTATGTTTTGGAAAAGGGGAATAGGTTAATTCTGAGGTCAATGATTACCTATTGAAGGAAATTACCTGTGCATAGATTATAATGGCCTAAAGTCAAATCGAGCTAGAGTAGTGTATGTGGATAGGATGAATATTGCTCAAAATACTGAGTGAGAATACTTTGGCCAAAGTAGTATGATTGCCTTTGGATCCATTGTCAAGTCATCGTGTTCCTTTTATGCATTCTAGTTCAGGATTTTCACGCTCCTAGGTGTTTGCTACCGTATGATGAGGCTCTAGATTGTAGGGAACAACACTAAGCTCAGAGTGGTTATAGTTATGAGGTTATTCCATCAATCTCTTTGTTGAAGGGTAGGGCCATCTATCAAATAATAGATGTTCAAGGGATCACATTTGAGTTTGTGGTTGGAAAGAAAGTGCTTGAGTGATGCTTCTCCTCCTCAGCTGATGACCAAGATTTGAAAGGAGATTCTCAGACCATTCATGTATCTATTGCTTGGAAGTTCAGGAGAGCTACATATATGTATCATGTACCAATTTAGATGGAAGAATGTAATCATGAATGATAAACTTGAGTTTATTCAATATAAAATCTATGCTATGGAAAGATTTGTGAAATTAAAATGAAATGCAATTGATGTTTGGAATAGTGTTTATCTCAAATGTGCATGTAATTTACATTATGGAAAAGAAAAAAAATATTTCTATGTCATGGCATCATGGATCATTCACTTGTGGTGAAAACTATGAAATTTTACTAAGTAGAACACCGGGGTTGTTATAGTTTACATAGTTGTTTGATTATTAGGTAATGATTTTGTGTGAGGAAAAATCATGATAAAAACAATGATCAAAACATAGGAAAAAATAAAGCAATCTAATTCCTAAATAAAGATCAAGATCTAATCCCTCACCCATGAAAAGCAACTGTAAAATAAAATAATTCAAAGATAGAGTTATTGCAATAATAAGCATGAATTCAAATAAAAAAATAGTTTTACCATCCCATGTTGGAGTGTATTCGAAGTGATGTTGGATTGTTGATGTCACTTACGAAGCCTCCGTTGACGTTTGTGCAAAATCTTCAAGAGAGAAAATTGACCCAGATAGTGTGGAGATTCAATTTAGTAGAGTTATTTTTTTTGGATACATAAGAGCTATACTTATATTATTGGAAATAAAGTTTACAAACATCTGCTAATGTAGGAAATCACCAAAAAGCCAGGTTTTACCATTCAAGCTTAAATTTCTACTACCACCCATCAAAATACCCACCCAAAACCCTCTAAGGACAAACCAGAGAGAATCATCAGCCAATAGACCCCTTACAAACCAAACCATTGCAAACCACCTATACTCATAACCACCACCCATTCACCACTACCTATCATATGAAAATATAGCAAGAAATCCCATCCTTTACAAAATTTTCATAAACCAGACTGGTAATATTAACCGCACTACCCATACTCATAGAAAGCCATTGGCCGTGGCAAAGGCCTCAAAGTCCACAATCCAGTCAATGTCCTGCACAACCATGAGCCTAATTTTTTTTTTCATATACTCCACTGCCACAACAATGATCATTCGATGCCTCATGAGAGCCGGTCCCTTCATATCCAACAAAAAAAGAAAAAACTTAACCACCTCATCCGTATTCCTCAGGAGCTCCAAGTCACCAAGATGGGGAATACAAATCCCCATAATAGCAGCCTTCAACACCTCATCCACACCCAGCAGCAGGTCCTTTTCAAAGACCTTTTCCAACAACACCTTAGCCTGCACCTTCGACACCCGGTTGTCTAAAAGAGATGCCAGGAAACGGGAAGTGACATGCAAATTGTCCCTTCCATACTCGCTTATATTTAAATGCTCAGAGCCCAACACCATTTTCACCACCACAACTAGTAGATGGTCGATATTGAGCATAATCCTTTTTAGACGCTGGTCCGTTGCCTCCCTAAATGTTGTTCGGCGAGTTTTGGCACATAGAGAAATCAATGTGTCCGCACCAAACCACACCAAACCCTCTGCCGAGACTTCAATTATGAAACGCGAGCGCCCAACCATCATAGAGCTCTTCCACACACCCAACAATGTAGACACTATATGAGATACATACCCAAACAACCAGAGCCAAACTCAAAGCAAATGGCCACCATAGCCACCTTGAATACATTTAAAACCAAAGAAGTCACTAGACTTCCATCATTAATCAATACGCTTAACTGGGAATGGCATTAATGCCTTGATGCTACACATAAGAGAGGTCATCCTCATCCTTGAATGTCATGCAATCTGCCCTATAATCTGTCACATCGGTGTATGAATGGGTACTCATAATCCACCACTCAATCAACAAACCACATCTTTTTTTAAGTGCCCATTATGGGCTCCAACTTATCAATCTTCACATGAAATCCATGCCAGCGTGTTCATCTAGGGTGGACAACTATAAGCATCACCCCTAAGAACGAGCTCTCGGTTGTAATGACCCGACAATAACCCACCATGCCTCATCCGCTTCGCCTGCCACGTGCCCTCCGCCACTCATGGAGGGCCGCCCCCTACCACCCATAGGCTTTGACCATCATCTAGGAAAATTCTCTAAGAACTTGACCATCCACCCCCAAATTTGAAAGGTGATCCACCTCAATGTTGCCTTCCCTTAGAACATGATTAATCATGACTTGATCAAAAGAATCAATTAGATCCAGAGCAACTTCCAAATACACTCCTAACTTCCAATTCTACGTCTGTTTGGATCTAAGTGCATTTATAACCAACAAAGAGTCACCTTCAATAACCACATTCTCCATATTCCTATCTTTACAAAGAGTCAAGCCCAAAACCAAGGCTTGAAAATTTGCAGCATTATTCATGCCCACTGCTAAGGGAGCAGCCAACCTTGCCAAAACTATACCTGAATGATCCCGTACACCACAACCCACCCTTGAGGGTCTCGGATTTCCCCTAGACACCCCATGAAATTTAACTTGACCCAACCAAGGTCCGAAGGAGCCCACTTGACCTTGCTTCATTCCTCCATCGTTTCTGCCCCACCTTTGCCTATCAAAGTGGGCACCAACAGTCCGAACCAATTTTGCCTAACTTTAGCATCCCACATTGAAAAATTCCACCCCTTTACCACCTATTGATCTATCCGAGCATTAAAAAACTCGAAAATTCTTGCCTCAATCTTACATTGCAACCTAGGAATAGATAACTCACACTCTTGGAAGATATGTCTATTCCTTTCCTTCCAAATCTCCCAAATGACAATGGATGGGGCCATTATCCACAAATCGCTGAAAATGGATTTCCTAGCGAGGGAGGGCCAAGACTTCAATAATTCAAGTAAGGAATGAGGAAAGGCCAATTTCCACTCCAATTTCGCACATAACCATTGCCAACAAGCTTGGGAAAATTGATAGTTTAAGAATAAATGATCGCTAGATTCATCTGCATTCTTACACAAAGGACATCTAGAAGGACCATGATAACCCAATTTCAAAAATCTATCCCTAGTGAGTACTCTTCCTTGGACAACTTCCCAAGTAAAAATTCCTTCCTTTGGCAAGAAAGCCTTGTTCCAACATAGATTAATCGACAATTTTGGCTCCTCAACTCCATTAGGGGCCAAAATATCATACCCAACTTTAATCGAGTACACACCATTTGAAGCAGCTGACCACCTTAGATTGTCCCTACCCTATCTAAATCACACCTTCCTATCCCCCAAGAATTGCTCAAAAACTTCCACATCCTCTGCATCCAAACCCAATCCTATCACACTTTTCCATCTATACCAACTTGCACCCTCCTGTAAGGGATGCTCAAAATAATCACAAACCTTCTCCCCCCACACTTGTTTAGTTCTTTCCTTGACTTGAGCCAATGCCACTACCTCTACCATAATAGGAAGACCATCCCAAGAATCCTCCCAAAATAAGGCTTCCTTGCCATCTACTATTTCCCAGGTAAGAAAATAAGTAATCAAATCCCTAGAGCTACAAATAAAGTTCCAATTCTGGAACCACTAGGAAGAGAAGAAGCCTTGAGAATATTGCAGCAGTCATTATCTAAAAACTTTTCCTTTAAAATATTTACCCATTTGAGTTTCAGTTTGGAATAAATTGCCTAGACCAATTTGGCTCCCAGTGCCTTACTTTGTATAAGCAAATTCTTTAACCCAGCCCCATCCTCCGCCCTCTTTTCGTACACCTTTTGCCATTTGATAAGCGGATTTTTTTTTTGATCTGAGTTCCCTTTCCAAAAGAAATTCTTCATCGACCTGTTTAAAGCTTTACTTGATTCCACCAAAAGAGGAAGGCAAGACATCATGAAAGTTGGTAGGGCAACAATAACATACTTCAACATAGTTAACCTTCCCGCCCAAGATAACCATATTCCTTTCCTGGAAGATAACCTTTCTTTCACCAACTCAATAAGGCCATTCCAAATCGTGCCATGTTGAACACCTTTTGCTAAAGGGAGACTCAAGTATTTGCAAGGAAATTGTCCCTTCTTAAAACCCAAAATTCTTAAAATTTGAGCCTCTTGAATGTTGTTTGTATTAAAGAAAAAGACCTCAAACTTTGCCAAATTAATCTCCTGACCCAACGCCCTCATATAGTTGTCCAATATGCTTTTGAATCTTCGAGCATTATTAATGCAAGATTGCTGGTAACCTGCAACCTGCCAATCCAACTAACACTTCTTGCTCTCTCCAAAGACTTTCCAGGAGCCTCAACCATGATTATGAAAAGAAAGGGGGATAAGGGATCCCCCTATCTTAAATCCCATGATGCACCAAAAAAACCTTCAGGAGATCCATTAACTAAAACTGAATACATTGGACTTGCAATCCAACCAAAGACCCAATCTAGCCAATCCTTTTGAAAGCCAAAGGCTTCCAAAACCTTAAATAAGAACTTCCAATTTACCCTATCATAAGCTTTTTTAATATCCAGTTTTAGGAACATAGCTGGTTTCTTGGTCTTTTGTACAAAGTGGATCACTTCATGTGCTATGATTACTCCATCCAAAATCGACCTTCTAGGCACAAACCCCATCTATTCCTCTGAGATGATAGAGGGAAAAATAATTTTCAAACGATTCGCCACCACCTTAGCCACAATCTTATACAAAGTGTTGCACAGAGAAATAGACTGAAATTCATCCCATAAGTCAAGTTTCTCTTTTTTGGGTATCAACACAATGAGTGTATTATTCACTTCTTTAAGGATTTTCCCCGAACACCTAGAATCCTCAATAGCCTCATAAATCTCTCGCCCCACAAAATCCCAAGATTTTTGGAAGAAAGCAGTTGGGAAACCATCAGGCCCAGGCACCTTCTCCGGGTGCAATTGAAAAATAGCCACTTTGATTTCCTCTATGGAAAATTTTGAATTTAAAGCCTGCATTTGAGCATTCAAAACCAACCTGGGAATACAACTGATAATCTCTTTCTGAGCCACCCAATTAGAGCCCTCCCAATCATTTAGAAAATTCTAGAAATATTCCACTCTTAATAAATTTATCTCATGTGGGTCTTCCAATAAGATCCCATTAACCGATTTGATAATGGAATATGATTAACATCCCTGCGTACATTTGTGGAATTATGATATTTTTTTGTATTTATATCCCCTACCTTAAGCCAAGTTTCCCTTGATTTTTGGTGCCAGAAGATTTCTTCCTTCGAAAAAAGATCATTCAATTGCTTATATAACTCTTGCTCCTTTTGAAAATAACAATCATCCATTCCCACCCTCAATATCTCTTCATGAATTTCATCCAATTCAGATTCGATTTTCAACCTCTCCTAAAAGATGTTCTTGTAACATTCCTTATTCCACATTTTTAGCTGTTGTTTAATATATTTCAACTTTATGACAACATTAAACATTTTCGTTCCCCATGGAAAGCATTCAGACCACCATTTTCTAATTAAGGATAATACATTTTTGTCCTTGAACCACATCATTTCAAATTTAAAAGGGCACCGCTCTAAACCCCTTTCCCCATCAATCAACAATTGGACTGGAAAATGATCAAACCCCAGACTAGCTAAAATTTTACTATCCAAAGTGAAGGGGAAAAGGCCTAAATCACCTTTGAAAAAGAATCTATCAAGTTTTTCCTCAATATTATAGAAGCCATTCCTACAGTTCGTCCAAGTGACACGGCCATTTCCGGTTTGAACCTCAATTAACATATTTCTCTCCACAAAGTTACAAAAATCAAAGTGAGATTGAAGCACCCGATGCACCCCACCTTGTTTATATTCTAACCTAAGAATGGCATTGAAGTATCCCCCAATAATAAAAAACTCAGTCTGCGAGGAATTGAAAATATGATCCAATTCTTTCCATACATTCCATTTTTGAATACATGAGGCCGGTCCATAGACATTAATGAGAAGAAACTATAGATTTGAGATTAAGCTTATTAACCTGCAAACAATCTAAGATTTTTTTTGAGAAACTTCTTCCACCAACATTGATTGTGGTTTCCATAGAATAAGGAGACCACCAGATGCACCATCTGCACCAGCCCCAAAAACCTTCCAACGCTTAACACTACGATTGAATTTAACCAACTCCTAAACACCTAACTTAGTTTCTTGCAACAAACTCACATCCACTAGGTTTTTCTCCAAAAGGTGCTTAACTAGACACCATTTGTTAGGGGCGTTTAGGCCCCTAACATTCCATGTTAAGAGTTTCATTTTTGTTCGAGAAGAGAGTCACTCTTCCCTACTTTCATCATTGAGTCAATCTTCTTCTGACCATAAGCCTCTCCTACCCATTTTAACTTTTCTTGATTTGGAATGCTTCCCCTCCTTTTGCTATCACCACAATCTGGAGTGGTTTTAACCATCTCTTTCTGACACATCCCTAACTTTAGCTTGGTTGCCTCTAACTCTTGAGCCATTTTTCTCTTTTCACCTGGCTGCGAATCCACTAAATCCACTTGCAGTTCCCCTTCTTCCTGAACTTCCACATTTTCCTAATCTTCAACCAAACCACCTATTTCTTGCTCCAAAGAGTATAATTTGTCTGCCTTAGCTAATTCTACTAGCTCCCTATCGACAGAAATCAAAGCATTAAGCTCTACATTCCTGCAATCCTCACCCAAGATCTCCAAAAGCTCATAAATTTTCCTTTCTAGAACTGCTTCTTGATCTGGTAAGTCCATTGCCTTCACCTCTTATGCCGGAGAAGCATGTTGAACTTCCCTTCTTTCCTCCACCAATGGGGAGGTAAACTCCATTTCAGTGACTCTGTGATTATCTTTGGCCTACGTCGAAGGAGCAACCGAGACCACAACCGATTATCTTCTAGGTTTTGACACAGAGGCCTCTTGCTTTGAAACCACCATCTGTTTTGAACCATCACCCTATGGCGCCTTCCCAACTTTGTTTCTTGATGCTCTACACCCTAAAGGTTTCACCAACCTAGATCTCGGTTGAGAGTCTATCACCAACTTTTGTACCCAACTTCCATAATCAGAGATAAGTTCTATTTCATCCCAGATACATATATCAGGGGTGTTTTCTACACAAATCCTTACATATGTGACCACTTCCTTAGGGTCTTCCTTTCTTTCAACACATACGTAGGTCCCCGAATTGTTACCAATCTCTTCGAGGATACGAGGATCCCAATACTCTGATGGCAGATTGCGGAGTTTGTACCAATCTTGCATGACTTCCACTTCATGTTTCAGAGGATCAAATCCTACCTTCTAGCACCTTAAATAAAAACTGCATCCATCCAAAACCCAGTTCCCATCAACAATCTCATCCCTAATAATCCTCGACGGACATATGACTAGAAAAAAACCATTCTGCAAGATTTTGAAGTGAAGTTCAGACCCCCATTTCTCCCTCCACCAATTTGTTAAATATTCCCAATTTAGATTGCCCCCATACCATTTTACTATTAGCCCAAGATTATCTAACCTATAATATTAGAATGCAATTTATTAGGGCTTACGACTAAGGAAATCCTACCTCCTTTTGATCCTCCACCATTTTCCTGATGATCCGAGCCAGGAGACTCTGCAAAATGATCTTCTCTCGCATCCTCCCATTCCTCTTTAGAATGCTTGTGCTATCATACTATCTTAAAGCCACCGTTCCTATGATTAAGGTTTTTCACTCTTACCCTATTCAACTCCATGTTGTCAAAGCCACCTTTATCCATGCGCCCATTATCATTTGGCCATGGTCCACGAAATGCCATGTTCCTATAGCCGTTTCTTCCAGATCTACCTAGAAAATACTTCGGACCTCTGGGTTGATTTTGCAAACCCTGAAACCCGCCACCGTATCTATGCTCATACTGACCTTCTTGACGGGCCCTATCCCACCTTTCTAGCTTCCAAATACCTTCAACATCAGCCTTCCGATTGTGATGTAAACCCTTATGTGCCCTGGCAGGGTTATCTGCTGCAACCCGACCACTAGTTCGCTGTCTCACCCCACCCGTTGTCGCCATTAGCTCTACTTGTTCGATATTTGATCCTAGTAAAAATAATTCAGTAGAGTTTTGATAATGAAAATATGGATGTTTATTGTGAAGAAGAAGGGTGTATTTATAGATTTTCAAGAGACTGAATTAGTGGATGAGATTGCTGGATTTTCCAGAAGAATCAACGGTCGAAGAGGAAGATGAGATAAAGTTGCCAAAATGATTGATTGATTTTGATTGTGTGAATTCAGTTAACTAAGAAATTAAAAGAATCACTTCCAATTTCAATTTCAGTTGAAGAGGGAAATTTGATTTTTCAAAGAAGGGAAAGTTTGAAGAGGATAATTAATTAATTTTCTTAATTAATCAATTGACTGATGTGCATATGAGGAAAAAGTGTTAAATAGATTTAAAGAATCATTTCCAATTTCAATTGAAGAGGGAAATTTGATTTTTTAAAGAAGGGAAAGTTTGAAGAGAATAATTAATTAATTTTCCTAATTAATTAATTAATTGATGTGCATATGAGGAAAAAACGTTAAATTAGATTAAAAGAATCATTTCCAATTTCAATTTTAGTTGAAGAGGGAAATTTGTTTTTTTTAAAGAAGGGAAAGTTTGAAGAGAATAATTAATTAATTTTTTGAATTAATTAATTAATTGATGTGCACATGAGGAAAAAAACGTTAATTAGATTTAAAGAATCATTTCCAATTTCAATTTTAGTTCAAGAGGAAATTTTATTTTTTAAAGAAGGGAAAGTTTAATTAATTAATTTTCTCAATTAATTAATTAACTGATGTGCATATGAGGAAAAAGCGTTAATTAGATTTAAATAATTAAAATGATTATTTTAAATGCAAAAGAGAGGGAAAATAATGATTTTATTTAATATTATTTAATTTTTCAAAAGGGGGTTTGATGAATTAATTAAACAATTAATAAATAATCATTTAATTGATTTTAGAGGAAAGTGTTAAATGAATTTTAATTAAACAATCATTTAATTAAAATAGAGGAAAATGTTAAATTAGAGACATAATTAAATAAATAATATTTATTTAATTAATCAAAGTGATTAAAAGGTTAAATTTGATGAAAAGTGTGAAATAATTAAATAATCATAGATTATTTAATAAGTAGAGGAATTTGGGTTAATTAATCAAATAATGCAATATTATTCAATTAATAGAGGGAAATGGTTAGATGATGCAAATGACATGAAAATGCAGTGATACTAGGTGATAGTGGATTAATAATGTGAAAATGTCATTCAACATGTGTGATAATGTACATTGAATCAATTTTACATGTCTACATTTTGCCCCTCTTTGAGACAAAGTACTAGTTGCTTTGTTTCAAAGAAAATTCATGTTCAGATCAAGAGGAAAAAAATTATGCCCCACTGTGCCTCGACGTTTAGTGGAAAGTAAATGGGACTACAGTCTGCCCCCTCGAGAGGTTGGCCAAAAATTTTGATTTTGAGGTTGGGCTCTCGACAATGCTCCTATGCTTATATGTGTTAATGTTCCTGTATGCTTATGAGTTTAATGCTTTCCATGTATGGATTCTCATGTTTATGTTGTTTTCTGATGCACTTAAATGTTATGGATGATGATCGATGTATGATGCCATTTTATTTATGTGATATATATGCTATGGCCTAATGCTTGTGGATGTAGGATGCATTTGACACTAATGATGTTAATGATGTAGGGTGATGATGTTCAAAAGAAATGTTAGTTAGATTGAAGATAGAAGAATCTGATGAGATCACTTTTGCACTTCGTTTAGAGACTTTGATAGTATTTAACAACAATCCTTATTAATGTAGCAAACAAACATGATGCACTAGGGTACTAATGACCAAGGTGACTTTGTATCTTTTGTGTGGACTTGGACTCTGCAGACAATGAATATTCTTGTATAGTAGTATCACAAGAAAATATCCAACAAACACAGCAAACAAAAATGATGCTCAATTTCCCCCATTCCTTCTTCTCTAAATCCATAAATGGACATCCTCGAGAGATCTTAGGAATGAGTCAATAAGATAAATTAGAAAGATAAGACAACAAAAAGATAAACAAAACCTTTGTATCACTTGCCATATCTATTGGGGGTGGGATGAATATCTGTTGTTGATCATGTCTATCGTAGGAATGGATTTGTTAAGACATAAATCAAGATGTTGATGGGATTTGTTCAACAAATAGGGTAGTAAACCACTGGTTTCATTTTGGTCTATTTGTGATCTGATTTGTCTGATTGTTTTGCTCAAAAGTTCTTGCTTATGGTTTTGCTTTGCTTGGCCATTTGCGTTGTCAAAGAGTGAAGGTGACGATTCCCTTATTATGGATGAAAATTTATTGTGGATGGGTGATGGAGGGAAATGGAATTTTTCTTGAGATTTTTTAATGTTTTTGTATTTTTGAAATTTTATGAGGCCATATTTGGTATTTTAATAGTTTTTTTTGAATGTTTTGATTTTCCAATTTTCAAATGTTTTTGTATTTTCTAAGATTTTGACCAAGACAACCTAAAGACCTATCCTAGGGGCCTCGGGGGCTCATCAAAGATTTTCCTTATACGTTATACATGTAGAGAACTCGTAGTTTGACGCACTAAGCTAAGCACAATTTGTTTTGACATTTTCTGACTCTTTTCGAATGTTTTTGGCTTTTGGAGAATATTTCAATTTTTTTTTGGATTTTCAAGTTATTTGAATGTTTTTGAATTTTTGAATTTTATGACTTAGCTTGAAAGATTAAGATGAACACCTAACTGGATTGCCCTAGGGCCTCGGGGGCTCATCGATGATGGCCTTGCCTACATTATACATGTAGAGGCTCGTAGTTTGACCATTAACTGAAAGCTTAGAAATGTTTTTGGGATTTTTTCAAGACTTTTTATGAATGTTTTTTGAGATTTTTTCAATACTTTTTATGAATTTTTTTGAGATTTTTTTCTAGAATTTTTATAGGTACAATGAACAAGTATCTAATCCCTAACCAGTCTCAAAGGAGTTGCCCCCAGTTCAGAGCAAGATTATGTTTATTAGGACAAGTGAATTTGGGGCTGTAACTAGGTTCCACACTTGATCAGTTATCGTACCATGGCTAAATACACGCTTTATTATGAAATGGATGAGATGGAAGTGATAGATTGTACTGATAGACAAAGATGCAGATCTTGTTCAAACGTAGCGCCTATTTTCTAGGTTTTCACTATGGTACCTATCCTAGAAGTGCCACAAAGTGGTTTTCACTTAAAGAATGTTTTATTTATCTTTACTGTTTTCTTGATTTTTTTAATTTTGTAATTTTGTAATTTTTTTTATGTCACCTATGATGTCTGTTTTCCAGATTTTCACCATGGTGATGATTTTTTTTTTTAAATTTAAAATTTTTGTATTTTCTACCCTTTTTCCTGGGAATATTCTGACATTCTCATGTATGGTTCTTCTTGAGACAGTTGTTGTTCAATAGTTCGGTTAAAGGTTCTCCCTCGGGAGTAGCCAATTGATATGCTTCTGAGCCATAGTTTGCCATGATGATGAATGGTCCCAACTAGTTGGGTTCAAATTTTCCTTTACCATCTCGGTTCAATTGTACTTTATAATTTTCTTGCAAGACTAGGTCGCCAACTTGGAAGCTTTGGTTCTTGATCTTCTTGTCATAGCCTCATTTGAGCCAATTCTGATAAACCTGTAGATGGTTTAACGAACTCAAACATCTTTCATCCAAGAGTTCCAACTCATTGAGTCTAGACACTTTGTATTCTTCATTGTCAATGATACCTTTCAGTGATGGAATCTCAACTTCAATAGGCAAGATAGCTTCTGATCTGTAGACCAAGGAAAATGGGGTTGCACTTGTAGGTGTGAGGATGCTGGTTCGATAAGCCCATAAGGCTGGGTTTAGCTGCAAATTCCAATCATGGCCAACATAATTGACAATCTTCTTGATGATTTTCAATATGGTTTTGTTAGATGCCTCGACTTGGCTGTTCCCTTATGGATAGTATGGGGTTGAGAATCAATGTTGGATGGAGAACTTTGTGCAGAGTTCTCAGACATCTTGGTTTTTTAATAGAGTTCCATTATCAGTTATGATGGTATGAGGGATTCCATATCGATAGATTAAATAGTTCAAGATGAACTTTAATATTTGTTTACCTATGATATAGGTTAGAAGGATTACCTCTATCCACTTGGTGAAATACTCTGTAGCGATTGTTATGAACTTGTGTTTGTTTGATGAGGCGGGGCTTATCTTATCCACCAAGTTGAGTCCCCACTACAAGAAGGGCCATGGTGTGGTTATGGGTCTTAGCTCTTGTGTCGGTGCATGAATCTAGTCACTTTGTTGCTAACATTGTCTGCACCTTCTTGAGTATTAGATAGAGTCTTGCTCCATCGATGGCCAATAGTATCCTGCTCTGAGAATCTTTTTTACTAAGTTAGGTCCACTAGAATGTGAACCACAAATACCATTGTTTACCTCTTGTAAGGCAGTTTGCGCTTCATCTACGTTAAGACATCAGAGAAGCGTACCTTCTAGACTTCGATGATATAGGGTATCTCCTAAGATAGTAAATAGTGAATTTCTACAGATAAATGTTTTCTTTTGGCTCAGAGTGAAATGAAGGGGAACGATACCATTCTAGATATAGGAAAAAGTGTCTTGGTTTTGGGGATTCAGGACCAACAACAACATACACCAATTTAGAGTATGGGATTTCGAACGCCGGTCTAAATAATTGCTCCACTAGGAACTCATACTTAGGAATATTTTGTGGTATGTCAAGGAGTGACCCTGTTGTTGCCATTGCATCAGGTGCCATGTTGTTGTCCCTCAGAACTTGCTCGAAGGTGATGTCTATGAAGTACTCTTTGAAACTATCTACCATTTTCTTGTATGGAACAAGTTTATCATCCTTCGTCTGGTACTCATCGTTCACTTGTTTTATGATGAATTGGGAATCACCATAGACTTGAATTTCATGTATTTTCCATTCGACAATCATCTTTAACCCCATAATGAGTGCTTCATATTCTGAGACATTTTTAGTGTAGGGGAATACTATTTTGTATGCCTTAGGTATGTTGTCTCCTTGGGGTGTGATAAATAATATTCCAGCTCTTGAACCATGCTGTGTATGCGATCCATCAAAATACAATGTCCACTTGTTTGACTGTTCAACTATAAGGACACCTTCATCGAGGAATTCTGGTTTGAGGGGTTTATCATCATTTATCGATGCATCAACCAACTGATCTGCAGTGACTTGTCCTTTTACAGCCTTTATATCCACATATTCTATGTCGAACTCACTAAGTATCATTACCCACTTAGAAATCCTTCCTGTGAGAGCCGCCTTTGCTAACAAATACTTTATGGGGTATATCTTTGATATCAACTTTATCTGTCTGTTCAACATATAATGTCTAAGATTTTGTGCTGTAAAGACAATTGATAAGCATAATATTTCTATAGATGAATAATTTAGCTCATACTCGACCAAAGTTTGACTTATGTAATAGATGAATCTTTCCTTGCTGTTGTCATCCAATTGTGCTAGTAAGGCTCCCAGAGTTGCTGTTGTTGTAGATACATACAAAATCATTTCTTTTTCTTATATCAGAGGCATTAAAACTGGAGGATTTAGAAGATAGTATTTTAATTGCTGAAATGCTAGGTCACATCATTCATCCCACTTGAATGTAACGTCCTTATGTAGCAGATGTGTGAAGGAAATACACTTATCTGCTACTTGTGCTATGAATCTTCTGATCACCTGTAATTTCCCTTGTAAACTCCTTAATTATTTCAATGTCTTATGTGGAGGCATTTCTAATATTGCTTTCTCTTTTGCAGGGTCTACCTCAATACCTCTTCTTGACACAATATATCCCAATAGTTTTCCAGATGTTACACCGAAGACACACTTCTTAGGATTGAGACGTAGCTTGTACTCCTATGACCTATCAAATATTTTTTTGAGGATGGATAGATGATATTTTCATGTTAGAGACTTAGCAAGTATATCATTAACATAATCCTCCATAGTTTTGTGCATCATGTCATGAAAAATAGTGGTCATTGCTCTTTGATATGTTGCTCCAGTGTTCTTTAAGCCGAATGGCATGACATTCCAATAGAAGGTTCCCCATGCACATGTGAAGGTTGTCTTTTGTTGATATTCTAGTACTATATTAATATGATTATACCTAGAGAAACCATCCATTAAGGAAAGCATCTCGTGCCCTGTTGTTAAGTCTACTATTATATCAATGCTCGACAGTGGGAAATTGTCTTTAAGACATGCCTTATTAAGATATTTGAAGTCATTACAAATTCAAATGTGCCCATTTGGTTTAGAAACTAGTATGAGATTACACAGCCATTCCAGATAGTCTACAGGTCAAATGAAATTGACATCTAATAGCTTATGTAGTTCCACCTTCACTAAGAACGCGATCTGCGGGTGCATCTTCTCAAGCTTTTGCTTTATCGGCTTAGCTCCTAGAAACATGAAAAGATGGTGTACTACCAATGATGGGTCTAATCCAGGCATGTTTGCATATGTCCAAGTGAAGTTGATTTTACACTCATTCAGGAAAGCAGTAAAGTTGTCTTTCTCTTCTGGATCAAGGGATGCCGCATGATATGTAATCTTTGGTACCTCTGTTGTACCAAAATTTATAGGAATTGACTCCTCAACTAGCAATGTTGATTTTTCTTGATATTTGGTAGTAGGGAGATTGAATCCTCCATCCTTGGGCACCTCAAATAGTTTTTCACTATTGGATACATCCTTTATTTTTCTCTTTTCTGGATCCGAAAAAGCCACAATATGGTTTTCTCTAGGGGATATTTTAATGATTTTTATATTTTCTCTTTCATTTTTATGACTGGAAGATTAAATGTCCCCTATGAAGTATGCTCCTTGTTCTAACTCCATTACAAATCCTGCCTTGTGGTCTCCTAGTGGTATATTCATTCGAAGTCCCATGAACTCGACAATACCTTCATCATTCTAGAATGTGTCCAAAATAGGACTATGGTGTTGTTGGTCCCAATCTATCAATTCAAGGTAGCATAAGGGTAAGTTAGCATTGTGATCGGTGAAGCTTATGGTAGCTATGAAAATGGTCATGATAGAGCGGATGTTACATCCCGAATTGTAAGCTACTACGTAATAGTATGCATAGGGCCGAAAGATTGTAATATGAACTCAATGCTTGAATAAAATGTGTACCTTGTTATCAATCTGAGTGTTGTTACATTTAATGATTATCTCATTTTAGTGTATTTCAATTGATGTCATTCTTGGTGTAATTATGCATATTAAGTTATAGAATTGTTAATATTCTAACATGTGAAATGCTGTATCTATACTGTTATGTTGTGAGCATTTGACTTCCATGGACGCATGTCAATGGATGCAGGTATAGGTACCATTCCCCCAGGCAGAGGGTATATATCACTTGGGAGAGGGGCTTGGTCGGTTAACTGGTAATGTGCACTAACCGAGCATACACACACTTCACAATAGAGTGAGTAACTGAATCAGTTGAGTAAGATAAGTCATCCTTAGTCATAGACTAGCAGTAGGAGTCATGTCTTCCTTTGTACTTTTTGTAAGAGATGTTTATCTGTTAATTGTCTCATGCTATTAAGTTCATTACAATGGATCATATTTGAATGCAAGTAATTAGGTAGGGAATATATATATATATATTATATACACGCCTCCATATGTATATACATATCGATACAAGTGTGTGATTGGCAAATAGATATGCTCACACAGTTGCATCGATATGGTATACATACACATACGTGTATATTGAAATATATATGGACGTATGTATATGTATATACACCACCTATTACATATAGGATATTGATAAATTATATTAATATTGCCTGTTGATTTACATCTACACGTATATGTAGATATGTATAGATACATATATAGACATATCGAAAATAAAAAACTGGCTTACAATATGTTGCAGGAGTTATATATATATATATATATATATATATATACATATATAGACATATATATATATATATATATATATACATATATAGACATATATGCGTACATGTAAATATATATATATATATATATACGTATTAATATTATATAATAAATATAAATATTAAAGTAAAAATAATAAACATAAGTATATATATATTACTTAAGGTAATAAAATATAAATATATATATTATTTATTACTTTAATATGCATATAAATATATATAATATTAATAAATTTATATATATTATTTTTTAAATGGAAATCATTGTTTATTCATTTCTCATCACATATTTGGAAATCGAATGTTTCTTAAGTATAATGAAATCAACTTCTCCTATTTTCATCACTGAATAAATTGAAAATGAGTAAGGACTTCTCTAAAGTTTAAAAAGAAATATTTGATTCATAACTATTGACTTAATAAAGTTAGATTTGAAATATTTTGAGTTTTTCTATGAAATGGAAGATGGCGGAGGAAGAGGAATACACGCGACTGTGTTGAGCGCTTCGCTTGGGAGAATGAATCAATCTTGCTTTAGAACAGGGGCAACACAGCTCAGGAGGGAATAGTTGTTGTAAGTTTAACCGAGACTTTTTCTTAGCAAGATGAATCACCTTCTTGTTGGCACCATATTTGGGGAATTACCTATAAGTGGCGATATTTGATAAACAGTTGAACAATTTTGGTTTTTCTGGCTTAAAGGTATGTCGAATCACTTCCAAAAGTGCTGAGTGAGGGCTTGGAAACCCGCCAAGTGCCTTTGAATAAGTCTGGCTGTGTGTGTTGTCAGTTTACATGCATTCCCATAAGGAAACGTGTTGCATTTCATGACTCTATATAAAGGCTTTCAACTGCTGCGAATGCTTACAAATTCACACTCTTTCACACTCATTCATAGTCATTGATACTCATTATCACGCATTCTTACTCATTTTGATTCTTGAGCAACTCCTTTGTCATTGCTGTGAAATTTTGTAGAAAGCCATTGCTATGAGAAGTGAAATTTTGTAGAAAGCCATTATCTGTGAGAGACCATTGTTTGTGTGAGAACAATTTCTGGGAAGAGTATTTTTCTGTGTGAAAGAATAGAGAAGCTCTGTAATCTAGATTACTGCAAGAAGAGTCCATCATACCCTGTGGAAAGCTCAATCCAGGCATGAATAATTTATTCTCTTTTCATCTTTGATTTTTATAAAGTCATGCTAGATCAATGAAGTACTATTTTGCTCTTTATATCTGCAAAACTTGTAAAAGACATGTTAGGCAAACGTGATATGATGCTATTGTATGATGCTTGCATTATGAATGTCCAAAAGTTGCATGAAGTAAATAAGGTATAGGTAATGCATGATTGTATTAAAAAGTAATAGTCCATCTCAAAGATAGACAATGCATTTAGTTTCTATTTGCTTTATTTGGATGATCTCTGTATAAAGGAGAGTATTCATTATCTTAGATATTACTACTAGGATTGTGATGAGAGCTTGATTCAAGTACATTATAGCCAACTAATTTATTAGATTAACTTAGTAAGCTAGCTACACTCCTAGGAAATGTTCATTCCCGTATAAGAGAGAGTATTGGTAGTACTTGCGATGCAGATTCATCCTAGTAGGTTAACTTGATGTAGGATGTCTTTGGTACGGATTACCACGATAGGACAAAAGACCTACGCGTAGTGTAAGATAACCCTAAGTCAAATCAAACCTAGATAGTGTATGTGGCAGTTGACCCTCAATAGAGATACTGATTAAAACACTTTGGCCATAGTAGTGTAGATCTACAACGTCCTCTTGATTGAGTGATGAATACACTGTCATGTCCACCATGATCCCGTATTGCATACTAGATCGAGAGTTTATCGGATGTACAGGTTCTAGTTATGTAGAACACACCACTATGCTCAGTCGGTTTATAGTATTGGTTACCCAACCAATCTCTTCGTTGAAGGGAGGTCCATCTATCGAATGGTAGATGTGCGGGGGACTGCATTATAAGTCCGTGGTTGGCAAAAAAGTGCCTGAGTGATGTTTCTCCTCCTTACCAGGCTACTGAGGCACCGAGATTTGAAAGGCGGATTCTAGGACCTTCTTACCACTATTAGTTCAAAAGATCAACAAGCTATGTATGTGCACGTATATAATATAGTAAATAAAATTCCAATTTACATCCAAAGAGTAAATAAATGTGCTAACAAGTTATTGCAATATAATTTTTATTTCCTTTATTGATAAAATATGAAAAAGATATCATAATAGAATTACAATAAATATTCTATGTTATTACAATAACTTCACAATTACAAGTAACGGTAAAATGTATCTTATCTAATGTACCTCCAATGAGCTTTAGAACAAATAGTAGTAAGAAGGTCTAGGAATCTGCCTTTCAAATCTTGGTACTTCATTAGCCTTCAGAGGAGGAGAAGCATCACTCGGGTGCTTTTCCACCAACCACAGACTTATAATGTTGTCCCCCGCATATCTATCATTTGATAGATGACCCTCCCTTCAACGAAGAGATTGGTAGAGTAACCGATACTATTAACCAACTGAGCATAGTGGTGTGTCCTACATAACTAGAACCTGTGCATTCGACAGACTCTCGCTCTAGCATGTAATACAAGATCACAAGGAACTGATAGTGTAATCATCGCCCAATCTAAGAGGATGTAGGTACATTACACTAATTTGATCAAAGTGTTCATACAACATTTCTACTGAGGGTCAACTACCACATACACTATTCAGGGTCGATTTGACTTAGGGCTATCTTACACTACGTGTAGGTTTTTGTCTTCTAATGGGTAATCTGTACCTCAGACATCCTACATCATATTGTACTACTAGAAATGAGTCTGCATAATCAAGTAATTCACATATCCCCTCCTATACGAGAAATATTTATCCTAGGAGTGCTCAACTTATCTAAGTTGACCCAATAACTAAAGCTGAAGAATTTACTTGACTCCTGTCCTCATCTCAATCCTAATATATAGTAGCTGATGAAAACAATACTCTCCATATATGGAGATCATACAATTTAATGCAGAATAAAACTTAGAAAGCAACCATTCACTTCTTATGTACCAATGAAACATCCTACGTTCCAACATCACTAGTATAATTAAACACTTATGTTGTGCCTCATATGATATTGTTGAATTCCTCAATCAAGTACTTCCTACTGGAATGAATCACAATCGCAAGTACCTCTCCTATTCTCTCCTATACGGGAATGAATATTTCCTAGGAGTTTTTAGCTAGCTTCCCTGAGTTAAACTAGTAACTTAGCTGGCTATATTGTACTTGAATCAAGCTCTCACCAAAGTCCTAGTATTATTATCTAAGGCAACGTGTACTCTCCTTATACGAAGATCATACAATTAAAGCAAATAGAACTAAATGCATTGTCTACCTTTTAAGACAAATTATTACTCTTTTATACAATCATGCATTACCTATACCTTATTTACTTCATGCAACTTTTGGACATTCAATTGCAAGCATCATACAATAGTATAATATTTCATTTGTCTAACATGACTTCTCAAGTTTGAAGATATAAAGAGCAAAATATACTTCATTGATCTAGCATGACTTTATAAAAATCAAAGATGAAATGAGAATAAAGTAATCATGCCTGGATTAAGCTTTCACAGGTGATGATGGTCTTTTCTTGTAGTAACTCAGATTGCAGAGTTCCTCTGTTCTTTCTTACAGTAAAACACTCTTTCCAGAAATTGTTCTCACACAACAATGGTCTCTCACAGATTATGGCTTCTCACAACAATGGATTTCTACAACAATTCACTTCTCACAACAATGGCTTTCTACAGTGATTTACTTCTCACAACAATGGCTTTTTGCAACAATTCACTTCTCACAGCAATGGATTTCTACAGTGATTTACTTGTCACAACAATGGTTTTCTATAGAATTTCACTTCTCACAGCAATGGCTTTCTACAAAATTTCACTTCTCACAGCAATGGCTTTCTACAAAATTTCACAGCAATGACAAAGGAGTTGCTCAAGAATCAAAATGAGTAAGAATGCGTGATAATGAGTATCAATGAATATGAATGAGTGTGAAAGAGTGTGAATTGGTAATAATTCGCAGCAGTTGAAAGCCTTTATATAGAGTCATGAAATGCAACGCATTTCCTTACGAGAATGTATGAAAACTGACAGCACACACAACCATACTTATTCAAAGTCACTTGGCGGGTTTCCAAGCCCCCACTCAACACTTTTGGAAGTGATTCAACTTACCTTTAAGCCAACAAAACTAGAATTGTTCAACTATTTATTAGAAATCGCCACTTACAGGTAATTCCCAAATATGGCGCCAACAAGAAGGTGGTTCATCTTGCTGAGAAAAAGTCTTGGTTAAATTTACAACAGAAAAACCCTCATGAGCTACGTCGCCCATGTTGATTCATTCTCCTAGGCGAAGCGCTCAACACAGTTGCGCGTATTTCTCTTCCTCCGCCATTTTCCATTTCACGGGAAAAACTCAAAATATTTCAAATCTGACTTTACTAAGTCAATAGTTATGAATCAAATATTTCTTTTTAAACTTTAGAGAAGTCCTTACTCATTTTCAATTTATTTAGTGATGAAAATAGGAGAAGTTGATTTCATTATACTTAGGAAACATTCGATTTCCAAATATGTGATGAGAAATGAATAAACAATAGTTTCCATTTAAAAAAATAATATATATAAATTTATTAATATTATATATTTATATGCGTATTAAAGTAATAAATAAGTATATAAATATATATATTTTATTACCTTAAGTAATATATATATATATATATATATATATATTTATGTTTATTATTTTTACTTTAATATTTATATTTATTATATAATATTAATACGTATATATATTTACATGTACGTGTATATGTATATATATATATATATAACTCTTGCAACATATCGTAAGACAGTTTGTTATTTCCGATATGTCTATATATGTATCTATACATATATACATATACGTGTAGATGTAAATCAACATGCAATATTAATATAATTTATTAATATCCTATATGTAATAGGTGTTGTATATACATATACATACATATACATACGTCCATATATATTTTGATATACACATATGTGTATGTATACCATATTGATGCAATTGTGTGAGCATATCCGTTTGCCAATCACACACTTGTATCGATATGTATATACATATGGATGCGTGTATATAATATATATATTCCCTGCCTAATTACTTGCATTCAAATACCATCCATTGTAATGAAATTAATACCATGAGATAGTTAACAGATAAACATCACTTAAAAAGGTATAGAAGAAGACACGACTCCTAATGCCAGTCTATGACTATGGATGACTTATCTAACTCAATTGATTCAGTTACTCACTCTATGGTGAAGTGTGTGTATGCTCAATTGGTTTTCGTTACCAGTTAACTGACCAAGCTCCTCTCCTGAGTGATACTTCCCCTCCCCCTGGAGAATGAACCTTTTCCTGCAACCACTAGCACATACCTTTAGCAACATCACATATATAAACATCTTTAAAGTTAAAATAACTATACTTCAATAACCATCTATTCATATATGTAGTATTTCACCATGAATAACATCAACTGAGACAACATCAAATGAAACAACATCAAGTGATATAACATTCATATTGATAACAAGGTACATGCATCATTAATTCATCTCGAGAATTCACATCACATTCACTTTTACCGCATCTAGCAATAGTAAAGAGTAACCTCATATTTTGGGATGTAATATTTCATTTGAAAACGAAAAGTTTCGTTATTTGAAATATATTGTCTTGTTCACTTGAAAGGAAAAATAATTCAAATTATTATCTAGCATGTATCTTATTTAATGTTAATGAAAAAGAAAGAAATGTTTCAGTACTTTCTTATATGCTTCTTATTTATGTTAAAAGTTGTAGATTAAGATTTATTTTTTTATGTAAGAACCGGGTTGTTACAACAGACATCTCTTTCCCACTAGGTGTCTAAGTCTTCATCACTGTCAGTGATAATCAATAGGGAATCCCATTCATATTCATTGGAGTCAGTAGTGAAAGTGTAATGACCTAACACTTTCATAAAGTAAAAATTTCCAAATCTACACCATAAGACTAAGCAAAAAGTCAGTGCAATAAGATTTTTCTTTCTTTTATTGAAAATATACAAAGAAGATGCCATATCCTAATACAATAAAGATTCCACTTCATTACAATAACTTCACAAGTACACATAACAAGAAAACATACCTTTCTATACATAGCTCCAATAAGCTTTAGAACTAATAGTTGTAAGATAGTCCAATATCTTCCCTTTGAAATCTTGGTTCTTCTATTGCCTACTGTGGAGGAGAAGCATCATTCAGGCACTTTTTCACCAACTACGAAATCATAATGCGGTCCCCCGCACATCTATAATTTGATAGATGGCCATTCCCTTTGACGAAGAGATTGGTAGAGTAATCGCTAACGACAACCAATTGAGCATAGTACCGTGTCCTAAATAACTAGAACCTTGTAATCCCACAATCTTGAACTAGCTTGTAATATTGGATCACAGTGAATTGACAGTGTAGTCTCAAGCATCAAATAGTCTAAGTGGATGTCATACATTGTACTACTTTGATCAAAGAGTTCTCATTTAGTAATTTGAATGAAGTCATCTATCACATACACTATTCAGGGCCGATTTGATTTAAGGCTATCTTAAGCTATGCATAGGTATCTCCTTCAATGGATATTCAGTCATCCAAGATAACCTACAACATACTAATCTACTAAGTAATTACACAAGCTAGGTATATCCTTCAATGGATAGTCCGTCATCCAAGATAACCTACAACATACTAATCTACTAAGTAATTATACAAGCTAGGTATATCCTTCAATGGATAGTCCATCATCCTAGATAACCCACCTTCAAACAATCTACTTACATATAAGTATATTTACCCTCTCCCATACTGGATGACCTCTCCTAGGAGTAAAAACAAGCTTTCCTAGTTAAATCAATAACTTAGCTAAGTGTATCATGCGTGCCATTCCTGTTCAATCATACGTAGTATATAATACCAATGATAAACATCCATCTCCTACTATGGAGTATATACATACACATTGCATTCTATGATCAAACATATCTAGTATAGTTAAATACCTATGTTGTACCACATGTAACATAATTAAATACCTATGTCAAGAAATCTCTTTGAAATATCTAGTATGGTCAAATACTTGTGTCGAGCTATCTCTTCGCCATTTCTAATACAATTAAGCATTTATCTCAAGCAAACTCTCCTATTATGGAGTAATAAAAAACCATTATAAAAAGAAACCTAAAGGCTTCATTCCCCTTTTCCAGAAGTCATAAAAAATACTTCTATTGCACAGGAAGAAAATACATTTCATGTAGTAAAGAAAACACAATAATTCTTTCCAAATATTAAGAAGTAGGAAACCCCATGCCTGTTATCACTTTCCCAGATAATGTTGATAGTGCAACCTTCTCCTTTGGTTGCTCAACTTAACCCAACTTCCCAAATCAATTCTCACTCCCTTTCTTGTTGAAATCATTCTTCTCACAGAATTAGACAACTCTTCCTCACAAAATTCCCTCTTTCCACACTCAGAAATCACTAACAAAAAATGACGAATTCCTTGGGTAGAATACGTCTCTCTCATGGTAATAGTAACTCACATAAATATGAACACTGTTTGTAAACTATGGCCACTCAGAAATGTGAAGTATGGATGTATATAATGCCACTAAAAAATTGAATAATGGCTGCAAATAATGTTCATCAGTAATTGAATAATGAACATATAATGATGCACCAAATGATACGCATATGGAAAATAAGGAAAACTCAAAGAAAAATTACAAAAGCTGATGAAGAATGGTGAATGAGTACGATGAATGAGAGTTGGGAAACTATTTATAGTGAGCCTAGCCTCCAACAATTCCTACTACCATGGCATGTGAATAGACACCACTACCATTTGACATTTTCAATCCTGGAGGTGGCGCCAATTCCAGTCCATACTTAGCAAATAACAGGGTGAGTCGATCTTGCATTCTGCCAGTATTATGAAGACTAATTCAAAAACACATGGAGAAATTTACAAATCAACACCTACAATTTTTTTTTATAGAGGTGGTACCGAACTCATGAAATGGTGGGTATTTCATAATTCAGAGAATAAGTCAATTGTATTTCTCTTACACATACCCAACATCAACTGATTTGAAGGTTGACTTGATGAAACTCAATTACTGCGTTGGATTAATTCAACCTTCAGATTTTGACCTGGTCAAGGCCATTAAGATTTTAACACATCTCTTGCTTTGTCCTTGCGTATGCCTCACATGATTTACCATAGAGACATGTTTGTTTCCAAGTCCGAACTTCATCATATCAGCATCTTTAAATGAAAGTTTAAATACGTGAATATAAGTCTTTATTGAATCGGCCTCTTAACACATCCTTTCATACAGTTTCCACGTGATTTAAGACTTGGTCAAAGTATGTTTAATAGACTCTGCAACATAATGCATGCTTTCATAGCCACATGGTTTCCTTAATGTATTGGTCTCTATACAACCTTTAAGTTATCGAATCCCCCTTAAAAACCGTTTGACTGAGTCTTCATATGTTCTGCGTTGGCTTCAAAAGTTTTCTTATACTTCTATTGGCTACGTTGCTATGCCATGCACCATCTAACCAACACATATAATATTTTTATTCTTTGTGTTTTTAACACTTTGTTTGCTATGTAAAAAAAGTCAACAAAATTTACACGTATTGCTTTGTCTTAAGCATGCGCTATGATCTCAAAATATATCCACCGTTTTTAATCTTCTCATTCTTTATTCTTCAAGCTTAAGAAATATATTATATATATCTATTATATATTTGTACATATATTTTCTTTAACATATTGCACATAGGCACAAATATAATATATATATATGTTTATAAATATCATTTAAACGTTATGTCACATATATATGTATACGTTTATATATATAATAATATACATATATCCTATGTTGATCTGGTATGTACTCATTTGGTATACAGATGAACATAATAGAGAAAATATCCTTTTAATACTAACAATATATATATATATATATATATATATATATATATATATATATTTACATACATATATACACTCCTCTATATAAGCATGAATGCTTATGTATATTTATGTATATATATATTTATATATATATCCAGGCATAAAATACTCATATCGTGCAAAGCCATAACTTATTTCTAATCAAGTATAGACCATTGTTTTGGTATCCCAACACATAGAGATGTTTATATATATATATATTTATATATACACATTTATACATTCTTTCCAAGCATGAATGCTCACGTGTATATATGTATATGATCGTATATATAAACACTCATCAATTAAGCATAGAGATATAAGGGAGAAACTCACAAACTCAAATAGATAAACATCACCTGTAAAAGCATGCAGAAGTAAACAAGACTCCTAATGTAGACATATCGACTAAGGATGGCTTACCTATTACTTACAACTGACTCAGTTGAATCACTCTAATGTGGTGTGTGTTTATGCTCAGATAGTCACTTTTACTAATTACCTAACCAAGATCTTCTCCCAAGTGATACTCCCCCCCCTTGGATAAATTAACATTTTCCTGCAACTACTAACACATGCACTTGGCAGTCAATTGTTCACAATATATACAATATATATAAACATCTTGAAAGTTAGAATAACAATAATTCATTAACTATCTATTCACATATATACAATATTTTACCATGAATAACATCAATTGAGATAACATCAAATGAAAAAACATCAAATGAGATAACATTCATATTGATAAAAAGGTACAAGCATCATTAATTCATCTCCAGAATTCACATTACATTCACATTTACCCTATGTAGTAATAGTAAATAGTAACTTCACAATTTGGGTTGTAACATACTTCCCCCCTTGTGAATCATCATACCCAATGATCTATAGTCTTTTAACATATAGTTAGAGTTATATAAGGTTTTACTTATAATTCTCAATATACGTAAGGTTTATAAAACATTCATCCTATGTAGCAATCTTGTCCTTCTTGGACCTTGCTTCGAGTGTCCTCACTATCGCATAGGGAAATCTTGTATGCCTTATACATACTTACTCTCCCAAAGAGCTTTATTGCATATACACATCCAAGATATAATAGAAACTATACATAACATCTAAAACATAGTGATCAGAAATCATTGGCCCATGAATTTATCCTTAGTATAATCCAAATAGAAAAGGAATAGCGATGTATTGCGCACTACACCATGGGTCCAATCATTCCCCTTTTGTATTTACACTTTTAGACAACTCATAAACTGAGTCCATCCATCACTTACACATCCATTTTCCCTTACCATATAGTACTTGTTCTTGATTACTTGTCCATCTTGAGCATAACATTGCTCTTGGACACTTGTCAAATCTAGATACTGCTTTATACTTAAGCTTTATATTGATAGAGTTTCATTGATCACTTTGATCTATTACTCCTTTTTAACATTCTATCAAGCCTATGGTTTAGCCTATTTTAGCTTAATTGATTTTCCAACATTTCCTTCCATATAATGGTCCAAACCTCAATGTTAGAAGTTTGTAAATCATTCAAGATTTAGTCTACCATTTTTGCTTATTTGACTATAATAATATATTGCACATTCTCTCAACTAAATGTTTCATAGTATGATCATGGTTTGCACAACCTTATCATTATTTTCTAAACTGAAATAACCTCCTAGGATTACTAAGCAACTACTTGCCCACAATATATTATTTAGGACCAAAATCCTCTAAGTCAAGTTTCCAAAAAGCATTGGTTACTTCGATGAGTTTGTCCACTTAGAACATTATGTCAGTTCTACTAACATAGACAGATTGATCTGTCTTGTATTCTACCATTTTCCTTCTGGAATCTCAATACAGTATACATGTCCTATCGATGATGACATTTGGTCTTCATTTCCTAGCATACTAGACAATATCTTGCCACATTCTGTGCAGCCTCTTACTCTATCTTTTCTCAGATTATAGTGGTTTCTCATCCGACAACTCCCTTTGTCATTCTGATGTCCTAACTCTGACATTAAATTTCCTCATTTCATTCCCGAATCTTCCAAAATTTTGGGTACATAGGGTCTTTTATATCCAATAATAGTCTATTCCTTGTCTAAGTGAAAACCTATTTTACGATCTCATGCCATTTTTAATTCCATGTAATTTTTACAAAGATAAATCCCATTTATCTTAGGACATCCACAACTTGGATTTATTCTATCCTAAAATTATTTTCAAAGATTTAATCCATCTTTTAACTCAATCTAATTTTCTCGATAAGATTTGGTACTAATTTTAAGTTTTAATCCTTTGTTCAATCATGTTGGTCCCTAGAAGATATCAAATTTATTTGTATACCTAATTACCTAGCATGAACATTCCTCATTGGTTCCATTGATTCTATTAATCATATAGGAGACTCCCAACTTCTGTATATGCATTTTGAGCACAAGTAACAACCCCGGTGTTCTACTCCGTAAAATTTTCAACATTTCACAATAAGTGAAAATAACAATAGATGCTTCCCTTTTGAGAGTGTATCCCTTTTTAATATAAGAGCCACTCAAAGGTCTTATCAACAATATGAATTCTTTTTAAGAGTGAAAAGATATTAACCAAATAGATACTTTAACTCACTGGGCATCCTACTATGTTTCCTTCCATAAATAATTTCATAAGCTCAAGTGATTTACACATCCACATGGCAGTTCTCAATCCCAATATTCTCTTCCAATTCTTAGGATAGAGTCCTCAATCATTGACTAGTCCGATGTTATAGGTTTTTGTACCCCTATATGTCCCATTCAAGACCAATGGTACAACTCAACCAAGTAAGTTATTCCCAACTTAAAGGTGTTAATGTGTAGTCTAGTACATAACTCAACTTAATAAGTTAAAACTTAACCTAGAGTCTCTCTCTTTATTTGAATGAACTTCTTGCCCCAATTAGGTTATTCTTAAACCTAAAGTTTCATTCTAGTATAAAGCATGATCAAATAATTATTCTCATAAAGAGATTTTGATGTGGTTCACTTAACATCACATCCTACCTTATCTTTCACTCCATCTCTATGTCTTATGGCTAAAACTTTTCATCCTCAGGTATTTTAGCATAGTAAGCTACAATGTCAAGTCACTTCATGACATGGATATATTTCATATTAAGTAGTATTACTACTTATGTATAGAAATAACATCGTTATCTAAATTCCCCATATAAAGTATATAGGAGTATACAAACACTTTCTTCCAATCACGAGTAACTTAGATCTTCCCTTGTCCATCCCATAAACAATGATCTTCCTTATCATGATCAAATTATCCGCCTATCCTTTTCTAAGGCATCCATAATAATATCATTTGGTCTTCCAATCAGATAATCATAAGGTATGGAATGATAATAGGTCATAACCCTTGACCTTTCCATTTAGCTTACTCCAAAAAATCCCAATACCTTTTGTCCTTTTGGTCATATATGTATGACTTATTTATAATTATGACTTGCGAAGAAGTCATTAGTTCTTCCAAATTGAGAACATACCCATATTTTTCATTGGGTGGGGTACTTAACTCGAGTCAATCCACTCTTTTCCTTTCCCCCTTTGGTGTTTCCACAACTTTTGTTCTACTCAAAGTTGAACTCCTGGCAATCACTTGCTTCTTTGGAAAGGATTTGTTGAATTTCCATTTCCTTCTCTTGCCTCAATAACATACTTTGAATATAATTTTTCCTAAGGTTAGATTCATTGTTGTTTTCTATCTCATAGATTTCAATAATTTGGATCATCCAATAGGAGATCTAATCAATAATCAACAACTTTAGAAGTTAAAGAGGCACACTAATATTCCCATTTTCTTTATAATATCCTTTTTAGTGGAGGAATATCCATACTTACAAAACATTGTTGATTGATGCACCTTTCAGCTTAGAACGTTGTTTTCCTTACAACTTCTATTGATCTGACACATAGTATCTTATTGCATTTCATTTTCTTTTGGAACCTCTAATCGTATGTTGGTTTTCGCAAACATGTTGGTGAGTTTATCTTATACTCCAACCTAACTATGTACTTTTCAAACCTTTGGTTAATCCAACCTGATTTACCTTTTCAGGCTTCTTTCTCACACTCACCCTTTTCAAGTGACTTCATTCCAATGCTTGGAGATACCAAAGTTGTTTGGTTTATTTTTCTCTTCTTAATCAAACTTCAATAATCTCATTAATTTTGGTTGGTGGAACTATTCCCACAACATTGATTACTTTGTTCTTGACCATTCTGGTCTTTTTCCCTTACTCCTAAGGTACTAACTCTTTTCTTGCAAGATACTATCTTTACATAAGAATTAGGATTATGTCAAGAGTTCTCCAACCCTTGTGGGTACCTATTTTATTGACATCCTACTTTGATACACATAGATTCGTAGTGCTTTCACTAAATCCAAGAATTCTTGACTCTTATCAACTATAATTTGCATCTATAAAAGGGTTATCTCATTTCTTCTCATTCCCTTAGAGTCATATAACTATATTGTAGGATAAGGTATATACTGGTCATTCTTCCTAACCTTCCCACATAACCTAATTGCATAATCTTCCGCAATCCTAGGTAATATCATAAATTATTGGTTTAGGAGTTTCTACTCCAGGGATGATTCTTAACTAGTCCCAATTTACACAAGTTACTAGGGATATCATCTTCCTTTTCACTTCCCCAAGTTCTTTTGTTTTGCCGTTGTGGCACAAGAATTTTTCAACCATTATCTTTTGATAAGGTTTACATATTTTTGCGTAATGAGCTCATAGGTTTTCGTGTAGAACTTGGTAGCTTTGATACCACATGTAATGACCTAACCCTTTCATAAAGTAAAAATTTCCAAATTTACACCATAAGACTAAGCAATAAGTTAGTGCAATAAATTTTTTCTTTCTTTTATTGAAAATATACAAACAAGATGCCATATTCTAATACAATAAAGATTCCACTTAATTACAATAACTTCACAAGTACACGTAACAATAAAACATACCTTTACATACATAGCTCCAATGAGCTTTAGAACTAATAGTGTAAGACAATCTAGGATCTTCCCTTTCAAATCTTGGTTCTTATGTCACTTGTTGTGGAGGGGAATCATCACTTATGTGATTTTCTGCCAACTACAGACTCATAATGCAGTCCCTTGCACATCTATCATTCGATAGATGGCCCTTACCTCCAACGAAGAGATTGGTAGAGTAACCGCTAATGAAAACCAACTGAGCTAAGTGTTGTGTTCTACATAACTAGAACCTAGAAATCCTACAATCTCGAACTATCCTGTAATACTGGATCACGATGAACTAAAAGTGTAGTCTTAAGTATCACACAGTCTAAGTGGATGTCATACATTACACTACTGTGATCAAAGAGTTCTCATTCAGTACTTCGAATGGAGTCATCTATCACATACTCTATTCAGGGCTGATTTGACTTAAGGCTATGTTAAGCTACACACAGGCATCTCCTTCAATGGATAGTCAGTCATCCCAGATAACCTACAACATACTCATCTACTAAGTAATTACATAAGCTAGGTATATCCTTCAATGGATAGTCCATCATCCCAAATAACCTACAACATACTAATCTACTAAGTAATTACACAAGCTAGGTATATCCTTCAATGGATAGTTCATCAACCCAGATAACCCACCTTCAAACAATCTACTTACATATAAGTATATTTACCCTCTCCCATACTGGATGACCTCTCCTAGGAGTAAACACAAGCTTTCCTAGTTAAATCAATAACTTAGCTAAGTGTATCATATGTGCCCTAAGGCCCTTCCTGTTCAATCATACCTAGTATATAATACTGACGATAAACATCCATCTCCTACTATGGAGTATATACATACACATTGCATTCTATGATCAAACATATCTAGTATATTTAAATACCTATGTTGTACCACATGTAACATAATTAAATACCTATGTCAAGAAATCTCTTTGACATATATAGTATAGTTAAATACTTGTGTCAAGCTATCTCTTCGACATTTCTAATACAATTAAGTATTTGTGTCAAGCAAACTCTTCTATTATGGAGTACTAAAAACACATTATAAAAAGAAGCCTAAAGGCTTCATTCCCCTTTTCCAGAAGTCATAAAAAATACTTCTATTGCACAGGCAGAAAATACATTTCATGCAGTAAAGAAAACACAATAATTCTTTGCAAACATTAAGAAGTAGAAAACCCCATGCCTATTATCGCTTTCCTAGATAATGTTGACAGTGCAACCTTCTCCTTTGGTTGCTCAACTTAACCCAACTTCCCAAATAAATTCTCACTCCCTTTCTTGTAGAAAGAATTCTTCTCACAAAATTCCCTCTTTCCACACTCAGAAATCACTAACAGAAAATGATGAATTCCTTGGGTAGAATACGTCTCTCTCATGGTAATAGTAACTCACATAAATATGAACACTGCTTGTAAACTATGACCACTCAGAAATGTGAATTATGGTTGTATATAATATCACTCAGAAATTTAATAATGGCTGCAAATAATGTTCATCAGTAATTGAAGAATGAACATATAATGATGCACCAAATGATACACATATGGAAAATAAGGCAAACTCAAAGAAAAATTATAAAAGCTGATGAAGAATGGTGAATGAGAGTTGGTCGACTATTTATAGTGATCCAGCCTCCAACAATTCCTACTACCATGGCATGTGAATTGACACCACTGCCATTTGACATTTTCAATCATGGAGGTGGCGCCAATTCCAGTCCATACTCAACAAATAATAGGGTGAATCGACCTTCCATTTTTCTAGTATTATGAAGACTAATTCAAAAGCACATGGAGAAATTTACAAATCAATGCCTACAAAATTTGTTTACAGAGGTGGCGTCAAACTCATGAAATGGCAGGTATTTCATAATGCAGAGAAGAATTCAATTGTATTTCTCTTACACACACCCAACATCGACTGATTTCAAGGTTGAGTCGATGAAACTCAATTATTGCGTTGGATTAATTTAATCTTCAAATTCTGACCTGGTCAATGCCATTAAGATTTAAACGCTTTGCTTGCTTTGTCCCTGCATATGCCTCACACGATTTTCCATAGAGCCATGTTTGTTTCCAAGTTCGAACTTCATCATATTGACATCTTTAAACCAAAGTTTAAATACGTGAATAGAAGTCTTTATCGAATCGACCTCTTAACACATCCTTTCATATCAACTTCCACATGATTTAAGACTTGGTCAAAGTATGTTTAATAGACTCTGCAACATAATGCATGCTTTCATAGCCACATGGTTTCCTTAATGTATTGGTCTCTATACAACCTTTAAGACTTATCGAATCCCCCTTAAAAACTGTTTGGCTGAGTCTTCATATGTTCTAGGTTGGCTTCAAAAGTTTTCTTATACTTCCATTGGCTACGTTGCTATGCCATGCACCATCTGACCGGCGCATATAATCTTTTTATTCTTTGTGTTTTTAACACTTTGTTTGCTATGTAAAAAAAGTCAGAAAAATTTACACATATTGCTTTGTCTTAAGCATGCACTATGATCTCAAAACATATCCACCATTTTTTATCTCCTCATTCTATGTTCTTCAAGCTTAAGACATATATTATATATATATATATATATATATTACATATACATATATATATATGTTCATAAATAGTATTTAAACGCTATGTCACATATATATGTATACGTTTTTATATATATACTAATATACATATATCCTATGTTGATCTGGTATGTACTCATTTGATATACAAATGAACATAAGAGAGAAAATATCCTTTTAATACTAACAATATATTTTTATATATATATATTTACATACATATATACACTCCTCTATATAATCATGAATTCTTATGTATATTTATGTATATATATATATATTTATATATATATCCAGGCATAAAATACTCATATCGTGCAAAGCCATAACTTATTTGATAATCAAGTATAGACCACTATTTTGGTAGCCCAACACACAAAGATGTTTATATATATTTATATATACATGTATATACATTATTTCCAAGCATGAATTCTCACGTGCATATATGTATATGATCGTATATGTTAACACTCATCAATAAAGCATAGAGATATAAGGGAGAAATCACAAGATCAAACAGATAAAAATCACATGTAAAAGCATGCAGAAGTAAACAAGACTCCTAATGCAGACATATCGCTAAGGATGGATTACCTATTACTCATAACTGACTCGGTTCAATAACTCTAATGTGGTGTGTGTTTATGCTCAGATAGTCACTTTTATCGATTACCCGACCAAGATCTTCTCCCAAGTGATACTTCCCCTCCCCCTGGAGAAATGAACATTTTCCTGCAACTACTAACATATGCACTTGGCAGTCAATTGTTCACAATATATACAACATATATAAACATCTTCAAAGTTAGAATAACAATAATTCATTAACTATCTATTCACATATATGCAGTATTTCACCATGAATAACATCAATTGAGATAACATAAACTGAAACAAAATCAAATGAGATAAAATTCATATTGATAACAAGGTACAAGAATCATTAATTCATCTCCAAAATTCACATTATATTCACATTTACCCTATGTAGTAATAGTAAAAAGTAACTTCACAATTTGGGGTGCAATAGAAAGACCCCTCATACTTGGGTATGAAGGTTTGATAATGGGAAATGCTCATTTCAAATGTCCCAAAAAGGTCCTCAATAGGTAAATCTCCATCCATGAGATGGTAGATCTATGATGTGTTAATGTTAAGGAGTGCTTCCTTCTCAAAATAGGTATTTAAATTATTCATAGTTCCCACGTCCATTGAACCATAACCTAGTCCTATGTACTTTATCCTTGGTTTGACCAAAATGGGCTCCAGTCTTCCTTGTAGGATCAAGCGAATGCCACCTTTTCCTGTGTACCTCATTCTCTTGACCATGTGATATCCTTTATTGTTAGTGTCCATAAAAATGACCAGTGGTTCTTCTTTTTGCCCTTGTTCCTCTCTATATAGCATTGATGAAAGGTCCTCTTCGTCCTTCATATCTCCCCACTTTGTGAAAATGGTGGGCTTTTCTATCATTGTTACTATTTCTACATGCTTAATCTCCTTTGGTTTTCCATAAAATTTGGGGGTTGGTGGAAGCGTGCCAATGAAGAATGCTTGATTGAAATGATAGTTCCCATTGCCTTTGTCAAGTAGTTGTATCTCGATTTCAAGTTTTGGTGTCTATTTTGCTGGAGAAGTAGATGAAGTTGAGGCTAGGGATGAAGGGTCTACATAGGAGTACAAATGAAAGGATATTTCATTTCCAGGCACATGTTGAGTTTTCTTGTACTTTTCTTCTAGTTGGGCACAATGATGGGTGCTGGATCAACGTATATGGTGACTTCCTTTCCTGCATGAGGGAATTTTAGGCATTGGTGGAAAGTGGATGGAACTGCTTGTAGAGCATGTATCCATGGGCATCCTAATAAAAGGTTGTATGATAGCTCAAGGTTTAGCACTTGACATGTTGTCTCAATGATTGCTGGTCCGATCTGTACTGGTATTCTTATTGTCCCTTCTGATCTTCTCTCTGTCATCATATGCTTCGATGGTGATGCTCTTTTGTCTGTCAATCACATCGTCAGATTATCCCAACTATTTTGTTAAGTTTAAGGTACAAATGTTTAAACCTGCACCATTTTCTATCAGAACTCTCTTGATTTGGTGCTTATGAACACCAACTTCTAGGTATAGAGCTTCATTGTGGAAAGTTTTCAGCAGGATGTCTCTTTCAAAAAAGATGAGGTGATGAGATGCAGTGATTTTTCCAACCATGGTTTGGAACTGATCTATGTCAAGTTTGTTGGGAAATGAGGTTTCCAAGGCTTTCTCCAATATTTCCTTGTGTTTGGGTGATAAATTTAGTAACTCTAAAATGGAGATGAAAGCAAGAGTCTTTTTAAGTTGGTCAACAATGCTATAGTCATCGGGTGACTTGATGGTGACCTTGGCTCTAGGAGGTGCTCCTTGTGGGGTGATTCTATCCTTGGGAGGGGCTCCTTGTATGGTGACTCTACCTTTAGGAGGGGCTCCTTGTAGGGTGACTCTATCTTTGGGAGGAGCTCCTTGTATGGTTATTTTCCCTCATCGGGTAGTAACGTTACATTCGTTATCGACTCCTCGTATGGTAAAAACATTAAGCCTAGTATCATTAGCTTGGGAAATGGACCCTATGATGGTTTCTCCATAAGTAAAGTTTTCTTTGTGATAATCTTGGTCCTTGCCTTTTGTGTGGTCAGGGATTGGATCCTTGTAGATTTTTAAGTATTGATCGCCTAAATGATGCTCGACTTCAATGTCTCCTTTTTCAATTAAATATTGAATGATGTGTTTCAACCTCATGCAACTGTTCATGGTATGCCCTTTAATTTTGTGGAATTCACATAACTGTTTCTCATTGTACCAAGGTGTTTTGAAATTGGGATCCCCATATGTTAGACTGTCGCTAGGCTTGATAAGGTTTTGTTTTACTAGTTTGCACATGACAACTTCAAGAGGTTCCTTTAAGGGAGTGAATTCTCATTTTGGATTTTCAAATTGTCTTTGCGGTCTCTCTTGGCTTTTTCATCCTTGGCTTGGTTGAGAATTGTTTGCTTGATCTTTCTGATGATAGTTCAATCGATTGTTTGGTGTGGCATTTGTGTTGTAGCTTGGTTGCGTAGCTTGGATGTTATTTTGTGGAACATAGGTAGGTTGTATGTTTCCAATCATTTTAGCATCGACTATTCCATTGTTGGTCACATTCTTGTTTTTGGACCAGAATTTGGGTTTCTCGTTTGAATTTGATGGTTGGTCTCTAGAGTTGTAGATTTTTATGACCCCTTTTGCTATTTATTCTCTTTCAATTAGTATAAATTTCTCAATTGATTCCTCAAAGCTATTAGGACACGACATAGTCAATTGGTAATTAATTTCTTTGATTAAGCAAGATATGAAAATATCCATGAGTTGTTTGTTTGGAATGGGCCATTTACACCTACTAGCTTTATTCCTCCATTTTTGAAAGAAAATTGAAAATGCTTCCCCTTGGGCTTGTTTTAATTTGTAGAGGTTAGGGACAGTTACGTCTTGTTCAATGTTAAATGAGTAGTGGTTGAAAAATCTCATTGATAACTCATCGAATGTTTTAACTGGGGGATCTCGCTTTGTGAACCAATCCATGGATATGGCGGTAAGACTTTGTGGAAATAACCTCATCATATATAAATCATTATGTTTGAACTCCATGCAAGCTATTGAAAACTCTTGCAAATGCTCAATAGGACAACTTTTCCCTTTGTATTTTGATAGGTTAAGTATTTCACAATTCTTGGGAAAAGGTATCATGCTAATAAACTCATCAAAAGGGAAACGACATATGTATTTTGGAGTATAAATATTATTGGTATTTCTGAGTTCCATGTTTCCCATCCTCTGTTTCATCTCTTGTAATTGTAAGTTCATTGATTCCATGGGTGTTCTAGGAAAAGGAATTTGGGCTATGTAATCTTGTAGCCCTATGAAATTTGTTTGGATCATAGGAATACGACTGTGTTGGTATGAATCCTTGTTGCCCTTGTTTCCCTTGTTGGATATAGGGAGAATTAATTCCTTGCATGTTGTAGGGTGTGATTTGGTACTATTGTTATGGTATCGCTTGGTACTGATTTGGAAGTATGTTTTGATATTGCGGACTATCGAAGGATCCTTATTGATGCGTTTGTGGGATACCTTATTGGATGATCTGATTACTAGAGGTTCCCTGTTGGTAAGTTTGTGGGACACCTTGTTGTTGGGTAGGACTAGTGAAGGTTCCCTGTTGATGCGTTTGTGAGACACCTTGTTGCTGGGCGGGATTAGTGAAGGTTCCTTGTTGATGTGTTTGTGGGACACCTTGTTGTTGGGCGAGACTAGTGAATGTTCCCTGTTGATGCATTTACGAGACACCTTGTTGCTGGGCAGGACTATTGAAGGTTCCTGTTGATGTGTTTGCGAGACACCTTGTTGCTGGGTAGGACTAGTGAAGGTTCCTTGTTGATGCATTTGCAGGGCAGCTTGTTGCGCTATGGGACTACTAAGGTTACCCCGTGGAGAGGCCGATTTAATAAGGTTTCTCTACGAGTTTCATTGTTGGTTGGTAGGACTACTGAAAGTTCTTTGTTGGTGCATTATCAAGAGACCTTGTTGTTGGGTAGGACTAATGAAAGTTCCCTATGAGACACCTTGTTGGATGAAGGGGGTGTTAGTCCCTTGTTGATAGTTCGTTTGAGGTGTGACTTGCTGATATTGTATCTGTGGGGACCCTTTTTGAAATTGCATTGGTTGGGGTCCTTATGGAATATTGCACTTGTTGAGGTTGGTAGTATTGCGTTGGTGTAGGCCCTTGTTGATATTGCATGACATTACTAGGACCAAATTTTTGTGGGTCTATGTTCTTCGATGGCATGTTTTGACAATTTTTATACGTGTGAGTGACCATAGCTTGTTCAACTTGAGTTGGCTGCCTATATAATGGGTTATCCACAATTTGGTTTAGACCATAATTTTTTTTTGCTAAGAATATTGGTGTCATGTTCGGGAGTTCGTTCTGTTTAGGTATTTTTCTAACCACTGATGTTTCTCCTAATGGAACTAAGGTAGAATCTTTTAGTGCATCTACATTGAAATCTACAGATAGCTTTGCACCCCCTTGTATCAAGTGCATGAAGTATGAGTTTGGATCCTTTCTAAGCATTCTATCCATTAGTTTCAATGTTTTAGGATGGTTTGCATATTGTTCATATTCTTCCTTTGTCAATTCCTCTTCACTATTGTGATCATGAATGATAACATCTTTTGGGTCTTGACTAGATTTGGAAATAGTGTTTTGATGTGATAGCAAGAGTTCATCAATAGTAGGGGGTTGTTTTGTGGGCATCATATTTGTGACTCCCTCTGAGGTAGTGTTAGGATCATACCCCCATGGCCCAGTTTCTTCACCTGTGTTGTTTTTTTGTGAGGTCCATGTTTCTTTGTTTGTAGGTTTAGGTTTGTTATTCGTGTTTCTCCCTGTGGATACCCATGGTGTTCCCCTGTCTGCAGTACTACTTGTGGGAACCATGGACTTGTTTGTGTTGGTATCCATTTTCCTTCGATATTGTAATCTAGTTATAGTCATAAACCACTTTCTAACAATAGTCTAAGCCTAGGGTCAACTCAATCAGGAGTTGGTGATAAATGGTTGTAAATGCTCCTTACAGTGATAGATCAGTTGCGATGGTTTCTCCAAGCATGTTTCTTGCTATGTCTAGAGTTACAATGTTTTCTTTTGGAGAGACAGAATATGGATTCTCATTTAAGGATTTTGGACTTTCTTGAGATCATAGGTAAGTGATGGCAAATAGGGTTAACTATGACTGAATATTATGGTAACTGCATGAGCATTGGTGTCAAATGCATGGGTTTTCTATCAAATGCATAATTATATGGAAAAAACATGATTCTATGTGAAAAAGGTGGTCATATGATAATTTCTTAGACAAAGAACATAATAGACAGATGTATGAGTTATGACAGATGCGTGGCCAAATTTTGAGCAAATGCGGGAGATTTACAAATTGTGTTTCCAACACCTAGGGTTCCTTTGTAAGTGTTTTGGATTTCTATCTCAGATTTGTGGTCTTCTAGATATGGCAATGTGATATAAAAGGACTGACTTGACTAAAATTCGGCTTGAACAATCATTTTCATGTCTAAGCATTTGCAACTTCAGTAAATCCCTCTCTTCAAAGCTTAATGCTGTAGAGATGAACATATGAAAGCTGCAATTCCCTATGTTGACCTTGGATAAAGTAACCTATGATTGTAGCCTAAATGCTCAGAAACCTTCAAGGTAAAACCTCAAGGAGTACAAAACATATGGCTACTCTCACATTCCACTTAAACCACAATGGTTTGAAATTTTGGTGATCATGTTCATGTTTGTTCAAGTGTTTCAAATCAAGCAATGTGTTTTAACTGACTCATAATCAAGTACAATCCTAGCTCAAGTGGGTACATTTTTCCTAGTGGGCCTGCCTCACGCTCCTCGTAAGTAGAGGAGGCGATTTTACATACAATTTTAGATCAAAGTGCTGAGATTGTTAAGAATGAAACTCTTAATCTCTTTACTTTGATCAAATTTAGACTTGGCAAGTAAATTTTCGGAGTCCACTTACAATAGAGAAGCTTGAATTTGATGCACCACTAAAAATAACTTGATTGGTCGGACTGGATAGCATCTAAGAACAAAAGTGTTCTAGTGACAACAAATTGAGAACAAAGGCATCCGATACTCACTCGCTAGCCACTTAAGGCTCTTTAACCATTCTTGTTCCACTTAAGGCGTGGGATTAGGTGCAGTCTTTTATTGGTGCATCATTGAAGATACTTATCTCACGATTTTTTCAACACTTATATAGCCCGCTAGTGGATGCGCTATTTTGAGGACTTGACTATGAATTCTCCAACACAGGATGTGTTTCATAGCAAGACCCTCTCTTTATGGCCAAAAGGTGAAAAATACCCAAATGTAAAGCTCAAAGTAGTTTTCTTCAACCAACATCATCACAAGGACGTGAGGTGAGAGGATAGATACTTATCTTTACCGATCACAACAAACAATTCAAAGACAATTCATTGCAATTGTTCATGAAACCCCTCGAGCAGAGTTATTTAACCAAATTGAAGTGTTATGAAGATAGCAATATTCTTTTTAGTTGCACCAAATTTAATTCTTTGAGACATAAAACATAATTCATAGCAATAGTGCAATACAAAAAAAGGATTTGTTCAATTTTAAGCACCAATTGAAATCTTCCTACTTCTAGGCATTAATGGTCAACATATTGAAAACATGCATTTGGTCAACTAAATAAAATTTTATTGGCCATCATTCATTGTATATTTTAAATCACCAAACTTAAGTCTTATCTTGTTTTGTTTGTTCAGTTTTAAAACACCAAATTGAAATGTTATTAAACTAAGGAACTTGTGTTTTTCTTGAACCGTTCGAATTCTCTGCAGAAAAAAAGATTAGAAGTTTGCTCAAATATTTCCTTCATAAACTAATCATAAAAATGCTTCTCAGACCTATAACTTCAAAATTTGATCATTAAAACGTTAATGATTTGATTTGGGATCCGAGTCCCACTGGGCATGCCAAAATGTGTGAGAGGAAAAATCATGATGAAAAATAATGATGAAAACATAGTAAAAAAGAAACTAATCTAATTCCTAAATAAAGATCAAGATCTAATCCCTCACTCACGAAATGCAAATGTAAAATAAAAGAATTCAAAGATAGAATTATTGCAATATAAGCATGAATTCAAATAAAAAAAACAATTTTACCATCCCGTGCTGGAGTGTATTTGAAGTGATGTTGGATCGTTGATGTCACTTACGAAGCCTCCATTGTTGTTTGTGCAAAAGCTTCAAGAGAGAAACCTAACCTAGATACTGTGAAGATTCAATTCAATAGAGTTTTGATAATGAAAATATGGATGATTATTGTGAAGAAGAAGGGTGTATTTATAGATTTTCAGGAGACTGAATCAACGGACGAGATTGCTGGATTTTCCAAAAGAATCAACGGTCGAAGATGAAGATAAGATAAAGTTGCAAAAATGATTGATTGATTTTGACTGTGTGAATTTAGTTAACTAAGAAATTGAAAGAATCATTTCCAATTTCAATTTCAGTTGAACAGGGAAATTTGATTTTTCAAAGAAGGAAAAGTTTGAAGAGAATAATTAATTAATTTTTTGAATTAATTAATTAACTGATGTGCATATGGGGAAAAAAACGTTAATTAGATTTAAAGAATAATTTCCAATTTCAGTTTCAGTTGAAGAGAGAAATTTGATTTTTTAAAGAAGGGAAAGTTTGAAGAGAATAATTAATTAATTTTCCGAATTAATTAATTAATGCTGTGCATATGAGGAAAAAGCGTCAATTAGATTTAAAGAATCATTTCCAATTTCAATTTCAGTTGAAGAACGAAATTTGATTTTCTAAAGAAGAGAAAGTTTGAAGAGAATAGTTAATTAATTTTCTGAATTAATTAATTAACTGATGTGCATATGAGGAAAAAAACATTAATTAGATTTAAAGATTCATTTCCAATTTCAATTTTGGTTGAAGAGGAAATTTGATTTTTTAAAGAAGGGAAAGTTTGAAGAAAATAATTAATTAATTTTTTGAATTAATTAATTAACTGATGTGCATATGAGGAAAAAACATTAATTAGATTTAAATAATTTAAACAATTATTTAAATGCAAAAGAGAGGGAAAATGATGATTTTATTAAATAATTAAGAATAATTATTTTATTTTTCAAAAGGGGGTTTTGATGAATTAATTAAATAATTAATAAATAATCATTTAATTAATTTTTTTTTGATAAGTAAGATTTATATTTTATTAATAATGATAATTGAAAAGGCTACAAGCGTCTGCTCATGCAAGATACTAGAGAATTCATAAAAACTATACAAAATTTCTACTTATCCCTCCACTGTAGACCCCCATCCCCAAAAAATTATGGGAGCCAAACATCTTGGCCCAAAAGCCCCATTCAAACCAAACCAAAAAAGCTATCCCATCGCCACCTAGCCGTCTCTACCAGCCAACCATTAAAACACATATGCCTAGCTAAACAAAACTACAAGAAACCAACTTCAACTATAACCACGACCACCCATACTCGGACCGCCAAAAAGAAAAAAAACTTCACACCTTAAACATACCAGACTCACAAAAAGCCATTAAGCTTGGCGAATACATCAAATTCTACAATCCATTCTATATCCTGCACCACCATGAGTCAAAAGAACCTTTTAATGTAATCCATCACCACAACAACAATCATTCTGTGTCGCATTAGGGCTGAACCCTTTAAATCAAGCAAAAAGGGATAGAATTTCATTGCCTCTTCCGTGTCCTTTAGCAGCTTCAAATCTCTAAGGCAAGGGATACCAATCCCCACAATAGCTACCTTTAAAACCTCATCCACACCCACTAACAAATCTTTGATAAAAATCTTCTCCAACACCACTTTGGCCTCCGCCTTCAGCACTCGACTATCTAACAGAGACGCCAAGAACTTGGAGGTAATGTAAGTGTTATCTCTCCCAAACTTGATTATGGAAACATGCCCATCACCCAACACCATTTTCACCGCTGCTATTAGCAAATGGTCATTATTGATCATAATCCTCTTTAGACGCAAGTCTATAATTGCCCGTAAGGTCATTTGCCTAATCTTGGTGCCCAGAGAAATGGGCGTATCTGCACCAAACCCCACCACATCTTCGATTGACACCTCAATTATGAACCATGAACATACCACCATCTCAGAGGACCTCCAAACACCCAACTACACCGATTCAACAAGAAACACACTCCTCACACCAGAGCCAAGTATTTTGTCAATGGCCGCAACTATGACCTCTTCTATATTTAAACACAAAGAACACTCTAGACACCCATCATTAGTCGATGCTTGGGAAAGAAAAGGCCTTAATGCACTGACACACAACATGAGAGAGGGTGTCCTCGGCCTCAAATGCTGAACTAATTTCACTGGGAAAGATCACATCAACTTACAAATTGGTACCAAAAATTTGCCACCTTGTCAACATGCTTTACCTAGTAATTAGTGCCCATACTGAGCTCCAACTCATCTCGCTTCACATTGGAACCAACCAGGAATTTTGTCCATTACAGACAAAACTTAAAACCACCCTTGGGATATTTTATACGGGAATAGACCCAATGACAACACCTCAACGCTCTCCACATCACCTACCACTTGCCCTCTGCCACTCTTAGAGGGCTGCCCAACCAGCCACCCACAATCATTTAACTAATTTTATAGGAAAGTGTTAAATGAATTTTAATTAAGCAATCATTTAATTAAAATAGATAAAAATGTTAAATTAGAGACATAATTAAATAAAGAATATTTATTTAATTAATCAAAGCGATTAAAAGGTTAAATTTGATGAAAAGTGTGAAATAATTAAATAATCATAGATTATTTAATAAGTAGAGGAATTTGGGTTAATTAATCAAATAATGCAATATTATTTAATTAATTGAGGGAAATGGCTAGATGATGCAAATGACATGAAAATGCAATGATACTAGATGATAGTGGATTGATAATGTGAAAATGTCATTCAACATGTGTGATAATGTGTTGAGTCAATTTTACATGTCTACAAATTTATTATTTTTTGAAACATAAAAACGTGGGGGACTCTAAGATTAGCATTCATAACCTAGGTTCAATTCCCACATTTCTATAAATTTCATTGGGATATAGATCAACAAGGTGAATTTATTGACTATCAACCTTAATGGTGAGCCAACCAAACCTGGATCTATATCCTAAGGGGGATTGGAATGGATTACTATCGATTGGAAATATTTTGGAGTGATTAACTTAATGATCCTATATGCCTTGATACTAAAAATGCAAGATCTTGATAATTGACAGACAAAAACAGTAGTTTGCAAGTGGATTTGGAAAGTGCAAAGGATAACAAACCTACTTAGAAAAATTGATTTTGATGTGCCTACAAGGACTCATTCATCCAATGGAGAATGGGTCTTTGTACAAGGTTCCTGATCAACATTTTGGGTCCTTTGGTGTTAGATTTGAGCTTCTATTTCCCACCTACAAATTTGTCAAAATGTCAGAAATGAATTTTGTAACTCAGTTTCCATGTCTTGACAAGAATAATGACAACAAATGCAACAATACAAAATTTCTCTTCAAGATATCTTCAATCCTTCTTCAACTTGTAATCTACAAATACACAAAGAGGGAAAAATGTTTGTGCCATATTGGGGTTTGCCTCAGTCAAACCCTGTGAATAGTGTTCCCACTTTCACAATGACAATATCAATGATAAAACCTTGAATGGAAAGGAAGGAAATGATGAATGAACAATTGTTGCAACTCACCACCCTTCAATGGCTTCCTTGAAGGATTGAAGTCATATACATCTCTTCAAAGGAATTGGTTCTTTCTTGCTTGATTTTCTTGAATGCTTGAATGTATGATGACCTCCAATTCTTGTTAGCCTTCACAAGATAACATGGACACACATAAACTTTGCCATGATGTAAGGATCTTAGTTGTTGCTATAAGTGATTGATAATTCCACTCTTAAATGCTCTTTACAATAATATTTGATCTTGAATGCTAAGAGGTGTGTGTTAGAAAATGTTGCTTAGATCTCAAATGATAAAATAATTATGTATTTATAGGTGTTTATCTAATTTCTTGAAAATTAGATTCCAGAATCCAACACTTACAATTCGAATTTTGATAATTAAAATACCACTAAAAATGTATTTTAAATTGGGTCCTATCTCTTAAAGGGGACCCATTCACCCATGGGCGAATGGGTCCTGGTCTATATTTCCAAGACACACATATTCTATGACAATTTAAGTATTAAATGCATTTATTTAATGTTGGTTCCCCTTTTGGAAAATGGCAAGAATAAGGATTTAGAATGCATAATTTGGAAAATTAGAAGCTTAATTAAGTCTAATAAATTAAGGGACCCAAATATAGTATGAAATTGTAAAGGTTTACAATTTCCTACACTACATTTAGCCTCCACTTTAGTGAGAGTATGAGCTTATGCTCAGAATCACACTAAAGTAGAGAAATATATGTCAAGGGAGGTCTAATTGTACAACTATTGGAAAGATAAGATGACAATTGATTAATGAGAGTGATCAAGCCCCCAAGATCCATGGAAAACCAACAAAGGCAAAAAAGAATGCAAATATGTGTAGTAGCGAAACAAGGTACACCAACATAAAATTTCAAAGCTAATGCCAAAAAGGAAAAATGATGGACTAGCAAGCCTATGTTTTATGTCCATAAAATATCAACGCTACACTAGGTTCAACACTTGTGAATAAATTGAAGCAAAAATGCCAAATTCACCTTAGGGGGTGTAAACAAAATGCACTTCAGGGGGTGAAAATAAAATTCACCTCAGGGGGTGCAAACAAAATTCACCTCAGGTGGTACAAAAAAAACTTACCTTAGGGGGTGCAAACAAAATTCACCTCATGGGGTGCAAACAAAACTCACCTCAAGGGTTGCATAAACAAAAATCAAAGGGCCTTTTCTTAATTCATAAAAGGTCACACCTTAGGGAACATCATACTTGACATCACCACCAAGAGAGGACTAGTAAAAGAATAACATATTCATGCCTTAGGGAATGCAATCCATAGAATTACCATCAAGAGGAATGCCATATGCCAATAAACATTCACACTCTTATGGTACATCAAGCATAATATCACCACAAAGAAGACACATCACATGAATTAAGAAGACCACACTTTGATTAGTATAGTCACACTTCCTAGGAGATGTGTGTCATCATCACTAAGAAGGGAACATACAAACAATAAGTGGGGGACTATATGCCCCCCTTAAAATGTTAGTGTACTCGCTACACTAACATTTTAAGGAGAAAAAAAGGGATCCCAGTAAGGAATACACATAGGACAAGGCTACCTAACCCTTTCCTCCCAAGTGTGGGACAAAGATGAGCCAAATAGATTATGATATAGTAATCCTTACAACATAAAAGGTAATTATGCATAAAGTTAAATGCATGTGGTAGTGAGCGTTACAATTCTACAACTATCATATGGCAAGGAGAAAGTGCACCATTATTAATCTATTATACAATAAAATTCCTATAATATTTTATTTAAATCACATCAATCATTTGTGTGGTGTCCAAATATTCTATGATATGAACAATAAGGTCCATTTTCATCTCTTTTCTTTGTGGTTTCTTGTACAAGTATAACCTGTGTGTAAAAGTGTAAAAATCATGCTCAGTTTTGGATTGATGTAATAGGTGATGTAGATTGTCAAGAGGATCATGGAATTTAGGTTTTTTAATTTTGTAAGACTTATGTTTCTTACTTGGTTGAGCAATGGTTTGGTGTGGAGATGGAATATTTAAGGTGACCTTATTGTCTTAATTTAAATAAGCCTGCTTATTATCTTTCGAAAGAATTGGATCAATTATTTCATCCTCTTTCCCAACAATATCCTCACAAGTAGGGAATGTGGGGGGATGGAGACAAACAATATTTTCATGATGCTCAATGATTGGATCTTCTAACACCAAGGTATCTTTGTCATTAGTAAGAGAGGTATCGAGAGAAGAAAAATTAGGATTATCATGATTATCAATGATTGCATCCTCTTGTATAAAATCATTCTCAAAAATGGGAGATATTGCGAGTTGAATGAAGACTAGGCAAAGAGATATTAAAAAATGTGTCAATTATCTCATCTTCTTGTGTCATAATATATTCCCAAATGGTAGAAATATTAGAAGAGGTAAAAACACGATTCTCATGACACTCAATGATTGGGTCTTCTAACACTAATGTTATTTCTTCACAAGGAGGAGAGGTATTGGGAGAAGAAAAATTATGATTTTCATTATTATCCATGATTAAATTATCTTGCACTATAACCTTCTTACAAATGAAAGAGATATTAGGAGGGTAAATAACATGCTTGCCTATGGTTTTATTTCATTTCCTTAGATTATGCCTATAAGTAGGGAAATTACAATCATACAAGCCATGTGATACTCTATGAAAACCATATATTTGAAAAGGAAACATACCTCTATTTGTGTAAAAATGAGAACTAATCTATCCACTATATGCAATGCTTCAGAAAATGCAAACAATTGTCATACAGATATGATGATTTTCAATATTGAAATGTAATATTTTATCCTAGATTTGCAAAAACTCAAGAAAAATGAAATCTTTCTTGCATCTGTAATAAAATATTTCATGTTAGGTTCACCAAAATGAAATATAAAAATGTGGGGGACTCTAAGATTAGCATTCATAACCTAGGGTGAATTCCCACATTTTTATAAATTTCCTTGGGATATAGATCAACAAGGTGGGTTGATTGACTATTAACCTTATTGGTGAACCAACTAGACCTAAATCTATATCCTAAGGGGGATTGGAATGGATTAAGGTGGATTGGAAATATTTTGGAGTGATCAACTTAATAAAACTGTATGCCCTAATACAAAAAATGCAAGATCTTGACAATAGATAGACGAAAATAGTAGTTTGCAAGTGGATCTAGAAAGTGCAGAGGACAACAAACTTGGTCAAAAAAATTGGTTTTGATGTGCCTACAAGGACTCATTCACCCAATGGAAAATGGGTCTTTGTGTAGGGGTTTTGATCGACTTTTTGGGTCCTCCGGTGTTAGATCTGAGCTTCAGTTTTCCACCTACAAATTTATCAAAATATCATAAATGAATTTTGTAACTCAGTTTCCATGTCTTGACAAGAATGATGACAAAAAATGTAAAAATGCAAAATTTCTCTTCAAGATCTCTTCAATCATTCTTCAACCTGTAATCTACACATACACAAAGAGGGAATTTTTGTGTGCTATATAGGTGTTTGCATCAGTCAAACCATGTGAATAGTGTTCCCACTTTCACAATGTCAATGTCAATGATAAAACCTTGAATGTAAAGGAAGGAAATGATGAATAAACAATTGCTACAACTCACCACCCTTCAATGGCTTCCTTGAAGGATTGAAGTCATACACATCTCTTCAAAGGAATTGGATCTTGGTTGCTTTATTTTTTTGAATGCTTGAATGCATGAAGACCTGCAATGCATGTTAGCCTTTACAAGATAACATGAACACACATAAAATTTGATATGATGTTAGGATCTTGGTTGCTACTAAATGACTGATAATGCTACTCTTGAATTCTCTTGAAAATAATATTTTCTCTTGAATGCTAGGAGGTGTGTGTTAGAAATTTTTCTTAGATATCAAATGATAAAATGATTATGTATTTATAGTTGTTTATCTAATTTCCTTAAAATTAGATTCCAAATGTTGACACTTACAATTTGAATTTTGATAATTAAAATACTACCAAAAACATATTTTAAATTGGGTTTTAGCTCATAAAGGGGACCCATTCACCCATGGGCGAATGGGTCCTAGCCTATATTTCTAGGACACACATATTCCATGGAAATTCAAGTATTAAAGCATTTATTTAATGTTGGTCCCCCTTTCAAAAAATGGTAAGAATAATGCTTTGGAATGCATAATTTGGAAAATTAGAAGCTTAATTATGTCCAAAAAATTAAGGGACCCAAACATAGTGTGAAATTGTAAAGGTATATAATTTCATACACTACATTTAGCCCCCACTTTAGTGAGAGTATGAGCTTACACTTAGATTCACACTAAAGTAGAGAAATATATGTCAAGGGAGGTCCAATTGTACAACTATTGGAAAGATAAGATGACAAGGGATCAATGAGAGTGATCAAGCCCCCAAGATCTATCATCTCATGGAAAACTAACAAAGGCACAAAAGAATACAAACATGTGTAGTAGTGAAACAAGGCACACCAACATACAATGTCAAAGCTAATTCCAAAAAAGAAAAAGGATAGACTAGCAAGCCTATGTTGTATGTCCATAAAATATCAATGCTACACTAGGTTCAACACTTGTGAACAAAGTGAAGCAAAAATGTTAAATTCATTTCAGGGGGTGTAAACAAAATTCACCTTAGTGGGTGAAAAAAAAATTCACCTCAAGGTGTGCAAACAAAATTCACCTCAGGGGGTGCAAACAAAATTCACCTCAGGGGGTACAAACAAAACTCACCTCAGGGGGTGTAAACAAAATTCACCTTAGTGGGTGCAAACAAAATTCACCTCAAGGTGTGAAAAAAAAAATCACCTAAGGTGGTACAAACAAAAATCACCTCAGGGGGTGCAAAAAAATTCACCTCAAAGAGTGCAAACAAAACTCACCTCAAGGGGTGCAAACAAAATTCACCTCAAGGGGTGCAAACAAAAATCACCTCAGGGGGTGCATAAATAACACTCAAAGGGTCTTTTCTTAATTCATCAAAGATCACATCTTGGATGCCTAGGAAAGATGCCTTATCCATATTTTATGTGTAACCACCACCAAAAATAAAGATTCCTTATCCTTTAATATTCATTTGGATGCCTAGGAAAGACGCCTTATCTATATTTTATGTGTAACCACCAGCAAAAATAAATCCTCTCTTTAAAATATATCTACAACATGCCAAAATTTAATATTTTCTCTCATGTCCCCTAGAACACATTCCAAGGAATATGGAGACATACAAATGACATAGGATTACAAGGTTAATGTCACCTTATCGTAACATTCTCCCAATTTATTTTATACATTGTAATTACATTCAAGAGATACAAAACATAAAATCAAGTATAGTGATCAAGGCCCATGGCCTTCCTACACCAAGAGAACGTAACCGTGGTCATTGGATTTGTAAGAGAATCTGCAACATTATCCAAAGTGTCAACCTTTTCTATCAAGACCTTACCATTCTCAACCATCTCTCACAAAAAGTGATACTGAACATCAACATTCTTAGTATGAGCATGATACATATGATTTCTAGTCAAACAAATAGTACTCTGACTGTCACATCCAATCCTCATTATCTTGCAATCAAAACCAATACCATTACCAAGCATCTGTAACCATACCACCTACTTAGAAGCATGTGTAGCAGCCATATACTCTTCCTCAGTGGTGTAAAAAGAAATTGTGGGATGCCTCTTACTCATACAACTCATTGCTCCTCTAAACAAAGTAAACACATAGCCACTGGTGGACCTTCGACTATCCAAGTCACCTGCCCAATCTACATCAAAAAATATTTGTATGTCTAATGACTTATCCACATCATCAATACCATGATAAAACAAATATTAATAAAAAGTACCTCACAAATATCTAAACACCCTCTTAAAAAAAGTCCAATGCTCTTTACCAAGGTTGGACATAAACCTGCTTAGAACTCCCACTACTTGGGCTATATTTGGTCTAGTGAAAACCATTGCATACATCAAACTACCAATGAAACTAGCATAAGGAACCATAGAAATATCCTCAACATCATCATCAGAATTAGGACACATATCTAAGCTCAACTTAGCACCAACCAAAAATGGAATACTAACTGGCTTATAGTCATGCATATTAAACCTCTACAAAATGGTATCAACATACTTACTCTGACTTAACCAAAGCTTTTTGTGAACCCAAAATCTTCTAATTTCCATTCCAAGAATATATTTTGTAGCCCCCAAGTCCTTCATATCAAATGTGCCAAAAATTTGTGCCTTGAGCTCACTAATCATCACTTGTTGTTACCAAAAAACAACATATCATCAACATACAAAGCAATAATTAGAATCTGATCATCAATAACCTTAATGTAAAAATAATGATCTTCCTCACTCCTAAGAAATCCCAAATTCAATGCAAAAGCATCAAAATTTTGGTACCAGATCCTAGGTGACTGTTTCAAACCATATAAAGATCTCTTCAACCTACAAACCAATTTTTCTTTTCCTAAATCACAACAAAAATGTCAAGCTATCACATATAAATTTCCCCCTCAAGATCCCCATACAATAAAGTAGTTTTAATATCCATTTACTCTAACTAAAAATCACAAGCAACAACAATAGATAATAGGAATCTAATAGAAGTTAATTTAGCAACAAGAGAGAAAATTTCACCAAAATCAACTCCCTCTCTTTGGGAGTATCCCTTAGCCACTAATATGACCTTGTATCTCTCTAACTGACCATCTACTCTAAATTTATTTTTAAATACCCACTTGCATCCAATGCGCTTCCTTCCTTTGGGAGAAGGTATCACAACTATCCAAAGGCATCATCTCCTCTTGCATGGATTGCAACCAAGAATCACTTTCCTCTGAAGAGAGAGCCTCCCTACAGGATCTAGGTTCATCACCAATACTCAACAAAGAAAATACACAATGGAAATTGGATGGGCAATACCTATCAACTGGATTTTGTTGCCTTGTGGATCTCCTTAAGGTAGGAGTGATGGGCTCTACCTGTTCTTCTTCTTCTGTGTGCTCATCCTGCACATCCTCTAAACTATTTGAACCCTCTTCTTCTTCTCTATCCTCAAATCCATCTGGTTGTTCTTCCACGTGTGCATCTTCCTACTTCTCAATCTTTTTCTCGAAGTGCACTGTCTTTGTCTTATCTTTCTCCCTTGGTTGTTCTTCTCCTAAGTAAGCTCTAAACTCCCTGAAAAATCACATCTCTAGAAAAGATCATTTTACGGGTTAGAGGATTCCAAAGCTTATAACCTTTTACATTCTCACCATAACAAATAAAGATGCATTTTTGAGATTTTGGATCCAATTTAGATCAATTCTCTTGAGGCATATGAACAAAATCCTCACAACCAAAGACCCTTAAGTGTGAAATAGAAGGCTTTCTACCTATCCACACTTCATAAGGAGTTTTATCAACAAGAGCTAAAAATAAGGAGATCTATTAATAAAATAACAAGCAGTACCAACCACTTCTGCCCAAAAGCATCTATCAAGCTTAACACCACTCAACATGCTCCTAGCTCTCTCCATCAAGGTTTGGTTCATTCTTTCTGCTACCACATGTTGTTGGGGAGTATAAGGAGTAGTATTCTACCAAAAAATACTTGTATTCTTACAAAACTCATCAAATTCCCTGGAATAATATTCACCCCCATTGTCAGATCTCAAAACTTTTATCTTATAATCTGATTGCTTCTCAACTAAGGCCTTAAATTCCTTAAACTTAGTGAAAAATTCAGATTTAGAACGCATAAAAAAATTTGTGTATCTTGATACATCATCAATGAAAGAGACATAATATTGAGATTTACCTAAAGAGCCAACATCCACTAGTCCACATACATCTGCATGTATGATCTCTAATAATCTCTCTACCTTATTAGTTCCATTAGGAAATGAAGATCTATTCTTTTTACCAAACAAACAATGCTCACATAAATCATTTTTTCCAATGTGACCCAATCTATGGTGCCACAACATACATGCATTTTCAGTGCTAGTCACATTGAAATATTTACATAAGGTAGAGGCATTTAGCCTAAAAAAATTCCCTATCTGAGATCCTTTAGCTATCACCAAACTCCCTCTTACCAACCTGCAACCAGACTTGTGAAATGTCACATGCATTCCAAAATCATTCAACTTGGATACTGAAAGTAAATTTCTCGCAAGTCTTGAAATATATAAAACGTCATCAAGGGATTTAATACTCCCATCACTGAAACAAAACTTTACCTTTCCCTTACCAACAATATTCTTATTGCTATTATCTCCAAGGAAAAAATCTCCCCCATCATATGCTTTGTAAGAAGTAAACCATTCCTTGTGAGGAGTCATGTGATAGGAGCAACCTGAATTAATGAGCCAAGCATCATCACTAATAGAGTTAGCTAAAATAAAAAAGCATCAAAATCATCATTAGAGGAATTTTCTTTGGAGGAATCAACATTATTTTTCTTGTTCTTACACTCCTTCACATGCCCTCTTTTTCCATAATTCCAACACTTTACTCTTTTCGAGGGTCTTAGAACGCCCTTTAGACTTATCCCTCTTTTTATCCCCTTTAGGCCCTTTCACTTTAGACCTTCCTCACACATGTAAGGCATATTGGGAGCCAACATTCATATAATTTTTCCTCATCTCCTTTGATAGAAGTATAGAAATCATGTTTTCCATCTTTGGCTCTACATTACCACTACTTAGGGCAATAATTAGATTTTCCCAAGATTCGGGCAAAGAAAAAAGAAAAAAGATAAATTTATCTTCATCTTCTAATTTAACATCCATTGATGTAAGTTGAATTATAATCATATTAAAAGAATTTAAATGGTCTGCAATAGAATCACCATATTTAATTTTTAATGAATATATTCGTCTTTTGAGATACAACTTGTTAGACAAAATTTTAGTTTGATAAATATCACCTATCCTCTTCCACAACTTGTATGCAGTGTCTTCTGTGGAGACATTCAAGAGGATGGAATCTATGGGACACAACCGTATGGTTCCTCGTGACTTCTTGTCTAAATGTTTCCAATCTTCATCAGACATTGCAGTTGGTTTGGTTTCTTATGAAACTAGCAACAATTGATCTCTCTCTTCAAGGAGATCCTCCATTTTTAGTTTCCACATATCATAGCCCATGCCATTGAATTTATTAATATCTTGGTGAGAGGTAGAACCATGGAAAACAATCCTCTAAAAAAATATGCAATATACCACAAAACAAAAGCTCCCACTGCAACCAAAAAACCTTCCAACACTTAAGAGAAAGGCGTCCCCTTCTCAATAAAACCATTAGCTTTGATACCAAATGTTGAAAAACAAGGTGAAGGAAAGCTACAATATGAAATTATGCAAGTGAATTCAGATCAGAAAATAAGATTACCAAATAAAAAATAAACATGTGATTGCAGCAAACATCACAAAATAAAAATCAACAACCAAAATGAGACACCAAATTTACATGGAGAAACCATTTTAGGGAAAAAAATCCACTTGAGAAAGAGGACAAGTATATTATTAATCTTCCAATGAGAGTACATAATAATACACTTCACTACTAATCTCTAATCAACCCGATAACACCCTATTACCTACAATAACTCAATATGAAACTACCATCCCATGGCTCCAATTTATAGAAATTGTGGGAGGTAAAACCACAAATGTAAACCAAAATCAAGAGGCACAAAACCATCTATAAAAACCCACTCCCATATTCATGGAAAACCAAAAGACAATAAATTATTAATTGGATATTCAAGACTTCAACATGGGTGCCAAACCATAGCCTATCCAACTCCTTCCTTTTCGGATGCTCAGGTGACCTTTCCACTTCCCGATGGAACACAAACAAACACCTTTTCTTCTCCAATCTTGGATTCCCACTCCAAAAAATTTCATATTCCATTTTGGACACCTAGAAAGATGCCTTATCCATATTTTATGTGTAACCACCACCAAAAATAAATCCTCTCTTTAAAATATAATTACAACATGCCAAATTTTAATATTTTTCTCTCATGTCCCCTAGAACAGATTCCAAGGAACGTGGAGACATACAAATGACATAGGATTACAAGGTTAATGTCACCTTATCCTAACAAGACTTTAGGTTTTTTAAGTTTTCAAGACTTATGTTTCTTACTTGGTTGAGCAATGGTTTTGTGTGGAGATGGAATATCTAAGGTGACCTTATCATCTTCATCTAAGAAAGCTTGCTTATTATCTTTCAAAAGAATTGGATGAATAATTTAATCCTCTTTCCCAACAATATCCTCTCAAGTAGGGGATGTGGGGGAGGGAGACAAATGATATTCTCATGATGCTCAATGATTGGATCTTCTAACACCAATATATCTTTGTCATTAGTAAGAGAGGTATCAGGAGAAGAACAACTAGGATTATCATGATTGTCAATAATTTCATCCTCTTGTATCAAATCATTCTCACAAATGGGAGAGATATTGTGAGATGAATGAAGACTATGCAAAGTGATATTAAGAAATGTGTCAATTATTTCATCTTCTTGTGCCATAATATCTTCCCAAATGGTAGAAATATTAGAAGAGGCACAAACAAGATTCTCATGACACTCAATGATTGGGTCTTCTAACACCAATTTACCTTCTTCACAAGGAGGAGAGGAATTGGGAGAAGAACAATTATTATTGTCATGATTATCCATGATTACATTATCTTACACTATAACCTTCTTACAAATGGAAGAGATATTAGTAGGGTAACTAACATGCTTGCCAATGGTTTTATTTCATTTCCTTAGATTATGCCCATAAGTAGGGAAATTACAATTATACAAGCCATGTGATACTATATGAAAACCATATGTTTGAAAAGGAAACATGCCTCTGTTTGTGCAAAAAACAGAACTAATCTATCCACAATATGCAATGCTTTAGAAAATGCAAATAATTGTCCCACAGATTTAATGATTTTCAATATTGAAATGTAACATTTTTTCCTAGATTTGCAAAAAATCAAGCAAAATGACATCTTTCTTGCATATACAATAACATATTTCATGTCAGACTCACCAAAATGAAACATAAAAATGTGGGGGACTCTAAGATTAACATTCATAACCTAGGGTGAATTCCCACATTTTTATAAATTTCATTGGGATATAGATCAACAAGGTGAATTGATTAACTATCTACCTTAATGGTGAGGTAACCAAACCTAGATCTATATCCTAAGGGAGATTGGAATGGATTAAGGTGGATTGGAAATATTTTGGATTGATTAACTTAATGATCCTATATGCCCTAATACGAAAAATGCATGATCCTGATAACTGATAGATGAAAGTAGTAGTTTACAAGTGGATCTGGAAAGTGCAGAGGATAACAAACATGCTCAAAAAATTAGTTTTGATGTGCCTATAAGGACTCATTCACACAATAGAAAATGGGTCTTTGTATAGGGGTCCTGATCAAATTTTTGGGTCCTCTAGTGTTAGATCTTAGCTTCTATTTTCCACCTACAAATTTGTCAGAATGTCATAAATGAATTTTGTAACGCAGTTTTCATGTCTTGACAAGAATGATGACAAAAAAATGCAACAATGCAAAATTTATCTTCAAGATCTCTTCAATCATTCTTCAACTTGTAATTTGCACATAAACAAAGAGGGAGAAATGTTTGTTCCATTTATGGGTTTTCCTCAGTCAAACCTTGCTAATAGTGTTCCCACTTTCATAATGGCAATGTCAATGATAAAAATTTGAATGGAAAGGAAGGAAATGATGAATGAATAATTGCTGCAACTCACCTGTAAGGAAGCTAAGGTATCATAACAACTTCCTACACTAATCTTGAGAGGAGAATAATTTAAAAATTTTATAGATCTTTAACAGTTACAAAAACTTTAAAAAAATAAACATAAATATCATGCATACCACAACACAGTGATTTACGTGGGGAAAACCCTTTCGAGAGGAAAACCCCACACTCCAAAAGCCACCCAATATATTATTCAATAAATCACAAAGATTACAATATACTTATAGAGCAAACTTCTCACAAGGTATCACCACTCAGAGATCAAGAGACAACATGACCGCTATCAGACTCTCAAAAATCATCACAATCTCTACCACAGTCATAATACAACACCCTCATAAAATAGAGTTACATTCTAGGGCAAGATAGGCCAACAAAATATCTACCATTAGATCTAAAAAAAAATAATGAACGGTCTAGATTTACAATATATCCTTTATTTAATGTGTGTCGGCCATTCGAGAAGTTTCCTAAAAAAGTCAACACGCTCACATTTTGCTCTGTGTTGCCATTGTATACACCTATCGGTGTAACTAGGAAACATATATATATATATACATCCTATCAACAATAAACTGCATATAATTGCAAGGTTGAAACATATTTTTCCAATAAATCTCCCACTTGTCGAACACCTTGCAAGAGCAATGTGAGGGTGTAAACATTGTCTCTTTAATTGCTAGGGACCAAAAGGCCCATAGTCTCTAAACACTATTTGAACTTCTCTGTGCTCACAAGATTAGTTAAAGAATCAACAAAATTCATCACAATCTCTACCTTAACCAACTTCACATTGCCATCTTCGACCATATCTCTAACAAACTGATACTGTACATTAATGTGCTTGGTCCTGTCATGAAATGTCGGGTTCTTGGCTAGACATATCGTACTCTGACTATTGTAATAAATTGTCACCACACCTTGTTTTATACCAATATATGAACATAGTCGCTTAAGCCAAATGGCTTCTTTACAAGCATGAGTAGCTGCCATATACTCTACTTCAGTAATGGACAAAGAAACCACAACCCGTCGCTTACTCATCTAGCTAATTGCACCATCAAATAAAGTAAACACATAAACACTGGTGGATTTTCTGCTATCAACATCACCTGCCCAGTCTGAATCCACATAACCATGAATATCAAGGGAAATTTCATCTCGAGTCATATTATTATGATAACATAAGGAATAATCTAAGGTACCTCACAAATATCTGAAGACTCTTTTAACTGCATCCCAATGAACTCTACCAAGATTAGACATATATCTGGAAATAACTCCCAGTTCTTGGGAAATGTTTGGTCTAGTACAAACTATAACATACATAACACTTCCAACTACACTCTAGTAAGACACTCTACTCATGTTTTCCATCTCTAATGGAGATGTAGAACAATAAAAAATAGATAACTTTGTTCCAACTGAAATAGGAGCACACAATGGTCTACAATCCTACATATCAAACCTCTGTAAAATTGAATTCACATACTTAATTTGGCCAAGCCATAGCTTTCTCTTCACTCCATCTCTTTTAATTTCCATCCCAAGAATGTGTTTAGCTGCACCAAGATCTTTCATTTCAAATTTAGCAGCAAGTTGAGATTTCAGTTTTGAAATCATACCTTTCCCTTTGCCAATAAATAACATATCATCAACATATAATGCAATAAACAAGAAATGATCACCATTAGTTTTATAATAAACACGATGATCTGATTTAGATCGATCAAATATCAAACTCAATACATATGTATCAAATTTTTGGTACCAAATCCTAGACTCTATTTTAAACCATACAAATATCTCTTCAATTTGCAAACCAATTTACTTTTACCTTTCACCACGTAGTATTCTGGTTGTGTCATATAAATATCCTCCTTTGAATCACCATGAAGGAAAGCAATTTTCACATCCATTTGCTCAACCTCTAAATCAAAAGCAACAACAATAGAAAGAAAAATTCTAATGGATGCCATTTTTTCAATAGGAGAAAATATCTCACCATAATCAACACCCTCAACTTGAGAGTAACCCTTCACAACCAACCTTGCTTTGTATTTCTCAATACTTCCATCTGAACCAATCTTTTTCTTGAACACCCATTTGCAACCAATTTTTTTTGTCCTTCAGGCAATGGTACAAGATCCCATGTATCATTCTTTTTCAAAGATGCCATTTCTTCATCCATGACAATCTTCCAGGATTTTGCATCATTCATACCCAGTGCCTCTTCTATAGATCTGGGTTCATCCATGTTAGTATTCAAAGCAAAAATACATCTCCAATCATCAGGTAAATACCTTTCAGGTGGTTGTCTATTCCTTGTAGACATACGAATAGGTTGAGTTGGAGGTTCTTCCTCCTCTTCTAAAGATCCAGAGCTAGATGAGCTCTCCTCAACTTCTTGTCTATCCTTGGGCCTCGATTCAACTTTCTCAAGTGTAGGAGGAAATTGAATCACATCTTCCTATTTAATTTTTTTTGGCTGCAATGTAACAAAAGAAGGCTTAGTTTCTCTAAAAATCACACTTCTACTATGTATTACCTTCTATGCAATAGGATCCCAAAGCTTGTATGCTTTCACACCATAACTTTATCTGATGAAGATAAATTTCACAACCTTGTTCTCCAACTTTGTTTGCTTCTCCTTTGGCACATGTGCATATGCCTCACAACCAAAAACTCTAAGATGTCTCAATGAAGGCTTGTGACCCGACCATGTCTCTATAGGTGTCTTATTGACAAGAGCTGATGTATGAGTTCTGTTAATAGAGTAACAGGCAGTGGCAATAACTTCAACCCAAAACCTTTGTTCTAGAACAACACCACTCAACATACTCCTAGCCTTCTCCATTAGTGTCATGTTCATTCTTTCTGCAACTCCATTTTGTTGTGGAGAATATAGAGTTGTCTTCTGTCTATGAATACCACAATCTTTACAAAATTTATCAAAATCATTAGAACAAAATTCACTACCATTATCGGACCTCAAACATTTTATTTTCTTTCCAGTCTTTAACTCAACCATTGCTTTAAATTCTTTAAATTGACTCTTTAGGAAATATACCTATCTTTCTACTATAATCATCAATAACTGAAACATAATATGTGGATTTACCAATTGAAGGAACATCTACAGGACCAAACACATCAGAATGAATAAGATCCAATACACCACAAGATTTATGAGAACTTGAGTAAAACTGAACGTGGTTTTGTTTTCCATAAATGCAATGGTCACATAAATCAAATTTAAGATTGCAATCAGACATACTTTCAACAAGGTTTTTATTTGTCAAGGTCCTTAGACCCTTTTCTCCAATGTGGCCAAGTCTCTGGTGCCATAACATAGTTTTATCTATATGTAACTTTGTCTCAGAAGAAAGAACACCCTTGGGCACCTAAAATCCATGACCATCTACTGAAGGTGAAACCCTCACTTCTTCCATAGGCTTGCTTTTCACAGAAGTACTATTACACTCAACAATGCATGCATCAAGCTTATACAATGTGCCATATTTGACACCTCTAGCAATCACCATAGAATCTCTGACCATCTTGCATCCTACATAAAAAAATACTACCTGCACACTCGCATCTATTAGTTTTCTTACAGATAACAAATTTCGTGCTAATCCAGGGATATACAACACACCATTAATCCTTTTTATTCTACCATCAAGAAATCTGATTTTAACTTTACCACGACCAACAATGTCTAGATGAGAATCATCACCTAAGTACACCTTACCTCCATGAAATTATTCATATTTAGAGAGCCAATCTCTATTAACGATGCATCATTACTTGCGCGAGTTGCCAAAGCTACAATGAATGTGTCACCATCTTCCTTCTTAGACTCAAAATCAAAATCAACTTTCTTCCTTTCTTCTTTGCATTCCTTACGAACATGCCCAAGCTTACCATAGTTCTAGCAAATAACTTTAGACTTTCTAGGAGATTTAGACCTCTCCCTGGACTTGGATTTTTCACACTTCTCATTCTTCTTGAATTTTTCCTTAGGTCTTCCATGAACATTTAGGGCCTCCTTGGAAGTGAAAAATACCTTACTCCTCATTTATTTAGAAATCAAAGAACCCACCACATCTTCAATCTTCAAAATAACAAAAGTACTCCCAATACCCATAATAAGAGAATCCCACGAATCAGGCAAAGAACAAAGCAAGATCTTACATTTCTCCTCCTCATCCATTTTGACACCAACTAATGCCAGCTGAGCCACCAACATATTGAATGATTCTAGGTGGTCTATGATTCATCCACCCTCTTCCATTCTCAAGGAATACAACTTCTTCCTCAAGAAAATCTTATTCACTAAATATTTGGCCTGATACATCTCACCAAACTTCTTCCATAGTTTCTATGCAGAGTATCCTCATGGATATTAATTAAAACAGTCTGCCAAACACAATCTAACTAGACCCTTGGCATTATGGTCCATAACATCATATTGAGTAGCCTAAGTAGGATCTGCAGGCCTTGAAAAATTCTCATCAACAACATCCCATAGATCTCAATCTATCAAAAGATCCTCCATATTTAGCTTCCACATTTCAAAATTCTTTTCAAAAAATTTATCCACCTCTATTCTCCTTGATGAACTTTCCATCTGAAAACTCCTACAACAAGATCACAAAGTATCTTCTGCACAAGCTCCCACTTAAACCTAGATTAGTCCGAAAAACCCAACAACCCACAACTGAAACCAAAGGTGATCAGGCTTTGATACCACTTGTAAGGAAGCTAAGGTAGTAGAACAACTTCCTACACTAATCTTGAGAGGAGAATAATGCAAAATTTTTACAGATCTTTAACAGTTACATAGACTTAAACAAAAATAAACATAAATATCATGCATACCATGACACATTGATTTACGTGGGGGAAACCCTTTCGGGAGAAAAACCCCACACTCCAAAAACCGCCCAATATATTTTTCAGTAAATCACAAAGATTACAATATACTTGCAGAGTAAGCTTCTCACAAGAGTATCACCACTCAAAGATCAAGAGACAACATGACCATTATCAGACTCTCAAAAATCATCATAATCTCTAGCGCAATCGTAATACAACACCCTCATAAAATAGAGTTACATTCTAGGGCAAGATAGGTCAACAAAATATCTGCCATTAGATCTAAAACCTAATAACGAACGGTTGAGATTTACAATATATCCTTTATTTAAGATATGTTGACCATTCTAGAAGTTTCCTAAAAAAGTTAACACGCTCACATTTCGCTCCATGCTGCCATTGTATACACCTACAAATTTTTCAAAATGCAATAAATGAATTTTGTAACTCAGTTTTCATGTCTTGACAATAATGATGACAACAAATGCAACAATGCAAAATTTCTCTTCAATATCTCTTCAATCATTCTTCAACTTGTAATTTGCACATAAACAAAGAGGGAAAAATGTTTGTTCCATATATGGGTTTTCCTCAATCAAACCTCGTGAATAGTGTTCCCACTTTCACAATGGCAATGTCAATGATAAAACCTTGAATGGAAAGGAAGGAAGTGATGAATGAACAATTGCTGCAACTCACCACCCTTCAATGGCTTCCTTAAAGGACTGAATTTATACACATTTCTTCAAAGGAATTGCATCTTGCTTGCTTTGTTTTCTTGAATGCTTGAATGCATGAAGACCTACAATGCTTGTTAGCCTTCACAAGATAACATGAACACACATAAACATTGACATGATGTTAGGATCTTGGTTGCTACTATAAATGACTGATAATGTTGCTCTTGAATGCTAGGAGGTGTGTGTTAGAAAATGTCTCTTATATCTCAAATGATAGAATGACTATGTATTTATAGGTGTTTATCTAATTTCCCAAAAATTTGATTCCAAAAGACGACACTTACAATTTGAATTTTAATCATTAAAATACCATAAAAAACATATTGTAAATTGGATTCTAGCTCATAAAGGGGATCCATTCACCCATGGGAAAATGGGTCTTGGCCTATATTTCTAGGACACACATATTCCATGGAAATTTAAGTATTAAATACATTTATTTAATGTTGGTTCCCCTTTCGAAAAATAGTAAGAATAAGGCTTTAGAATGCATAATTTAGAAAATTAGAAGCTTAATTAAGTCCAATAAATTAAGGGACCCAAACATAGTTTGAAATTTTTGAAGGTATACAATTTCCTACACTACATTTTCTTCCAACTGATGAGTAATAGCATGATGTCTACACCTACACTCTTTAGCATTTATGTTTCTTCTTGTTCGGTTCTTAATTTGTGAAGTTGTAAGAGCGGGTTTCTCAATCATCGACCTCTTTTCTTCCCTTAGGGGAGGAAACTGAAGGGACCACAAGGGGTTGTGAAATTTCTATCTCCTTAGGTCTTTACACTTGTTTTTCCTTTGAAGGCACACATGAAATCATGCAATTGTCTCTTGGTCTTTTGTATGATATGGGTGGAGGAACTACAACATATTTACCTTGTTTACTTGGAAGAATGTTTGCTTCATACCTGGGTTCACCCACAACATGTGGGGTGGGATGAAAAACCATAGCCCTATCATTTTCATAAATATTTCTGAGGGAAATCTTCACGAGGTTTGAAAAGTTCCATGGGTTGAGGCCAAAAGTAATCAAATGAGAAGTTTTCATTGGAAGATAGAGGATTAAACCCACTATGATGCACTATGTATATTTGATTTTCAAATGAGAACTTTATGCCCTTGTAGATAGCCGATGAGATGACATTCATGGAGCATAGCCATAGATAGCTTAGCTTCACATGAAATTGGCCCAACATCAAGATTATAGAGAATGATACATCTAATTGTTTCAGTCCCACCTTAAGAGGAAGAGTGATTTAACATATCATTGGGTGAGAAAAACCATCATGAGTTTTCAACCATGCTTTCGATTGTTCATAAGAATCTTAATAAAGCTCATGCAAATATAATAATTCCTCAATGATCACATTCTCTAAACCCAGGATCAATGAGTATCCCTTGTGTAGGTTGGTCATCGATATGACTGACAATATAGAGAGGACCATCGAGTGCATGTATAGATGCATCAATATTTAAGACACACACATCTTTCTATATCATGTCCATGTGTACAATGATATTGAAAAAAGGATTTTGGGTTAAAATTTGGAGATAATGGTTTTGATGTGTCCATAGGTCTTATTAGACGTAATTAGATAAAGTTTTTTCTTAAAAGTTATAACATGATTGAATGAAGGGAATCAGGTTATTGAGTAAATTTCCTATCTCTCACCCTAAATTGATATGGAGTTGAACTTATGGCTTCAACTTATGGCTCAATATGATTGGTTGTTTGAGGTGCGCTTATCTTGATAAAGTGTTTTTTGCTTCTTGAATGGTTGATAGTTGTTTTGAGGTATGAATTCAGATCACTTAGAAGGAGTCAATGAAGATGTTTCTTCATATTGACTAACTGAATTATGATAATCATGAAGGGTCATACACAAGTGTGTGAAGGATGTATATTTTATTAACAATATCTTATCCCTGATCCTAGATTGCAAATTTCCAATGAACACTCTTTGAACATCAACATCAGGGAGAGCATAGTTGACTTGTGAGTAAATTAATTGATATCACCCTATGAAGTCTGTTAATTTTTCATGCTTTCCTTGTTTGCACCTCACTAAATCAGTTAATGTAATTTAAGGGTCAATGTTCACTTGGAAGTGTTGGAAGAATGCATCAACAAGTTCATTGAATGAATGTATTGAGTTATTTTGCAATGAGAAAAACCATTCCAAGGCCATGCCTTTCAATTACCTAGGAAATAGTTTAGTTGGGAGCTTGTCTTCAAAGATGAAATCACTATATAATGTTGTATAAGCCGATATATGACTATTAGAATCTCCTTTACCGTTGCATTTGTCAAATCTAGGAATCTCAATATTTTTTGGCATGGGTGTTTTAAAAATTTCAAGTGATAATGGGATCCTTTTGACACATTGAAATATTTTTTGATTTTGTTTTAGTTCAATATGGAGATTTGTTGTTGAAGTGAGGTTACATTTTGAAATAGTTGATTTATGATAGAATCATTGCTTGACATATTTTGAGAATGTGGTGATTATGGTGGGACTGTGTAAGTGCTTGGTGGACTACTATGTTGCAAGTTTATAAGAGGTGATGAATATTGAGGTGTCACATGTGATGTCATGAAACTATAAGGATACCCATTGGAGAACCCTAAGGTTGGATTTATGCCATTTATTTTTTGTATCGTTGAAGCTAAAATTGGCAATGTGTATGTATGAATAGAGGGTATAGTTTTGGGGAGGGATATTTGGCTTCCTCCTTAGCTTTGAGTGTATCCAAAATCTTGAGCACAAATAAACATCCTAGGAATATTGACATGCACAATATGGGATAGGCTATGCAAAACCTCTAATCCTTGGGCATCATTGATCAATTTACTTAAGTTGTCCACTATAGGCACTGTTTGTCCCTCTAAGGATTCAATGCTTAAATAGTCTTGAAATCCCTCTAAGTCTTTGACTAATTATTTTAGTTTGTCTTAGGGAACATGTGCAACAATAGTATCAACATCCATAAAGGTAATTTTTTATGAAGTTATCATGGGGATGGTAGGATTAGGGATAGAGTCCAAAATGGGCACGGTATTGGCAATACCTTGCATAAAATAGTTGGAGGACTCGAGATCCACAACGAATGTAACAATAGTGCAAGATCCCATACGTCTACAACTACATATCATCGAAGTATTGGCAATAGGACACCAGGTTGTGAATCTCATGTGAGTTTCAAAACACTAAGTGTGCCCACTATGAACACTAAATTGTCAAAAAGTCATAGTAAAACATTTTGGAGAAAAATAAAAAAGTATATAGAAAACACAAAAACAGAGGTCTGACATAAATTTGAGCCAAAAATAGTTGAACTAAGTCGCTTAGGGCGACTATGTCTTGCACAGGTTATTACAAATTTCAAAATGTGGTTGTTTGTTATACTATTTAAGTATCTCAGGTTTGTGTGTAGATAGGTCTGATAATGATTTGTTTTCCAAAATTTACCCAATTTATGATTGTGTAATTTGAAATGCAAGTATGTAACAATTTGAAAAATTTCCAAGCAATAAAATACAATTGTTGCAATTTCTAGATCTAAGATGCAACAATTAAATGATCCTAATATGCCAAAATCTGAAAATGATGATGATGCAATTTTGAAACAACACAATGTAACTTTTTCACCGTTTAAGCTATATGCAAGATACCTAAATGAACAATTTTAGATTTAATTTTAAATTTAAATGACCTAGTGCATATTTTTATACTAAATATAGTTTACAAAAACTATATTACATAATATGGAGCTACTACCCCTTTAAGTCTTAGAGAGGAATACAAAACCATCATAGGACAAAAAGTATATAATATGAGTTACAGATCATGACCTTAAATAGATAACACACAAAATAAAATTAATTCCACTCTCCTATGGCACTATTGCTACATTCACCTTTATCAACATCATAGGCCCCAATAGGAGGCATAATCTGGTTAAGGTCCATGTTCATTAAAATAGGGGTATGAATGTCCATTTCTTTGGGATGGTCTTCTTTGAAGTCTTCTTTTCTCATCTTCCTCTCTCGAAGATATTTTTTTAGTAGCTCCAACTCCTCTTGATTCAATTTATTCTTCCCTTGAGTGAAGAAGTGTGCAGATATAATATCATATTTGTAAATTAGCAGCCACCTTCTTTCAACAAGATCATGTTTAGTGGTCTTTGGGAATCTCCATGGTAGCCGATACCTGCAACATAATTTTTAAGAAGGTGAGTTCACTATTAAAATCAATAAGATGCCTTCTTTTTCTTTGAAAATTTGAGCTTCATTCCTCTTCTTCCAAAGAAACCACAAAAATTAATTCGACAAAACAAGCTAGAATTTATTCAAGGTTTCATCAAAATTTTCAGTATAACCAACAAAAATCTCATGCCAAGAAAAACCAAGGTCATCATTCCAATTTACAAGGAGGCCAAAAAACAAAGACCAAATAGCAATGACATAATGAAAATTAAAAAGAAGATGCTCAAAAGTTTTAAGCATAGAACAACAAGCAAAAATTCTAGTAGGTAGACTATAATCATGCAAGACTTTACCAACAAAAAGTTTTAAAAAAATCAACATCCAACAAAAACATGTTAGTTTTGGTTCAACATTATTATACCAAAGATGGGTAATTTTTTTGGTCCATTTAGCAGCAGTCCAAGTCAAATTATAGGAAGTTTTCAACTAGTCATAGACCTCTCCCAAGCCAACAAGCATCAAATAGATATCCTTAACAAAAACTAACAACTTAGAACAATTTTCCCATTTTATTTTGTCCAAAGCATCAGACTCTCCCACCAATGTCCCATGAAACCAGTTCTCCAAACTATTTCTAATCATTCCAATGGCTTCCCATTCAAACCAACATTCCACCATAAAGATCTATTAGGTAAGAACCAGGAAGAAAAGTTCACAACTTCTCCCCCAAATATCAAATTTCTAACTTGAGACCAAGCTTTCCATAGGGAGGCAAAGACATTAGAGCCAAAAACCCTAAACTCAAATTGATCAAATAGGATATCATGCACATGAAGATTTTTCCACTGCACATCCTTCTTTGGTTTGGACAATGCAAGGTTATATCTTACTAAAAATTTCCATGGTTCATCACCTACCAAGGCTTTAAAAATCCATTTTGAAGCAAGTGTAATCCCTTGGATCCAAAAGTCTTTCAAACCCAACCCACCTTGCATTTTTGGGAGACAACACCATTTCTAGTTCACATTATCCCTTTTTTTATTCCCCTTGCCATCAAACCACAAAAATTCCCTTATAATTTTTGAAGATTGTTAAAATGGATATTAGTAAACAACAAGACTGAGGACTGGTAAGCAACATGGGAAGCAATTACCTTTTTCACAACTTGATGTTTGCCAGCAAGAGAAAGTAGTTGGGTCTGCCATTTATGATGTTTCTTTTCTATTTTTTAAATAGCCACTCCCACATATTTTTGAGTGAGGGATAAAAAAGGAATTGGATACCTAAATATCTTACTATCTTAAATGGATTGGACCACCCCCATCCCTTATTTACAAGCCATCTTGGTGGGTCATGATCCCATCCAATAATAATTGATTTATAAGGGGCAATCTTAGATACAAAAGCATCACAAAAAATTCCAATCTTTTCATGGTATTATCAAAGTTATCTTTTGTCAATTCAATGAATAAAGCAGTGTCATCAAAAAACTGTGCATTCAATAGCTGATCTTGGTTGGGTAACCGAATTCCATTGGTTGGGGGGTCATCAAATCAAATCTAAGAATATAATGCAAGGCATCAACAATAATAACAAAAAAAGCGAGAGCAATAAGACACCCTTGCCTACTTGATCTTTGAAGAGGAATTGCATATGTAAGCTTTCCATTAACATCATTAACTATAGAAGAATAAGTAAATAGAATCTTGATCCATTTATAGAAAAAGGGTGGGAAGCCAAAATATTGCAACATATCCAACACAAAATGCCATTCAATCCTATCATATATCTTTTAAAAATTTAGAAGGATCATTGCCACCTGTTGTTTATCATGTTTAGCCTAGCTCATCCCCTCCCAACTAGTTATAAGATTCACAATAATATATCTTCCCTTGATAAAGCCTGTTTGGGTGACTAAAACCACTTTCCCAAGGATGTCAATTAATCCGCCAACAGTGTTTTAGCAAGGATCTTGTAAGAGATATTCAAAAGGGTAATGGGTCTCCAATTCTTAATGAGGGTTCTATCACCCTCCTTAGGAATTAGTTTAATTACCCCTTTATTAATACTTGGCCCTAAGGATTTTTTCTTAAAAGCATAGTTATAAAGTTCTAATAACTCCACCCCAACCCAATCAATGTTACTTTTATAAAACTCAGCCGTAAGTCCATCCATACTAGGTGATTTACCATTAGGCAAAGATATGATGGTGCATTCAATTTCTTGCAAGAAAAGGTCATTTTCTAGCATCTTAGCATTCACGACATAGATTTTCTTAGGTATCATTTTAAGACAAAAATCTCTAGCTTCCTTATTTTTTTGCTCAAAAGAAAACAACTTCTAGAAAAAGGAGTAAAATGCAGTTTTCATGAAAGCAGGCTCCTCAGAGAGACTCCCATTATCTAGGATTGGGCCTATATGCTCTTTTTTCTGTTTAGCCCTGATTAACTTAAATAAATACTTAGTTCCCGTATCACCTTACTATAACCAATTCATTTTTTCCCCGATCTTTTAGCCCTAAAATTTATAGCTTCGCAACTTCTTTAAAAGGGATTTGGTTTTGATAAGATTGGTTTCCACTTGAGGATTAGGTTTTTTCTCTTGGACTTGACACTGAAGTATTAACAGTTTCCGATGTTGTAAATTGTCAATCATATTTCTATCTTTAGCCTTATTTTTTCCCATAATTTGAAATATCTTTCTCCAAGAATTAGTTAGAATATTCCACCTTTGAAGAGGATCCATGCTTTTGTTAAGGAACCTGGTCAAAGCTATGATAAACTTAACTCCCCCAAGATAATCTAGGTCATTAAGTAGGGAGAAATTTAGTTTGAAGGTTGAGAGTCTCTGCTGAGAGGGGGCATGAAAAGCATAGGCAAATGTGACAATAGTCTCAATAGGAGAATGGTCATACATATATGTAGGATTCACAACTACATAATTTTCATCCTAAGTTCCAAAAAAGGTGAAATGCTTGCTATCACCATAAAATCTATCCAAGCAACAATAGGTCCTCTTGTTTAAGGACTTATTGTTGCACTAAGTAAACCAGATTGAGCGGGAGGATTGCTTACATTTCTCCAATGGGTTGCAAAGATTGAGAGATCTCTTCATTTTAGACCAAAAGTATAATTCATCACCTCTCCATAAAGGGTCTTTACTATCTTTTTTTTCAGTATTATTTTCTACCACGTTGAAGTCCAAGGAGTTTTAGGGAGATTATTTTTCATCTAGTTCAATAGTTCCACTCTTTCTCTATAGTCATTAGAGGTATAAAGAGAACAAATCCCCATAATTTTTGAGCCAAAGGACAATGAGTGCCACACATGTCTATTACAAGATGAGAATCCCCATAAGTTTTGAGCCAAAGGACAATGAGTGCCACACATGTCTATTACAAGATGAGAATCCCCATTGATGAATATGTTTATGCCATTTTGTGAACAAGGATAGCAGTACCACCCTTACCCTTTTCGTTCTCAATAAAGATGATTTTTGCATTCTTCCATATAAATTTTAGTACACCCCCAACTTAAAATCTAATTATTTTTATTTCTTGCAAGCATACAAAGTCCAAATGTTGTCTATTATTGCAAAATCTCTAACCAGATACAAACTTTCCATAGAATCCAAACCCCTCACATTCCAACTACAAATCTCAAATTTCATTTAGTTTTTTTTGGAGGGGAGTATTATTCTTTTTTTTTATACAGTCTATCAAAAAACTTAGGCATCTTCTCTTCTTTTCCTTTCTTAGTCACTTTTTTTAGACCTGAAGTTAGAAGAAGCTGGTCTATCAAAAGCTTTCTCTTCTTATTGTCATCAAATTTTACAGGTGGAATTTTGAGGGTGAGAGGGTTATCAACCTTGGGACCACCACATAAGGCATTGTAGCATGATACAACCACTTCCTTACTAAATGTATCATCCTCAAGATTGAGGGTAGATTTTTCAACATTGGGTTTCATTATTGCATCCACATTAGAGAGATCTTTTTAGCTTTAGCCTTAATAAAATCCAAGGCAATCTATTGAGCATTCTTGTTCGGTCCCCCAAAAACCTGAGGGTTACTTTCAAGAGTGAGGTTAGATTTGATGGCTAAAGTGTATTTATCTACCCCACAATTAGACTATTTCAAATTTTGTCTTATATTTTTTGCTTTATCTTGAATGGAGTCCACGACCAAGGGCTGTTTAGTCAAAGATCCCTTGGGGGGTGGAATTTTCTATTTAGGTGATGCTTTTAAGGAAGAATCGGGGGGAGACATGTGCTTAGCATGGACTACCTCCAACTTACCTTCAAATAGAGGATCCTCAAGAGGCATATTCAAGTTTTTTTCAACTAGAGAAGAAACAATTCCATTCTTATAGTTTTGGGGGTACTTAGTGCCACGATGGTATGTAGACGAAGTTTCCACTTCTTCTACCAAATTTTCCCCCATCTTGTGGGCTTTAGCCCCATTTTTATTCTCAGTTGGTTTGAAACTCCCTTTCAGGTTAACCTTAGCCAAAGGATAATCCTTTCTAAGGTGTCCATTTCTTTTCCAATAGAAACATGAGTTTAGGGAGCCGAGCAACTCAATTCACACTTGTTTGATTTATTTTTAATTTGCATTGAAATTAGGTCAGGAACCTTAGTCTTAGGTGACAAAGAGACCAAAACCCTAGCATTCAGATGGGGGAGGGTAACCCTCAACTCTTCAACTTGCATGACATTATTAACAAGTTTCAAAATACTGGGGATGAACTTCCATAGTTTCAGGGGGACATTCTTTATTTCAAGCCAATTAGGAATTGATCTAGCAATAACCTCTTCAAAATTATCCTTCGAATACCATGGTAAAACTCTAAACATTAACTGTCCAACATTCCAATTTTTTTTCTTAGCCACTATTTCCTACATTCTATGGTTCCTAAAGAAAACCACAAATAACCCTTTTTGAATCATCTTGTAGAATGGAACATGAATACCCATATTTTTCCCCACATAGAGGCAATCCATTCATCAAATAATTTGTGAGAATAAACTTGACATCTAAACAAATAAAAAATACTATAACATTCCTTAACCTTGTTTCCTCTACTTTTAAAGCTTTAAGCATGTCACCATTCAGATAAATGGAGAGAATATTAGGCTCAAAAGACACCTTACCATGGTTTCCTTTTCCCCCGTTTCCATCTCTGATGATACCTCCATCTCCTACTCCATATTCCTTGAGCTCCAATAGTCTATTGCCTCCCATATCAATGTCCTCAACTAGATGACCTCCTCCATGGTAGACAACAAAAGCAATCGACGGTGGGAAAAATTTTCGTACCCTTGTCAGCTGTCACCGTATCCTTGTAAGAATGTTTCTTGAAACTTTTATTTTCCTTATTCTTTATCTCATTAATATTTTGTAGGGGTCCATTTAATTTTTATGTATTGCCTGCCTCCCTACTTTCATTGGCTCCATCTCCCATGAGCCAAATGGCTCAGGAGATGTATGAAATGGTAGGGTATGTACAATACCAATAAATGCAAAATCACCACTTCCATAGTGCACAAGGCCGATGCTTAAAATAAGGTACTATTAAATCAACTGGTTAAATTGAGGGTGGTGGGAAAAAATTTCAAACCATAAAACACATTCCAATCAACCTCGAACCATGTAGATCAAATATACAACAATAAAACCAAGAAAGCCAAAAGCACAAAAAAATTCAAAAGGAAGAAGAGGAACTAAGGATTCAAAGATGATGAAGAACACCAATCTGAGCTTGAAGTAGCAATCACAAAGCTCGAGGAAGCAAAAATGGTAGAAGACCATTTGAATTCCCCAGAGCTCTACACACCCACCCCCTTCTCAACTTCATTTTTTTTTAGATTTTGTCTCCTAGTGCAGATTTTGAAATACAATTTGAATCTAAATCAAACCTAAGATGACTAAAATAAACCCTATAATGCAATATTGTATGTAAATTTTTAATTTTTATTCTTTTTACTATACAAAAATGAATGCTTATATGAGTAATGGAAAACTATACAATACCAACCCAATTATCTAGGATGAAATATTTCAAATTTCAGAAGGTCTATAATGTTAATGTGTCAGGTTCACCAAAATGAAATGTAGAAAAAAGGGGAGAACCTTAGGGATTTCACTCTAGGGTTCAACAATTTTCCACAACATTTCATTTAGGGGGTTGAGGTAGTGGGTGTTTGATGAATTTGGACAAGATATATGATTGAATTACAACCTAAAAGGTGAGTCAACCTACCTTTGAAAAAATATGAAATGGACTTTAAGTATGAAATGCAATGGAATGAATAGGCTAATAATGCAATTACCTATTTTGATGCAAATACAATAAATACAAAAAGTCATAGACAAAGGTTGTAGAAATGGATTGAGCAGGACATTGTGCACCTATGATATGAATTTGGAGATGATTTCTGAGGACCAAGTCACCTTGGGTGACTATGTCCCAATAAGTAGATCGTAGATTTGAAATCCTAGTCCTCTGATGCCAGATCAAAGCCTTCTATTTCCTCTTATTGCATCATCAGATCACTATCGGGTATTTTTGTAATTGAGTTTCCATTTAGTTGTTGTCAAGGTATAGGGTTTGAATGCAACAATGATAAATTAACCTTCAAACGTCTCTCAATATTCTTCAGATTTAAAACCTACACATTTAAAGAGAGAGGAAGGGTTGTTCCATATAGGGGCTTGCCTTAATCAAACCTCGTGTTAGTATTTCCACTTTCACGATGGCAATGTCAATGAAAGATAGATAAATAATAAATGAATGATGAATCAACAATGATCTTCAATTCACCACTAAAAAATAACTTCCTTGAAGGATTGAAGTCATGCACATCTCCTCAAGGCTTGATTATTCTTGGCTTGATTTTCTTGAAGACCTACAAGGGTTAGATCTCATGAGCAATATAATAACATGAACATGAAAAAACTCACACACACTTTGACATGATGCTTTGATATTGAATTGCTGCAATAAATATCTAAAATGCTACTCTTGACTTGCTTGATAATGCTCTTGAAAATGATTCTTTCTCAATAATTCCACTTAGTTTTAAAATGATGAAATGACTAGGTATTTATATACAATTATTCTAATTTCCCAAAAATTAAATCTTGACAACTGACATTGGACATTTGAAATTCAAATAATAAAGTTCCACCTTCGACATATTTAATTTTGGAGGAAAAATAGGGGAACTAAGTCACCCTAGGTGATTGTGTCCCAACCCTATTTTGCATGACTTAAGATGTCAGGGATAAAATATTAAATGAATGATTTGGATTTCTACTTGCAATTTTTTGGTAAATATTAAAATGGGCCACAAAATTCATACTTTTAGAATTTAGGTGTACAATTAGGTCCATGCACTTAGGGGGGAGAAAAACATAGTGTGAAATTATTATGGGTGACAATTTATGGCGCTACATCCCCTAAGAGCCCTCCAAATCATTAGAGAATGGTCGATAAGCATTTCCATGTACTAACATGTACCTTGTTATTTCATACCATAAAATAACAACATCCAAGTTATAATTCTTTTTTGTTCCATTAACCTATTAATCCTTGTATGCATGCAGATTTTATTAGCTCCTTCAACTATGCTCTCTTCTAGAAAAATCTCACTTATATTTTTTAACCATCCACCCTTTGAGGTACTAACCATAACAAGCTTATATTTGCTACTATGAAAGCTCAAGAAATACTTTTCCTTTTAAAACTAATCTATATTTATTATTTCTCTCAAACTATACCATATTTTATTTATATATACATGGAATCCTAAGGGTTACTCCACATATATCCAATTAAGCCACATAAAAAATAACCTCATAATTTTTTATAGGAAAAATATAAATCACAACATATGTTGGTTGGTGGATTTTACCTTCACATCATCCTTCATCCATCCCAAAAAATAAGGACGTGGATGATATGTCACTTCCAAACAAATCTCTTTAACCAATTTATAATAAATTATATTTACTTGCAAGAATGAATCAAATAAACTGTAAAAAAATATGCATGTAGGTATTTAATGTGGAATAACTCAATGAGATCCTCTTCTCCTTGTGTTCTTCTATTGGTGAGTGAAAAAAATTCATTCAAGGTCAGAAATAAAATTTTCTCATTGAACATAGGAGTTTTCACTTATTTCCTTTCCTTTCTCCATGATAACAATGGTATTTCCTTTCATCTTCCTCCAAGAAGGCATTAACTTAAGATAAAATACCAATAATTTTCTTGTTGCCAAATTTTCACTACAACTCAATTGGTAGAGCTATTTTAATTTTGTTCATTTTAAAAGTGAAGATTTTAGTTAATTTCTGCATTGTTTAAGCAACTGATTTATCAAGTTTCAGTTCTGAAGTGCAATTGTTTTCAGTGAACAAAATTTCAAAGTTTACTCAATAATTTGCAGCATAAATGAAGTACAAAACATAATAGATAAATGATTAAGCATAATCATTGCTTTCATTTATTTTACAATGTTTATTCACATTACAGTATTTCATTTGTTTTACAAATACAAATGCTTGTACAAGACTGCATTGTGATGCATTTATTTTCAGAATGGAAATAAGAAGAGAAATTAAACGTTCCACACAAGCCGTGGAGGTAGCCAAAATAGTACATTATAAGAAGTGAATTATACAATTGAAGGTAAAAGAGAGGAAAGTAGATAACATAGGCCATATCTATCATTGCCTATTTGTGTTTTCAATTGATTATTTTGCTGCTGCCCCGTCCATGCCACCGCTTTGGAGTAAACCTGCATCATGTAAAAGGGATTGTTAGAGCTCTAGATATGGGCTACACTATGTGCTCTACCAACTGAGATATAATTAATTGCTTACAACGCATTGAATCAGCTAAAATGAAGAGTACAATAATGAGAGCATGAAATGAAGTGTCACAGAGATACTTTGGATTTATTGTTTTTATGCTAACATTGTTTGTTTCCTATGCAGGTATAGGAAAAGCCATGTTGCTGATATGTTTTGAATATCATTAAGCATGTGATTTAAAACGGGCTCCCACAAGGGTTGAGCTCAACATGTTGCCCCTTAACATTTAATGAGGGGATTTGAAAATATACATTCATTACTGCTGAAAGTGGAGCTAAATCTGAAGGAGTGCATTGTGAATCTACAAAGGCCCAAGTAATTCACCATTCAGGACATCCAAGCCCAAAATATATGAGAATGGAAATCATGGAGGATAAATTGCTCAGGGGTTTTAACTGAGTGATAGTGAACAGGCATACATAATGCCTCATCAACATAACATTTATAAACAATAGAAGCAGATGAAGGAGCTTCAAGTTCTTATTACCAGAGAAGCCAAATCTGATTATGAGTGAAAAATATTTCAATTAAAATACAAAACCAAATGAAATGCATCAATCTCCATATTGAAGAGCTCTTAACACTGTCAAAATTGAGTGCATTTTTGCTGCCATATGATGCTTTGTTCATATTATTCATTTTGTTTCAAGATTTTCATTTACTGGTACACCAAGTGTTTCATGTTTGTGAATGGTAGTAGTGAACAATAATGCATATAAGTTCACAAATCAAGCTACAGAATGAAAGAGTTTTGCATCATGGTGAAGTTTGTATGTTTCGGTTTTCTTTGCAAAATTGAAGGATAAATCCATTTACAACTGTTTCATTTAATTATAAAAATGCATGAAGAGTAGCATAAAGCTTTAGCTTCTATCAAGTATGGAGCTAAAAGATTCCTTTTGCTATAGGAACAATTATAAGGAGTACAAATAAAGGAAATAATAGTGTTATTTTATTCTTATCACAACAATAGAATAGTGAAAGGTAATGCAGAATCAAGTTATGCCACAACTTTGACCCAAGATGTTTTTACAATGTATTTACAGCTTCAGAGATAATGCACTATTCGCTAAGGAGAATCATTTGTGCAAGATTTGAATGCTAAAGTGTTTATTCTAGAGCCAGGGTGAAGTGGTAAAAGTAGAGATTCCATTACACAGTCAAATGAGGGTTTCATCAAGTTTATCATATACCAAATATGGTTGTTTGCTATAGGAGATTTCTCATAATACAAAATGAAGAAAATTGCCAGAAACCCAAGTCTAATCTTTAATGGTTGCGGCCAGAGGAGGCCTTGTTCTGTACAAGCAGTAACACCCATTTGGGGTTTTCACCATAAAGTGCAAAATAAAAGAATTTCTATTTATAAGGGTTTTATCAAGTTATATTATGAACCAATGATGACATCTTTTTTACAAGAAAAACAAGAAATACAGTCATGGCCACGGCCTGGATGACATTTTCCTTTCAAGAGCAGCAACACCCACTTGGGGGTTTTGTCAAAAGATACAAATGCATAGAGTTTATTGTTTTACATTATGGGTCGAGCTCAAATAGAGCCTTTTTCTTCTTCTAAAACCCCAGAAAATGAAATACAAAATTCTTCATGAAGCTCAAAACCCATTTGGGGTTTTAAATACAAAATAAAACAATGGAGAAATTAAAGCTTCAAATCGAGCTCTCATTGTGGCCAGATGAAGTACAAAGATAGAAACATAGAGATATGGAAAAGAGATCAGAAAAATGCATGCTATGTCATGGCCAAGAAGGTCACAAAGTCATTAAAATGCAGAGGAATAAGTGAAATTTAACAAAATGAAATGTTTGCATCAAATAAAAGCTCTTATAGCTGTGGTCTAGAGACTATTTTCTCATCAAATGAAATGACAGAGGTATCAAAATGCAAATGGAGCAGCTTACCATGATGTCTAGAAGAGAATCGACAAGAATGGCGACTGTAAGTGGCTCGAAATCATGCTCGAAGCTCCAAACCCTAGTCTCCCATGTTGGCGGCTCTTGCAAAGAGTATTTTCTTCAAAAATAAAGTGAAAAATAAGGCCGAAAACTTAGGGCTCTCATGTTTTGTGATTAGGGTTTGGTAAGCCCTAATTCGACTTAGGATATTTTTGGGCAAATGTTTAAATATTAAAGCTCCAAATTAATACCATAGTGATAAGTCTTTCTAAGCTTAGGTCGACCCTTTTAGGGTTCATTTGAATATCATTTGCCTAAGTCTGTAGGACAGGCATTTAATTTGTATTTCAAAGTCTAAATGCCTTAGGGTATTTTATTGCCTATGCCTTAAGAAAAATAAAACATTCATATGATGCCTTAGGTTTTATTTTTTATTGATTTTATAGAAATCAATTAGAAATCAATAGTAAATGTTTTCTCCTATATTTTTAATGAGTTTTTAGAAAAAAAATCAATTGTAATTGGAGCATTGAAGTTGTTATTTTTTGCAAAGATTTGTAAAAATCTTAATTGCAAAAATTAGGGCAAATTGAGAGGATAAGTCTATTTTAAAACTGCAAAAGCAAAAATTAAGCAATGTTTTTATAAATTGCTTTAATCTTTTGCTATTTTTAGCAATTATTTTAATGAAAGCAGAGCTGTTGACTTTTCCTGGGCGAGTTCCAAAAGATGACAACAAACTAGGTTTGTTTTTCCAGTTTTAAGGCAGATTGAGCCTAATTTTGGGAGCTTTTTGGGATGGACATGCAGAAAGTGGGAGGTTTCCACTTTTATTATTCAGTATGATGTAGTTTTGGGGGCTTTTTTCTTAGCTTTTCTTTTGAGCTCGGATTTGAGTTTGGAGAGTTATATTTTGGAGAAAAAATTAGGTTTTTTCTCAGTTCAAATTATTGCTTCTCTCTCTCTTGTTCACTTATAGAGAGTTTTGTAAGCATTTGTACTCAGATTTTGTACTAGAGACTCTTTCAGTTTCAATAAAGCAGCAAATTTCTTCTCATTTCTGTTTTCATTTTTACAATAGCAATTTGATGTCCTTGTGTTTCAAATTTGAGTCCTTTTGTGTCATACTATTGTGAATCTGTGTCCAAAATTGTATAGTTTCAGGTTGTATGTTGTATTTAGTTTACAGATCTTCATACAAACTTTTGATGAAAATATGTGCCAGTGAGGTTGTGAGAGCTATTGTTTTAAAGAAATTGTTGTGAGTGGTGGTGTCAAGATTTTAATCATCTTAGGTTAGGGTTTTAATTCTAGTTTATCCTTCTCCCTTTTACCTCAGAAAATCATTTAGAGTAAAAATTTTCATTCGGAGAACTAGCTCACTCTGGAGATTCTCTCTTCACATAGATCACCCACATCTGAAGAGGGTTTCCATGTTTCAACAGATAACTAGCTCTAATGTGAGCTTAGCATAGGGTGCATATCTGACTGATAATAGTTCTTCCTCATGCCCCTCCTCATTATAACAAGTACAACTAGTTTTTTTTTTACCTTTACATTTTTTCTTTGACATAAAAGTATTATTTTCTTACATTTTCCCTCAAATTATTCTTGCCACCTTTTTCTTTTTCACTTTGCTTATTGCAAGTAGAGTTAATCTCTTTTTTTATCCAATTTCAACTAATGTTCTTCTGCACATTGCTCATTGATAACCTCAAGTTTCAGAATGAAGACTACCCTTTTTATATGATCAAGTAAGCCACTTATGTACTTAACATCATCCACCACTTTGAAGAACCTATTAGGTCATAGAGTGTCTTCTTGCTTCACACCCACTTTTGAGTATTCAACTTCATCTTATGACACCATATTTCCATCCATTCTTGTTATTAATGTAAGCATCACATTTTCTATCCTATATATCTTTCCCTTGACCATGGATATCACAACTACATCTGCCTCCAACTTTTAAATCTTTCTTATTTGTCTCCTCTTATCTTTGTTGATCTTACTCTTTTCAACCACTAGCTAGATTTAATTTTGAGCTAAAAGGTTCTAAACTGCTAATCCCACATAGTTTAGTATTGGGAATAATCAAATATATTAAAAAACATGGGAAGATCAAGTTTCCACACCCTCTTTAATGCCTACTATTCACAAGGAATTTTTCATTCTTTCATACCAATTGATCCATCATCCACCTAGTGGTCTATCAATTATGGATTTAATGTCAAGACTACTCTATACTCTTAATAGTCCACTCTAATGGGATTTTAACCATTCTTTTAGTAGTATTAAAATGATTATATAATAAATGAAATAATTAAAGCATTCAAATAATAAAAAAAAAACATAATGCAATAATTAATCACATGACACTATAGTTTTCCTAAGATAAATCTTGTAAGGGCATAAAAACCCTAGCAAGAGAATGCATGCAACATATCATTCATTTTATAATGTAATTACATAGAGATATACCATAATAATGGATTCTCTTTCTTGAGAGGATAAACACATTGAATTATTTAATGCACAATATTAGTGAATATATAAAAACTTGTTCAAGTGTGGAGGCCCCAATAGAATCCTCGAGGATCAAATATACATTTTGGTAGCAATAAATTCTCTTCAAGTTGTAGGATCACCTACAAGACAAAATAACTTCCACAAGAGAGAAATGGCATAAATAACATGCTATTATTATGGATGCAAGAATGCCAAAATAAATATGACAATGCACATATGAAACCTTGCTTATATAGGCAAGGTGAGGGATAGGATTAGAAAAGATCATGACAAGTTTCTTAATCCTATCACATGAGACAACTAACTCATAACAACCTAGGACACAAGAATTAAATGAATGCCAACTAGATAAGATAAGTGACAACTAATGCTTAACTAGAAAGATTCCTTTTTAGGACCTAAGTGGGCTTAACATGTAAATAGGACCTAGATAGGTAAAACACCTTTTTACACCAACACCTCCCATTAAGTACAACTTAGGGAGTAGATTATTTTACAAATGACACTAAGATGGGTATCGACTACGAGGCCATGTTAGATACCCATGTACAAAGACAAATGTAATCTCTCACAAATGGAGAAAAGGAGAAAATCCAGTGGGACAAAACTTCTCCCCAAAAGAGAGAAAAGATACAATAATTCTCTTCATAAAAAATGAGAGGACAAAACCCCATTTGAGGAAAAAGACCCCCCATAAGAGAGACAAAGAAGAGACCATTCAACCTCCCTCAATGAAATAACCTATTGCAAAGAGTCACTAGAAGCATACTGGTGGAGTAACACTAGAATCCTTAATCAAGCAAGAAAAGGAAAGATAATTTTGATGCTAGAAATTCTAGAATCTCTTTGGAGCATTCCTAGAAGACATGATAAAGCAACAACAAACCCGATGCCAAGGAACACTAAAATACTCTCGATATGGCACAACACTATTATATGAATGAAGTAGTAAGATATAGAACATCATTCTAATACTAAAATGAAGTGAAAAGATCAAAATTGCACCCTCCCAATTGTCAAAATATCCAAGTAATCTTTAGGACACCCATTGGGGAAAAAATGAAATTAAGATATACCTAGGACAAATACAGGAAAAATTGCATGGTTGACATGATAAAACTCTTTAATACCTTTCCAACATCGCAAGAATCACAAAATCGAAGGTCATGGAAAAAATTTATGAGCTTGGGAGCCAAAAATGAAGATATTACTTCAACCAGTAATAAATGCTATAAAAAAACCCACATCACTGCAAAATTGACAAAACCAGCTTTTCGATGATATCTCGTTTGAAATTTTTTGCCTCCTGAATTACAAGTTATGAAAAAATGAAAAAAGGGCTCTATCTAGGGCATGCACAGAATAAATAAGGGCAAAAATGAGGCCCCATGTTGCTCCATATGACTTCCCATAGAGTAAATGGTTTAAAAAAAGGCTCCACCGGGTGAGAGGTAGCCTAGCGGTGGAGGGGCAATGGGCCAAAGCCGCAACACCTAAGGTTGAATCCCCCAATCGGTCATAAGGCCGTTGGCTCCATGTCCATTGGTAGGCTATAAAAATTGATTGGCGTACATATTAATAAAACAAAACTTTAAATATTTTAAAAATTGTGTAAATAACTATTTTGTACCATTTGAATGACATGCGATGGGATAACCACTGACTAAAATGTGATGTTGACATGCATTGAAAATGTACGACCCTTGCAAAAAGAGAATATACTCTGAATATGCCATAAATATGCCAAAATATTCCTTCACAACTTTTGTGCAGACTGCTAATGCATTAGACCTATGACTGTAGTGTATGATTGGTACGACCTAATTTTTTTGCCTCACGTCCCGATAAAAAGTCTCAGATTTTGATGATTTGACCATCAATCCTTAGGTTCTAAAACCTTTTGGATGTAATGGAGAGGTCAATTTTCACCCAGAATACTCCAAAAAATTAGCTTCCCCTGGATTTGACAATTGAAACCCTACCTTCAAACCCTTGTAGATCTGTTAAAATATGATGAAAATTGACAAAATGAAAGCCAAAAATGACTTTCTCTAACACTCTAGATTCATTGGTGAGGTTCTCAAGACCCCAACTCACACCTAGCAAAAATCTCATTTCAAGATTGATCCCTTCGATCTGGGAAGAAAGTTTGCAACACTAAAGGTCTTATACCATATAGGAGTTTATGGTGAATTCCTCAACACCCCAAGATCATCTGCAAGAAAAAATAACTTCCACAAGAGAGAAATGGTAGAAATAACATGTTATGATTATGGATACAAGAATTCCAAAATGAATATGACAATGTACATATGAAGCCTTTCTTATATAGGCAAGGTGAGGGATATGATTAAACAAGATCATGACAACTGTCTTAATCCTATCACATAGACAACTAACTCATAACAACCTAGAACACAAACATTAAATGAATACAAACTAGATGAGATAAGTGACAACTAATGCTTAATTAGAAAGATTCCTTCCTATGACCTAAGTGGACTTAACATGTAAATAAGACCTAGATAGGTAAAACACCTATTTACACCAACATATGCTCACTTTGGCATTTATCTCCTTTAATATTAAAACTCCACGAGCATGCAGCAAGATCTCATTTCTTCAACATAAAATCATCATATTTAACAACATTTGTCACCAAATGCCATCTGCAATAGCACTTCACACTTCAGTGGCACCTACTCACTTAAGACATGATTTTGAATAGTCCAAAAGTCCAAAATAATTTAAACCATTTAATTAATTTTAGATCACCACATGCAAGCAACCATTATTCACTATTACACAAAAGTTTAGAACCCTAAACTTAATTTCTCATCTCACAACAATTACATCAAAACTTAATTTTAATAAAATTATCCCTTTTAATATCAACTATGAAATTGTAAATATTATTTTTCACCTTGCAAGGTTGAATTTCTTGATCATACATTTTGATCATTCTAACTTTGGCCTCTTTACAACTTAACACACCTTCATTTAAAAATGTTTTGATTATACGAGAAAAATAGGTTTTGATGGGACCTGAAACCCTTTACAACTTGAGAAACAAAATGTTGCTAAGAAGATAGGAAAAAAGATACCAGCAACAAACCATCACGAAGGAAACAAAACAAACAAAGTGCTAAACAAGAGATAAAATAGTAAACCATCAACATCACTCAACACCAACAAAACAACAAAAAGAAAACCGAGACCCAGTAGAATGAAACAACAGACAAAGAGAACCAAGCACTATTTCATACTGCTTAAGATGTTGGCCACCTCAAGCTCCTGGCTCCTGTGCAGATCAATCATGTCGAAAAGTTCCTTCTTCTCAACTTCAAAGGATCTTTTCCAATCAGTAGGCCCTTTAGCAGCAAGGCCTTTGCAATCATCTTTCACTCCCTTTTTTCCTTTGCCCTTAGCCACATGCTCCTTCTCCATTAATTTAGAAAAGTACAATTGGTCCTCCCTTAGTTCACTAATCTTTCTAAACATGGCTTCCAAGGAGTCCGCACTATTTTTAACAAAAATATGACAAGCATGCAACGACTTCTTAATGTCTGCATTGGTGCCTGCAACCTTGGCTTCCAACCTAGCCAATCGATCTTCACATAGAGATTTGAAATCATGGAACAAACCCTCTAGGTCCACAATTCTATCAATCAAAATGTTCGACATTGAGCTTTTCGGCACATTCTTCAAGTTCTCCTTCAAACCCCTAATTTTAATGCTCTTTTTTAAACTCCTGAAGAGTCCACTTAGCCAATTTAAAAGTTCTAGTGGCCCCAACCCTTGTCATGTCTAGCAGCTCAAACATTGAGGGAGATTCATCATTTAAATAAGAAAATTCCTCAGAAAGGGGATCTACCTTTAGGGTTCCGATTTAGCATTCATCTTCTCAAAGTCTTGCTCATCTTGACCCTTCTTTTCTTCCTGCAGATCATCATTGGTCAAGTTCTAAACCTGTGAGTCCTCAATATCCACCGCCTTTTCCTCACCAATCACCTTGTCATCCTTAGCAAGAACATTTGAGACTTAGTTTTTCAGCTTGGCAATGCGTTTGGATGACCTCCTTGACTTGTCCTTGGCCTCTGAGATTGGCACATTCTCTTAAAAACCCTCCTTATTACCTCCATCTTCAATTTCAACTTGGTCAACAAACAACTCCACCTTCTTGGGAGAGGAATCATCCGAGCCCACCTCTGTATCCTCACTGTCAGAAAGGACAACGTGCTTAAGAGCATGAATTTTTTAAGGCTACCCTTCTTCCTCTTTTTTGAGGAGGTGGCCTCAGGGGACAGTTGACCATCATCATCCTTTTCTTAAACTCCTCATCTTCGATATTGCTGGTATCTGAACTAGACGAATCAGACCCTTCACTCGAAGTCTTCTCCTTTCCCTTAATTGCAGTCTCTCATGTTAATGTTTTCATTTTAAATTGTTAATTTGGTACAATAAACTAATTATTTATCTACTCCCTTTATAACACATAAAACATGCACAAGATTCTCCATCTTCATATTAAATCTCAATACAACACTAAAGTCTTCTTCAATAGATTTTTTAAGTCCTTTATAATTAGTATTGTGATCCTTTCCCATATTAGATCATATAGAAACAATTAATTCATTAATTGCAAAAATATCATAACCACATCATGTATTTAAGTTATTTATCTTGAAGCCTTTACAATTGATTACAAAACCTCTAAACATAAAACTTTAAATTCTCATTATAATCAAATGAGACATCATACTTGGTCTTAAATCTCTATTATAAATTTGATTAAATTAAATATTTTTTTGGTAAAAGGTCAGAACTTGAAAATTATATTATATATAAAATGATAATAAATTTCATTGTATGTCTATAACATAGGATCAAACCTAGATGCCAACTAGAGAAGGACAGTCTAGCTACATATCAAACTAATTTATTTACAACATATATAAATCAAACCAAAAAACAACAAAAAAAATAGGAGCAAAAAAATATGTTACACATTAGAAATTTGACCTTCCTACATAGCAGTAGGATTACCAATAGAAGTTGTCAAAGGGTAAACAATATGAGTAAGAAGAATAACCATTTCCCAATAGGTTTCTATAATTTCATCAGACAAAATAAGGCTGAGCTCCTTTCTATATGTAGAGATTGTCTTTAACATCACAAACTCATTTATTTCTTGTAGACCCTTCTTAATAACATTATATGAATTGGTCGAAGAGCCTAAAGATGGCTCCACCTCTCACTCTCCGCATCCACTGGTCGAAGAGCCTGGAGAGGTCCTGGGGACCATGGACATTGGGGAGGATCCCTGTGATTTGGAGAAGAGAATGGACAGGCTCGACAAAAGGTTCTACGGGTTGACCCGCTTCACCATGAAGTTGGGCCATTTTGTCACTAGCACTCTGATGCTATTAAGGAGGATCTGGAGGGAAATAACAGTTAGGAGAACAAAGATTGGGTGGGTGATGAGGCAGTGGACCTCTTGCTCAAAAACTGGGACAACGCTAGTTAGTTGCTGCCTGTGCTGGCGTCCTGTCTCTCAGCTGCCTCTTGGTGGTCTCTATGCTGCTTGTGGGCTATTTTTGTTTTCTGTTTACTTAATGTTTTCTTTTTAGTCTTGCTCCTTTTTGGCCCTTGTGGCTTGATGTAAAGGGTGCAACGCCCTGAAAATGCTGCTTAACATTTCAAAAACATTATATGCACAAAGGAAGCCATACTTTTTCTTAAGATCCTTGTGCCTAAAAAAACCACCAACTAGGGAATGATAGTAGTCCCTTGTGAAGCATAATTAAACTTAACCTCATGCCAAAAATAGGTGCACAATTGATCATTCGTACTTTCCAACTTAAACCTACATTAAAACAATAAAACTGTTAGAAAATACCCCTATTTATGGGTCCTATGATATTCATTCATAATTCATTCAATAGAAATAAAATATTTGATTTTTGCATCAAGGATAATGATCTCATCCACCATATCACATGCCAACTTTTTCAAGTTGTTTGCAAACATATTTTCCTCTCTATAATAGTGGTTAATTTGAAATGTGTCAAATTTAGTCATGATTTCTCAAGCTTGCTGCAAGATGTATAGGGGAGAGTATCTAGTAGTTGAGCATGTTTCAATAGCTGTGATAGTAGTTGTTTATATAATTCCCAATATTTTTATCAATATTGGATCAATAGTTGTGACATGACTACTCATAATTGAACAAAATGTATTCCTTTGATCTAAAAAAGCAGCCAATCATGTGATGCCACATCAACACTCAACTACCCATGATGTGAATGCACAAATATTGGTAAACTACATCTTGACAAAAATCATGTTGATGTGGCATCATATTTGATGATGTGGCCCTGAAACAAAATTTATAACTAGGGGACTTGCCAAGTAAGTTGTTGTAAAAAATTGGGAGTGATTTGAAATTTCCATGTAGGATAATTAGAAGCATGAGGTTAGGGTGCTCAACTACTGGGTCCTCTCCCCAATGATTTTTCGGTTTGGGGACTACCTTTTTTACATGCATTAATTATAGTCATGGAGTCTCCTTCAATACATAAGTGATTGATATTTATAATTTTTGCTAGTTTCTAACCAACTAAAAGAGCATGTGCTTCAATAATATTATCAGTGTCATTTTGGAGTTTTAATGCTAAAGCCTTTACAAAAATACCCCTTGCATCTCTTAAAACACAATCGACACCAGATTTAACTATATTATCCCAAGAGGTTCATCAAAATTCAATTTAATAAATGGGGATGGTGGAGGATTCCAAATAATTGTGCTCCTACTAACTTTTTTCCGATAAATTTGTAATGTTGAATCTTGATTTAGTACCAACAATTATTTCCATTTCTTACCGATTTCATAATCTCAAGATGTGAAATTCCTTTTGTTTGGATTTCTTAGCGCCCCTGAGTCATGACCATTCCAAAAATAGAGGTTTCTAGTTTCTCAATAATATTATGTATTGGAAGGGATTCCTTTTTGAGAATTCTCATGTTTCTCTCCCACCATACATTCCAAATTAACAAAGAGGGGGTTACCAACCAAATAGATGAGAACAATACATCTTTAAGTAAATATGAACAACAAAAAAATACTTGAATTAAAGTGTCTGGAAGAGAAGAATACTAGCTATGATTATTCTTGAGCTAATTCTAACAATAACGTGCAAACTCACAATTTAGGAGTGAATAATATGTACATTCTTCAATTTGACCATAAAGTACATAATTAAAAGGCTCAATAATACCTAACCACACCAATCTATTGCTTATAATAAATTTATTATTTAAAGCTAACCATAAAAATACCATGCCTTAGGAAGAATAGTAGCATAAATTATATGGCCAAGTACCTTGATCACTACTACCTTTAAAATTTAGGGATTTGTATCCTAGTCTTATAGTGTAATTTCTTGTTTTCAACAGAGTCCATGTTAACTGATCTTCAATATTTGAGAATAGGATATTTATTTTACGTAATATGGATAAGGAGGAATTTTCGCTCAGCCAAAAAAGAGAAACCATTGAAGTTTTTCCAGGTAATATTTGAATTGAGCATTGTATAATAAAATTCAAAATAATCCTATACTTTATCACCCCAAGCTTGTTTTAGATAAATTTTTACATCTTGTAATGATTCAATTTTATCTAGAGGGGGGTAGCCATTCTCTGAGTCCTAAAAAAAGTTCCTTTTCCCCATTATTTACCACCTAAGAAAGGTGAATATGTATAACCTCTAGGCACTTTAATATGAAATTCTAAATTTTTTAGCCTCCCTGAGGACTTGTAATGGTCAAAATTATTTATGGATAATTTGAATCTAAATATTTTTCTTCATTTGGCATTTGAATTAGCAAAATATTTCATACCAATTTTGCACATAAGGCCAGGCTCCTAGCTTCAAGATTATGGATACTAGCACCCAAATAGACTTTTCTTCACACAACTTATCCTAAAAAACTAGTGGAATCTTACGGTTGTCCTTTTCTTCAACACTTTCTTTCCAAAAAAAAATCCTTATAGATTTTTGTATATCACACAAAATTCCTTTAGATATTTTAAAAAGAAAGATAATATAATTTGGAATATTAGATAAGACTAATTTTATCATCATAATTCTCCCTGCAAGTGATAGCCACCTGCCTTTCCATGATGTTACTTTTCTTTTAATAAAATTTAATACTTTTGATTAGAAAGAAAAATTATGCAAACCAAAAAAAAGGAATACCTAGATAATGATAAGGGAGAGTATCATGATTGACAGTATGCATGCAATGGCCATTGACATTGGATTTTGAAATATATTTTTGACTTACTTGAATTTATTGATTTTCTAGATATCAAGTACTTTTTGAATAGTACTTGCTTTAGGAATGGTTATACATCCAAAAAGGAAAGTATCATCTCCAAATAAAGAGTGAGTGACTAAAAGGCTAGTTCTTGGAATGTTAATCCCTCTCTAATATTATTCGTTAGGTGATGTCACTATTGCTCGACTAAGGGTTTCAACCATCAAAATAAAAATAAAAATAGATAAAGGATCTCCTTGTCTTACTCTTTGTGAAGAGCTAAAAACCCTGTCGAGCTTCCATTAACAAGAACATAGAACTTTCCCCTGATAATCAAAAGAGAATCCATTTGCACTACTTGTTAGCAAAACCATATTGTTTAATAACTTTTAACACAAATTCCTAGTTTACCTTATCATATGCTTTAATCATATAAAGCTTAATAATCATTGATGGAATCTTATCCTGGTGTATAGAATGAAGGATCTCATGTGCAATAAGCACTTCTTCAACATTTTTCTTTCCTAGCACAAAGTTCCCCATTGTTCATCCAAGACAATTCTTGGTATAATTTTTGCCAACCTCAATGTAATGGCCTTAGACTTTTTTATAAATTGTTACAAAGTAAAATTGGTTGAAAATCTACAAAATTTTAAGGGCAACTATTTTTTGGAATTATTAAAGCAATGTATGTTGTGTTCATTTCCTTTAGAATGATCTCATTCCTTCATGATTCTTCAAGTTCCAATCAGATTTCTCTCTCAATGAAAGGCCAATATTTTTGGAAGAAGATGGTAGTGAAACCATCTGGTCTAGGAGCTTTATCTGGAGGCAATGGAAAAAAATCTTTCACTACTTATAAAGTGAAAGGTTTCAACAATAATTTATTATCCTCTTTCGAGAATAATTGTGGAATATTATAAAGTAATTTGGATGTCAGTACATTTATCATGTTTATATCATTATTTGATGCCAACGAGTACTTAGATAATAGCCCATTGAGGAACAAAACCACTTCTTCTTGGATTTTCTATTCATCAATTAGAAGTTCATTAGACATAGACTTTACTAAAAATATTGAATTAGACTTGCATCTGATTTTAGTTAAAGCATAGAAAAACTTAGTGTTTCTACCCCATCTTTTAATCATAATTCTTGAGATTTTGTCTCTAATAGATTTTCTCCCATGCTAATATCTCTTCAAATTATTCATTCATAGTATTTTGTAGTTTAGTAGACCACACAGGGTCTCAAAAGAACATCTTCATTTAGTTCAACACTATATATTTTCCATGCAAGGTCTTTTCGTTATATATCTATAACTAGATTATGCACAATCATCTTTATATAGCTAATTAGAGCAATATATGCAATACAAATTTTATAAAACCAACATTGCATAGTTATGCCTCTAAATTTAACACTTTCATTGTATTCTTCAAAGTCATTCCACCTAATTGGTTGGTCAATTTCACACCTATCATCATTTGACCCCACTACCTCCACTGTGAAGTCTTCTCCTTGGTTTATATGAAATTTTGGTCCTCCCTAGAATCCTAGGTCCTTCTATATTGTTTCTTTTGTATACTTCTTATTATATTTCTTCTAAAACTCTAGATATCTTTTCGTAAATGGTATGTTTTCTTCTTTGTTGAATGAGGTCAGTGCCTTGCATACATTATTTCCTCTTTATTGACTTCCATCTTTCCACTCTTCAACAACTTGATGAGTTCACCCTTAGAAACCTTGATTGTAAATGTAACTTGCCTAGAAATATCATGAAAAATAAATCCTTTTGTAGACTCAATAAGTGCTCTCCTATTTCCTTGGAACCATTCCTTATTCCTAGCTTTCCACAAAAACCATAAAACTTTAGTAGACAATTTAACCTTATCTGATTCCCCCAAACTCTCCCATAAAAAATTTGAGACCTCCTTATCAAAAAATTGATAAAAAAATTATGCATAATAGTTTTAGGTTTCTTACATAACTCACAAATATTCATATTATAGGATATAAAGCAATAGGGAAATTTTTGCAATAATAGCATCCACTTGAAACAAGCTTTCCTTGGTTCTAATATATTGGACCACAAATGTTTAAATATTTTATTATATTTTTTATCATTTAGTTCAAGATTCTAGATTTTGTTTAGGTGGCTCATCATCTTCGAGATTTCTTCTAATTATTTGTACACATTTTTGGGCTTTATTTTATGTAATTCAATACCATAAACCCATTTAAATTCATCAATATTATCACTATTAGATTCATACATTAAAAATAATTGAAAGTTCATTCATTTTTCCTTGAGTATTGAATACGTTCTCCACTAAGATGGAGGTAGATAACATTATTTACTAAGGGAGGCCCATGATTTTAATTGTTTGTTACCTATGATATCTTTAAAAAATTTAATGCCTTTCTTGCTCCACGATTTTGCAGATCATCCTTGCAATAATATGTAATGCCCCACCACGCAACCCTAAAGGAAGTTGCAATTAACTACTCAAATGAACTATTTTTTTTTTGTTTAAGTATAATTAACATGCAAGTTCACTACCCATTGCCAACAACCCCTAAGTTTACAAGACCGAGTTTACTTTAAAACCCAAACAAAAAACATGAATTGAATCCATAACATTTATTTACTTAAGAAATTAATAACACATACATTCCATACATGATAAATTTCATCATAACAATAAGAGATACCATAAGATTTCAAAAACAGTAATTAAATAAGGAGATTACATCTCTCATTCGCTGAATGAGGTAAATCCAATAAGCATGATTACATATTACATCTTCCACCTCGATTACAAATGAGGGGTAATAAATTACAAGAGTTCAACTGAAATGAAAATGAGCATGAAAAGTAATTGGATCCCACGAGCTCTCCAATTGGGAAATCTCGTCAACATGAACAAGAAGAAAACCCAACGGAGTAAGGTGCACGTTCCACCCAACCAAGTGGTACTCGAAGGCCCACCCCCCGTGCTAGGAGATAGTAACAAGGATTCCAAGACAAGACCATCTACCCCTAGACACAGGCTGACTCATACTGATACAACCAAACACATGAACCATACAACCACAAGTACACCATTACAATACTGACATGGGTTACATTGCTTCCAGATTTAAAACAGATTAGGTATGCTAAGAAAACCATACACACAAAATCACGTACCGGCTGTTGTCGTAGAAAGAGTGTCATCACACAGCTCAACATGGGATATCCTCTGGGAATCTTCATAGGCTCCGACCCCCATTATGGGATATCCTAGTGGCCTCAACCAAATCCCGACCCCCATACTCACTCATGCGGAATCAAATACCTTTCGTAAAGACAAGATAAATGACCTTGCCATTCCAGGCCTTCCCACTCATCCCAAGCCTAAACAAGCACTTGTGTCTATGAGTGAAGCTAAATTATCTTGATTAGTGTGAAATACTACCTAATCTTCTAAGTACATTGTTTTAGTTATCACTTGATTAAACCACCTCCGAAGGTTACCCAGTTTACCTCTTTGGGCTCTGGCGCCTAACAGAAGCCACTCTTTTAATTGACAACATACCAAACCAAACCAATCACCAAAGGTGCCAAAGTGCATACAAACTTGATAAAACAATCACTCCAACTCTAGGAGGAAATATATAATGAAACTCACTCCAAACCTTGGAGACAACAATTTCACATAATCCACTCCTTCCAAAGGAGGCACAAAACATCCCCGTTTGTGGAAACTGGGTAATAACATGATACATTTAGATGCACTACCCAAGACAATCCAAAGGTTGACTAACATAATACGACAACCCCAACTAATTAAAAACCCCATCTGGAAGACTTAACAACCCTTCTAATCAATTCCCCCAAAGCGATAACAGAAGAAATTACATTTAAAAAAAATGATTTAACAGGAATTAAATCTACTTTGGATTTCCTAAATCCACTTCCTTTAATCAAATTCAATAGTTATTGCCTTAATAAAACTAATTAAGTTATGTCTCTTTCAGACAAAGGATAAAATTTAACCAGATATTTAATTCCCTAAATGCTCTTAAATAATAATAAACATTTACTTCTATGATTCAGAACTTATCATTTTAAAATAAATAACTGTTTCCTTTTCAACTTAATCATTTTAAAACAATTAACTCATCTTAATAAACATATTATTTAAAAATCAAATATACTTTTCCATAATAAATATTATTTTAAAATAAAATCAATAAATTGACTATGAACACAATATTTTAAATTTCTCAATTACATTTAAATCTTACCATCATTTAAATCAATATTTTAATATATGTATATATTTAAAAAATATATATACATACATTAAAATAAATAACTCAACTATATATATATATATATATATATATATAATATAATATACATATATATATTTAATTATTTAATATTTATATATGTTAATATTTTAATATTATATAATATAATATTAAATATTAATATATATATTTTTAATACCATATATATATTAATATTTTAATATTATAAAAATATAATAATAAAATATTAAAATGTATTTTATTTTATTTTTATAAAAGAAATCTGAAATAAAAAAAAGCCAGACGCAATTTTTTTGGGGACGCATGCTGTTTAGGGTTGGGCGGTTGTGTTTAACACAGCCAACCCCATGCTTGGGCGCGACTATGTTTAACACAACCGACCTTTATAGTGGGTGGGGATTGTGTTAACACAGCTGTCCCTTGGGTGGTGATGACAACAACGACGTGGGTGTGGGGGACGCACTGGGCGTGACTCCCCCACAATGCCTCCCATGGGGGGCGCGGTGGGGTGAGCCCCCTGCGTCCCTCCCACAGAAACCCTCAAAGCATTTTTTTTATTTAAACTTTTTTTTGTTTAAAATTTTTCTGAAATTCGACTACGGATTTCAAAATCCACGTACCTCCACAAGGTGCCTTTTAAAAAAAAAATTTAACAGCATAACCCCCCCAAAACAATAATATATATAAAAATTATATATATGTATATATATAACAGCATATATATATATATATATATCCCCTCAAGAGATTTGTAAAATAAATTGAACAAATAATACTTGAAATAATCATTTACAGCCAAGAACATAATTTTTTTCTTGAGAAATTTCATTTCCAAATACAAGTTTCAAGTTTTGAAAACAAGATTTAAGATGGTTTTACTTGAAAATCAACCAAGCTTATATATTTTCAACAACATATAAAATTGTGAATCTTTTCCCAAAATGAAACTAATTTAATAAAAGAAAACTTGGTTCTTCCAAAAGCTTGATAAGTTGACAATGGTGCAAAGCCTTCTCCTTAGATTCAAGATCCTTCCCAGCAATCCAACTGAGCATCTCCAAAAAAAGTCCAAATCCAAACACACAACCAGAAATTCCTTTCCTTTCCTAAATTTCAAATTTTCATCCTCCCCAAAAACTTCATCCAAAAATCCCAATAATAGAAAAAAAAATGAAATATCTATTCAACCACCCTCATAAATTTTTGAAAACTAGAAAACATAAAATATCTTCCAATTTCATTTTTGCATTTAAAATTTTCAAAAAAGCAATTAAAAACCTTTTTCAATTTTCAAACTTAATTTCAATCAAAATATCTATTAATTTCCAAAATGAATAACTTAATTCAATTCAACACAATTAATTTAATTAATCAATAAAATAAATTTAATCCAAGATTAAATTATTTTATTAATTAAATTAAATTAATTAATAAATTAAATAACATTTCTCACATTATAACTAGATTAATTTAATCAACTTAAATACATAAAGCCATTTATTTACCTTTTTCTAACTTGCAATTTAAATAAAATCAAGGCAAATTGAACAATATTAAAGCAACTGAACCAAACTAAAACCAACGACACACTATGACCACGGTAATGACTTGACACGGAAAACCTAGCTACTATCTCTCAATCGAATGCCGTTGGGAAATGGACACGCTCAAACCTGTGAAACTAGGTGGAGTCAATGTCCTGTACCTCTCAACCTGCAACAAAGAATATATTGAACATGTACATATCTATCACATAATAAAACACATCGTGAAGAGGAAATCGTGGAATCGCAGGGCGCTCGCAAGCAAGTGGTGCAATCTCATCCCCTTTACCAATACAATGTTGCTAACTAATGAATCTAACATCAATAATTTAATCCAAAGCATAAAACATCATTAATTCAAATATCCACTATGCTAATCTAAAGCATGACATAATGATAACATCGGAATAAAATACCATCACGTCAAAATATAACATCACATCGCTTTACAGTTAACGATCAAATAGAAACCGAGTACCATAGTCAAAGTAATAACAGAAAATAACGCATAACAAAACAAAACACTGTCCAATCAAATGAGCAAAAAGGAGGGGTGCTACATAATACAAGGAGTTTATCTTTATGATATACATTCCACCATATTGATTTCAATAGATGGATTTTATTTTTGCAAATATCTAAAGAATCACTATTTATGATCAAAGTTCTAATTTTCGCTCAGGTTTTCCATAAGATTTTAAAAACATTGGATCCAATTGAGGATACAAGAAATTTACCAAATAATAAGTCATAGAGACGGATATGATTTTTATCTTATCTTGGAACTACTCATTGGATGTTACTTCTTACCAAGACCTTCCAAGGTTCATTTCCTTTCAGTTCTTTGCAAATCCATTTGACAACAAGGTAAATTCCCTACTTTTAAAATTTTTTTAATCTCAGACATCCTTCACTCTTTTTTAAACAATGCCATTCCCATCTAACAACATGATTTTTCTTGATTCCTTTGCCATCAGACCACATAAATTGTTTGATTTTTTTTGGATTTCATTTATTTGATAACTATAAAACATCCACACAAAAGAGTACTAGAGATTGTACAAGTAGAGAGAATTTTCTGTCATACTTGAATCCTACTAAGGATAAGAACTATTTATTCTATTTTCCTATCTTCTTATCAATTTTATCTTTTATCCAGTCCCACATGTCTTTCGAATTAGGATTCACAACAAAAGGAATACCCAAGTATCTAACCTATTTATTTGGACCTCCCCATTATAATTAATATATTTTAAACCACTTTGGGGGGAGGTTTCACAACTCAACATTATGGATTTCACTTTGGATATTTTTTCCCTAGAGACCATATAAAATAAATTCAACTTTTGCATAAGATTCTTGAAGTTTTCTTCATCCAATTTAACAAATAGTGCTGTAATGCCCAAAATTTTACACTAAAATACAGTTAGAGGCAAAACACAAACTTCAAATTTCATTCACCTACACTTGCAAAACTCTCAAAATTTTCTACCAAAGCATGTACTACATGAAAGCGTACAACTTCCAACTAATTATAAACTATAATATTTTCATTTGATAACTAAATTGCTTAGACAATCAAGGGTGGGGAATCAAAGAGAGACATTGAGTCCACATCATTGAGGTAGACCCAAGAAGTTTAACCAAGTCTAGAACAATCACATACATAATATCAAACACATGATAAGCAATAGAATACATATAAATGGTAAATCCCAAGTATAATAATAAGAGAACAAATCCTAGGGGCCAGACCTAGTCCTCGGGGGCTCATCTCAGATGGCCTTGCCTATGTATATATTTCGCAGAGGCACCGTAGTTCGACAACTGGACTTCAACCATCTCACACATGGTTGGATAGCAAAAGGGATGACCCTTAGATTCAAGGATGGCTCAACCATAATCACACTCATAACCCAATAACACTGTCATACTCTAAACTCATTTCTCTACTCAACTTCATATTATGCCTCCAATCAATTAATTATACCTTAAAAAGGGAAGGAGAAGAAGAAGAATGAGAAGTGGGTATGCAACCCTTTCTAGGGTCCATTACCCCAAACAGTTTCACAGACGGCTGCCACCCACTTAGGTGAAGCTGAGGGTCAAAGACTCGTTAAGGATATACTAGTGGAATATGGAGTAAAGACATAAATACCCATATTAGCACAAACAATGTCACCAGGTAACATACCAATGACTAAATATTTAGTACTACCAAACAACACAAAATTACCCCAAAAAGGTTTTAAACAAAATAATGAATTGGATCCTACTTCCATTAATTATGATTACTCAACCAATTGAATGTTCATTTCACCACTCTTATAATCTAAGTATTATTCTTATTTCGAACTATTGTTGCATCAATTAGATCATAACTAAAATATAAAGTGGTAACACAGAAAACAAGTTCCAAGATACTTAGTTAACTCTAACACCTTGGATTAAGCCACGCATTACTTGAGCCTCATCATGATTTTGAAACATCACCTCTGTAACCTTCATACCACTCCTTTTTATATTAGAAGCACAATAAAAAAAAAGGGTGCTACTTGACCAATATTAAACATGTTCCAAACATAATGTATTGTAATAGGTATGAATTGTGAACTAGGTTATAGAAACAGATTTTAATTTTACAATATCATTTATTGTTACGCAGGGGGATTTATTTTAGTATTATATGATTGTTCATGCCAAGGGCTACATGATAAATCCCTCGTTCCATCTGTTTTAGGATAATATCTTCACAAAGTTTTCAATAAAACCTTTAGTATATTTATCATACTTTCATATTGTTTTCCTATGTAACTTTGTGAAGATTGTTCTCCCTTTCCAAGAAACTAGCTTCATATTTAAACAACACACAAGCCTAAACGTAAATGTCACTATACACACTTTTGAAATTCTAGGTGAATTAAAATGAACACTAAATCAATTAAGGTCAACAATAGAAGCAACACATTTATACACACATTTCAATGCATCCAAGATATTCATTGGAGTGATATTTATAATTAAGTCAACATACACAACATGGATTCATTGTACTAATTACTATTATCTTGATCTAATATGAATCAATTGAGAATTTTAATCCATCACTTAAATACTATTGAAACACAATCATATAAATGAATGATTTAACCAAATACTTCAATACTTTAAAATAAAAAAAATAACTAATAATCATCCCTCTAGAAGCGACGTTAATGTTACAAGAAAGTACCATTGCTAACTATGTTTATCAAGGATTAGGCACCAATCTTAAAATAACGAAATTGATCTTATACTTATAAGTCATAATGATCAATCTTTCAAATGTAAATATGTTATTCATGAATCTATTTAGGATTAAGGGTATTAATTCTCTTTTTTTTTTTTTGATAAATTGATATTTTGGAAAATTTATTTACTCATGCATCAATATTTTATCTAGTTTTAGTAGCAACTTAAATATCTTGTTGCACCATCACAAAACTAACATAAAATGAATTAGTGATAGGATAAGACTAGGGTCAAATCTATGTCATGAATTTTAGCTTGAATTGAAACACATTTACAACATACCCTTTTTCTTTTTATTAATTTGTGACCTATTTTGAAAGGATTACCCTCCAAAACCTTGTGTAGACTGAAGTGTAAAAGAGTTGAACTTGCTAATGTTAAATTCCCTAGTTGGTTTTGACAAGGTGTGCTTAAATGTGAAGGTTCATAAACTGGGGGTACGTAGTTGCTCACATGCATTTCACAGGAAAATTCAAAATTTGAAGTGTGTCCACAACATATATAAGTGTCTATAAAACACGCAGGCATTTGTAAGAATAAATAAATTTCACAACAATCTATCTATATCGATTTCAAATGTGTTATGGTTTTGACTGCCCTGGCAGATATGTATGCGGAAAGAGGACGCGTTGACAAGGCACGTGAATTGTCTGGTAGAATTCCTCAAAGAAATATGGTCGCTGGAAAGTAATGGTTGCAGGATATGCGCCAAATGGATTTATTGAAGAGGAGGGTTAAAAAAAATCTCTCGAGCAGGTGAAACGGCAGGTGTAAAGCCGAATTCCACAACCTTTTTCAACATACTCTCTGCCTGCGCCAAAATGGGAACCCACAGGGTATGGAGCTATTTGATAGAATGCACTGGCAGACATGTATGCAGAATGTGGAAGCATACACAAGGCACCTTAATCTTTTGACAGAAAATGGTATGGAAAAATGCGGCAAATAGACAGGGCACGTGAATTGTTTGGCATAATGCCTCAAGGAATTGTGGTTTCATGGATTACATTACTTGCAGGATATGCACGAGAAATGGGTTTATTGAAAGGGCTTAAGAAACTTTCAAGCAAATGCAATCGACAGGAGTAAGGCTGAACTCCATAATTTTTACCAATGTCCTGCCCGCCTATGGTGGAATGGGTGATTTGTTGCAGGGCATGAACAACCATTAAGGTATAAACCTTATCGGTACCAAGTAAGAATGCACGCAGAAAGTGGAGGCATAGAAAAGACACAATAACTATTGGGGACAATGTGACAGGTAAATGAAAATAACATGCTATGTATGATAACCGCCCCAGTCTTAAAGAAAAATGTGGTACCACGAACTCATTTAACAGGTAGCAACAATATTGTTTTGCAATGAACTAAAACACAACAAAGATAACGATCTAGATAGACACAGATCCCAATCAACAAGCAAACGAAAATGAAATGTTTGAAACCATGGACAGCGTCTTACCTCAATATTTTCTACTGTCTACACATCCTCGAGAATAAAAATGGTAGATCGTATGGAATAAAGAGAAGTATTTCCAACGCCCCTTTAGCTTATCCTTGTTCTATGCCTATTCTCTGGTTTTCTTGTTGGAGTATAATAGCTAACTTCTGCAACTTATGTTCATGGATTACACATCAGGCGCTCTCAATTGCAGTGTTCTTTACTTACCCATCCCCATCAATATTACAACCTTTAGACAACCCCAGTTGGTATAAGGTGTCTGGAACCTCATTTTCTTTAATTCTCTCCCTCTGTTCGCTGGAATTGCATGCCATATAAATGTTGAACTCCCATTACTTAAGATGATCTTTTCTCTCCATCAGCTTCCAGAACACCCCGTTTCCTCTTCCTTCCTCTTTTTTTTTCCTTTACTGTGGAAGCGTAACCTCCCCGATCTGCCCGCACCATACACAATAAATCTCCAACCATCCCATGCCCAAAGGCCGTCCTTTCATTAATTCTCTTGGCTCTCAACCTCTCCAAGAGTCGTTCTTTTTTTGGTGAAGCAATAATGGCAAGTTGGCCCCGCCACTGGGTTAATTGACATAACCTCTATTGTTTTCCCATTATCATTCGGTACTCAACTCCAACCTCCCTATTCATAATTCATGCACCAACCACTATTACCTCTAGCGTATTTGTCAATAATACCACCAATTCCATTTTAAAGCTGAATCTTATCAGTCGACTCATTTGGGTGAGATTTATTTTATTTTTCTAATACTACATCTCATAGTACTTATTCTTAAAATTAACTACTATGGACACCCGCCTATCAATTTTACAAATTGATTAAAACATATAAATTTATTTTATAACTATAATATGAAATATAATCATCCTTCATGAAACCAACTTAGCTTAAAAAGACAATGATGATATATATTATTATTAGTTTCCCTAATTGATCAATAATGAAAATCATATTCTTGAGAAAGTAAACTAAGGTTTTCTCTAAGCAATAATCATATTATAATACAATCAACTATAACTAGAATCACCAAAATTATACCACCGACAATTATGCAACTTTCCATCTAGAACCTTCGAGCCGATAATAATATGAAAATTCTACAAAATAGTATTGATGCTCCAAAGTTGCAAATACATTATCTACAAAGTGAATACCAATAATTAATAACTAGATAGCTAATAAGATGATAACTAAGAGTAACCCAATATCTATTCGAAAGATATCTAAAATTATCAAACACTAATAACTTGAAATCCTTCCAATGATAGATAATATTATTAAAATGATAACTTGAAAAAGTATTCAATACCTTTGAAGTATATATATATATATATATATATATATATAAAGAAATATCAAATCATTATCTTAATAAATATCACATACATAATAATTATGTCTAAATTATGAATAATCACATAGTGAAATAACTATACACAACTATCAGATATTGAGTCAATATCTCTTTAAATTCCAACGGATGTGAAACCAAATAATAAATATTAAAGAATAATAACTTGTCAATTTTTATATTTACATTAATTAGTTCAATGAGAATAGAAATTTTCTATCTCTTACATGTATTAGGTATTATAATGACCCTTGACTTAGTTATTATTATCTTAATGGCATACTCTAATTTAAATAATCTAGGATAGCTCTTATGTTTATAATTAAATGGGGTTGTGACAATGATATAAAGGGTGGGACCTTACAAGTGCAGTGTCATCTGTGAATTGAACGTTTAGGAGATCCTCCTTATTAGGTAGAGATATTCCCTTTACGCTGGGCTTATTGTTGAATCTCTTAGTAGGTAGAAAATGGCATCTAAAGAAATCACAAATAGAGAAGGGGCAAGATGAAATCCATTCCTTATAGATCTTTGTAGATGAAATTGATCTATTAGTGATCTTTTTACATCCACTTGTGCTACTGCATCTTTAATCAAGGTGTTGATCATTTAGAAAAAATATTTTGGGAAATCAAAAGTATCAAGAGCCATCATAAGAAAGAGCCTTTCAAAACTTCATATTCTTTTTCAAAGTTTAGGAGGAGCATGCCTATATTTTGATTGGAGAATCTTGCCTAGTTCATAGCCTCCTAGCTAGTTAGGAGGTTTTCTAATATGTACCTACCTTTAATGCATCTTGTTTGGGTACTGCTAAAGAAGGAAGGGAGGAAATAAACCAACCTCAAGGCTAATATTTTTGCTAGAATCTTGTAAGAATATTAAGAAGAGTAATTGGCCTCCAATTTTTATTAATATTTTGTCACCTTCTTTAGGTAGTAGCTTAATTATACCTTTGTTAATGCTACTTCCTATTGAGCCTCTAGATATAGCTTCAGTGTAAACCTTTAGAAAATCCTTACTCACCCAATCTACATTCTTCCAATAGAATTCTACAGGAAGTTCATTAGCCCCTAGAGATTTATCGTTACTTAGGACTTGGATGGCTTTTACAATTTCCTCCTTAGAAACCTTTTTAAGATTTCTACACATTATTAAGCTAATTTTTTAGGTATTAAACTTTTGCATAAATTTATTGCATTAATACCCTATATTTTATCTCCACTTGAGGTGAATAGATCTTTGTAAAAGCAGTAGAATTGTTGCTTGACTTCATCTAGGTCATTTAACGGGCTATTGCTAGCCCATATATATCTCACTTTTTCTTTTACCTCTTTTTCTTTGATAATTTTTAAGAAAAAATTGGAGCCTTTGTTCCCATGACTTAAATAGTTTGTTAGAGTAATCACGCATTAGCTAATAATTGATTAATCTTTAATTGATTATTAGTCCAATTCATTTCATGCACTTAACTAAACTTAGGAGTGTTTTTTTATGTTAACTAAAGTGAGCTATTATTAGATCATTTTGTCTCATCACACAGGATGAAAAAACTTGTCATGATCTAATCTCTTTATCATTTAGGTCTGATCCTATAAATCAGTCACCTTCATTGAATTATCTCTTGAAGATCTCTTTGAAGTCTCTTGAGGTTCATTCTATAAGTTTTTCTTGTTGATGATATAGTAGATTATTGTTTGTAACTCTATTGTGTGGAAGGTGTTTTTGTTTGTTGTTTGATCCTGCATCTCATGTTTATTTGCAATTATAACATGGTAATAGATTGCATTAAATGAACCCCTTCTCAATTTTTGAGGGTTCTCTTTAACAAGGGTTACAAGGCTTCAAGTTTGGAATCTTCATTGTTTTTAACGAATTTTAGAGTTGGGTGATTTTTTGGTGCATTTTGGTACAAAAAAGACCTCACCATTAAATTTAGGAGGTTGATTCGATGAATTTTGATTATAAATTTTCCCAATTTTGGTTACAAGAGATTTTGAGGATAATTATTTTATTGGGGATTGTACAAGTCCCTAATAGGCCATATTGTATGACTATTTTTAAAATTTAAAAAAATTAAAAAAAGCACTGGGCACTTTATAAATAGAAAGTGGTGCTTATATAGGGGCTCCATCGATGCTTCGTTGGACCACTCATAGTGGCTCTCGACAGTGGTAGGAACCCACAACACTACCCATAGTATAGTTCTCGTGACCAATCTTTGGCCCAAGGTCACATTCATGACCAAGTACGCAGGTTCAGCCCCCACGGGCCATACTAAGCTCAAAAATGGTCTTATTGGAGACCAGAGGCCTATAATATAGCCCCTAGCACTTGCTCTAGTGTAGCTTGTGGTCACATGAGTAACCAAGGGCCCAAATTTTTAGCCCTTGTGCCCCAACGACATGTTTCCCATGCGACTTGGGGTTGAATTTGTTTTAGCCCCCAAGGGGCCTTTTTTTGCCTCTAATGCCCTAATTGGAAATTTTTTTGGGGGGGGCATAACATTTTGCTCACTTATTAAAGTCAAGCAAATGAGATATCATCAAAAAATTTCTTTAGAGAATTATCCAACGGTGCTAATATTTTCTTAGTTTTTCTATTGGTACATTTTATCACTTGTCAAAGTTAGAAGTGTTGGTTTCACTTTTGAGCTCATAAATTTTGACTTGTTTCTCCATTTTTCATGATTCCAGTGGCGTTGGGATGGTATTTCAAATTCTCAACAACCATCCATGTACTTTTTCTAGATTTTTCTCTAAGTACATTTTTTTCAATTTTTTGTGTTTTCACATTTTAGTGAATTACTTGGACATTTTAGCTCTTAGAAACATCTTGTTTATGTGGGATGACTTGTTTTAGGCTATTCTACATGTATTTATAGATTTCTATCCTATTAGGGCATTTTGAGCATCTTTTTCATGCAATTTCTCTTTTGTAGATGTATTTCAAGATAAAATATCATTTTGGTGTATACTTTTTGGGGATTTTTGCACATCCTATTGTGCCTCTTGTACTCAAACTATGATATAAAATGCAATGGGCGGGTTGCGAGTTCCTTTTTTTTTTCCATCACACCTTTTTCAAATGAATTTTCCTTCCATGAAAACATCGAATCCCAATTATTCTTTCCTTATGCATGTGTACCTTGTTTGAACACCCTTTTTATTTGCAAGTACTTTCAATTGCATATTTAGATGTTCTTTGTTCTCCTTCATGCACTTCTTGGTGACACATAGTTTCAATAGACCTATCTTGGCTCTCCCTTTTCACATTATGAGGGGGGGGGGGGTTTCTACTATTGGTGCTAATTCTTCCTTGGTTTCATTTTGGAGCGATCTATGTATTTAGTTTTTGTTTCTATGTACTAGGAAGATACATTAACTGGTTACCCATGCATTTTAGTGAGATGGGGAATTCACCATATGGATACTCTTGGATTCTTGATTTTGGAGGTAACCTTATATTTTAATTTGATCAATGTTCTTTAGACTATTGGTACTTGTTAAGATATGACTACAAACACAAAATGATTGGAAAGGGGTATCAGGAAGGATGTGAGTCTCATGTGGGTAGAGTAAAACCTTTAAAATCATATGGCTATGTATGTACACACTAATATCCCATTATATGGTTTGGATGAAGTAAAAAGTCATGTGGTCACTATTTTATAATGCTCATGAGTTAGTTAGTTAAGTGTTGGTATACATGTGTATTTATTTCAATTCCTTACAACCATATTTGGATAAATTTATGATATTTAGTTTTGAATTGGCTAATTTTTTTATTAGTATTTAGTATTATCTTAAGGGCTTTGCCAATTTGTATTGTATTTCTAGTAAGGTTAATCATTTTCTATTATAAAATTAATAGACAAAGAATGGAGCACTCTCACAATGGTCAAAATTTGTCTTATGCAAAAACCCTACGTCAAGGCACTCAAAAATATTATAGTAGATCACATGCAGTCCAAGGAGGACGAGGCTTTCATATGGGGCCTTTTCAAAAAGGGAATAGTCACATTTTTAGAAAGGGATATCTTTTTGAGAAACAAGCATCCTCAAGCTTCTCATGGTGGTCACCCTCACAACTAAATCCAAAGACACATTTTCAAAGAAGCTTTAAAAAACATTGGAAAAAGGGAAGAGAAAAGAAATCATATTCACATGTCCTTACACATAATCAATATTCTACCAAATAGAATAGGAAATATAAATTAATGCCTTCTAGGGTTTCTCATGAGGGCCAAGCTCAACAAATATGGAAACCTAAATATTTTTCAGCCTGAGATCCAAATAGGACCTTATTAGAGCAATTCTCTGCATGTCTTCTAGAGGATATCATTTCTCCACATGTCTAAGATTTGTAGAAAAAAACCCTTTTGGGTAAGTTCTAGAATTTAAACCATGATAAATAAACAAGTTGAATTCACGGGTAAATGAGAATTGGGAAGGTGTACGGATAATATTTTTTCATTGAAAATGATTTTTTTAGCTACTTTCAATGCTTCAAATGCTTGTGATTTTGTTATGAAGAAAAACCTAGTTTTTGCATGGTTTCAGGTTGTATTTGCAACCATGGGTTTCAAAATTTGACCCACTTATAGCCAATATAAATTTATTCCATGTTGGATTCAAATGAATCACCTCCACTTCAATATAGAGATCTTAAGTTTCTAGAAATATTAGGAAACTCCATGGGTCTATTTTAAAATAATTATTTGATATCTTGCAAAGATCCTAAAAATCCAGTTTGAATTTGTGTTTTGATGGATATTTCTAGAAATCCTCCTAAGTCTCTTTCCATTTTAAATCTCTAAAAGGCACTTGAAATCAAGAAACCATTATTGAAGGTCTAGACCCTATATCCTATTTTTTTCATTCTTATGGACACTTTTCAAGTAAATATAAAGGTTCCCTCCTTTGAAGTAGGTATGTGAGGATCTAAAAACTAATCCTTTGAATGTGACTAGAAATCAAACACTAATTAATATAGAGACAAATGTTCCTACTTTTATTCCTCAAGATTTAACTTGGAATCTTGATAATAACTATGTTGAACTTTAATCCCTAACCAACCTCTTCAAAACGTTGATCTAATCTTCTCCCATAAGAATGTAGCAGATCTTGAGGAAGGAGAAGAACTTAGTGGAGGAGAATATTTGTAAATTGATCCTTGAAAATTTGTCGAAGAGGAATTTGTTAAAGATACTCTAGTTGATACCAATCCTCTTATTGATGTTCAAAATCTATTTCCATTGGATAATTTATAGGATTTGGTTGATAATATACTAAACAAAGTGGGTTATGAGCTATTAGATGATATTGCAAATAAAGTCTTAAATTAAAATATGGAGTTATTTTTCTCAAACCTGTTCTATTTCTCAAATAGAAGGATAAGAGAAGAAAGAAGGATTTACTTCCCCATCAAAAAGGGGAATAAAAAAATCCAAGAGGAAATAGTAGTAGGGATTCCATCGAACCTTAATAAAATTTTAAGATCGAGAAGGGCTTGTCACTCTTCTTGAGAGAAAAGAAGATCCCCTCATGGAATATTATGGGAATATATGTCCCTAACAAAAAACACATGATTAAGTGCCAATTAGATTTTTGATGGTAAATATAATATTCTATTACAATTTTTAGAGGATCAAGGAAATGATTTTTTTATAAAATGGAATAAATGAAATTTTTGTTTAGTTGCTACTATAGGTGCTTGAAGAAATTTGACTATTTTATGAAATAATAAAAAGGTGGATTTAGAATTGATTACCACTACTCCTGATTGGATGCTTGTTAATTAACACATTTCCATCTACATTTTTGGTTGATCAATGTATTGTTGGCAACATAAGGGCAGACAACTGAGAGGGGGGGTAGATTAGTTGTCACAGAATTTCAAACTTATTCAAAATTATTAACCTTTAATCTCAAATATGATTATTAACAGTGAAAGCATGAATCAACAACACATAATAAACACACATAACACCAAGATTTTTGCGTGGAAACCCTGTTAGGGGAAAAACCACGGTGGAGGTTAATCCACAAGTTATACCCTGTTAAAAGTATAAGAAAAATGAATAAGGAATGCACATGCATTCAGGCACACTACCTAGAGCTCACTGCTCAAAGGAAGACTCATTGTCTTACATAAAACTTTTAGATTAAATCCATATGAAGAAATTGAACTAAGAAATTAGCATCTGCTAATGCCTCTACAGTTCTGATTAAGCACATGAACACTTCTTCACTCTCTTTCACTCTTCTTCACACTCTGCTATACTTTCAGATGATCTGAACCTTATTCACACATAACATTCACACACTTCTCATCTCTCTGCCTTACATTCACACTTGCATACTTCTCAAATGAAGAAACAATCACTTATATATATCCACAACAAGAAATTACATCACTTCATGTCGACTTCAACAAAATAATAGAATGAATGCAAACTGTCGGTTCAAAAAAATAAAGATTATTAATGTGCATCAACCAAGGTCAGCCACAACATTGTAGAGACCTAAAACAATGTCCTCAAACATGAAACACCTTGAATTAATCTTTCTTGAAGATCCACAACACGCTACAAGCACTTTGTCGGTCATGAACATGAAAAACTTGAACACACAAGAGAAAATATCAGATCATGAGCACAATGATCAATGCAGACATGCAACACACATAGAACATGATCTAGAAACATCCAAAAACACTTCAGGAACATACACAACACTTCAAATTTCTAGTTCAACACATTATCTTCTTCTGTGAACACCATTTCCAGTAACAGAATAAATGTCAAAACACAAAACTTTATAACTTGGTCAAATCTTCATGCGCACCTCTGAAACTTATAGAGTAGTAACTTCATACATAGGCAAACAAACCATTTAATACACAACTACTCATCATCAACATACTGAACTTACCAATGCACTGATCTTCACTACATCACAGACAACCTTTAACATATTTTATTACAATTTTCTCAATATCCTCAACATATATAGTCTTAAATACATTAATGCTAATAGTGTTGGCATCAATGACAACCACATATTAGCAATACAACCACAACATCCAACAATCTCCCCCTTTGGCATTGATGGCAACACATGATGTGAAAAAGACACCATCAATGCAACTAACTCTTCTTCCAACAATCTCCTCTTTACATATTGCTCTTCTCATACTGTTCTTCTCCCCCTTAGTTTTTCACATTACTCTTCTCCTCCTTTTCTTTTTAACTCTTCCATAATTTTTGACATTACTCTTCTCCCCCTTTGACATCAATGGAAAAGGTACACAAGCTATGAACCACATATCTGAATCATCTGACTACTCCCCCTGAGTAGTAGCCACCACAACATCAATCTGAATCAAAATATGACTATAAATGCACAGACTGATGCAAAGAATATGCATCTTAGTTTTGATTAGGAGGGGTAATCACCCCTAACTTCTCTCTGAGATACTCAAAATTATCCTTCGGCAAAGGATTAATAAAGATATCTACAATATGTTCCTCAGTAGGCACATACTCCAGTTTGACTTCCTTATCACTCACTTTATCTATCAAAAAGTGGTACTTGATAGATATATGCTTGGTATTTGAATGCAACATCGGATTCTTAGAAATGTTTATAGCACTTGAATTATCACAGAATATGACAATAGGTTCATCATACACAACACTAATATCTTTCAGCATCTGCTTCATCCACAATACTTGAGTATAATTGTTTGCAGCAACAATGTATTCGGCCTTTGTAGTAGACAAAGAAACGACATTATGCTTTTTGCTTAACCATGAAACCAACTTCTTTCCCAATAAAAATGCACCACCACTAGTACTTTTCTTGTCATTCACATCTCCTTCCCAATCAACATCAATAAAGGCACTTAAAGTAAGATCATCATCTTTTGGATACTATAGGCCAAAATCAATTGTTCCCTTCAAGTATCTGAAAATTCTCTTCACAACAGTAACATGAGATTCTTTAGGATCTACTTGAAATCTAGCAAAAATTCATACAACATTCATGATATCTGGTCTAGTTTGAGTCAAATAAAGCAATCCACTAATCATTGATCTGTACCTAGTCTGATTTGCCTTTGGAGAATCATCATTCTATGTTAACTTACATCCAATCACCATGAGTGTACCAACTGGAGTTGAATCTTCCATACCAAATTTATTTAGCAATTCCTTCACATACTTGGATTGAGATATAAAGATTCCTTTTTCTAACTGAGTAATTTGCAATCCCAAAAAGAATTTCAACTCTCCAATCATTGACATCTCAAACTCATTCTGCGTCTCATTAGAAAACTTCATGCACAAACCATCATCTCCTCCAAAAATGATGTCATCAACAAAGACTTCCATAAATAATTCTTTATCATCATCAATCTTGAAATACAGATCACTATCAGTAGTACCTTTGTTAAATCTAAGCTTCAACAAGTATTTATCCAGTCTTGCATACCAAGCTCTAGGGGCTTGTTTGAGTCCATACAATGCTTTCTTCAACTGAAAAAACATATCTCCCTAATCAGTCAATTGAAATACATCAGGTTGCTCAATATACACCTCTTCTTCTAATTCACCATTTAGAAATGCAGAATTGACATCCATCTGATACACTTTGTAGTTTTTATAAGCAGTATAAGCAAGAAACAATCTCACACCTTCAATTCTAGCAACATGAGAAAAAGTTTCTTCAAATTCAATTCCTTCCATCTGAGAATATCCTTTGCACACCAATCTTTCTTTGTTTATGATAACTTCAACTTGTTCATTCAGCTTGTTTCTAAAGACCCATTTGGTTCCAATTACATTTTTGTCTTTAGATCTAGGAACAAGAATCCATGTGTTATTCTTTTCAATTTGTTGTAGTTCTTCTTTAATTGCTTCAATCCAATGTTCATCTTTGCATGCTTCATTGACATTACTCGGCTCAGTCTTTGAAATTAAACAATATTCTTTTGCAATTCTTCTCCTAGTCTAGACACCTTTATTCTTATCTCCTATAATCTGATTTTCTAAATGATTTAATCTCACATACCTTGGAGTCTTAGGTTGTTCTTGAATTTTAGGCTCTTGTGATATCTCTTATGTGCTTTCACTATTCTCTCCTTCTTCTTGATCTTCTTGATTCACTAGAACAATTTGAACTTGATTTGAAGTTTGAATCTTGTTTGTACTAGCATTATGATCATCAGAATCATATCTACAGGTTCTGGAGGGTTTAGCAATGTCTTCATAAACCTTAACATTTGCACTTTCAACCATTTTCTTTAATCTCTTGTTGTAGCACCGGTAGGCCTTGCTCTTGGTAGAATAACCAATAAATATTCCTTCATCACCTCTAGCATCAAACTTTCCTATATCTTCATCTCTCCTGATATAGAATTTACTCCCAAAGATTTGAAGTATTTAAAAGTAAGCTTAGGACCAAACCATAGCTCAAAAGGAGTCTCACCAGTATTACCTTTGATTTGTACCTGGTTAAGGATATAAACAACAATACTTACAACTTCTCTCCAATAGACATGAGGGACATTTCCTTCCAACATCATGGTTCTAGCAGCATCTAGAACTATCATGTTCTTCCTTTCCACAACTCCATTCTGTTGAGGGTCCACGGTGCAGATAACTGTCTCTTTATCCCATGATCTTCACAAAAAGAATTAAACTCATTGGTAGTGAATTCACTACCTCTATATGATCTTAGACACTTAATCTTCATAATTGTTTCTATCTCAACCATAACCTTAAAGATCTTGAACTTTTCTAGTGCTTCAGATTTCTTGCTTAAGAAAGTAACCCACATCATCCTAGAGTAATCATCAATAAGCAACATGAAATACTTGTAATTTTGTAGACTTCTGATTCTAGCAGGACCACACAAGTTAGTATGCACAAGTTCTAATAATTCATTTGAACAATGCTGTTTGTTGTGAAATGAAATTCTAGTTTGTTTTCCCAACTGACATTCCTTGCATATGACATTAGTAGGCTTCACCAATTTAGGAAGATCTCTCACAGCCTATGAGGAAATTATCTTGATAATATTGTCAAAGTTTACATGACACATTCTTCTATGCCACAACCAACTCTCATCAACTTTAGCAACCAGACAACTTTTACTACCAGCATTTAGATGAAAGATGTCACCTTTTGTTTTTGTACCAGAAGCAATCATATTTCCAGAACTTCCTAGTATTCTACACTTTCCATCTTTGAATTGAAGATTAAATCCCTTATCAACCATTTGTCCAACACTCAGAAGATTATGCTTCAAACCTTCAACATAAAGAACATCATCAGTACTATGATTACCATCAAAAGAAATACATCCTCTACCACAAATTATACCACCATGTTTATCTCCAAATATTACAACTCCACCATCATACTTTTCTAGACTTATAGATTTGCTTTTGTCACCTGTCATGTGATGTGAACATCCATTGTCAATTACCCATTCATCTTTTTCTTCAACTCGAGCAGCTAGGGATTTCTCCACTTTAGTACAACTAGCAGATTTAGTAGACACGAGATTATTTTCCTTGATAGCAATAAACAAAAACTCATCTTCACTTTCATTCCCTTTTTCAGATTCATCATCTGTCACACCTTCATTAGCAACATAATAACACTTCTTTTTAAATTTAGGCTTGTAAGGTCTTGGCTTAGGAACTCTTTCTGGACACCTTGAAGCAAAATGACCTATCTTACTATAGGAAAAACATTTTATAGGAAACTTTCCTTTATACTTACCTTCTCCTCTGGCTTCCCTTTTGAAAATAAGTGCTTTAAGCTCATTTAGTTCTCTTTCTTCTTCTTCAATATGTCTCATTTATTCCTCATACCTTAATACCTTTCTAGAAGAACTTTCACCTGGATCATATCTTTGTTTTTCTCTCCCATAAGTAGTAGCTTTAAATGTAGATTTTGTCTTAGGAAGGGCATCTCCGAATTCACTCAACTCAAAAGTAGTCAGTTTCCCAACCAACATATCTTTGGTTACATTTACAACAATCCAAATCTCTTCAATGGCTGCAACTCTGATTTTGTATGCATCAGGCAAGGATCTAAGTACTTTAGCAACAATCTTTGATTCATCCACCTATCCACCAACACATCTGATACCACACACAGGTTCATTCAGTCTTTGCATGTAAGTAGCAATATTCTTATCATTACCCATCTTCAACAGTTCATATTTTCCTTTCAGACATTGTAGCTTGGCCATCTTCACATTAGCATCACCTTCATATAAAGTTTCCAACTTTTTCCAGATCTCATAAGCAGTTTTTAGATCTATAACATTTTTCATCTCAGTATCAATCAAAACACTCAATAGTGCTTCCTTAGCTCTGATATTATATTCAGCATCCCTAATCTCAGCAGTAGTAGTAGGGCCACTTTGACGAATAACATAATTATTACTTGTAATGTTCTAGTAGGATTCACCAATGCACTTCAAATGACACTCCATTCTAGCCTTCCACAACTGTGTGTAGTTTGTTCCATCAAATCTCAGACTATCTTTCTTGTATGTTGCCATCTCGAATCACCTCAAGTTGTTAAACTTATTCCAAAGAACCTGCTCTGATACCAATTGTTGGAAACACAAGGGCAGACAACTAAGAGGGGGGGGGGGGTGAATCAGTTGTCACAAAATTTCAAACTTATTAACCTTTAATCTCAAATATGATTATTAACAGTGAAAGCATGAATCAACAACACATAATAAACACACATAACACCAAGATTTTTGCGTGGAAACCCTGTTAGGGGAAAAACCACGGTGGAGGTTAATCCACAAGTTATACCCTGTTAAAAGTATAAGAAAAATGAATAAGGAATGCACATGCATTTAGGCACACTGCCTAGAGCTCACTGCTCAAAGGAAGACTCATTGTCTTACATAAAACTTTTAGATTAAATCCATATGAAGAAATTGAACTAAGAAAGTAGCATCTGCTAATGCCTCAGTACAGTTCTGATTAAGCACATGAACACCTCTTCACTCTCTTTCACTCTTCTTCACACTCTGCTATGATTTCATATGATCTGAACCTTATTCGTACATAACATTCACACACTTTGCATCTCTTTGCCTTACATTCACACTCGCATACTTCTCAAATGAAGAAACAATCACTTATATATATCCACAACAAGAAATTACATTGCTTCATGTTGGCTTCAACAAAATAATAGAATGAATGCAAACTGCCGGTTCAAAAAAATAAAGATTATTAATGTGCATCAACCAAGGTCAGCCACAACATTGTAGAGACCTAAAACAATGTCCTCAAACATGAAACACCTTGAATTAATCTTCCTCGAAGATCCACAACACGCTACAAGCACTCTATTGGCCATGAACATGAAAAACTTGAACACACAAGGGAAAATCTCAGATCACAAGCAAAATGATCAATGTGGACATGCAACACACATAGAACATGATCTAGAAACATCCACAAACACTTCAGGAACATACACAACACTTCAGATTTCCAGAAACACATTATCTTCTTATGTGAACACCATTTCCAGTAACAGAATAACTACCAGAACACAAAACTTTATAACTTTCTCAAATCTTCATGCGCACCTCTGAAACTTACGAAGTAGGAACTTCATACATAGGCAAACAAACCCTTTAATTCACAACTTCTCATCATCAACATACTAAACTTATCAACGCATTGATCTTCATTGCATCACAAACAACCTGCAACATATTTTATTACAATTTTCTCAATATCCTCGACATATACAGTCTTAAGGACATTAATGCTAATAGTGTTGACATCAATGAAAACCACATATCAGCAATACAACCACAACATCCAACATGTATATGGTCCTAATTTCATGGTGGATAAAAAATTGTTATGGAACTTTGTTTCTCAAATTTTGGATCATTTGAAGGAGGAAAAGTTATTGTAGGAGGGGATACTAGTGCTATTTTAAACATGGAATAAAATATGGGGGTATTCTTCCTCATCCCAAAATAATTAAAGATTTTACAATGAATTTGTAAATGATAGCTCCTTAATAGATTGTCCTACTAAAAATGGCTTGTTTACTTAGAATAATAGAAGGAAAGACTTCTTATTGATAGCAAAAAGATTAGACCATATTTTACTATCTTCAAATTGGCTTTATGACAAGAATTCTTATTTTTCCCCTATTCTTTCCTTCTCAAGATCAGATAATTTCCCAATTTGGTTGGAGTTTATTGAAAATTCAAGGAGTTTATCTCATAAGTCTTCTTTGAAGTTTGAGGTATTGTGGTTAAGGGACAACCAATTTCTTTCTTTGCTTAAAATTGGTTGGAGAATTCTCCTTTTCATAATGTTTCTAGGATGTATTAGCTTTGTAAAAACCTCCAACTCATCTAACAAAAGATCAAGCAATGGAATGAGGAATGCTTAAAAATATTTTATTTCAAGAAGAAAAAATTTAATCCCTTCTATAGGACATTAATGAACACATTATCTAATTTGGTATGAACAAGGTTTATTTTGATCTTCAAAATAAACTACAAGGGGACTTAGAGGAAGTTTTGACAAGTGAATAAATTTATTGGCATTAGAAATCAAGAGAGTTATGGATAAAATGTGCAGATAGGAGCACACAAAATTTCCATGCATCCCCAAAAATTAGAAAGCAAATTGATATAATATTTTCCATTAACTCTAGTTGTGGGAAACTTCTTTTAGACGAGTTAGAAATCCAAAAGGAGGTAGAGTTATTTTTCTTAAAATTGTTATCAAAGTAGTGATACCAATTATATATATTAGTATATTCTTTGTATTCTTATATTCTTGAAAACATTCCCTCTTTGGTCACTAAGAAAGATAACAAGAGTCTCTTAAAATAATTCACCCTTGAAGAAGTAATAAGAATGGTTTTATATTTATCTCTAGATGAAGCTCTAGGCCTTGATGGTTTCACAAACCTTTTGTTTTAGAAATCTTGGGATTTTGTGGCTAGGGAAATATGGCTGGATTTGGAGGAATTATGAAGAAAGACAACAATTATGAAGGAGATAAATGCAACCTTCATTGTGTTAATTCCTAAAGTAAATTCTCCTTCTTCCTTTACAAATTTTAGACCTATTTCTTTATGTAACACTTTGTATAAAATATTTTACAAAGTTATCTCTTTGAGACTTGCCCCAATTATTCCAAAAAATATTTTTAAGAATAGGGTTGTTTTGTTCTGGGAAAAGAAATTTTAGAAGGTGAATTGATAGCTCACAAAGTTCTTTGTTCTATTCATCATCATATAATTCCTTTTGTGGTCATCAAGTTTGATATGATGAAGGCCTATGATAAATTAAATTGGTATTTTTTTGGTCAAAGTCAGAAAGTTTGGGTTCTCTCGCAAATGTTGCAAGTGGATCTTTTCATGTATCTTAGGTACAAAGTTCTCAGTGCTTTTAAATGGTTGTCCAATGATTTTTCAGCTCTCCTTTAGGGGTGAGACAAGGGTCCCTTTATCCCAATTTATTTCTATCTTCATGGATGAAGTTCTTAGTAGATCCATTTCAAATTATAATTGTCTTCAAATATGGAAAGGTAATTTCTATTTTAGGTAAAAATATTTTTGTCGCTTATGCTCTTTTCTTAGATGACACTCTACTCTTTGGTCATCCATCAATTACAAAGTCAAAAAATATGATATAGGTTATAGATTCTTATTATCAAGCTTTTGGCCAAGTGATAAATTCCATAAAATCTTTTTTTTTTTTCAAAAACACTAATCCCCTCACCCAATCATATAGTATTTCTATTTTGGGGTTCAAACAAGATGTACTTCCTTGCCAATATTTGGGTATACCTTTATTTGTTAGCACCCAAAAAATCATTTTGGGATAAGATTTCCATGTTCGTTAAAAATATAATTTCCTCATGGAAAGGCTAATGGTTGACTCTGGTAAGAAGAATTACAATGATAAAAGTTGTCTTATTTGTAATTCCCATATATCGTTGTCAGTTTTAAAAACACCAAGAAGAGTCATCATTGGCATTACAAAAATATTAGAAATTTCTCATGGAAAGGGAATATAGATAAGGAGAAAAATATTCCTTTGATCTAGATTGGGACAAACTCTATCTTGTTAAACAAATTGGAGGTGTTGGTATACAAAATATTGAAGCTCATAACTTGGCTTTAGGGATTGCACTTGTTTGGTACCTTTTTTCTAAACCCAAGGCCAAGTGGTGAAAAATATTGCAATCAAAATATCTTGACTCAAATGATCTTGAAAGAACTTTTACAATTATAAATCCTCGAGGAGGATCCAAAATGTAAAATTTTATAAGTTTTATTGAGGTTATCTCCCCTCATCTCTTGTGGTTAATTCACAATGGTGAAATGGATTCCTTTTTGGATGATGCATGGAATGGCCAACCCCCTATTAGCAAGAGCTCCTTCTAGAAGCTAAATTATATCTAAGGTAGGCTTGGAGAGATAAAGTGAAAGACTATTTCATTGTTTCAAATGACTCTTTTGTGTCTAATATTAAGTGGAAACATATCCAAGATTATCCTTTCTTGAATGATCAAAAAGTCCTCTTAAGATCTATTCAATACAAAATAAAAGTTATGTATTCAAACCATCCTAATCAGCTTGTGTGAGCTCCTTCAAAATCAAGATATTACAATGTCAAACAAGGGTATAAATCTTTGATTTTTTTAGGATCCAATTTGGAAGATGGATGACCTTATAAACTATGTTGGAATGATGTTATCTTACCTAAAGTTGTTGCTTTCATTTGGTTAGCCTTAAAAAACATAATTCTTACCAGCATGAGGCTGTTAAAGTTGGAGATATATGAATCTTTTAATTGTGTTCTTTGCAATGGATCTAAGGAAAACAATGATCACCTACAAATTTTTATTGTCCTTTTACTCAAAACTACTAGCTGTGACTTCTCATAAAGTTGAATTGGTATTCTCCCCTTCCTAACATGTTAATGGAGGTTTTTAGTAGTTGTCCTCTTCTTTACAAGGACTCACTATTTTCCTCTTTATGGCTGACATCTCCTCCTTTATCAATTTGGAATATCTAGTGTGAAAGGAACAAAATAATTTTTAGAAAATAAACTTTATAAATTAATGATGTAATATTTAAACTTGAAAAATCTATCTTAGAAATGATGATGGCTCATGTATTTAAATCTAGTATAGATAATACTAAGTTTTTCTTTTGGGATTCAATTATCTTAAAAGACTGGAAATATTTAAAAGTCCCATAATATGGTGATCGTCCAAGTATCAAGAAGGTTGATAGAAACAATTTTTTTGGTTCCCTCCTCCTTCCTCTTTGATTAAATTAATTTTTGATGCATCTTCCAAAAGAAACCCTAAAATATTAGAAGCTAGATATGTAATTAGAGACTCAAATAAAGATGTTCTATTTATCTTAGCATTAAAACTTAAGGAAAGAATAAATACTGAAGCTTAAGCTAATATTCTATTAACTGATTTGAAATCATAAAAAAATAAAAATTGAATATTGAAAGGAATTCATTGAACATCACTAATGCATACCAAAAAAAATTCATGTAATTGGAAATCAAATTATATTCTTCAAGAGGCCTAGAATACCTTGGAGGAGTTCAATTATTATGAGATCCATCATTGTTATAGAGAACACAATAAACTTGCAGAAAATCTTGCAAATCTAGCTTGTGAAATGGATGGGGGACTTTTTAATTTAGATGCCAATCTAATAGGCAATTTTCCCACAGTCTCATCCATTGTGGAATGTGATCGTCGACCACCTTCATTGCTAACAAGTGTCATGTTTTTCTCTTGGAGGATTGAGTTTCTTTCATACTATTCTCTTTTCCAATGTATCTGATTTCATCTGGTGTAATTACCATCTGAAGGATTTCTTAAGTGTGCCTATTATCTATGCTAAGTTCTTTTACTGTGTGAATTTTTTTTCCACCCATATATGATGAGGCCAGGCTTATCCAACACACTCTAAGGGTACACTCCTTAGGTGGCTGGACCCACTGCCTCTTTAATCCTAAGCTTTGCCGGTGATTTTTACCGTTTACCTTTTTACATTTGTCTCTATCTGTTTGCTGTTCAAATAAGTTGGTTTCATAATCCCATATGTGTCGGGTGGGAAAATGCAACGGAGAAGGGAACTATAAAGTGTATTGCGCATTTTTCAAAGTGCATTGTCCCCTTCATACCTAGTATGATTGACCATTAAAATATTTCAAAACTAATACACTTTTGTTATATTTAAATTTTTAAGTTTAACATTTTAATAAGTTGAATTATTAAAAATAACTTTCCAATTTTAATTTTAGAAGTAAATTTATTAATAATAAATTATTTAGAATTAATATTTAATGTCAATTATATTTTTTTAAAATTTGAACAGTATTAAAATCATTTAGAAATAAATATATTAATAATAAATTATTTATAATTAATATTTAGTGTCAATTATTTTTTTGAAAAATAAGATAATAATAAAACAATATCAATTTTAAATAATAATTCTAATTAAAATTATTAAATAATAATTAATAATAAATTATTGGTTATTAATTATTTAAAAGTAAATAATAATTCTAATTAAAATTATTAAATAATAATCAATAATAAATTATTGGTTATTAATTATTTAAAAGTAAAATTGATGAATTTTTTTTTTTTATGCGGCAAGGGTGTCCTCACGACTTAGCCTAGCAGTCCAGTAGCCCATATCTTGGGTACCTGGGGCAAGCTGAGGCGAGACTAACCCCCTATGGGTGGATGCCATAGTCCGCATACATGCCCACCGGTCAACTGCAAGAGCGGGGCGTTGAACCCAAGACCTAGTTTGTAAGAGTTGGCTTGGGCCATGGGGTTGAACACACGACCTATGGGGAGAAAACCCACGGCCCAAGCCAACTCTTACAAACAATTCATAATTCACTTTCTAAATTTTGACATGATTTATGGTTTTATTAGAAAAGAATGTTGGATTTTGACAAACTTGACATACACAAATGACAATTTGATAATGATATTGATGTATCACAATTGAATGTACATGTATGTAAAAATATCTAAGACTTCAACATAACCATTTTGTATATATCCTATGAATTTTATATTTCATGAAACCACATCATGTTGAGGCATTTTATCTAGCAATTCATATGCCATTGCATTCATCCACATTTTCATACATGTCTATAAATACATGCATAATTACAATATTTGACCCAAAAAAAATGTTTTATATTATTTCTTGATGGATCTCCATATTGAAGTTTAAAGCTTCTATTTTAGTAAACATGAGGACATTGGAAAATGCCATTGAGTTTGGTTTTATGCCTTCTAATTTCACTTGCCTAAATATCATAATAGGTTGTTATGTACCTAGTTTGCATTTTAATCTACAAGGTATCACATTTCATGAAATGTCATTTCAATTGAGGCATTCTATCAAATAGTTCTCGTGCCTTGTTAAGGCTTTGACATTTTGCATATATGAGTTTGCATTTCATTGAAGGATTTGGCTCCACATTAACTAATTGCTTGTGATTGATTTTTTTTTCTGTTTCATGTTTAATTTGTGATTATTGCAATTGCACTTCTTGGAGGCATTTTGTCAAGCAATTCACTAGCATTGAAGCATTAATTTGGTTCACACAAATTACTGCGTACAACTCTTTGAACATTTTATTTGGAAACTCCTTGAAGCATCAAGTTAGTGAGTGTTAGAAACTAGTATTGAAGCATATATACTAGATATTATACCCATTAACATTCATTCACATTTTTAACATCTCTCCCAAGTATTCTCCTCTATCTTCCCTTACCTTTCATAGTTCCCAATGTCTACACATTCAACCCATTGACTAGCCCGGTTGATGAAACTAGACAAAAGTGGTGAAGCAATTGTTGTATTTGGCATCATGCATGTAGAAGTAAAAATAACCTACATATAGTTGAATCAAACACTATATTTAGAATTTTTAGAAGTATTTCTATTAGAAAGATATGTCCTATATATAATTTATAATTTATACATGGGTTATCTAAGGCCACCCATTTGTTATAAATTTCATATACTGCTAAAATTCCCCACTTATGAAGCACATAGTGAAGATCATATTTCATAAATGAAGAGTGCAACTTGTTAAAATTATCCATTTTTAAAATAGACCCAAAATCATGAATTACTAAAAAACTTCATGGCCTAAGCAAGGACTCAACCATATCCTTATATCCTTACCTACCACCTAGATAGTTTGAGCCATCCACTCTTATTGAATTGACATATATTTTTATTTGTAGCTATCTTATATTTAAGTGGTGAAGAGATTTATTTGTGCAAATTGAAGAGAGGGTTAGTAGTCATAGCATACTATATGGTATAACCTATAGAGAACAAAGATTAAAAGACAAGAAAAATAAATGTAGTTCAAAATTAGTTATTTCCAACATATATTCATTTCCATAGAGTTTCATATTTGTTTCATGTTAGATATGCCCACAACAATAAAAGTAGGTGATACTATACAATTTATATCAATTGATTTATAATTGATCAATTGAACAAGGTTTGCATTTAAACTAAGTAATCATTTATGGATTAGGCAAAAATCTACAACTCCATGAAAATTAATACATGGTAGAAATAACTAATTGTGAACTATATTTTTTTTCTTGTATTTTCATCGTTGTTCTCTATAGGTTATACCGTATAGTAGGTTATGACTACTAACCCTCTCTTTAGTTTACACAAATAAATCTCTTCAACACTTAAATACAAAATAGCTACAAATACAAATCTATGTTTAGTCAATTGATAAGCATAGATGGCTCAAAGTATCTAGGTGGTACATAAGGATATGGTTGAGTCCTTTCTTAGGCGATGCATATGTTTAGTAATTCATGATTTTGGGTCTATTTTACAAATGAAACTTTCAACAAGACGTTCTCTTTATTTATGAAATATGATCTTGACTGCATGCTCCATACTACTAAAATTCCTCACTTATGAAGCATGTAGTGAAGATCATATTATTTCACTACATGCTTCATAAGTGGGGAGTCTTAGTAGTATAGGAAATTTATAACAAATGAGTGGCCCTAGATAACCCATGTATAAATTATAAATATAGGACATGTCTTTCTAATAGCAAGCCTTCTAAAAATTCTAAATATAGTGTTTGATTGAACTACATGTAGGTTATTGCTACCACTCTTAATTCTACATACATGATTCCAAATACAACAATTGCTTCACCACTTTTGTCTAGTTTCATCAATCGGGCTAGTCAATGGGTTGAATGCATAGACATTGGTAACTATGAAAGGTAAGGGAAGGTAGAGGAGAACACTTGGGAGAGATGTTAACAATGTGAATGAATGCCAATGCTTGTATAATATCTAGTATATATGCTTCAATACTAGTCTCTAACACTCACTAACTTGATGCTCCAAGGAGTTTCCAAATAAAATGTTCAAACAGTTGTACAAGTAGTAATTTGTGCAAACCAAATTAATGCTAAAAATGCTAGTGAACTGCTTGGTAGAATGCCTCCAAGAAGTGCAATTGCAATAATCACAAATTAAACATGAAATAGAAAAAAAATCAATCACGAGCAATTATTTAATGTGGAGCCAAATCCTTCAATGAAATGCAAACTCATATATGCAAAATGTTAGAGCCTTAACAAGGCACGAGAATATTTGATAGAATGCCTAAATTGAAATGACATTACATGAAATGTGATACCTTGAAGATTAAATTGAAAACTAGGTACGTAACAACCTATTGCGATATTTAGGCAAGTGAAATTAGAAGGCATACAACCAAACTCAATGACATTTACCAATGTCCTCATGTTTACTGAAATGGAAGCTTTAAAGTTGTATATGGAGATCCATCAAAAAATAATATAAAACATTTTTTGGGTCAAATATTGTAATTATGCATGAATTTATAGACATGTATGAAAATCTAGATGGATGCAATGGCATAGGAATTGCTAGATAAAATGTCTCAACATGATGTGGTTTCATGAAATACAAAATTCATAAGGTATGTACAAAATGGTTATGTTGATGTCTTAGATATTTTAATGTACATTCAATTGCGATATATTAATATCATTATGAAATTGTCATGTGTGTATGTCAAGTTTGTCAAAATCCAACATTCTTTTCTAATAAAACCATAAATCGTGTCAAAATTTAGAAAGTCGAATTATGAATTGTTTGTAATTTATTCATCAATTTTAATTTTAAATAATTAATAACCAATAATTTATTATTGATTATTATTTAATAATTTTAATTAGAATTGTTATTTAAAATTGATATTGTTTTATCATTGTCTATTTTTTTAAAAATTAATTGACACTAAATATTAATTATAAATAACTTATTATTAATATATTTATTTCTGAATTTGATGTTATTATTGCCTAATATTTTTAAAAAATAATTGACACTAAATATTAATTATAAATAATTTATTATTAATAAATTTATTTCTAAAATTAAAATTGAAAAGTTATTTTTAATAATTCAAATTATTAAAATCTTAAAGTTTTAAACGTAAAAATTTAAATATACCAAAAGCTTATTAGTTTTGATAAGTTTTATTGGTTAATCATACATGGTATGAATGGGTCAGCAAATTTTGAAAGATCTTCAATATGTTTTATAATTCCCTTCTCCGTTGCATTTTCTCACCCGACACATGTGGGATTAAGAAACCAACTTATTTGAACTGCAGATAGAGAGAAACTATATCTGATGATCCGCTCGCTTCACCATGAAAAATAATGCAAAGCATGCTCATTCCATGGTTGCCGATGAAACTTTGCAGACAGAGTGGCTTCCTTTCTGTAGATTTTGAAGTTCTCACGGTAGCATACCAGAAACGATGGCAAAGGACACAAACAGGAAACGGAAAAGACAAATGTAAAAAGGGAAACGGTAAAAATCACCGGCAAAGCTCGGGATTAGAGGTAGTGGGCCCGGCCACCTAAGGAGTATACCCTTAGAGTGTGCCGGTTAAGCCCGGCCCTCATGTATCCATGTCCACTGTCATACAATGATTGTGTATATTGAATGTCGACAATATATCTTTCTTCATTTACTATTACATTTCGATGTACTTATAAACTGAACCGTAGTTACTCAATTTCAAATCTATGCAAGGACAGATCTTAAAGTTCAGTTTCCCAGAAACAAATGCTTTCTTACTGCTAACTAATAAATCCTTTACTCTAAATTGATGGCAGTTTTTAGTGCAACATGTGAACTGATTCTGCCAAGTTTTCACAGTATTGCTTACAAATTTAAGAGCTTTCTTTTAAGCAACTGGTTTCACCATTCTATTTTTATTGTTTTTGTTTGCTTGCAATACAATTTTGAAAAAATATATATACCATAACAATTTCATATATAATTTCAGCTGCTCCTTTTCCATTGGAAAAATTCTAGCTGTTTACAGAACTATTTATTGGATCACATACATAAACAGTGGCATTATATTGCTTCAGAAGATCAGGAAATGCCTGCAAAAGTTTATTTAGATGTAAATGTTGGTGGTTTGTTTATCAAGGTGGTAACGTTGGGAGGCTTATTATGAGGAGATACTGTAAGCAACGAATCCAAGTGTGTGTAGCCACTCAATGACATTTGGCGCCCCAACTATAAAACCCATTGTTTTATTCCCTCCTGGTTCTCCATTACTGTAGAGCGACATTATGGCATGCCATCCTTTCTGAGTTGGATGGACTGAATCCCAGTAGAACTTTTCATTGATGTCAGGACACACTTCATATAAAGCCCTGCCTAGTTCGTCCACCTCTCCACACAGATCAATCCCGCCTTTCTCAGCACAGCAAGGAACGAACAAATCCACAAAACCTATCACACAATTACAAAAGTAAGAGAGTATTGTTCAGAAGGTATTGATTTTGAAGATTTATCAGAAACAAGAAAGGCAGGGTTTTTTTAAGTACCAAAATGTGCAGGATTGGAGAAAATATAATCAGCTGCAGACACAAAGTCTGAAATTATGATGGACGAATCCTTAAGACGAGATCTGAGGGTTTGTACGCCCTTTGTCAGTAATCTCGTATGAAGAGCCAAAATGTCATCGTAGTTCGAATTGCAAGATGTCTTGCCGATTTGAGGATCGCAACCGAAACGAGCATTATTACTCACTACGAAATTCCTAAGCCCGAAGTCATATAAATCTTTCACTGTGTTGATTATCCCTCTTACCACAGGCTTTACCAGATCGATAAGTCCCTGTAATAAAGTCACAAAATGGAGAAAAATTAGATGTGAAATATCTGCAGGCGAAAAAGCATTTCTGATTTTGAACTAGGTACCTCTCTGGAGCCGTTTCTGCTAACAACGTATGCACCGTAGTCGTTTCCAGCCACGGAGATAAGTACTAAAGACCGCGAGAGTTTGTGAGGATCGAACACACGACTTCCTCCTATCAGCTTCTTAAACTGCTTCACCTGTTGTGGTACTGTTGTGAAACCGTAGGCTTGAAATATTCCACTGCCGCCTACTGCAAAATTCACTCCTTGTCGAATCTTCTTTGCAGTTGGTTTACAGTCATGACTTCTCAACAGCTCATAAGCAGTGGGAAAGGGAAGCCCTAAAATATTCGCTGCACACACAACAACCACATAATGATAAGACACGCGTTGCTTAAAACCCTATATTTCACCATTTGTGAGTGGAAGCAAGGTTTACCCCAAAAATCTGTCTGGATTTTTCCAGAAGAAAATCTGCCTGCAGGATAGCGAGGCCAGGTCAAACCGTATGGCCGTCTCCATGACTGGTTTACGCTTTGATTGTATGGATTGCGATTTCCTGTGTCGGCAAAAGAGTCTCCCAAGACAAACAGCGCCTGCGCTTTCTCTGCAATGCCTCTCCCTGCAAATCAATCAATTTATATAAATATCACACGAGTATAGACTGAGGAAGTTTGAAATGATAATTTATATAACTGACCTGCAAATAAACAGAGAATGATTATCAGAAACAGAAGGCGAGAAAACATGGCATCCATAGTTCTTTTTGGAGAGATATTTGATCTTTGCCGACAATAAAGTAAAGATTTTATTTTTAAGATTCTCTATCTTTCCATTATATTCTCTTTCTTGGAGATTGGGTAAAAGTAACATTATCACTTGAGTTAATAGATATGAGAAGACATGTGAGATGTGGAAGGGTGTGATTTATTTTTACACTTTATTTTTAGCATTTGTTTATTTTTGTTTGGACTCTTTATTTCTTATTTTTCATTTTGTTTTTCCATCTTTATAGATCAGTTTTTTTCTTTTTTAGATATTAATATTATTTTAATTATCTGCAATCAAATAAGAGTGTTATATTGTAACTTGAAAAATAATTTTTCTCTAAGCTTAGTTTAGGATAATTCTGCATGTCTGCTCCTTGGAATGCTTATGTAGATCTAGTTTTTATTTATTTTCTGATTGACATGTGTAATGCGAGTGATATGTAAATATAGCTCCCAAATCTAGGACGTCTAAAATGAATGCATTGAATTCTTTTAAAGTAACATCAAAATTTAGCAATCTTGTGATCTTTTTGTATTCCATATGTTTTCTCTTATCAAGAAATCTTTATAATTGGCTCTAATTATCTCCATTTTTTTCTTCTCAAGTACCCTATGTGTATTGTTGGATAATAAATCAAAACATTGACAGTGTGCCAGTTAGGAATGAATGGTTCATAAGACACAACACTTGCATAAGGTTTTACAAAAGAAGTTGCAAGTTAAATGGGTATGATCTTGGAGAAATTTCATTGTTAAGCATGTTTGAGTTGATGTAGCAATAATATGGGCGATTTCTTGAGAAATCTTGATCCTTCACCCTATGAGCATTACCTAAATATAATTAGTGCTAAGTGGGCCATTCATACTCGTGAGAGATGGGTTCAAGCTAACCACTACTCATGAAATATGGATCAACGAGATTGACTCAAAAAATACATAGTTGAATCTTGATAAAACAACATAATGAACATGTATTGTCATTTTCATTGCCAATTCAATACTCCATAATTATCAAATTTCTAGAATCCATTATTAGCTACATTTTTTTCATTAGAACATTTTAATCACAAAATTTATGTTTTTTAGTTAGTAATACTTAGATAAATATTATAAAGAATATATTTAAATATAAAGAAGCCATTAAAAATAGATTAAAAAGAAAATTAGGAAATACAAATATTTTAAGTAACACCAACGCTTGCTATCTTTGTGACTTCCTTTACCAAGTTTTCACAACTAAAATATCCTCAAAACATATCTACAAAATTTATTTTTCTTCTTTTTTTACTACCTCCTACTTATCCTAGAATCGACTCTTTGTATATCCATATACCTTTCCTTTTCTTCACTACCCTATGCTTGTTGTTAGCCATATCCATCTCCACAACTTTCTTCTCCAATTACCTTTGGCTTCGTTAGCCATCTTCAAAATCTCCTTGACATTTGAGATTTTTAAAATGAAATGTCAGTTTGCTTTAAAGATGTATATGCATGGGTGAAATTACAAACTTCTATCACACTTTTATAAAGGAATTGACCAACACAAACTAAAAATTTCAACTTTGATCACATAAAAGTAGTCTTTATGTTTTGAATATCAAAATGATATAAACTAATGAAATGTAGAACTCTTGATGAGGTTTATGCTTGTAATTTTTTTATTTTTTTAAAATGTTTTGATATTAATAAAGTTAACAGTAGATTTTGAATTGCTGAAAATTTAAAAAAAAAGTGATGTCGAGTCGATGTCAAAAAAAAAAGAGAAAACGATTTTATTTTTCTCTGATTTATTTTTCAAATAGAAAAAAATCAATATATAGTGCATAGGAAAAAATCGATGTATATTTTCTTCATAATAAATTTTTAAATTCACACTTACTAGAATTTGGTAGATTCACTTGACATCAAGTTTTGTCTATTTTTTATCATTTAAAAAAAAAAAATCACCCTTTTGGAGAGGATTCTCTACTCTAGTGCACCATATATTTTTCAAAAATATTTAATATGTTTTACTTTTTTTTCTATATTTCTAATTAGCATCATTATTTATTATAACAACCTACTTACATTATTTAAAAAAAAAACATATTCAAATGAATCAAAATATCAAGAAAATTTATATATTTGGATTTTTGACTCCGAACTCTCCAAAAGGATATTTTTAGTTTTTTGAAAGAAATCATTTTGATTGAATAAATATCATGTTCAAGTGGAAAGTTTCAAAAAAAATTGAAAAAGGATGAGGTGACTACTAACAAGCATGCCACATAGATGGTTTCGATCAAAATATTTTTGGTTGAAAGGCTTTCGGTTGAAAACATGTTGGTCGAAGCTCTACATGTAAATTGAATCACATTCAAAAAAATTAAAGGGAAGGTTTTTATTGTATAGTTTTGGGAAAAAGAGTTTCACCCAAAACTCTATGTGCCACGTAGTTTCAAGAAAAAATGTTTCACTCGAAACAGTTTAGGGTGAACTATTTTGCTTAGAACTATTTAGTTGAACGAAAGTGTGACATAGGTATGTGCTTTTACCAATGTTCATTTCAAGGTTCATGATTGGCATAAATAAACAATTAAGGATGGGAACATGATACCTTCCAAAAAAATTGGTGGATGAATATTTATCTAAAAATATCACTTAATTGGGTCTATTAATAATGGATCAACAAATATCAATATTTTACAAATGATACTGCCATATTCCATTAATGAAACATCCATGATTTTTGTAGTGTTCAAAAATATTATTAGTATCTACAAAAGCATATAAGAAGGGAAGGGTTCAATCACACACTATTGTGAAATCTCTAAAGCATTTGCATAACATAAAACCATACAAGATACAAACTATGTTATTGCATTGAAACTAGCAAAAAAAATGCAAATGAGAGAATAAAATGACACAAATGATGAATCCCCATCAAACAAAAGTCATAGTGGCAATGAAATGCCTACTAATACTTTGATACATGGGCTCACTAAATCAAGAAATATACATTATATGCAAGACAAAATTGTTAAAGTTGTACTAATAGAAGAACAACATCCTATTAGAATATTCCAAAATAAATATTTTTGTTGCAATTTTTGAAGATCCAAAATGATGAGGATATCACCCTAAACAATTCATACCAAACAAATGGGAATCCTATAACTCAACTTAGATTTTATTACCATACGACCAATCATCTTTCAAAATGATTAAAACACTATCAAATTATTTATATCATGTGCATAAGAATACACAAAGGGAAATTAAAAGGGAGAAAATGGTAGCAAAAGAAGCCAAGTACAAGCAAAATTTATAAGAAAAAATTCAAATATGATATTGGATATGTAGATTTCAAAAGAATAATAAATTCTCTAGATTACTAGCAAAATTTATAAGAAAAAATTTAAATATGATATTGGATATGTAGATTTCAAAAGAATAATAAATTCTCTAGATTACTTGCACTATATTAAGAAACATGATATGACAACTAGGATCACCCACTATTTTGGTTAGAAGTATAGAGCAATTTGGAATCCACAAATAAAATATTACAAGAATTTTATAATGTACATAAAAATAAATTAAACCACCAGGAACTTGAACTAGCCAACACGATTGACCACCTTTTAATAAGAAAATATCTAATAACACACACATGTTATTACAAACATAAGATGAACATAATGAAATAGTTGATTTTTGTAGATAAATAAAAAAAATAAAATATCTTGGACTAATTTTTAGTTATAGAGTTTCAAAATGAAATAAATAATCACAACTATTTTATGTCATGGACTAAATATGTACTCATATATATGAAAGAGATATTAATGCAATATATATATATATATATATATATATATATATATATATATAGAGTAAATATATATAGATGAGAAGATAACTTAGATGTATAAGCTCACCTCTACACTAGGTAGTGTAGAAAAACAAGGAGATAAAATTATAATTTTTCACAACCACTAATGAGGAAAGCTAGATAATACTTGAACAATGCTAGGATAATAACATTATTACTATTTTATTTTTATTTTTTAAGATGTGCGAGAGAGAGGATGTGCGAGCGAGCAGGCGGGAAAATCAGATTTTTGAATCTTTGAACAATGGTGCAGGTTGTGGAAGTGCAGAATCGAAAGAATCACAGGGTGAATTGAAGCAAGATTCGACTGGAAAGAAAGGTAAGGAAGATAAGACTATTCCTGATCTCGGTGGAAACATCCTGGTGGACACGGGAGGGAAAGCCGCTCCGTCTGAGATTCCTTCTTGAAGTACCAAAGGACTTCAGTATGATAATACTAAAAATGCAATGGGGGCTGCTGGAGGGGAAGGAGCCAAACCTAAATAGTGGTCATCGCTTTTTGGGGTCAAACCAAACGGAAAATCGACTTTCCCTCCTATGTGCAACATCTCTCAACCAACAAAGGGTGAGTTTTCTATTTCTATCCCCGATCTGGTCATTGATCATAATATCTCACTAATGGATAGAGTATTGGTTGGTAAATTTATGGGGCCTAGACCTAATATTGAGGTTTTCAGGATGTTTGTTATGAAAAAATGGAGAACTAATGGCCAATTTCTCGTCTTTGCCCTGCCTAAGGGTTATTTTGCTTTTGAGTTCTCCTGTAAGGAGAAAATTCAGGCTGTGAGGAGTGGAGGTCCTTGGATCATTGGCAAGTCCTCCTTAGCCCTAAAGAAATGATCCACTAATCTGGGTCTTTCAGACTCTATTTTTGAAACTGTCCCTGTATGGGTGAGACTTCTTGGGCTTCCTATGAAATACTGGAATGAGGATGTTTTTAGTGGTCTAGCTAGCTCTTTTGGTGAGCTCCTGTCCATTGACCCGATGACGGTAGCCATGAGATGATTGGTGTTTGCTAGAATATGTGTGGGTGTTTCCTAGAATGTGGATCTGCCGTCGACTATTGAATTCCAATCTAAGTTGGGTACATGGGTTCAATCTATTGAGTTTGAAATGATCCCTTTTGCGTGTTTCAAGTGTAGGAAATTGGCTCATTGGGCTAAGAATTGCTCACTTAATGCTAGCAAGCCAAAGGATAAGTCCCAACCTAAATCGAAGCCGGTATGGCAAAAGAAGAGTGAAGGGGAATAGAAAAAAATAAAGAAAAGCAGTTTGACGAGAATGAAAGTAGCAAGAGGGTGGTGGTCGAGGTAATCTCCAAGAACAAAGAGGTGGAAGGGAATCATGCTGATCTGGAATATAATATGGCAGAAACCCACCAGCGAGAAGCGGAAGATGAAGAGAAGAAAAATATTGATGGATTCCTGCAGAATGGAGAGGGATACCTAGAATGTATGATGCCTAGGGAGAATAATCATGAGAACATTGGTTTGGAGAAGGACTTTGTTGAATTTGGTCTTGATGAAATCCCTTCACAGGGTTTTAATATGCCGATCAAGGATTGAAATTTTAGGCTAGAGATTGGGATCCCTATTTTATCTTCGGCCTCTAGTGGAAGGGAAGAGTCAACCCTAATTCTTGAGTCTGTTGATTCGTTGGAGAAGGTGATTGAATATTTTGTGGATTCGAGCCAGAATGTAGAGTGTATAAATATGAACCTATATAAAAATAGTAATGGTATGATGGATACTCTTCCCTTGGACCAGAAAGGGTATTACATGAAAGATTGGGAATCTGGAAAGGAGAGGGAGATTCAGGAAGAGACTGATAGAGAGGATTTAAGCTCTAATAATAAGAGGAGGAACAAGAAAAATCAACAACTGAGTACTCTGAAAGGGATCTCAATGAGAACTAGAGAAAAGGAAGATTGTGGAGCCATAAAGAATAGTCAAGGGAGAAGATCTTCCCATTGGCATAGGAAGAATGATAGCATGCAAGATATTGTGGATGGTTATTAGAAGAGCATTCCCAAAATTTGTAATCTCACTCCAGGTAAGAAATGAAGGTCATGTCATGGAATATTCGGGGGATGAATAGCCTCCATAAGAGGGATGTGTTGCATAATTTTGTTAGAGATCATAAACCTGATATTTTATTGGTTTAGGAATCTAAAATGCCTAAAGAAAAGTGGAAAAGATTAAGTTATTTAAGTTTTGTGGGGTTCAGGGGAACAATTCAGAAGGTGCCTCTGGCGGTATTGTCACTTTTTGGAATCTTAATCTTATCAAAGGTGAACCATTGTTCGAAAGTGCTAACCATGTGGCCACCAAATTTACTCATATCAGACACAATTTCAGCTAGATCATGTCTAACATCTATGCCCCTAATGGAAGGGGGGCTAGAAAGTTTTTTTTGTGAAACTTGGCTGCCTTTCACTGTAAATACATTAATGAGACTTGGGTGGTTATGGGAGATTTCAATACTTCACTGCAAGATAATGAAAAGTTAGGAGGATCCCAGATCAATATGGAAAGCAAAATGGACCTTTTGGATTTCATCAACAACCAAGCGCTGATAGATTTAGAGCTGCAAGGAGCTTCCTTTACTTGTTCTAATTGTAGAGTGGGTAAGGATTTGATTCAAGTTAGATTAGACAAAACCTTAATTTCTAATCAATGGTTTCTTAAGTATTTTTTCTCTTTAAAAGCCCTTTCGAGGGTGGGCTTTGATCATTTTCCTATTAGCTTTGTGGCGGATCCTATTGTGGCGAAAAGAAATATCCCTTTTAGATTTGAATGTATGTGTTTGCACCATCCTAAGCTCTCTGATGAGGTTAGGAAATGGTGGAATATTTCTGTTTCGGGGACTGCCATGTTTAGGGTGGCTAAAAAACTAAGAGAAGTCAAAAACAAGATTAGAGAGTGGAATAAAAATTCTTTTGGAAATATCTTTAGAAGAAAAGATGAGCTAAAGTCGGATCTAAAGGAGATCCAAGAGAAGATCCACCAAGAGGGATACAATATGGAGACTAGAAAGAAAGAAAATGGGCTCCTTGTGGAGATGCATGACATCATAGTTAAAGAAGAAGACTTTTGGAGACAAAGATCCAGGGTTTAATGGCTTATAGCTGGGGATAAAAATACCAGATATTTCCATATGTCTTCCCTAAAACACCGTGTTGCAAATAAGATAACTTATATTGAAGAAAATGGTGTTCATTTTGAGAAGGAAGAGGACATCAGGAGACAAGTTGTCGAGTATTTTAGCAATCTCCTTTCGGCTAATGATGGGGCTAATCAAAATCTGCAAGACTCTCTATCAGCAGATATCCCCAATCTGGTTAAGGAGGAGGACAATAAAATGCTCTCTGCCATCCCGTCGAAGGAAGAAATTAAGAAAGCTACTTTTTCTTTTGAAGGTAATAAACCCCTTGGACTTGATGGCTTTTCGATGTTCTTTTTTCAATGGTTCTTGGAGATTGTTGAAGAGGATGTGGTGAATGCGGTTAAGGAATTCTTTGGATCAAGATGCATCCTAAAGGACCTCAATGCTACCTTCCTGGTTTTGATCCCTAAACGTCCTGGGGCCCCAGATTTTGAAGCTTTTAAGCCCATAAGCCTTTGTAATTATTTCTAAAGTCTTGGCTTCCATACTTTTAACTATCCTGCCTTCCTTAATTCCCCCTCAACAAAATGACTTTGTTCCTGGAAGGAAAATTTTGGATTCGATTATAACAGTGCATGAGAATATTCATTCGCTCTTCGTTTCTAAGACTGAAGGCTTTTCTCTTGAAGCTTGATATTTCCAAAGCCTATGACTGGGTTGATTGGGAGTTTTTATTCAAGATAATGGTGATGTTTAGCTTCAGAAAAAGAGTCATTCAAATGGTTTTCCAACTCATCTCTTCCGCTGCCATCGCCATTTTGGTCAATGGGTCCCCTTCACATTTTTTAAAGAATTCCAAAGGTTTAAGACAAGGAGACCCCATTTCTCCTATTCTGTTTACTATAATGGTTGAATGCCTCGGGAGGAACTTGAATAGACTGGTTGTTCAAGGAGCCCTGATGGGTTTACGCCCTTTGTCTAACAACCTTGTTAGCTCTCATCAATAGTTTGTTGATGACACCATTTTGATGGGTAGATCGACAGTGGCTGAAGCTAGAAATCTTAAAAAAGTTCTAGAAAACTATGAAGGAGCTTCTGGTCAAAAGATTAATATTCAAAAATGTTCTTTATTTTTTTTCAATACTCCAGTTAGAAGACAAAACAAGATAGCTAATATATTTGGCTGCAGAGTGGATGTTCTTCCTTCAATATATCTAGGCTTGCCCTTGGGCCTTAAGCCCTCTGACTCTTTCTAGAATTCCTTGGTGGACAGATTCAACAAAAAGTTGGCGGGATGGAAAGGAGCTCTTCTCAGTCAAGCTGGTAAGATTCAACTCCTCAAGGCCACTCTTCTAAACCTCCCGATCTATGCTCTTAGTCTTTTTAATATTCCTCTTAAGTATGCGGATTCTATTGAAAAAATCCAGAAACATTTTCTCTGGTCTGGAGTTGAAGAAAGGCGTTGCATGCCCCTCATTGAATGGGACTTGGTTTGTAGACCGAAGAAGCTAGGGGGATTAGGCCTCAGAAAAATCAAAACTGTGAATAAAGCTCTCCTTGCTAAACAGATTTGGAGAATTTTCTCCTCAATTGGAGAATGGAATAAAATCTTAAAAAGAAAATATCTGGCTAACATTGGCTCTTTAAATTCTTTTCTGGAATCTCAGAGTCTACCTCGTGGATCAACTCTTTGGAATGATATCTTAAAAGGGAGTAAAATCCTTCACTTGGGAATGGGATGAAGCATAAGAAATGGGAATCTTGTGAGGTTCTGGGAGGATAGATGGTTCTTGAAGGAACCTTTGGTTTCTTTTGACAATTTCAAACAATGGGCGGACATTTGTAAGGCTACTTTTGGAATCCTAGTTAAAGACTACTGGAGGAATGGGTGCTGGGTGAATCTTTGTCAGATCAATATGGATCTTTCCCCTATCCAGTCTTCCCTTATGGCTTTCAGAATGGACTTGAACTATCAGGAGGACATCATGGTTTGGATGGCTAGTTCATCGGGCAACTACTCTGTTTCTTCCGCTGTCTCTTTGCTATCTTTTTCTCCTGGCCCTCCCCCTTTTTGGGCCAAAGCTTGGTTAAGCTACTTGACCCCTAAGGTTAATATTTTATTTTGGATCCTTCTTCAGAACATGGTGCTTATGGTGGACAACCTTTGTAAGAGGGTTTTTCAGATCCCCAACCACTGCTACCTCTGTAAGTTTGCAGCGGAGACGGCTAATCATTTGTTTATTCACTATCCTTTTGTGAATTCTATCTGGGAAAGGTTCTACTCTCTGCGGAGTATCTCTTGGGTGTCACCTGGTACTATTAAGGATCAATTTACTCAGTGGGTGGTTCCTTCCTCTAATCTGCATATTCGCAAGTTGTGGTCTTTAACTTTCCCTTATATTGCCTAGGGAGTTTAGAAGGAGAGAAACAACAGTTTTCAGGGATAAGGAAACTACGGAGAAACTAGTGTTTGAAAAAAAATTAGACTCATTGGGGAAAACTTTAATTTGGCTCCTTATCATGAGGTGGTGATGGAATCTATGGTTTGTTCGACTTATGACTCTAAAATGGCCAAAGTTTGGGAGATTAAAGGAGATGTGTCCTTGGCTTCTAAACCTGCTAAAAAGAATCGTGATAGTGTCTTGTGGTATCACCCTCCCAGGGGTTGGATTAAAGCCAATTTTGATGGGGCGACGAAAGGGAATCTGGGAATGACTGGGAGTGGAGGTGTGTTACGTGATGATAAAGGCATGTTCATTGTTGCGGTTGCTGTCTCTTTGGGGAAACAAACCAATCATTTAGCTGAAGCTATAGGAGCCTACCAGGTAATTAATTTGGCTAAAAGTTTGAACTTTAAAAATATTTGGATAGAGGGCGACTCCAAGAATATCATCGATTGCCTCCTTGGCTTTTCCCCCTATCTTGGACTATTAAGTACTGGATTGATGAAGCTAGGGCCACTTTATCTAAGTTTGAGAAAGTTAAAATTTCCCATATCTATAGGGAATGGAATGGTGTGGCGGAATTCTTTGCCAACGAGGGAATAAGACATAATAGAAAGGTGACGTGGTAGAATTGCAAAGATTTGCCCGCTAACGTTAGAGCCCTAATCAACTATGATTGCACTCATGGGAGAGAAGCCGCATTTAAAGATGATTAAAGAGAAATGTGCCAAGTACTAAGATATCATAAGATTTGGTGCCAGAATCATAATGAATATGACTGATGGGTTGAGCTTGCACGTTTTGTGGGTGCTTTGGTTTTGCTGCAATCTCATAAGTTTGTATTTTCTTGGTGTGGGCTTTTAGAGAAAAATATTGACGACAATGGGAGGAAGCAGGAAAAGAGTTGAGCCTAATGCGTGTACAAAGAATAAAGACAATTCAAAGGTTTGGAAGAAAATTGAGAAGGGAGGGATACAAGAAAGACTTCATGGGCCAGACCTCAGAGCTACTGATTATTTTGTGAAACATTGGAATAAAGGAGAGATCATCATCTTTGGAAGGAAAGTGTTAGTGGATGAGGCGCTTATTGGAGAAGTTACTGGTCTCTTTGTTGATGGTGTGAAATTTTACCATGACAGGAAATATTCAAACGAAGTTGTTATCAGTTTTCTGAAGATGGAGGAGGAGAAAAAGAGATTTGTGAAAGTCTCTAATAGCTATTTCGAGTCGAGCAGGATCAAGAAAATTTGGAGGGAGGTGCTTAGAGTCCTAATGGAATACATTACGCTGGATGAGAGATTTACCAGAGTATATGGGTATCATTTCGTTTTACTCAACCACTTTAGATATGGGTATGTGCAGGATCATGATGGGCCAAAAAGTGGCAATGGGAAAAAAATCACGTTTTGGATCGACTCAAAAACGCGGAAATGCCGAGTTGACTTTTTTCAGGTTCGGGTGTTAGTACATTTCTCCAAAGCAATGCCCAAACCTACTTTTGCAAATTGGATATCCGATTTGAAAAGCCTATATATATAAAAAACCTGACTGTTAAAAGTCATTTCACACAATTTGGACGTGGGCGCACAGGAAGAAGAAGAAATCTGATATCCGATTTCATGAGAAATCCGATTTGAAAGGTAAGTTTTTGGTTTTTTTAATGTTTTAATCAATTTTTCAATTAGATTCTTATAATTTTAAGTAGTTTTTATGATTTTTTTTTCAAAAGTAGGGTTTTTTATTGATTTTTATTAAAAACTAGAGTTTACAATGAATTTTTATTAAAAATTATTGTTTTTAAATGGATTTTGATTAAAAACTAGTGTTGTTGATGTATTTTTATCAAAAACTAGAGTTTGTTATGGATTTTTGTGAAAAAGTAGGGTTTTTTTGGATTTTTATTAAAAACTAGGGTTATTTTACAATAATTTCATGTATATTGTGTAATGTTAATTAGATTAATTGGTTTTTAACTTTAATCAGTTATTATGGCTGAGAATGAAAATGCACAAATACCAAATGCTCCACCACCTCCGCAGCCAAACACTCCACCACCTCCACAGCCACCAATTGAAGACTTAATTGGTGAAAAATTGGGGCAATTGAGGGGCATTTGTGAAGTTTATAAGACAATCTCTCGATTGAGAGATATGACAAACACATTGAAGGAAATAATTAAAAATATAGAAACCCTCTCCACCCAACATAATGCCTTTCATTCGTGGTGAGAAGACATGAGGGAATATTATGCATGTGGATTATCTTACGATGATGTGAAAGATCTCCAAATAACCAAAGCCCAAATAGCCTCTTTATTCATTAACCCCCGCACCGGTTTTCCAGTGAATGTTAATAAAACAAAACTTTCTATAAAATGGTGCATGAATAGGGACATTGTAGATAACTTTTGGGATCGTTGGTGTATGGTTTTTGATAAACCATCGAACAACAATTTTGATATACCATTTTACTTTATTAAAAAATTATATGTTGAGTATTTGTTAGGGCATCATGTCAATTACTTTGACATTAAACCCTTCTAGGGTGTCGGTGGAGGTATGGCCCAGGATAGACCAGGGGAAGTTAGAGTAGTTTCACACCCAAATGTTCCCCTTCCTCCACTTCCTCCCCTTCATCCGCCACCTCCAGTATATCATCCAGAGATTATCGAGGATGCAGCCACATAGACTATTCAGGCTATTCACTCTTTGAGTGGTCATTTGGTTTCACATGCTTCTACAGTAGCTCAGCCACATTCTGGTGATGTTGGCGAAGGCTCAAGTGTTGTTGCATCATCCTCCTCAGGTCCACATAATTGTGTGCCACATACTTGCACTATGTGCCACCAGATATGCTTGGGTCCTCTTGTACAGCCCGCTGAGCATCCCTTGGACACTTCTGATTATGACCTCCATGATGTGGACATTATAGATCAGTCGCAGGGGAGTGGAGCACACCCTACAGAGTCCTCTCCTGCTAGAGAGGGGGATGTTGGAATAGTGACACAGGTAAGATTTAAGTTGTAAATTCATAACTTGCATTTGTTTGTAAGATTTAAGATTGTGGATCTGGATGTTGAGAAGAACAAAAACAAAGTTGAGGAATTGGATCCTTCAAAGAGAACCAGAGCCAACATGAAGAAAAGATAGGATACAACACCTCTGGAGACCCAGGATCTAAAGATGGTGGCCCAGGATTTGGACATCTTGGAAACGAAAGTGGTAGAGACCTTAAAGTCTTTGGGTTAGGTTTGGTCAAGTGTTTTTGCTGTCGTTGGTTTTTTGCTTTCCTTTTGCTGGTGGCTAGGGTTATTTTTTGTTTATCTTTGGTGTGCAGCCTGTCTTTTCCTGGAATTTCTAATGATCTATCTTTTATTGGGTTGTAAAATTTATGGTTTTGGGTCCCTGTAAAACCCATTTTTTCCTCAATCAAAAACATTATTACTATTTATTTTTAAAAATAAATATTTTCCATGTTAGAATGTACAACATATGATAACTTAGTTTCATTTGAAATATTTCTCAATGATATAGGTATTGAAAAAAGTTAATATATTTTAGCTATTTTATTTGATCAACAATGTTCTTGAAAAATAAATAATACATTTTTAAAAAATATTCTATATGTATGATTGGAAAATAAATATGTATAATTTATTCTCAATGCAAATATTTTGGTAATGTACTATAGCTCATACATGACAAAAAATGATTAAATCAATAATAATAAATGTATTTAATAAATTCATAAACAACAAATGATTGATATTGTCAAAATGATTTAACCAAACTTATAAATATATTATTAAACATATAAAAAGTTTTTACTCAACAATCTAAACATATTGTCCTTTCACTTTTACTAGATACTAGTTTAAAAAAAAGATTTATTGGCATATCCACTACCAATGATTGTACATTTATTGGATTTTTTATAAAACTATTAAAAAAAGGGCCTCAAGCCTCATACAAAGAAATATATTTAGACCAAATAGTAAAAGGACAAGAATCTAATAAGGATACCAATAAATGAATTGGTGCACTTAGAAATATTTGTGCCTAGCCAAAGGAAACTAGACCACCTAAGATACGCAGGTGGAAGAAATTGCCAAAAGTTGAGTATGATCTAAATCTTAACTCCAAAGATCATAAATTTATTTTAAAATACATTAAATAATTAAACCAAGAACCAAATGACTCAAAAAATGTCACTTTGAAGTCTCTAGTAGATCGCTATATTTCTCAACAAAAATACTTGCAAATGTTTATCTAGTGTAATTTATTTATGAATATAGAAAAAAGGAGCTCAAAAAATAAAAGAAAGAGCTAAATGATAAATAATATGGCTTGTCAAATATAATAAACATATCACCATGGAAACCTATTGTAGAAAATAATTTTTATTGTATGTTTCATTCACAATAGATAAAAACACATTGAATCATAACTTTTCAACATGGGATAATGTTTAAGCATTGCATGATACAATTATAGAATTTAATCAAACAAAGTATACTCATAACATAAATAAATCATGGGATGATTTACATAAAGTTATTAACAATGTCAAGATTGAGAATGAAAACATTGATTATGAAAATAGCAAGAAAAGCCACATAACACATGCCACATGGTCAATACAATATGCTAGAATTAGAAATGATTAAACTTAATAGTATCAAGAAATAAAACACAAAAAATCATTTGAAATAGGAAAACATCCACACTTTCTTGGTCAATAACATTTAGTACTACAGGACTAGGATTAAAAAAATTATTAGATAAGGGGGTTTTTGAAATGGCTCAAACCCTTTTACAAGAAAGTTGGTGAACATAGCAACACCAAGGCTACTAAAAAGCTACACTATCTCAATAAAGATCTAGAAGGACAAACAACCTTAATTCGGGTTTGAGGCACATATTTTGAAAGATTGTTCTTCCTTCTTTGAACCATAATCAAAGAAAAAAATCATCAAATTCCACATAATCGAGAGAGGGGGAAGGGGAAAGCCTCTCCAACTTACAACCTTGGAATGAGTGAGGAGATGATTGTCCAATAGGGGATCCTGAGAATTGAGTGGAAAACACAACACCCTCTATAGGGGTGCAACAACATCACATATCATAAGAGGGGGAGAAGTCAAAATAGGTGTAGCTAACACCAAAGGTGGAGGAGTGGCCACCTCCCCACCAACAATAGCAAACCTGGGAGCCTTAGAATCAGACTTTGAAACATAAAATATAAAATGACTACGAACAACATCCTTCCACCAAGAGGGAGGTCTCGGGACCTTAAAGCGAGGGAAAAAAGAAGTCAAATGCCATGTGGCAAAGAAATGCCTACAATGAAAGGGAATGGATTCATAATCTAAAGACTAGCTCCAAGTACAATCCAATACTTGCAAAATAACCTCTGTTGGGAGAGGTTTGTATAAATCCAATTCAACCATTAAGCGAGCGAAGGTGGTGTGAGTGAAGTGTGTATTAGAATTGTCCACCTTGATGAAATGACCCACAAAATTACCAATAGCCTCAAAGCTAGATTCACACCAAAAATGGAGTGGAAGATTAGGGAGGTGAACCCAAATAGGAACCACATTAAAAGATTCAGTAAGGGGATTAAAGAGGGGATTCCAGTGTTTCAGCAAAATGACATGTTTCCCTCAAAACCAAGAGCGACCATCAAAGACAACATCTCGGTCCTCAACAAAATTAAAAACAACAAAGAATCCCTTGACACAAGGGTAAATTTTAATTTTAAACAAAGAACAAGAGATATTAAATAAAATAAAAAGAGACAAAAATAAATTTTAGTTGGTACTAAAAAAGGGGGTTATTATAGGAAATGCATTCATTAAAAAAGATATATACTAGAGCCACCTCCACAAATATAATAGTTCTAGATCAACAATGATCTAGACAATATAAAAGGTCTAATTGTTGCATATATATAAGAAACACAACATATAACATACAAGGAATAACATTCCACTCTATATTTGTCCTAATTTTCAATAAATCTGAATTCGTCCCATTGAGTTCTGATAGATTGAATGAATTGTCAAAAGTATCAACAATTATAAATCCTCCTTATAAATAAAATTTCATTACTGGTTGTAAGATTTCTACATTCTATAAAATTTCATTAATGGTTGTAAGATTTCTACATTCTATAGACAAACAACTATAGGATATAATGCAAAAACCTATTAAACTGTATTTTGGGAATCTTAACACCATTTTCTATGGTGACTTTTATCAACCTCAACCTATCCATGATTATCTTGTTTTGAAAAATCTAGCAACAAATAATGAGCTTATGTCACATAATTTCTATAATGACAACATCATATACTACAATTTCATATATAATTTCAGCTGCTCCTTTTCCATTGGAAAAATTCTAGCTGTTTACAGAACTATTTATTGGATCACGTACATAAACAGTGGCATTATATTGCTTCAAAAGATCAGGAAATGCCTGCAAAAGTTTATTTAGATGAAAATGTTGGTGTTTGTTTATCAAGGTGGTAACGTTGGGAGGCTTATTATGAGGAGATACTGTAAGCAACGAATCCAAGTGTGTGTAGCCACTCAATGACATTTGGCGCCCCAATTATAAAACCCATTGTTTTATTCCCTCCTGGTTCTCCATTACTGTAGAGCGACATTATGGCATGCCATCCTTTCTGAGTTGGATGGACTGAATCCCAGTATAACTTTTCATTGATGTCAGGACACACTTCATATAAAGCCCTGCCTAGTTCGTCCACTTCTCCACACAGATCAATCACGCCTTTCTCAGCACAGCAAGGAACGAACAAATCCACAAAACCTATCACACAATTACAAAAGTAAGAGAGTATTGTTCAGAAGGTATTGATTTTGAAGATTTATCAGAAACAAGAAAGGCAGGGTTTTTTAAGTACCAAAATGTGCAGGATTGGAGAAAATATAATCAGCTGCAGACACAAAGTCTGAAATTATGATGGACGAATCCTTAAGAAGAGATCTGAGGGTTTGTACGCCCTTCGTCATTAATCTCGTATGAAGAGCCAAAATGTCATCGTAGTTCGAATTGCAGGATGTCTTGCCGATTTGAGGATCGCAACCGAAACGAGCATTATTACTCACTACGAAATTCCTAAGCCCGAAGTCATATAAATCTTTCACTGTGTTGATTATCCCTCTTACCACAGGCTTTACCAGATCGATTAGTCCCTGTAATAAAGTCACAAAATGGAGAAAAATTAGATGTGAAATATCTGCAGGCGAAAAAGTATTTCTGATTTTGAACTAGGTACCTCTCTGGAGCCGTTTCTGCTAACAACGTATGCACCGTAGTCGTTTCCAGCCACGGAGATAAGTACTAAATACCGCGAGAGTTTGTGAGGATCGAACACACGACTTCCTCCTATCAGCTTCTTAAACTGCTTCACCTGTTGTGGTACTGTTGTGAAACCGTAGGCTTGAAATATTCCACTGCCGCCCACTGCAAAATTCACTCCTTGTCGAATCTTCTTTGCAGTTTTTTTACAGTCATAACTTCTCAACAGCTCATAAGCAGTGGGAAAGGGAAGCCCTAAAATATTCGCTGCACACACAACAACCACATAATGATAAGACACGCGTTGTTTAAAACCCTATATTTCACCATTTGTGAGTGGAAGGTTTACCCCAAAAATCTGTCTGGATTTTTCCAGAAGAAAATCTGCCTGCAGGATAGCCAGGCCACGTCAAACCGTATGGCCGTCTCCATGACTGGTTTACGCTTTGATTGTATGGATTGCGATTTCCTGTGTCGGCAAAAGAGTCTCCCAAGACAAACAGCGTCTGCGCTTTCTCTGCAATGCCTCTCCCTGCAAATCAATCAATTTAAATTAAAACCATACGAGCATAGAATGAAGAAAGTTTGAAATAATAATTTATATAACTGACCTGCAAATAAACAGAGAATGATTATCAGAAACAGAAGGCGAGAAAACATGGCATCCATATCTCTAAAAAACTAAATTTGTAACTATAACTCACAAATTGTTTGAGTTTTCCCGTGAGAGACGCTCTATATATAAGCTCTGTGTTAGTGCTCGAGAATGAGAATGTGCACTGATAATTTTCTACTGCTGTAGCATATGGCCTGATTGGCAAAACGCACGATTTTTGGAAGTACGCTTAAGCATCGAAAACAATTCCCAAAGTCATCCCATACATTTCATGTGGAGAAATCTTCGACTTCTTCTTTGTCATTATTCCTGTGGAGCAGCTTTTTGAGTTGCCTTTGCATAAAGAAATAGTTCATGGCTGGTGAGAAGTCTCTTCTGCAAGGCTAAACCAACATTCGCAGAAAATAATTGAGGGCGAGTCAAAAAGCTACTCCAAGTACAGCTAGTGGTGACTATTTCAATGTTATTTCCATGACAGAATCATGACAAACGAACAAATTAAAGAGCACTCAGCTATAGTCTCTTCTGTGATTATGTTTTGGCCAATTGGACTTTCAGCTAAGATTCTAATTAATAATTACTTTAGTATAAAGTGCAGCCACTATAGAAGATAGACGCATGTGGATAAACTATACAATAATTTGAGTATGGTAGTTTTTTTTAATGAAGTTTATATAGAAATTTGTATATTTTTTTAATAATTGTTTTTACAATTTATAAGGATTAGAGAAGGTTTTTCTTTTTTTGAGAGATGTGTGATCTTTGTCAATAATAAAGTAAAGATTATGTATTTTTCAATTATATTGCTTTTTTCAAGATTGAATAAAAAATAATATTATGGTAAGTTAATAGATATGATGAAACATATGAAACATTGAAGGGTGTGATTTATTTTCATATACTTTATCTTTAGTATTTGTTTATTTTTGTTCTATTTTGAGTTTACTAGAGTTTTTCTTGTACTCTTTATTCTTTATTTTTCATTGTGCTTTTTCATCTTTATGGATCAATTTTGACTTTTCTTAGATATTGATATTATTATAATTGTCTTCAATCAAATAAAGGTGTCATATTGTAACTTGGAAAATATTTTTTCCCTAAGCTTAGTCTAGGATAATCATTGCATGTATACTCCTTGGAATGCTTATGTAGATCTAGATGCCTTATAGAGCTCTAATTGACATGTGTAATGTGATTGATATGTAAATATAGCTCTCAAATCTAGGATGTATAAAATGCATGTATTGAATGCTTTTAAATATAAGGACATATCAATAAATTTTATATGCTTGTGTTTAGTTGTTCCTTGGAGGGAAAAGTTTTCGTATCAATATTTATAATATGTTTCCTATGTAAACTCTTATATCCTTCTATCCACACTTTTGGAAAATATACTAATGCATCTTTACTCCAACAAAATAACATATAATTTTTTTTCAGTCAAAAAAATTAGTTCTGCAATTTCTTTAACATAATTTTGCATATTACATCATCTTAAATAATCACTACAATTTGATTGAATACAATTCAACACTATATAATTTTGTTCTAGCAAAACAATGGAAAACAATAAGAGAATAGGCAAACAAGTACAACCCAAATAGGAACAAACAACCAAAAGGTAATCACCACACACTAATTATATTTAAACTATATTGATTCAATTTTCCAATCTTAAAGCAATTCTATTATATTTTGTATAGATCAAAAGTTAAAAGTTTGAATTCCATATCGATTGGAGATCTTAATGCCCGAAAAGCTAGAAATATTTTTGAAGGTGACATAATTGTTGTATACAAAGCCAACCTAGATAAAGTAAACAAATCGCGTGAAGTTATCGGTGTTGACTTGACAGATGCTAAAGTTGAAATGACAATCACTTTAAATGTTAATAATCATCTTGTGCAACAACATGAAAGGAAGATAATTCCAGGATCAACAATATGTATATCAAATTTTCAAATTGCTCACAAAACATATTATGATCATGGAGATTGCAACTACATACTCATTTTACAAGAATCAAGCATAGTTGAAGCAATACCCCGTCTTTGTGAACAATATAACTTCATACCAAACTTGACAATTAAACAATTGCTTACAAGTACTGATAGCTATCCCATTCGAACAATAGGTTCAGTGGTAATCTCTACAAAAAAAATTCCTTCTCAATATTTGATTGACATCAAAGATGGAAATTTTGGCATGGACAGAGCACAAGTACAAATATGTCTCAAACACTTCTCCTAATCTACTTTACATCTATTGTTCTCCTCTTTGTATCATTAACACTCAAGAAAAAAATACTAATTTTCTCGCCATTAACAAACATATATAGGTACATGAGAATTTGACACAACAATTTTTGGCAATAGAAAATGAAGTGCGGGAAAATCAGTTCCCAACAATGTTATTCAAAAATATTGTAAAACAAAAAGAAGCAAATAACAAATTTTGCATTAGTCAATCTGCATATATTTGAAAACTAAATAACAAAACAATAGTTGAAAGGCTAAAAAGATTCATCCAATCAACATTTGAGGTAATCATTTGAAAATTGATACATTTCTAAATTTCCAACTAATTTTTTTTCGTGCATAACAATAATGTTTTAATATATGTTGCAAATAGATGGAATTTTGAAAGTGACCAACCCGTTGTCAATTCCGTTGCATGAATTTTGTGCAAAGTGCAATTACAAATTTGAAAATTATGGAACATTGGAAGAACAAGTTGCTTATTGTGCTAGATGTAATGAAAAAGTGACTTATATCTACTCCATTTATCTAAAAACCATCCTAATAGCTAACAACAAACAAACAATACACTGCTTTGTTAATAAATCCATTGTTCAATTGTTGTTGCCTAATCTAAACAACACTACATATGAAGAGTACATTGAAGATAAACCAAATGTCATCTTCATGCTACAAGATTTCTCAGCAAGAGGGCACTTCACATTGAACCATAACAATGTCATCATCCATGCCAATTGTGTTCTAAAATAATCAACACATCCTATCAAAAGGTAAGCATAATATTTTCCAAACATTTTTTACTGTATGCATGTTTCTATTCATTGCATATTCTTATATAATACAATATTGATGTTCTAAATACAATCTTTGCAAGCAGCAAATGAGATACAAAGGGAACAATGTTGCACTTCTATTTGAACAACCACTATCTTATGTCCCAAAACATACTTGATGTAGATTTATTAGTTGTTTTCAAAAGTCTGCCATGACACCAACTATAAACTTCAGTTGTATAATTATTTATCATAATATGTTTTAGTTGCTACTTACACAATTATTTGTATAAACATTGAACTTATATCATCCCTATCATACATTGCTAAGTCTATGAGTATATGTTTTTCTTCAAAAATGTTTGAAAAAATCATCCACTGCATAGAATAAAATTTTAATTATGTTTTTTGTTTCTTATATAACAATACAAAATCACATTACACCTCTAGTTGCTTTTGTTAACTAAATCTTTAAAACAACCAGCAACACCCCACAATTGACAAAAACTTGACACAAATGCATATCTTGTTACATTTCGATGTAGTTACTCAATTTCAAATCTATGCAAAGACAGATCTTAAAATTGGGTTTCCCAAAAACAAATACTTTCTTACTGCTCACTAATAAATCGTTTACATTTTTTATTGTAACATAACTGATTCTGCAAAGTTTTCACAGTACTGCTTACAAATTTTAAGAGCTCTTTTTTAAGCAACTGGTTTCACCATTGTATTTTTATTGTTTTTGTTTGATTGTATTACAATTTTGAATATATATATATATATATCATAACAATTTTATATATAATTTTACCTCCTCCTTTTCCACTGGAAAAATTCTAGCTGTTTACAGAATTATTTATTGAATCACTTGCATAAACAGCGGCATTATATTCATTCAGAAGATCAAGAAATGCCTGCAAAAGTTTATTTAGATGAAAATGTTGGTGGTTTGTTTATCTAGGTGGCAATGTTGGGTGGCTTATTATGAGGAGATACTGTAACCAACGAATCCAAGTGAGTGTAGCCACTCAATGACATTTGGCGCTCCATCTATAAAACTCATTGTCTTATTCCCTCCTGCTTCTCCATTACTGTAGAGCGACATTATGGCATGCCATCCTTTCTGAGTTGGATGGACTGAATCCCAGTAGAACTTTTCATCGATGTCAGGGCACACTTCATATAAAGCCCTGCCTAGTTCGTCCGCTTCTCCACAATTATCAATCCCGCCTTTCTCAGCACAGCAAGGAACGAACAAATCCACAAAACCTATCACACAATTACAAATGTAAGAAAGTATTGTTCAGAAGGTATTGATTTTGAAGATTTATCAGAGACAAGAAAGGCAGGGTTTTTTAAGTACCAAAATGTGCTGGATCGGAGAAAATATAATCAGCTGCAGACACAAAGTCTGAAATTATGATGGACGAATCCTTAAGACGAGATCTGAGGGTTTGTACGCCCGTTGTCAGTAATCTCGTATGAAGAGCCAAAAGGTCAGCGTAGTCCGAATTGCAGGATGTCTTGCCGATTTGAGGACCGCAACCAAAACGAGCATTATTACTCACTACGAAATTCCTAAGGCCGAAGTAATACAAATCTTTCATTGTGTTGATTATCCCTCTTACCACAGGCTTTACCAGATCGATTAGTCCCTGTAATAAAGTCACAAAATTGAGAAAAATTAGATGTGAAATTTCTGCAGGCAAAAAAGCATTTCAGATTTTGAACTAGGTACCTCTCTGGAGCCGTTTCTGCTAACAACGTATGCGGTGTAGTCGTTTCCAGCCACGGAGATAAGCACTAAAGACCGCGAGAGTTTGTGAGGATCGAACACACGACTTCCTCCTATCAGCTTCTTAAACTGCTTCACCTGTTGTGGTACTGTTGTGAAACCGTAGGCTTGAGTTATTCCACTGCCGCCTACTGCAAAATTCACTCCTTGTCGAATCTTCATTGCAGTTGCTTTACAGTCATGACTTTTCAGCATCTCATAAGCTATGGGAACGGGAAGTCCTAAAATATCACCTGCACACACCACAGCTACATATAGATAAGCTTACAGGTTGCTTAAAACCGTATATTTCACCATTTATGAGTGGAAGCAAGGTTTACCCCAAAAATCTGTCTGGATTTTTCCAGAAGAAAATCTGCCTGCAGGATAGCCAGGCCAGGTCAAACCGTATGGCCGTCTCCATGACGTGTTTACGCTTTGATTGTATGGATTGCGGTTTCCTGTGTCAGCAAAAGAGTCTCCCAAGACAAACAGCGCCTGCGCTTTCTCTGCAATGCCTCTCCCTGCAAATCAACCAATTTATATAAATATCATACAAGTATAGAATGAGGAAGTTTGAAATGATATTTTTTTATATAACTGACCTGCAAATAAACAGAGAATGATTATCAGAAACAGAAGGCGAGAAAACATGACATCCATATCTCTAAAAAACTAAATTTGTAACTACAACTCACAAATTGTTTGAGTTTTCCTGTGAGAGAAGCTCTATATATAAGCTCTGTGTTAGTGCTCGAGAATGTGCTCTGATAATTTTCTACTGCTCGAGCATATGGCCTGATTGGCAAAACGCAACGATTTTTTGGAAGCACGCTTAAGCGATAAGCATCGAAGACAATTCCCAAACTCATCCCATACATTTCATGTGGAGAAATCTTCAACTTCTTTGTCATTATTCCCGTGGAGCAGCTTTTTTGAGTTCCCTTTGCATAAATAAATATTTCATGGCTGGTGAGAAGTCTCTTTCGCAAGGCCAAACCAACATTCCCATAAAATAAATGAGGGCGAGTCAAAAGGCTGCCCGAAGAACAGGTAATGGTGACTAATTTAATGTTATGATGACAAACGAATACAAATTGAAGAGCACTCAGCTATGGCCTCTTCTGTGATTATGTTTGGGCAACTGGACTTTTAGCTAAGATTCTAATTAATAATTAATTTAGTATAAAGTGCAGCCACTATACAAGATAGACACATGTGGGTAAACTACATAATATTTTGAGTATGGTAGGTTTTTCCTTAAATGAAGCGAGTGAAATGCGTTTGATCTTTTCTTTATGAGATTCGGGGTAATTTTTTAAATTTATATAGAAATTTGTATAATTTTTTAAATTATTTTTCTGTCATTTATAAGATTATAGATAGCTGATTTTTATTTTTGGAGAGATGTTTGATCTTTGTCAATAATAAAGTAAACACTTTATTTTTAAAGATTTTGGATCTTTCAATTATATTGTGTCTTTTTCAAGATTGAGTAAAAAATAACATTATGACAAATTAATAGATATGACAAGACATATGAGAAATTGAAGGGTGATATATTTTCATATACTTTCTTTTTAGTACTTGTTTATTTTTGTTCTATTTTGAGTTTACTAGAGTTTTGCTTGTACTCCCTATTACTTATTTTTCATTGTGCTTTTTCATCTTTATGGATCAATTTTGACCTTTCTTAGACATTAATATTATTATAATTATCTTCAATCAAATAAAGGTGTCATATTATAATTTGAAAAATAATTTCTCCCTAAGCTTAGTCTAGGATAATCATTGCATGTATACTCCTTGGAATGCTTATGTAGATCTAGATGTCTTTTAGCGCTCTAATTGACATGTGTAATGTGAATGGTATGTAAATATAGCTCCCAAATCTAGGATGTCTAAAATGAATGGATTGAATACTTTTAAATATAGGGACATAGCAATACATTTTATATGTTTGTGTTTAGTTGTCCCTTGGAGGGAGAAGTTTTGGTAAGCATTGACCCAAATTAAAAATTTCAATTTAGAATTTGAAAGAGACAAGTCAAACTAAAAATTGGGTACATGGATGCATGTGCATATAATGGCTATAGTAAATATTTGAAAAGGGTAAATGTATGGGAATGTGTAAATATATGAATGGGGTAGGGGTAAATGTATAGGGATGTGTGTAATGGACATGTAGGTGGCATATGGCAAGGAGAATTTGTACAAAATTATGTCATTTATCAATGTGTTAATGTATCAAGGCTTCCTCCTCAAAATTAGCACAAAATTAATTATGAAGTGGCACGGGAATGTAGATTTCACCATTACATGTTTTCATACTTTAAGGTGTATGTGATTCCTTGAATGGTCATGTATCTAAAAGTATATAGCACTCACAAACGTGCATGCAAAGTAAATATTTAGACATCAAAATATATCATCAAGATTCCATACAAATTAATGGACACTACAAGGTGTCATCATGTAGGTTTTCCTTTTGTAGATGCTTTCCATAGGATTCATAGTTGATTCTCTATAAGATCTTGTAAATATATGTTGGATTTTGATATTTGACCCTCACAACCTAGTAGATCTTGCAAAAAAGGGATATTCCTTTACAAGAGATTTATAAGAATGTCAAAATTCACTAATAAATCCATATAATATGTGAAGTATGCAAAAGCTTATGATTAGATGACAACCCCTTGATTATATAGAAAATGGGTGAAATGAGAAGGTAAATGTGGGCTCTAACCACCTTCATGTGTATATGACATGTTTCTATTATGTGTTAGGTGCATTAAATAAGTGTGATCTAAAGGTGTCATATGCACATGAGTTAGGTGTCTCAAAAGGTAAGTACACGTGTCTCAACCACATGAGGTGAGACAAAAAATGAAAAATCCCTCAAGTTAGTACTTAAATAGTGTGAATAGGACTTTGAATAGAAAAAGGTAAACACTAATTAATTTGGAAATGCCCTATTTAGACCAATATTCCCCCTTAAATGTAGCTTAGGATGAACAAATGCAATGATGATGGGTCTCTACCATTAGGTCATGTTACGTACACATGTCCACACAATCTTTTATAAACTCAATAAAGGAGAAAAACTAGTGGAACATACAAATCCTCTTGAAAAGAGAAAAGATGCATGAAAAAGATGTGCAAGTGAAGAAGAAAGGAGGAATTATCATGAACCCCAAGGACTAATTCTAGCACAAAGTATAATAAATGTTCTTCCCATGGGAGAGAAAAGAGAGAAGGTCTACATGACTCCCCCGAAAGTGAGAAGGAAAGAACTCCATGTATGAAAATGATCCCTTTCAAAATTAATATGAGAAGAGAAACCATGCAACCTCCCCTCAAATTGCCTCATGTAGTGCTAGTAGATGCTTGACATTGGATGGTGAAGATGATTCATGATTATTGAACAATATTTATTCCCTTGGGAAGAGCTAGAATCATAGATGTGTGCAAAATATTTTTTAATATTTTGCATCCTTCAATGACATTATTTCTTCTTCAAGATTGATTAAAAAGTAACATTATGACAAGACATGTTAGACATTGAAGGGTGTAATTTATTTTCATACACTTTCTCTTTATTATTTTCTTATTTTAGTTCTATTTTGAGTTTATTAGAGTTTTTCTTGCACTCCTTATTCCTTATTTTTCACTGTCATTGTTTTATCATTATGGATCAATTTTGACATCTCTTATTGATTGATATTATTATAATGATATTCGTTCAAATAAAAATGTGACACATTGTAACTTGGAAAATAATCGCTCCCTAAACTTGGTATAGGATAATCAAATAACATGCATGCACATAAGCACAATTAACTTAGACTAATAAATAATGATAGCTAGCCAAGACTAGTAAATTAGGTTAGCTACAAAAATTATATTGGGAAAGTAAATACAATAAATGGTGATACTTAGTTTTAGAATCAGAGAAGGAATGATCCAAATGAATTCTCTAGAATATATAATGCCTCAAAATATGGAATAGGGAAACTCAATCTAATATTCTCCTTAAGATTAAAATATTTATTTTTCTCTATGGGAGTTCAATTTTGGTGATTAGGATTGATTTCACAATCATTGATATATCCTTCACTCATGCTTGATCTAGCAGTTTGCGCACAATTCTTCTTTTTTCCTCACCTAATTTTTCTTAGCTTATTTTGTGTCTTCTTGATATTTTAGGGATAGTAATATTTATAAAAAACATGGTAGCACTGTCAATATGTCACAAAAGGGACATGATACCCTAGGTAAAATTATAAACATGTGTGCACAAAATTAAAAAAACATCACTATTCAATCATGCATGTATGCTCCTCGAAATGTTCATGTAGATAAAAATTCCTTTTGGTACTCTAATTGAAGTGTGTAATGTGAATGATATGCAAATATAGCTCTCATGTATTGGATGTCTAAAATTCATGCATTATAATGCCTTTAAATATAAGTAAATAGCAATAAAAATCTGATAATTTTGTGTTTAGTTCTCCCTTGGAGGGAAATTGTTTGGTAAGAGTTGACCCAAATTAGAAATTTTAATTTTAAATTTGAAAGGGTCAAGTCTACAATTATGAGGTCCCCATGACCAAGTAATGACCTTAGACATAAAAAGAGGCGAATCAACCTAGTAATTAGGTACATGGAAGTATATGCATTAATGTGAGTAGAAAAAAATTGAATAGGGAAAATGTATGGAATGTGTAAATATATGAATGGGGTAGGGGTAAATTTATAAGATGTTTGTAATGGATAGGTGATGCAGTTGATATCAAGGAATTCTATCATGCAGCTCAATCACACAGTGAAATATAATTATTCAATATAAAATTAATGTTTACATAATAATTGAATTCAAATCCTAATGTTTGGTAGAAAAACTCTAAATACGAGTCCAATCATATTACATTTTTGTCTTTATCATCCTTCTACAACTTCCCCATAGATGATCAAATGCATGCATTGATCTTCGTTTTATCCACCAATGGCTTGGAAGTTGAATTTAATTTATCTTGGTCATTACAACCACTAGTTTGTTACAAAAATACCAAAGAGAAGAAGCAATTCAAAAAGTTCCCACAAATGTAATTGTAAGTGAAATTCCTACAATTGGCTAGTCTAAACAAGAAATCCTACTTCAATTTTAGTTGGAACTTGGTAAAACTCTACAATCCGTACAATTTCATCATTTCAATGGGTTCAACTAGTTTCATGCTAACATCATCAATGGAACTATTTATCTGAACCAATTATTTAAATGGAAGAAGTCCAATTCACATGACTTTACCCATAAATTCACTAAGATGTGAAATTCATGCAAGTTTAGATGGCCACAAGTTTCTCGCAAATATGAATGAGTTCATCTAAATTGGTCACAAGAGGAAAACCATATCTCATTCAACACAAAATTCTTGCAAGGTCGGATGCAAACCAAAAGCCTGTAAGGCCAGTAAAAAGGGAATATTCCACAAATGCAAAAAAATCCATCAAAACTGATTGTATGGAAAAATTTATTGAAAATGGTTAAAATGATTTGGTTCAATAGCAATTCCCCACAATATTCTATCTAGTAGCTATTTAAAAACCCACAAAGCCATAACTTGCTCATTGTTTATGAGAACTTCACCATATTTGAATTGTGAGTACTGATTTGGCTCTTCTACAAGGTTACATCATTAGATTACCCAAAGTATTTATGAAAATCCACTTAAGAAACGAAAAGCAACTAAACTGAAAGGAAATATTTTTGGTTGATGTAGGATTTCTTGTAGACCCAAATGCTCCTGCATCAATAGATAGGTGGTATATATGCATAAAAAATGTTTCCTAAGTGTAAGTTTTAGCAATAAACCCAAAACAAAACAAAACACTCAGTTCAAGCGAAAAGAGATTCAAACAACATAGAATTTAATGAAATAACACTATTTCAAACCTCTCATTGTGTGGTTTTTCTTGAGTTGGTCAACGCAATGTGTGCTCACTAGTAATTTTGACAGCATACCGATGCTTCAAGTGAAAATGAGTGTCAAGATCTATAAAATGGATGTGTTGCAATACATAGATTTGGAGAGAAATGGATCAATGGTGGAGATTAGATCATGAGATCAATTAATGGGATGGTATTGATCATTCAAGCCATGAGATTGTGCTAAATGGCACAATGTGAGAGATTAAGAGGATGGGTAGTACCTTGAAGGTACTTAGTGTTATTGTGAATAATTTATCTATTTACGATACTTAAAAGTGTACTTAGGTTGATTTTGTCTAACCAAATATGCAACCTTTTAAACCTCCTTTTCAAGGTTGGAAGACTTCACATCTCACCTCAAAAATCACTCAACACTTGGCATCAAGTTTGATAACTTGGTCAAATAGGTTGTTGGTTTGTGCATTCCAAGTGATCCTAGGGTTGATACTATTGGAAAAAAAAGGATAGACAACTGAGAGGGGGGGGGGTTGAATAAGTTGTTACAGAAATTAAGCTGATTCAACCTTAAAAAAAATTAATCTCATAGCTAATAATTAACAATGAAAGCATGAAGCAACAACACATCAGAGACACTTGAACACCAAGATTTTATACGTGGAAACCCTGTTAGGGGAAAAACCACGGTGGATGTTAGTCCACACGATTATACCATGTTAGAAGTATAATGAAAGAAATGAATAGGGAATGCACATGCATTCAAGCACACTACCTAGAGCTTGTTGCTCAAAGGGAAGGCTCACTACCTTACATAAGACAATCAGATTAAATCCATTTGATGAGGTTGAATTGAGAAATTAGCTTCTACAAAAGCTTGATTGCAGTTTCTGTTAGGCACATAAACACTTCTTCACACTTCGCTCAATCTCCTTCACACTCTTCTTCGCACTCGAAAGATCTGATCTTTATTCGTACATATCTCGCACTCACATTCACCGAGCATACTCTAAGCATGCTTCAAAATGAATAAACAATCGCTCTTATATATCCGCTACACAGATTTACATCAAATACTTTGTCGGCCAAAAATAAAGAATAAATTACAATTGTTAGCCTCAATATATGAACAAATCTTAATGTGCACCAACCTAAGTCAGTCACAACATAGTGAGGACCTAAATCAATATCCTCGAACACGCCAAACAACAAAATATTAATTCATAAGGATCCACAACATGCTACCACCATCATGTCGACCAAGAACATGAAAACCTTAAGCACACAAGGAAAAATCTTCAATCACGAACATGTCGATCAATGTGGATGTACCAAACTGATAGAGAACGATCTAGAAACGTCACTGAACACCTCAAAAACATATGCAACAACTCACTTTACCAGAATTGCAATCTCATTTTTCAGAAACACCTGTTGGGTAAATGCACCAAGATGGTTCCCAAAAAGGGGACTTAAGTGGAAAGTTATTTTTTTAAATAAGGAAATACTGACCTTGGATGTGAAATTGAGGATAGTTACACTCATCATTTTGAGATGGAATAAAAACAAGGATCGAAGTGCTCTGGGTCTACTTTCTAAACTACTAATTTATTTTTAAAATTGTTGAGATTAAAGGGTTCAAAAGAGGGATGCACACAAATTGTTGTTATTTTTGTCAAAAAAACATAACATAGCAACTTTGTATGACCCTCGTACGGTGAATTTTTTTTTAGTATTTTTAAAATCGCAATGATGAGAAGCTAGCTAACAATATGTAGTTGATGCATTATTTTTCTGATAATTTTTTAATGAATATTTGATTTTTTACTAATTTTCAAAGTGGACACTTCCTGAAAAACAGAATTTTGGCCGTGCTACCCCTACAAATTTTGGAAAGTAATTGATTATTTTTATTTTTATTTTAAATTTGTAGAATGGAGACTAATTTCTAAAAATGTAATTTATTTGAAATTTTGATGATCGGTTAATTTATAATGAAAAAAACACCAAACACTGCTTTTTGCCAAAAAAGAGACATACAAACAAAATAAATTATGGATGAAAGGCTTAACATTGATAGAAAGTGAAAAAAATTACATTGTTGGATAGCTAAGAGAGAACATAACATTACCCAGATGTTTGATTTATTTGATATTGAACCACGTGCAATCCTGATGGTGAGCACAAACTTGATTATGTGAAATATTGTAGAATTTGCAAAAACACGTCTTTGGTCATTAGGAATTCCCTCCAAGCCTTTGGGTTGGTATTCCAAGGCAAATACCAATCCTAAGGTTTGGGGATTCCCAAAGAAAGATATAATACAAGCACATTATAATGCACTCACGTTATATCTCAGTTTTGACATCGTTTTTTGCTTTTGCGGGAAACATTTCAAACAAGACATAACGCAAGCGCGTTATAACGTGCTCACGTTATGTCCTCCTTTATGTTAAATGCCAGTATATTGAATGTATGTTGATATATTTGTATGTTTGTATGTACATGTATGCTTGTATGTATGTGTGTATTCCTATATGAATCAATGCATGTATATTGTATGCATGTCTATATGTATATGTAAGATTGTATCTAAACATGTATGTATGTATATATGCTTGTTTGGATCTAGGATTGTATGTACATATGTATTATGCTTGTATGTATATAAGTATTTATGTATTTACGTATGTCTTTAGAGGGAGAGAGAATTTTAAGAGAGATAGAATCTAGAGAGAGGGAGAGGGGTGGAAGTGAGAATATAAGAGAGAGGGAGAGGGAGAGAAGGGGTTGGAGTGAGAGGGACTTAGCTAGGTATGGTGGGAGGGATAGAGGGAGGGAGAGAGAGAGAGAGGGGTGGGAGAGAGAATTGAGAGAGAGGGGAGAGAGAGAGGGAGGGAGAGAGAGAGAGAGAGAGAGAGAGAGAGAGAGAGAGAGAGAGAGAGAGAGAGTTATGTAGGTAGGGTGCCAAAGGGAGAGACTTGAGAGTGTGAGGGGGGGTGAGAGGGAGAGACTTGAGAGATAGGTAGTGAGAGGGAAAGTGAGAGAGAGGGAGTGGGAGAGAGAGGGAGTGTGAGTGAGAGACCTGAGAGAAGGAGAGGGTGTGGGAGGGAGTGACCTGATAGAGGTAGAGAAAGAGGGGGGTGGAGTGAGAGGGACTTATCTAGGTAGGGTGGGAGGGAGAGATAGAGAGAGGGGAGAGAGATAAAGAGAGTTACTTAGGTAGGTTGCCAGAGGGAGAGAATTGAGAGAGAGGGGGTGGGAGGGAGAGACATGAGAGAGAGAGGGAGTGGGATTAAGGTTTGAGGGTTGGGGGTTGAGGGTTGAGGGATTAAGAGGGTATAGGTGTTGAGGTATTGGGATTTAAGGGTTGAGGGTTGAGGGTTGAGGGTTGAGGGTTGAGGGTTGAGGGATTAAGAGGGTATAGGGGTTGAGGGATTAGGCTTTAAGGGTTGAGTGTTGAGGGATTAAGAGGCTATAGGGGTTGAGGGATTAGGGTTTAAGGGTTGAGGGTTAAGGGATTAAGAGGGTATAGGGGTGGAGGGATTAGGGTTTAATGGTTGAGGGTTGATGGATTAAGAGGGTATATGGGTTGAGGGATTAGGGTTTAAGGGTTGAGGGTTGAGGGATTAAGAGGGTATAGGGGTTGAGGGATTAGGGTTTAAGGGTTGAGGTATGAGGGTTGATGGATTAAGAGGTTATAGGGTAGAGGGTAGAGGGTAGAGGGTAGAGGGTAGAGGGTTTAAGGGTTGAATTTTTTAGGTTGAGGGTTAAGGATTGAAGGTATAGGGTTAGGGGATTAGGGTTGAGGGTCCAATGTATAGGGTAGAGGGTATAGGGGTTGAGGGAATAGGGTTTAAGGTTTGAGGGATTAAGAGGGTATATGGGTTGAGGGATTAGGGTTTAAGGGTTGAGGGTTGAGGGTTGAGGATTGAGGATTGAGGGATTAAGAGGGTATAGGGGTTGATGGATTAAGATGTTATAGGTGTTGAGGGATTAGGGTTTAAGGGTTGAGGGTTGAGGGTTGAGGGTTGAGGGATTAAGAGGGTATAGGGGTTGAGGGGTTAGGGTTTAAGGGTTGAGGGTTGAGGGTTGAGGGTTGAGGGGTGAGGGTTGAGGTTGAGGATTAAGAGGTATAGGGAGTTTGGGGATTAGGGTTTAGGTT
>CM021104.1:547830234-547874677 GCA_007115665.2 Sequoiadendron giganteum | reverse complement strand
AGGGGTTGAGGGATTAGGGTTTAAGGGTTGAGGGTTGAGGGTTGAGGGTTGAGGGATTAAGAGGGTATAGGGGTTGAGGGATTAGGGTTTAAGGGTTGAGGGTTGAGGGATTAAGAGTATAGGGTTTGAGGGATTAGGGTTTAATGGTTGAGGGTTGAGGGATTAAGAGGGTATAGGGGTTGAGGTATTAGGGTTTAATGGTTAAGGGTTAAGGGATTAAGAGGGTATGGGGGTTGAGGGATTAGGTTTTAAGGGTTGAGAGTTAAAGGTTGAGGGATTAAGAGGGTATAGGGGTTGATGGATTAGGGTTTAAGAGTTGAGGGTATAGGGGTTGAGGAATTAAGAGGTTATAGGGGTTAAGGGATTAGGGTTTAAGGGTTGAGAGTTAAGGGATTAAGAGGGTATAGGGTTTAGGGATTATGGTTTAATCACTCCCTCCTACCCCCTTTCCCTCTCTTAGGTCTCTCTCTCATTTTTCGATCACTCCCACTCTCCCTCTCCCTCCCTCTCTCCCTCTCTCTCCCTCTTCCTCCCTCTCCCTCTCTCCCACTCTCTCTCACTCTTATCTCTCTTCCCTCTATCCTTAACCCTTAACCCTCAAAACCTTAACTCTTAACTGTCTACCCTTTATCTCTCTCCCAGTCCCTCTCTCTCCCCCCTCTATCCTTAACCCTTAACCCTTTAAACCCTTAACCCTTAAACCCTTAACTCTTAATCCTCTACCCTCTATCTCTCTCAGTCTCTCTCTCTCCCCTCTATCCTTAACCCTTAACCCTTTAAACCCTAACCCCTTAACCCTTAAACCCTTTAAACCCTTAACCCTTTAAATTCTTAACCCTTAACCCTTTAAACCCTTAACCCTTAAAACCTTAACTCTAACCCTCTACCCTCTACCCTCTATCTCTCTCTCACTCCCTCTCTCTCCCCTCTATCCTTAACCCTTAACCCTTCAAACACTTAACCCTTAAACCCTTAACCCTTAACCCTTTAAACCCTCAACCCTTAAACCCTTAACCCTTAACCCTTAATCCTTTAAACCCTTAACCCTTAACTCTTAAACCTCTACCCTGTATCTCTCTCCCACTCCCTCTCTCTCTCCCCTCTATCCTTAACCCTTAACCCTTAACTCTTTAAACCCTTAACCCTTTAAACCCTTAACTCTTAACCCTTTAAACCCTTAACCATTAAACCCTTAACTCTTAACCCTCTACCCTATATCTCTCTTCTACTCCCTCTCTCTCTCCCCTCTATCCTTAACCCTTAACCCTTAAACCCTTAACCCTTTAAACCCTTAACCATTAAACCCTTAACCATTAAACCCTTAACCCTTAACCCTTTAAACCCTTAACCTTTTAAACCCTTAACCTTGTAAACCCTTAACTCTTAAAACCTTAACTCTTAACCTTCTACCCTATATCTCTCTCCCACTCCCTCTCTCTCCCCTTTATCCTTAACCCTTAACCCTTTAAACCCTTAACCCTTAAACCCTTAACCATTAACCCTTTTAAACCCTTAACCTTAACCCTTAGAACCCTTTAACTTAACCCTACCATCTATCTCTCCCACTCTCTCTCCTCTCTATCCTTAACCCTTAACCCTTTAAACCTTAAACCCTTAACCCTTAACCATTTAAACCCTTAAACCCTTAACCCTTAACCCTTTAAACCCTTAAACCCTTAACTTGTAACCCTCTACCCTCTATCTCTCTCCCACTCCCTCTCTCTCTCCCCTCTATCCTTAACCCTTAACCCTTTAAACCCTCTACCCTCCATCTCTCTCCCATTGCCTCTCTCTCTCCCCTCTATCCTTAACCCTTAACCCTTTAAACCCTTAACCCTCAAACCCTTAACCTTTAACCCTTTTAACCCTTAATCCTTTAAACCCTTAACTCTTAACCCTCTACCCTCTATCTCTCTCCCACTCCCTCTCTCCCCCTCTATCCTTAACCCTTAACCCTTTAAACCCTTAACCCTCTCTCTCTCTCCCACTCCCTATCTCTCTCCCCTCTATCCTTAACCCCTAACCCTTAAACCCTTAACCCTTAACCCTTTTAACCCTTAAACTCTTAACCTTTAACTCTTTAAACCCTTAACCCTTAAACCCTTAACCATTAACCCTTTCAACCCTTAACCCTTTAAACCCTTAACCTACTAAACAGTGATTGGTGTCCCCTTGCAGAAAATGCAGATATATGAGCCATCCAAGAGAATTTCAGCCAAATAAGCAATGCAACATCCTTATTTTGATGATCTTGACAAATCTCAATCATGATTTTAAGCCATTAGAAAAGTGTGCAAAGCTTGGTGAGGGAATTTCAAGTTATTCATTTATACTTGTATGCACATTAATTTTTTTGATGCCAATGCTATCATCTTCTTTTTCTTTGCCTATTTGTAATTAACCTACTAAATAGTGATTGGTGTCCCCTTACAGAAAATGCAGATATATGAGCCATCCAAGACAATGCCAGCCAGAAAAGCAATGCTTCATCCTTATTTTGATGATCTTGACAAATTTCAATCATGATTTTTAAGCCATTAGAAAAGTGTGTGCAAAGCTTGGTGAGGGAATTTCAAGTTATTCATTTTAAGTTAACCTTATCATGAGCAGCTATGATGTAGACATTATAAAAGCATCTCAAATTTCAACTTACTCTATTAATGAGAGGTGTTGTGTGCAATAGGTATGTTGGAATTCCCAATGAAGATGTATGACCAGGAGTGACTAAGTTGTGAGACCTGCATGCCCATCTGTAAGTGCCTTCCATCTATTTTCATTTCATTTCCATTTTGGATGCTCTTTATTTTTCTCTTTTACTTTGCGTATTTGTAAGTAAACTACTAAAAATTGATTGGTCTCTCGTTGCATAAAATGCTGATTTATGAGTCATCAAAGAGAATCTCAGCCAAAAAAGCAATGCAACATCCTTATTTTTATTATCTTGACAAATCTCAATTCTGATTTCAAGCCATTATAAAAGAGTGTGTGAAGCTTAGCGAGGGAATCTCAAGTTACTCAATTGAAGTTAACCTCATAATGAGCACCTATGATGTAGACATTTACAGAGAATCTCGAATGTATGAGTGACATTGAAAGAGATCTGTGAGAATGAAGTACCTAAGGAATTGTAATGATATTTACTCAAATACTGTAATTTTGGAGTTCATGTTTGGTGTAGTAGCACCTTGTTCTCTAAATGCCTTCAATAGGAAAATTTGCATAATTGAATTTTGAAATGTAAACAACGTGAAAAAGGTCATGTGAAGGTCATATGTAATGTATTCAAAGTCTCAAAGAGTTCATTAGGTGATTAGATAAGTGACATAAATCATTTAAGGTCAAGAAAAATAGAGATCTTTTGTATTCTTGAATATTTACAATCAATAAAATCCGTATTTTAGTGATTTTATGAGTTTTTCTAGTTTTTCATTAACTTGTATGACCTGTACAGTATTTTAAGGCCTTGAATCTTGTTGTTTAAGGTAGAATAGTGAATTATATTTCATTTGAATCTATTTAGGAGGGTATCCATTGATTTTATCATTAGTTTGAATTGATTTTTCTCAACTTGGTCTGTAAACCCTCAAGATTGGGGTTTTGAGAGTCTAGATAACCAATAATGACTACTCCACTAAATTTTATAGCTTAGATCAGTGGAGTAAGTTAGTCTTAGGATTTTCTAGGTGTGTGTGTGTTTATCTGTGCAGGGGAATTCAAGAAACAAAGATGGAGTTGCTGCTACAGGGTTTTATGATGAATTTCCAAGTGAAAAGTGTGGCTCCAAGTGGTGTTTTGAGGAAAACTTCTCAAATGACTTCACAAAAAAACTATTGATCTAGATAGCTATTATTGAGTTGCAACACATACTTGAAAATCAATAGTGATTGTCTTGGAACATGTGCATCAAAAATGACCTTCTTCGTTGTCCTCATTAGGCTAACTAGGCCTAATTTACAAAGGAACGTACCTATATACATTCAAAAACCCCCTGAAATTGTTGGGGAAGCATTTATCATGTATCCAAACCCTCAAATCCATAATTTTTCTTAGGAGAAACTCACTCCACCATGCCAAACCACAAAACCCTTATTTTATACTAGTATGAGGAGGGTTTATTGAAAGGAATGGTTCCACACCTTACCAGAACATACCACCACCTCAGATCTTCTTAAAATCACCTACATAAACTCAAAATACAATCACCCAACCTCTACATGCAATATTTTATCAAACCCTAGGGTGAAACCTCATTTTTCATGCCCTTTTCCATCAAAATCTACAAGGGCAGCAACAAAAACCCCATAAAAATTATTCTCTTTCACTTAGAAACTTCCCATCCAATCCTACAAGATCACATTGGGCCCCTCTACAAAAAATTATCTCAGTTTTGGCTATCTTAGAGTGGTTTTCCCGTGACGGCGGATTTTCACTTGATGGAAAAAGTGTCCAATGCAAGAAGTGCAAAGTTGCAACGTGGTTCAACTTTTGTTCTGCAACTCGTGTGACCAAGAAAACTATTGCAACGTGTCCGAATAGGTATTTTTATGCTAGGCATGGCCCTCTTTTGCACCCAAACATGTGGAATCGCTCTGAGGTACGTTCAACCAGATCGGTCCCTTAAGGGTCCAAAGTGCAAAATGGTTGCAAACTTCAGCATTCTATTACTCGGATACCATGATGCTTACAAACTTCTCATCTGATCTTATAGGATGGAATTTTTCCCCTCTACAAAGACCTCTCTCATTTTTGGCTATCTCAGAGTGGTTTTCCTGTGGCGGCGGATTTTCACTTGATGGAAAAAGCATCAAATGCAAGCAGTGCAAAGTTGCAAAGTGGTGCAACTTTCATTCTACAACTCGTGTGACCAAGTGGACTGTTCCAACACATTTGAATAGGTATTTTTACGCTAGGAATGGTCCTCTTTCACACCCAAACACGCAGAATCGCTTTGACGTACATTCAACCGGATCAATCCCTTAAGGGTCCAAAGTGCAAAATGGCTACAAACTTTAGCATGCTATTACTCAAATAATTTGATTCTTAGAAACTTCTAGTCTAATCCTACAGGATCATGTTGTTCCCCTCTACAAAAACCTCTCTCAGTTTTGGCTATCTCAGAGTCGTTTTCCCGTGGTGGCAAATTTTCACTTGATGAAAAAAGCGTTAAATGCAAGCAGCGCAAAGTTGTAAAGTGGTGCAAATTTCATTCTGCAACTCATGTGACCAAGTGGATTGTTCCAATGTGTTCAAATAGGTATTTTTACACTAGGCATGGTCCTCTTTCAAACCCAAACACCCAGAATCATTTTGAGGTACGTTCAACCGGATTGATCCCTTAAGGTTCCAAAGTGCAAAATGGCTGCAAACTTCAACATGCTATTACTCGGATATTGTGCTTGTTAGAAAATTCTTGTCTAATCCTAAAGGATCACGTTGGGCCCCTCTACAAAAACCTCTCTTGGTTTTGGCTATCTTGGAGTGGTTTTCCTGTGGCAGTGCATTATCACTTGATGGAAAAAAATGTCAAATGCAAGTAGTGCAAAGTTGCAAAGTGGTTCAACTTTCATTTTACAACTCGTTTGACCAAGCAGATAGTTCCAACACATCCGAATAGGTATTTTTATGCAAGGCATGGTCCTCTTTCGCACACAAACATGCAGAATCACTCTGAGGTACGTTCAACCAGATCGATCCCTTAAGAGTCCAAAGTGCTAAATGGCTACAAAATTCAGCATGTTGTTACTCAAATATTATGATGCTTAGAAACTTCTTGTCTAATCCTACAAGATTGATTTGGGCCCCTTTACAAAAACCTCTCTCGATTTTGGCTATCTCAAAGCAGTTTTCCCGTGGCGGAGGATTTTCACTTGATGGAAAAAGTGTCCAAAGCAAGCAGTGCAAAGTTGCAAAGTGGTGCAACTTTCGTTCTGGAATTCGTGTGACCAAGAAGACTGTTCCAACATGTCTAAATAGGTATTTTTACGCTAGAAATGGTCCTCTTTCGCACCCACACACGTGGAATCACTTTGAGCTACATTCCACTAGATCGATCCCTTAAGGGTCCAAAGTGCAAAATGGCTGCAAACTTCAACATGTTGTTACTTAGATATCATGATGCTTAAAAAATTCTCATCTAATCCTACAGGATTGCGTTGGGACCCTCTACAAAAACCTCTCTCAGTTTTGGCTATCTCAGAGTGGTTTTCTCGTGGCGGCAGATTTTCACTTGGTGGAAAAAGTGTCAATTGCAAGCAGTGCAAAGTTGCAAAGTGGTGCAACTTTCATTCTACAACTCATGTCACCAAACAAACTATTCCAATGCATCTAAATAGGTATTTTTACACTAGGCATTGTCCTTTTTTGCACCTAAACATGTGGAATCGCTTTGAGCTACGTTCAACCGGATCGATCCCTTAAGGGTTCAAAGTGCAAAAGGGAAGCAAACTTTGACGGGATATTACTTGAAAATGTGATTCTTACAAATTCTTTGTCTGAGCCTACGGGATCGCATTGGGCCCCTCTACAATAACCTCTCTCGGTTTTTGTTATCTCAGAGTCATTTTCCTGTGGTGTCCAATTTTCACTTGAAGAAAAAAGTGTCAAATGGAAGCAATGTAAAGTTGCAAAGTGGTGCAACTTTCATTTTTCAATTCATGTGACCAAACTAACTGCTCCAACACATCCCGATAGGCAATTTTACGCTAGGCATGGTCCTTTTTTGCACCCAAACACACAAAATTGATCTAAGTTTTGTTCAACCGACTTGATCCCTTATGATGGCATGCAAAACAATGGAAAAGAGAAACATACGCACGACGGTTGAGAAGTTTGAGTATTCCACACAAAAAGTGTATGATCATTGGTGCAAAGCACCTTGTTCCTCCATTTGATGAAGAAGGTCTAGTTCAGTGGTTTTAGTCATTATAATGTCAAATAAGGCCATGATAGCCCATTCTATAATCTTTCTTTTAGTTTTGAGTTAGTGTGGGGTCATTTGAATCAATTATGTAAGTAAAAATAAGAAAACAGCATTGGTAAAGGCATTGGAAGAGATTACGGACGCTGCCCTTGTTCAAAATTTAGAATTTAGGCCTTAAAAGCAAGGCTAGACGAGGTGAAAAGAAGAAATTGCTTGATAATAAGTTAAAATAGGTTGGAAATAGGGTGAGGTTGTGGATTTTGATGTGTTCAAATGGTTTGCAAGGACAAGGGAGGTCAAAATTATGTTATGGCATGATGCCCTAATTGGGAATAAAGGGGTTTTGAGTGAAAAAGAGAGGTTTGAGGGAGTAAAAGTGGATAAAGTCAAGGGGTAGCATAATTTGGTGGTCAATTAAGTTTGTGTAGGTAGAATGAAGAGTGTTGGAAGAGGTTTTGAGGTTGTATGACATATGGATATAGGTTTTTCAATAAACCCTCGTGAAATTTGAGAAAAGTGAGGGTTTAGAGGATAGTGGGGTGAGAGGGCCAATCATACCCTAAAAATTGTGGATTTGCAGATTGGTAAATGCTGCCCAATGGTGTTTTTCAATTGGAAGAGTGATTGAGAGCGTATTTCTTTGTTAAATAGACCTATTCGGGGGTCTAGGACAAAGTTGAGTCCATTTCTTATTTGTATTATAAATTATAACTTGCTTTCTCCCAAGTCCATTTTGTATACAAGAAATAATATTGCAAAAAGTTGACATATAAATATTCTGACATGTTTATATGGTGATGCATCAAGAACATATTGGAATCTTTTTATGAATCATTTCATGGAATACCAATTGAAAACGTGTTTTTTGCTTTTAGATAAATTTTTTTAGCATCAATCAATTAATATTCAAGACAAACCATGAAGGACAACAATGATCAATGCTAGGGCTAACCAATTAATAAGTATACACATGAATAAGTCAAGCATGTACATGTGAATAAGGGAAGCACAAGTACTCAAGAACACATAAGCCTTGAAGTATACACACGAATACATAGTATACAAAAATTAATACAAAGTATATGCACGAATACAAGGTATACACATGAAAACACGTAAGTCACAAAGTATACATTGGAACACACATAAGTCACAAATTATACACGTAAGTTGTAAAGTATACACATAACTCATATCTATTGAACCATCAATTTAGAATGCAAATATGGACACCATCGATAAAAGATATTTGTATTAACTAAATAGCCATGTAGGCATACATCAATATATGTCGATATAAGTATGAAATACATGTACAAAATAGCCATATAGGCTTATGATAATGCCATATAGGTATACAATGTCCAATATGTCCAATACAAAATATGTACAAAACTGCCATGAAGGCATACACCAAAGGGCTTTGGAATCAAAAGTCGTTGCTCTCCATGCTCTGGAAATAAATTATTTCCCTTTTCTTGTCGACCGGATGCCGATAGGTCTATCACTTGTTTGTGTTGCACTCAAGGAGTGCTCCTCCTCCTCCTCCTAGTGTTTAGCTCATGGTGAAGTTCTAATTGTTACAATAAGAAGTAAAGACATGAATATATAGAAATTACATTATAAAAAATGATATATTTGACAAAATAATCACTTACCACCATCTCATGATCTCTCTCCACAAGGGAAATATTCAAACGCCCATGCTTAGGCATGCTCAAGCCCTATATAAACCATCCAAATAGAAATTAAACTACAAATCAATAATGGTTTGATTTTTCACTAACTAACATCTATAACAATGAATGTAAATTGAAATTTACTAATTTGCCTCATACCTCCCCTGTCAGAGCCATCAAGGATTGTATAGAAGATGAAACATCGATATGCATTTCCCTCATCACATTCATAGGTGTTTCTTCTTGCAACATCTGAAAATAAAAATAATAAATTATTCAACGTAATCAACGATGTGCATATAAACTACACAAATCTATTAAGTACAATTCATTAGTTAAACTCTTTAATCTATTACCTCTATGTAGGTTTGAGTAAATCCACTGGCACTGGGAGGTTTTTCCTCGAAACCTCCAATATTAGCTTGTTCAACATCCAAAATCACATATGAAAATACCATGCGTAAAATAATGCTATTAACATGTAATAAATTTAGAATTGTTTACTAGTTACATACCCCAACCATAATTGTACTGTAGAAATAAGTAGGTGGGGGCCCGGTGTATCCAGTCTCAACACTATGACCTTGTAATTTTATTAAAATCATAAAACACTTTTAGTTAATTTTGCATTTCAGAATAAAAATTTAATAAATTACATTCAATGAACATGCTAACTTTTAACTGACTATCAATGTCATACACCTCATGCAAAATGTCAGTTGCCCTCTCCATCTCCATAGCTACATACGGATCCTATGTAGCAGCCTCCTGAGTGTTAGTGGGGTCATATGAACAAGTCACCCAGCAAGATTGAAACACATGGGTTCAAAGGCCACCACTTGAAGACTCCCATGGATGGCACTATAGAATAGGGGTAGTATGATGGATGACACTTTGGGTCAAATTGTTGATCTCCTGTAATGTATCTATATCGACACTCTCCTTCGTGATGGAAGGCATAACAACATTCTCACAAGGTGGCCTAGCGAGAGCTCGTCTCCCTTACTGCATAGGATCTGACTGTGCACCGGGTCTATCCTGAGCCGACCCCCCACCTCTCCCCTGGAAGTCCCTCATATCAAAATAATTTGGGATTTTGTTCAATATGAACTCACTGTATATTTTCCTAAGGAAATATTGTTGGACTTCGCAATTGTTGCACGACAGGTAATCAAAGACCATGTACCACCTATCATAAAAATGGCCCCCAATCTATTGGTGGTGGCACCAATGAATAGGAAACCTCTTCACATTGAGGGCAGGATTTTGATTTGTGCGTGGGTCAATGAATAATGAGCACAAATCACCTTTTGTAATTTTTAAATCCTTTAAACCTTTCTATGATAGTTTATTCACATAATATTCCCTAGCCACCTGCCTCCTATCTTGCCATCTAGTTATTTGTTTGCTAATTGAATATACATTTGTTAACATATCTTTCAATGAAATTTCTAGGGTCATTCTTTTTGTGGCTAAACCATTTGGATCACTCAACCTATTGATTAAATCCTTAATTTTCTTTTTTTTTTTTTGTTCTCAATTTCACTCATTAAATTTTGTTGAGTGTCAGGAGGGGGTTGAGTGATTGGTGGAGGAGGTTGTTGTTGTGGTTGATTTTTTTCTTGAGGATTTGATTTCTCTTGTTGTTGAGTATTTTGAGGGTTTGCAGGCTGATTTGCATCTCCTAAAAATTCAAAATATATATCAAATACAACCTAAAACTAACAAATTAAAAACAAAAAGAAAACAATCCTTACCTCTCACACCTCCTCCTCATCATGGAACCATCGTTGCGAAGAAATAGAAACTGTTGGTGAATATTTTTGCACAATGCCTCCTCCTAGAACTTGAGCATGAAAAATGGGAGTTATGGCCGCGGGTACAAGAAAAAGCACAGCCGAAATGAAAATGAATTAGTTTAACTTTTTTTTTCTTTTAACATGTCATAATGTGAGCGCGTTATAACGCATTCACATTATGGGCTTGTTGTTGTCAAGCCTTAGGCTCAGCAAAACATGCCATAACGCGCTCGCATTATGACTTTTCAAAACTTTTTTTTGAAAGCGGCCACAAATTGGCTACCCATTTCCATGCACCTACCCTACTATAGTAACTGAATAAATGTAGGAACACAAAACTTCATAACTTCCTCAATTCTTGATGCATACCACTAAAAATTTTGGACAAAATACTAGATAGGCTCAGCAAAAAACCCTTTAGTGTGTGCCTCCTGATCATCAACGTACATAACTTTTCATCACTTAGACCTTCTCAGCTTCACTTGTTGCCTGCAATATATTTATTACAATTTTCTCAATATCCTCGACATATACAGCCTTCAAAATCACCAATGCTAATAGTGTTAACATCAATGACAACCATATATCAACAACACGACCACAACATCCAACAATATCCCCCTTTGGCATTGATGGAAACACATGATGTGAAAAATAATACCATCAACACAATTGGTTGTTCACATACTTCTCTCCCTTTGATCTGCAATTCTCCTCTCATAGCTCTCCTCTTCCTTTCTTGACTCTTCTCCTCCTTACTTCAAGATTTTTTCACATTGTTCTTCTCCCCCTTTGACATCAATGGAAAAGGTACACATTCTCTGATCCACATATCATCTGAAACATCTGACTACCACCCTTGAGTAGCAGCCACCACAACATCAATCTGAAACAAGATCTGATTGTAAGTCCACGGATTGATGCAAAGACTTGCATCTTAGTTCAGATTAGGAAGGGAAATCACCCCTAACTTGCCTCTAAGATACTCAAAATTATCCTTAGGCAATGGTTTAGTAAAGATATCTACAATTTGTTCCTTTGTAGGCACATATGCCAATTTGACCTCTTTATCACTCATCTTGTCTCTCAAAAAGTGATACTTGATAGATATATGTTTTGTCTTTGAGTGTAGCACCGGATTCTTAGAAATTTTTATGGCACTTGAATTGTCACAAAATATAGCAATAGGCTCATCATACTCAACTCTAATATTTCTCACCATCTGCTTCATCCACAATACTTGAGTACAATTGTTTGCAGCAGCAATATATTTTTCCTCAACAGTAGATAAGGAAATGGAATTCTACTTCTTACTTAGCCAAGACACCATCTTCTTTCCCAAGAATAACACACCACCACTTTTTATTTTCCTATCATTTACATCTCCTGCCCAATCTGCATCTGTAAAGGTATTTAGAGTAAGATCATCATCCTTTGGATACCATAAACCAGAGTCAATTGTTCCTTTCAAGTATCTGAATATTCTTTTTATTGCAATCACATGTGATTCCTTTGGATCTACTTGATATCTAGCAACTATGCACACAACATTCATAATGTCTGGTCTTTTCTGAGTCAAATATAACAATCCACCAATCATTGACCTATATCTTGTTTTATTAGCCTTAGGATAATCATCATTCTAAGATAGTTTGCATCCGGTTACTATGGGTGTACCAACTGGATTTGCATCTTCCATGCCAAACTTTTTCAGTAACTCTCTTACATACTTGTACTGAGAAATAAAGATTTCATCATCTAACTGAGTGATTTGCAATCCTAAAAAGAATTTTAGTTCTCCTATCATTGACATTTCAAATTCACTTTTCATTTCATCAGCAAATTTCATGCACAAGTCATCATCACCTTCAAAAATAATGTGATCAACAAAGACTTCAATAATCAATGCTTTATCCTGATCCAGCTTGAAATATAGATCATTGTCAGCGGTACCTTTATGGAATCCAAGCTTCAACAAGTATTTATCTAATCTAGCATACCAAGCTCTAGGGGCTTGTTTGAGTCCATATAGTGAATTCTTCAACCAACACACCATGTCCTTTTCATTAGTCAATTGAAATCCATTTGGTTTCTCAACATAAACTTCTTCTAGTTCACCATTCATAAATGTTGAATTCACATCCATTTGATAGACTTTATAATTCTTGAAAGTAGCATAAGCAAGAAATAACCTTATAGCTTCAATTCTAGCAACAGGGGCAAAAGTTTCTTCAAAATCAATACCTTCCATCTGTGAGTATCCTTTACATACTAGTCTTGATTTATTCTTGATCACTTCACCTTGTTCATTCAGCTTATTCTGAAAGACCCATTTGGTTCCAATCACATTTTTGTCTTGAGGTCTAGGAACAAGAATTCATGTATCATTTTTATCTATCTGCATGAGTTCTTCCTTCATTTCTTCCATCCAATATTCATCTTTACATGCTTCATTGACATTGCCAGGCTCAGTCTTGGATATTAGACAATATTCTTCTATAATTCTTCTTCTAGTTTGTACACCTTTGTTCTTGTCTCCTATGATCTGACTTTCAGAATAACTTTGCTTTACATACCTTGGAGTTTTGGGTTTTGTTCTTTCTTCTTCATTTCCACTGTCTTCTTCTTCATGACTTTCTCGATTCACCAAAACACTCTAAGTTTGATTATGTGACTATGAATTCTTTCCATTATCAGTACTATCCTTTTGGTCATCTGAGTCATATCCATAATACCTGGATGATCTTTCAATATCCTCATCAACTCTTATATTTTCACTCTCAACCATTTTCTTCAATCTTTTATTGTAACATCGGTAGGCTTTGCTCTTAGTAGAGTATCCCAGAAAGATTCCTTCATCACTTCTAGCTTCAAACTTTCCTATATCTTCACCTCTTTTAATACAACATCTACTTCATAATATTTTAAAACACTTAATAGTAGGTTTATGACCAAACCATAGCTCAAAAGGAGTCTTACCAAAATTACTATTGATATTCACCCGGTTGATAGTGTACACAGTAGTGCTTATAGCTTCTCTCCAGTAGAAATGAGGAATATTGCCTTCCAACATCATAGTTCTGGCAGCATCTAAAATTATTTTGTTCTTTCTCTCAACAAATCTATTCTGTTGTGGGGTTCAGGGAGCAGATAACTATATTTTTATTCCATGCTCTTCACAGAAAGAATTGAACTCCTGGGAAGTGAATTCACCACCTCTATCTGATCTTAAACATTTGATCTTCAAACCTTTCTCATTTTTTGCCAAAGCTTTGAATCTTTTGAATTTCTCAAATGCCTCATTTTTTCTCTTAAGAAAGCAACCCAAACCATTCTAGAATAATCATCAATAAGCAACATTAATTACCTTTCTCCTTGTAGACTTCTGATTCTGGATGGACCACATAGATCAATATGCACCAAATCCAGTACTCCATTGGAATGATGTTGTTTGCTTTGAAATGAAGTTCTTGTTTGTTTTCCCATCTGACATTCCTTGCATGTAGTGTTAGTAGGCTTCACTAACTTAGGTAGATCTTTGGCTGCTTGTGTTGAGCTTATTTTGACAATGTTATCAAAGATCACATGACACAACCTTCTATGCCATAACCAGCTTACATCAACTTGATCAATCAAAAAACTTTCACTAGAAAAATTCAAGTGAAAAATATTACCTCTTGTCTTTATACTTGAAGCAATCACATTTCCTAAGCTTCCCAATATCCTACACTTACCATCTTTGAACTAAAGATTGTAACGTTTTTCAACCATCTGTCCAACACTCAAAAAATTATGCTTCAATCCTTCAACATAAAGAACATCATTAGTATTGCATTTTCCACCAAGAGAAATAGTGTCTTTGCCACAAATCACACCAGCATTGTTATCCCCAAATATTACAACACCACCGTCATAATTTTCCAAGCTTAGAAACTTGCTTTTATCACAAGTCATATGATGTGAGCATCCACTGTCGATCACCCACTCATCCTTCTCATCAATTCTGGTTGTAAGAGATTTTTCAATATTTTGATTACCAGTTGATTCAATGGACACCAGACCATTTTCATTGATAGCAATTAACACCCATTCATCTTCAATTCCAGTTTCTTTATCAGATTCATCATCAGTAACTCCTTCGGCATAATAACATTTATTTTGAAATCTAGTCTTATCAAGTTTATACTTAGAGACTCTTTTAGGACATCTTGATGGAAAATGACATATCTTACTACAAGAGAAACATTTAATAGGAATCTTTCCTTTGTACTTACGTTTTCCTCTAGCTTCTCTTTTCACAATCAGTGCTTCCAGTTCTTCTAGCTCTCTTTCTTCATCTTCAATCAATTTCATTTCTTCTTCATACTTGAATGTTTTTTTGGAACTCTCTCTTAGATCATATCTTTGTTGGATTTTTCTGGATACAATAACTTTGAATGCAGACTCTCTCTTAGGAAAGGATTCACCAAATTCACTCAACTCAAAGGCAGCAAGTTTTCCAATCAACATGTCTCTTGTCACATTTTTTACTGTCCTGAGCTCTTCAATAGCATGATCTTTTGTTTTGTAAGAAGTAGGCACAGATCTAAGTATTTTAGCCACAATCTCATCTTCTTCCAAGGTTCCACTAGCACATCTAATGTCCATCACTTCATTTACCTTTTGCGAGAAGGAAAAGATGTTTTCATCTTCACTCATCTTCATGTTCTCCCATTTTCCTTTCATACTTTTCAACTTAGAAACTTTCACTAATGCATCTCCTTCATACAATGTTTCTAGTTTTATCTAGATCTCATGTGTAGTCTTCAAACCTATTACATTTGTCATCTCTTAATCTTTCAAAGCACTTAGCAATGCTTCTATAGCCCTGGTATTAGTTTTTGCTTCTTTGATCTCATCAGTAGTAGAGGGACCATTCTGAGGAATTGTATATGCATTCTTTGTAATATTCCAGAAAGTCTCACCAATGCACTTCTGACACTCCATTCTGACTTTCCATAGAGATTAGTTTGTACCATCGAATCTAGTACTATCCTTCTTGTATGATGCCATCTTGAATCACCTCAAGTTGTTAGAATTCTTTAGAGGAACTAGCTCTGATACCAATTAATGGAAAAACAAGGATAGACAACTAAGAGGGGGTGAATCAGTTGTTACAAAAATTAAGCTTATTCAACCTTAAACAACTTTTAATCTCATATCTGATAATTAAAAGTGAAAGAATGAAGCAACAACACATCAGAGACACATGAACACCAATATTTTATACGTGGAAACCCTGTTAGGGGAAAAACCACGGTGGATGTTAGTCCACAAGATTATACCCTGTTAGAAGTATAATGAAATAAATGAATAGGGAATGCACATGCATTCAGGCACACTGCCTAGAGCTCACTACCTTACATAAGACAATCAGATTAAATCCACCTGATGAGGTTGAACTGAGAAATTAGCTTCTATACATTTCCGATTAGGCACAAAAACACCTCTTAGCACTTCGCTCAATCTCCTTCACACTTTGCTCTGCACTCGAATGATCTGATCTTTATTCACACATATCTTGCACTCACATTCACCGAGCATACTCTGAGTGTGCTTCAAAATGAATAAATAATCGCTCTTATATATCCGCTACACGGATTTACATCAACAACTTTGTCGGCCAAAAATAAAGAATAAATTACAACTGTCGGCCTCAATACATGAACAAATCTTAATGTGCACCAACCTAAGTCGGTCACAACATAGTGAGGACCTAAATCAATATCCTCAAACATGCCAAATAATAAAATATTAATTCATAAGGATCTGCAACATGCTACCACCATCATGTCAGCCAAGAACATGAAAACCTTAAGCACACAAGGAAAAATGCTCAATCATGAACATGCTGATCAATGCGGACGTACCAAACTAATAAAGCATGATCTAGAAACATCATTGAACACCTTAGAAATATACTCAAATAATCACTTTACCAGAATTGTGATCTCATCTTCTAGAAACACCTGCTACAGTAACTAAATAACTTTAGGAACACAGAACTTCATAACTTCCTCGATTATTAATGTGTGCCACTGAAAATTTCATAAAACATACTCAATAGGCTCAAAAACAAACCCATTAGTGCGTGCCTCCTAATCATTAACTTATAGAAATTTTCATCACTCTGACCTTCTCAGATTCACTGGTTGCCTACAATATATTTATTGCAATTTTCTCAATATCCTCAACATATACAACATTCAAAATCACCAATGCTAATAGTGTTGACATCAATGACAACCACATATCAGCAACATGACCACAACATCCAATAGATACCTATAGGACACTTGTCTACTCAATTGTGCCACTTCATGGGGCACTTGCCAATCCACCTATGATGTGGATTTCCTCTTCCTTTCCTAATTAGAGTGCAAACCATAGTTGAACAAAAAATTTGTATTTGGTTTGATTCCATTGCCTTGTGTTAACAATTTGCAAGAATAATGATCCCAAATCTAAGCAGTGATGAGGGGTTTGAGGTGGTAAAATCAATGTTAGATCTCATATTCTCTTCCCAATAACCTCACATAGCCTCATTGACGAATTGGGGGTGAATTTTGGGGTGACCTAAATCATTGCATGGGTGCTAAATTTTCTCACATTGGAAATTTCACATTTTGAGGTTTCTTTGAGGGGCGCAACAGAATTGAATTTGGAGGCTCCTGAGTACTCTTGGAGGGACCACACACACCCCTCAAAGCCTACAGTCAGGCCTGAGATTCTCACAACATACACCTAGCCCAAAATTAAGCAAGTCGTAAATTGGAAGGGCCATTCTCAATTTTAAGGCCTTGGTCGTATGGTAGTTAAGCCCTTGGTTTTTTCCAACCCAAGGGGGCTTAGTTGAGTGTCATTTTTTGCAACACTTCCAATGGGCCTGTTTGGACTATTTACAAAGTACTCCTCCTATAAGTGCCAAATTAAGGGGGGGAGATGTGATAAGGGGGTGGTAATTTTATGTTTTTAATTGATATTTGTAAAACATAACTTAACCTATGTCTTCTTAATACACCTCATGACAATAAACTTGTAAGAACTTTATAGAAAATAAGTTTGTAAATGCACTAATAAAAGTGCCACAAAACCGAATCAACAAATTTGTACTTACACTGAATTAGTGTGATGGGGGGTTATACCATCACAACATGGATCCTTATGATTCTCACCTCATGCGAGTGTACCTTGGAGCATCCCCTTTTTTAGTTTCTTGTACATCTCTACATTCCTTTCACATTCTCGATTTCAATTGGTTTTGCATATATTCTCTTAGCATTAAGGGGGGATTGTGATGTGTTATGTTAATGCTTCTTTCAATTAAGTAGTGGAGGAATCTTCTTTTCAGGAGGCCTCATGAACCTTCTATCTTGATCTCTCTTATGAGGGATGTTTTTAATGGATCATGTTTTGAGATTCTAGTACTCCTACTCATAGTGTTATCTATATTTTTGACTTCATAGAGTTTGATTGACTTTGTGTACATTATTTGATTAGTGTCCATATGTTCACTCATGCAATGTTTTGTATCTCTAATCTTCTATATTTCTTGGAGATTCATTGATTCCAATAGACACCAACTCATCATCAACAGAGTTTACAACTTCTACATGCTTTAGGAGTTCTTCATAATCATGTTCCTATCATCAAGGGATATCTTATTCAGAAGGTCTTAAAATCCTTTTATTTCTCTTTTTTGGAGAGGAGTTTTATTCCCACTAGGTTTTCTCCTTTTTCTCCATTTGTGAGAGAATTCATTGTATATGGGTACCTAGCATAGCCTCATAGCTGAGAGAATGAATTGTACATGGGTACCTAACTCATAGCTAGGACCTATTTCTATCTATTTGCACTTTTGTGATCTCCCTAAGTTTCACTTAAGGGGGTGTTAGTTTGAATAGTGTATCTATTCACTATACTTAATTGTACTTAGGTTGATGAGGTTAGACATCTTGTCTAACCAAATGTGCAACCGTTTAAACCTCATGTGCTACCTTTTTGAGGTTGGAATACTTTCCATCTCACCTCAAAAATCACTCAACACATGGCATCAAGGTTGATGAATTGGTCAGATAGGTTGTTGGTTTGTACATTCCAAGTGATCCTAAGGTTGACACCTATATGACACTTGTCTACTCATTTGTGCTACTTGATTGGGAAATTTTCAATCCACCTATGATGTGTATTTCCTCTTCCTTGCCTATATATGCAAGGATTTGTAATCATTATAATTTGGATCATCTAAATACAATATTGTATATTGTTCATTGTGCTTGTTTCTCATCTCCTAGATTTTTTCTAATTCTTATACATAGGAATATTTTCCATAAAGGAAATTCTTGTCTAAGGGGACAAGATGAGGGGAATAAATGAATTAAATGTTCCTTTTTGGTACTTTTGAAACAAATACCCATGTGCTCAATGTCATGGGCTGTTTTTCAAAAGGGGAAGGATTTAATGTTGAGGGGACAAAGTGGGTGAGGGAGTATTTGACCTCACTTAATCAAGGATTAATTGTGTACACATAATTAGGGAGTGGATTAGGGATTAATAGAAAATGATATATGATGTGACATGTGAGAGAAATTAAATAACAAGAAACTATTTATTTAATGTTTATAAGAAAGGGGATAAGGGTGGGTAAATAACTAGGAAAAATTACTTACCTTAGGTTGGAATTTAGGGGAATTAGAGGGAATGATTTGGGAGGATGATTGGGATAATTGTGAGCATTAATTAAATAATCTAGGATATTATATAATTGATATAGGAAATTGAGATAAGCTGAATTAGGGTAAATTGACCAAATGTAATGGTCAATTTTAGGTGTCTACATTTTTCCCCTATTTGAGATGGTGTTATGTAGTATCATTTTAAAGAATATTAAAATATAGCACTCTGAAGAAAATGATAATATTAGGGAAGATTCCCCAATCATTCAAATGAGTAACTAGGAAAAAATATGATGGGAGTGAATATGAGTATTAGGATTGAGGAAGACCCCTCAAGAGGACATGCAAGTTCAAGAAAATATGGGTGTTCTCTCAAAATGTACGAGAGGATGCAAGATAATGAGGAAGATGAGGAAAAATGATGAATATAAGGAAATGTGGAAGGATGAAGAGATAATGAGAGGAGATGACAAGTAAGAAAGTATAAAAGGATTTAAAGATAAACATGGCATTTCCCTAGTCGAGTTAAAAATTCAAGATTGACTAATGATGGATGAAGTGTTGTTGATGTGGGAACAATATATCTTGAAACAACATAAAAGATTAGGAAGGATACATCCTAATAGTGATGATTGGATTTGGATCAAGACTTGTAGTTGTATACATCTAAAAATGGTCACATTAAACCAAGTCTGATAATTAATTAAATACAAATTATTTGATTAATCTTCACAATAAATTTAATTATTTATTTATATTGTTCACTTTCTAATTCTTCTAATTTAATTAAATAAATAATTTTATTTAATTATTATTGTTACTCATTTTTCTCTTAAAACTCAAATCAAGTCGAGCTTATTGGTTGAGTTTTAACAAAAACAAAATGAGGTGCATTTCATGTCAGTCTTCCCTATATTGTATTCAGGTGTATAAACATAAGAATCAAGAAGCTTTTGTTTTTAGTAATGGATTGTTGCATTTATACAAATGTATACAATATTGAAAAGATTTATACACAAAATTGTTGAAAGGAAGTCTTTATTGATTCAAAGTTAAAATTTATCTCACACAAGCCGTGAGATATAGCTTGTCTCATGTGCATAAAATGCAATATATACAAGAATGGATTGAAAGGAAATAAAAGATGCATATATAGGGAGGGAGGCCGGTTATTGCCTAATGACTGGTTTGGGTCTCCCGTCTTGCATGATCCTCAGCTCCAGGTTGCTTGTTTTGTGTCCTCTGCAACTCTCAATCTTCATATCCTACATCTGAAAAAATTGCAACGGTTAGAGAAGAGCTCTAAGCAATGACAATCTCCAATCCTACATACATATTCACCCACTAATATATAGACTGTCTTTTGCATGCATCAGACAAGCTATAAGTCACTCCTATCAAGTGAAGAGAGGAAAATAAATGATCATACATGTGGAAAATATTTTATTTCTAATCTGTTTATTTCATGTGCAGCTACAGGTGCAAGTATGACTTGAATCAAAATGAGTGGGGTAGAATGAGGCTCCCATAAGGGTTGAGCCCAACTCATATTAAAATGTGCAACCAAATTTATCTTGAGTGAACGAAGATATGTTATATCATTTCACATCAACAGCTACAGTATGAGTGTAATGTATTTCCAATCATAAGCATATTGTGACAAGCTCATGGTGCGGTAGTAGACTTCATAAGAGTCATAAACACAACAGTGCAATGAATATGAGATCATACAAGAGCTATCATTCTAAATGTTGCATTAACAATGCCAATCAAATGGAAGACTATATCTTGTGAACATATGGCCATGTTGATACAGGCAATGATACAAGCTCAATGAAATTATGGTGTCTTTGGAAGTGGAACAAGAATGATCATAAAGGCAACGTGAGTATTTAAAGATTTCAAAAAAAACAAGCGTGGGTGCAACTGTGAAGTAAAGCAGTAGTGTTAGTAAATCACAACTGATATATTGAGGAGGTTACAATTGATTAACAAATGAGTACTGAAATATAAAATGCAAGGTAAAGGCAATAAGCTGGAAGTAAAGTAAAACAGAGTCCATTTTTACTCATTCTCGAAAAAATGAAGGAAATAACTAGAATATAGAAGGCCTTATTTACTTAGTTTTTTATAATTTTCCATGGTACCCACATTGGGTTTATGTCAAAATACTAAAGTATGAAGTTTCTTTCATGAAATTTTAAATACCCAGATACGAATCTTTACACAAATGCAGATTTGCTATGGCTTTCTAAATACCCATATGGGTTTTTGATTAATGCAGTTTTCTTCCATTTTCTGGTGTACCCACTTTGGGGTTTTACAAGAAAAAGTTAAAAATGCCTAAGACTCATCAATGGCAGCCAGCATAGAGTTTCTTTTCCATTTTCAGAAGAATAATGAAAGGTATTTTCGTTTTGCTTCATTGAAGATCAGGATCTGAGCATAAAAAAATCAAGAATATAAGGATATACAATGCAGATTTCTTCAAAGAGCATTATCAGAACAAGGAATGGCGTGACCTAGAGATCTGAAAAGCAATGGATAATCACTTTTTCTAAGTGAAATGCATCAATAATAAACAAATATGGCGTAGCTAACACCTGGGGAAAGCAAACAGCAAAAAATACTTACCTTTCCCTGTCGAAGAAGAGTACAGAGGCCGCACCCAACTCGTATGGAAACAATACATGAGACTCATCAATGGCGCGGCCAATAGGGAAGAACAAAAGAAACAAAGGCACGAATTATATCTCCAGAATACATATATCTTCAATGGTGCAACTAGGGTTCTCAATGGCGGCGTTTTCAGTCTCTCTAGAAAAGCTCGACAACAGAAATGAAATGACTTGTGTATTTTGCATTTCTTTTTGTCTTTTAGGGTTTTACCCTAATAGCTAAGTGTGTCGATAGAATAAAGGTTTTACCTTTATTTTTTTAAGAATTTGCAATGTAACTAATACCATGGTGAAGTTCATAGTCCCTTAGGACTTAGTCCTTTTACATTCCACCTTTGACTGAGTTATGTATGTTTGCATTAAGTTAAATTGTAAAGCATTTGACTTAAGTGTTATTGTTATAAGCACTTAATTCAATTTGCTATTTCAAATGCAAAAAATGATGCAACATGCCTTGTATACGGTTAGGGAGATATATCTTTGGATTTATGCTTTTGCAAGTATGTTGGAGAGGATATAGGCATGTTGACTCAGTTTTGAAACATTGGGAGGGTATCTAGGGATTGTTAGAGAGGATTCAGGGTTCGGATTTGTCTTCTCTCAAGTAGTTTGGATGCTTCTATTTTCAGTTGGAGTGCTTTTGAGGTTATTTTGCTAAGTTATAGGGTGGTTAATAACTTGGGAAGAATTTTTCCATGTTTTTGGCTTCTTTTGGAGAGTGGAGTGTGCTATTTTGTAGGCTATTTTTTTGGATCCGACCCATGGAGGTTGAGAGTTGTACTTATGAGTTTTGAAACTCATTTTTCAGTTAGTTCTGCTGCATGATATGAAAAACTTTTTTGGAGTTCCAGTACCAATGTTTTGCTCTTTTTGCAGTTGTAACTCATGATATTTTGAGGAGATCCTTGCAGTCATTATGATAATACAAGAGCTTTTGGGACCTACTTTGGAGTTCATTTTCGTATGCTTTTTTTTTTCAATTTGATGTTTCATGCTGAGATTTCTATTAATCCTACATGTTATGTCTTGGAACTATGTCTTGAATGAATATTTTGCAGCTGAATAGGTTATAGATTGTGAAAATTTATCTAGTTCAAGCTTGGTTGTAGATTGTGAAAACTCTCTCTTTTCCTGCTAATTCGAAGCTCTAAACTAGTTTATTACCTATCTATGAAACATTTTTATGCAGTTGATTACTTGCCAAAGTTGTGTTTTAGTATGCTCAATTTTATTAGCTTCAATGTTATGTGTTGTTAAATCAAGATATCCTTATAATTTTGGTGTATCACCTTAAAAATTTCAAATACCCAGTTATTTTATTGTTCAAGTTTCTTTCCTATCCTTTTACCTTTCAAAAATTTCAAGTTTTAAGTACTTTCAGGTGATTATCCAAATAGGAGCCGGCCTAGAACCCAGAGGTTTCACTTCAATCCAAGTGTCCCACGTAGAGGTGAATCCCATGTTTTACCAAAATTGTTGAAGCTTGTCAAAATTCAGTATCGGGTGCAAATTTTGGTAACTAACAATTACCATTTTCTATATTCCTCTTAATTAATTAAATAAATTTTATAATTTATTTACATTAATTATCATATTACTTTAAGTTTGAAATTTTAAATTCAAATATGAATATTCTTCTAAATTCATTATTTCTAATTCTTCACTTCACATTTAATTAAATATTCTAAATATTTAATTAAACACCTTTTTCACTTCTCACACATAATTAAATATTTTAATATTTAATTATGGAAGCTTCTAAATTCATGTCACATATAATTAAATTATTTACTTATGGATTTATCGTCAACTATCAACTAACTCCTCATAACTAAAATTTCCAAATGTCTCTTTTCCTTCATTTTGAATGGAAGAGGTTGTGTAGGAGGAAACATTCCCCCTCTTTCTCTCTAACTTCCATCTTTCTCTCCAACTTCTCGATCTTCCACCATTCATCTTACCAGGCTTGATTTCAACCGTCGATCTTTGCCAACTAGGATTTTGCCTCCAAAAGTCTATAAATATAGCCTCTTTGTTCTTTGAAAAGGATCTAGCCATCACAATTGAATTTAGTGTGAGCATTATAGTTGCATTATTGAGCACTTAGTAATCTTATTTACTAAATTTCTTGAGCATAGCATAGCATTTTAGTTTATCACTTTATAGTCATGGTAGATTATCTTTCATAATCCATTTTAGTTTCATATCTTAGCTTCATCATCTCATATCATTTATCATAGAAATACATGTTGCATAATCTCCTTCTCTAGGCTGTCATTCTGCCAAGCTACTGCTTACACAATCTGAGAGCAAACAACTTACAACGAATCCTTGGAGATAGAGGACAATGGGACGTCTTTGAAGAATCCTTTGTGTTTAGAGTTTGCTTATCTCTAACTTTGATTTATTTGATATAATGTCGCATTGGTGTATTTGTTTAACTCTTTAGTTTATTCCACATATTTTTGGTGTCCATCGTGGGGCCCTTGCTCTGTTTTTAATTTTTTTATTGTAGGTTTTCTGGCAGGTTACAAACTAGACTCGAGGTTTAGCGCATACGAGACCCATTTTAGCGCATCCATTGAACAGTTTAGCACATACGAGGCATGTTTCAGTGCATTGTTGCTTTGTTTTAGTGCATATCTGTGTTCTTTTAGTGCATAGTCGCTTTGTTTTAGTGCATCCTTGTGATTTCTTTTAGTGCATATATGTTTTGTTTTAGGACATTTATGTTTTGTTTTAGCGCATCCAGGAGACTATAAATTTTTAATCCCGATTCTAACGCATCCGTGGACAGAGATTAATACTTTCGGCATAAGGTTAAAATAAATAAATCCTAGGGTATTCATTCAATTTTAAAATAAACCAATCCTAGGGTAATCACCAAACAATTGAAATATCTTGGATAAAATGAATCCCATGTCTTTTGTGAAGCAACATCTTCGCTTAGCTTAGCAAATTTGTCATTTGGGATTAAAATTGAACAAAATTGTTTGTTGTGATTGTCAGGTGATAGGCCTATGCTCTCCCCTTAACTGGGTGATCAAAATGCCAAACTCATCTTTTCATTTCATGTATTTTATGCTTTATTAAAACCTTTAGCAGGCCTGCTCTTGTGGGAAAAAGTACTCACCCAAGAGGAATGACCTAAGTGGGAACCCCTAAAGCCAAGGATTCCAACCCACTATAATCAAAAGCGAGTTGTTGATGAAAATCCACTCGAGAATAGTGTGCAAGATAACCATCCCCAAAGCCTTTGTTCTAAAGGTTGGGAGGTCTCTTAAGGTAGTATATCATTTGTTGCATTGAATGGAAACCCTTACTATGAACCTTAGTGTAGAAGCTAACCGAGTCATTAGCCAAACATTATAATATTCACAGTACAAGGGGAGGGAAGAATCTACCCCCAAGACACTCACCATATAATTTCCAAGGATCGTTTGCTCAAGGGATAGAGAAATATAACTTTGAGTACATGCCTGGAAAAGACAAAAACACGGGCGCCTTCTAGGGGGTGACACGGTTGTGTGAGTCGACATAAATCTAAGATGTGGGTTGTGATGGTTATGATGACCTTTTTGACAATTAAGAGTGAATCTGCTTGAAGTGTTTGTTTTGTTCAAATACCCATGAAAATTTCAAAGAACATACACTTTTTGTTTAGATTCTAGGATTTTAAAAACAACTATTTTCTTACTACATGTCATGTTTTTCAAATATTAATTCAGATAAGATCATCCAATACAGTAAACTGTCAAAAACATGTCTATTTCAGCGCATTCACTTGATCTTTTAGTGCATACCTGCTCTATTCTAGCACATCTATGCTATGTTCTAGCACATTTATGCTTTGTTCTAGTGCATCTATACTTTGTTATAGCGCATTTATGCTTTGGTTTAGTGCATCCATGCAATATTCCAGCGCATTGATCTGATATTTTAGCGCATACATTGAAAATTTTAGCGCATCCTTGGCACATAATAGTGCATTTGTTTTCTAAGTCAAAATAAGTTTTCTAACGCTATCTGCCACCAATTCAGGTCTTTTCTATGCTCAGGGTCTGGAAATCTGCAACATTTGTTAAGAAATCCCTTGAGAAAAGGATCAAGAAACCAAAAAGGCCACTTAGCTACAAGAAGACTTTGAAAATGAGATGCTTTTATACCAAATTCGGAAAGTTTTGCTTGAGCATCAAACTTTCATCCATCAATATCATGACTTTTCTAGGGGATTTACTAGTGATTTTTCTTTAGATCCTTTGTATTCACAATATTTCTTTCAACGAAGAGCTCTTTCATAGAGTCATAATCATAGTAAACCCATTCATCCCTCTTTCATCTCGCAACCTACAATTCAGTATTCCAATCATCCAAATCAAGTGTTGCAATAGAGAACTTGGAAACATTAGGCTTTTGCAAATTCCTTATTTTCTCAAACTAAGATCAAAACTTCACAAAGTGCATCATCACATCCATTTCGATTTTTAGTTTAATTCCCATAATAGGATCATCATCCTTCAATCCAGGGAATCACAATCTGAAAATTAGAAACTTCTTTAGTCATATCAATAGAATCCATCATTCTATTTTGACTAAGGCATCCAACAAATTTCACTCTCCCATTTGTGATCAAAGTTAGTAAAAAATTGGTATAAGCATATGCCTATTGTCACAAGATCCCGAAAGCACCAAGAAGAGGACAAAAGGGAAAATCCATTTGACAACATGGATGAAAGAGAAAATCCTTTTCATAGGTTTCGTCCTGGAAATTATTCAAATGATAATGAAATAACTGAGGAGTTACTTCAAGAAGCTGAACAGGATCCACAATTTCATACTCTCTTGGGTAAGTTCTTAGAGCAGAATAAAGAGAGATACTTTCTTTTGTTAGCAAACCAAGGAGTTAAGTTACCTTCTGATTTTGATACAGAGAAAATTAGAGAAGATCCTGAAAGAGTTGAAACCCCCTTAAATGATCTTAGTTCTCTTTCCCAACAAATAAGAGCACTACAAGGACAAATTAAAGAAATACAAGGGGTTACAACCAAGGAATATGTTTTGGAAGATATCTACATGTATCCTTTTGATAGGAATCTCAACATGATTCCTTTTCCAAAGCATTTTGAAATCCTAAAATTTGACAGATACAATGGGGAAACAGATCCTATTGATCATGTGAGGAACTTCCAAAATATGAGCCTAGAATTTTCTCATGAAGATACATACTTGATGTGATTGTTCCCATGAATTTTAGGTGGACAATCCATGGAGTGGATTTCCAAAATCATTCCCCCCATCAAAATGTTTGAAGAGTTAATCAATAAATTCATATCACAATGCTCCTACAATATACAACATCAAATAACCATGCTTGATTTGTGAAAAGCGAAGCAAAAGACTGGGGAACCCTTCATCACATTTACTCAAAGATGGAGAAGGTTATTTGCAAGATATTCTCATCCAATTCTTGAAAAGGAAAAGATGGAAATCTTTATTGACAGTCTAAATCAAGAAATGAGTTATAGGCTCAATCTTCATTGTCCTCAATCATTTGAGAAATTGATCGAAAATGCGATCACTATCGAAGAAGCCTTGGTCAAGAGAGGAGTATTAAGGCTTGACAAAGATGGTCCAAATTTGTATAATCGCAACAACAACAACAATGATAAATCGATTGTTTGGACTAAAAATAAGAATGTTGTAAATGATGGGGTGGTAGATGCCAACAATGTGAAAGCAAAGCCAACCATTCTCAATGTATCAAGTATTCAATGATCCTAGAAACTCAAATAACCAAGGTAATAATAATTCCAATCCGGGAAACAACGCCAACCAAGAAAATATGGCCAATAATCATGGTAATTTCAATAATAATCTCGGCAGTAATCAAAATTCAAATCCACCCAAAACACAATTCTTCTCAACTCGACGGAGTTTTACTCCCTTGGGCCAGTCTCTTGAATCAATTCTCAAAGAGCTTTTGAATCAAAATGCTATCACATTCCCACCACAAGGAGATTATGAGTCGTGAGTCAAACCACCATCGTGGAATGACACGTATTATTGTGATTACCATAGATGTAAAGGTCATAGGATGAATAATTGCCAAGGTTTAAAAAATTTGTTCCAAGATTTGATCAATAATCACACCATAACTGTCAAGGTACATCATACCAATGAAGATCATCACGCATTTAAGGACCCTCTTCCTAATTATCAAAAAGGGGAATCTTCAGGTGACAAAGGAAAAAATGTAAATCATGTCTATGACACCACAATCAATCATATCTATATGGATGACCAACAAGTTAACGTCATCAAGGTCAAAGGAAAGCAGGAGTATCGGGAAGTTAATGCAAATGAGGGGACAAGCTAAATTTTTTGTAAAAGGAAGTTCATCCAAATCAGTTGTCCCTCCTCCAAGGTAGTACAATTTAGTTGATCAATTACAGAAAACATCGGCTCAAATTTCTATCTTGGAGCTTCTTAAAATATCACCGCTGCATAAGAAAATTATGGAGAAGGCTCTCGTTGACACAACTGTATCCCTTGATTTGGATATTGACAAATTTCAAGCCATGGTGGGACACTTGTCCTCACCCATGTGCCTATCCTTTTTTGAGAAAGATGATGCCTCCAGGACTCATCCCCATAATTCATCACTTTATCTAGAAGTCATGGTTCGTAAAACCCGAATAAGACATGTCTTAATAGATGTGGGAGTCGGTCTAAATATTTGTACTTTAAAATTGGTTCTTTCCTTAGGGTATTATGAAGAGTCTATTGATCTAAGGATAAAAATAACAATCAAAGCATATGATGATGAGGAATGAGCTTCTAAGGGCCTCATCATGCTACCTATCAGAGTGGGACCTGTTGTAAAGAACACTTATTTTTAGGTTCTAGATCAAGACTTATCTTATAACATAATTTTGGGTCGTGCATGGATCCATGAGATGCAAGCGGTACCGTCTACGTACCATCAATATCTAAAATTTTCATATGATGGACAAGAAATAACCATACCGGCGGATCATAACAACAGTCAGATTTATTCTAACCTTAGAGCAACCCATGACACTTTTGTCCGCATAATAGAGAGGCTCTTGTTTTTTCTTCAAAACACAATGATCAAATAAGGGAATTGATAAAAAGCTTTAGCACAAAGCTGCAATTAAAGGATAATGGGGTGGGATAATATTCACTATGCCTCTCTAACCTACTTGTATCTCCAAGGCCACATAGTCAGCCTACAATATCCACACAACAAGTTGATGCGGCTTCCACGTCAGGAACACAAGCTTCAGTTCCCATCACCATGTTTTATGGGAAATTCATCAAGGCTAACACTCAAGAAAGTGAAGAAGATAGAGCTATTCTCAATTGGCTTTATAAAGATGAAGATGAATTTGTTCAACATGTCAAATTTCCTACTGAGCAATATGGAAAGGGCTATACAATAATGCAAAGAATAGGTTATGAAGGGACTAGCCCCATAGGCAAAATAAAAGAAGGAATTGTTGAACCCATTCAACCAAAAAAAACGCATCCAAAAGATAAAACCAGACTTGGGTATGGAGAAGATGCAAAAGAAGTAGTCCAAAAGATATCCCATGAAGAGATAGCTAAAACAATTATGAGATTGTAGGAAAACTCTGACACAGATTCAAATGAGTATGAATGGGATACCATTTATAATGATGAATTGTGGAGAGACAAACAGGTGGATGTTATACAAAAATATACACCCATGCTCACACAAGGAGAAAGTTCAAGGCCTCCACTTGACTATGTACTTCAAAGTGACCATGACTTGAGTGATGACGATTCAGTTCAAAGTGAGATGGATAATCAACAGGAGGATACCATAAAAGGTCTTCCCCATAGCAAGAATTATAACCATGTCATGACCTTAACTACTAGTGACCTCACCCAACCAAATGATCCCTTGCCTTTGGTCCATCCTGAGCTTATTGATTGGGAACAAACTGAACCAATTGATATCCCAAAATTCCCAGACGATGAAACCATTGTAAATTTTATTTGTTCTTCCAACCCGAAAACAGGTTCCACCTGTGAATCTCAAGATCAAAATCTCAGTCAGGAGAGTGCCAATTTTCTTAGCTACAAAATTAACAATATAGAAGATAGATCTAATGGTGAAAACCGAAAAAAGGTAGTATTAGATCATGAAAAAGGAAAAATAAAGAGTGTATCTGATAGTGAAAACCTTTCAAAGGCACTAAAAGATGAGAAACTTGAAACTCTCCCTAAGCACTATCAAGAGAGATATTCTATTTTGATAGAATAATAGAAGCAATCAATATAGGCACTTCAAAATAGTTGAAGATCCTGCAACTTGTTGCATCATTGACAGAGGAAGAAATTCCAAAATTCGCAAAATTCCTGAAGGATAATCAAATCAACTTTGCATGGTCATATGTAGATATGCCTGGATTGGATCCAAATCTTATCATGCACCATTTGTCCATAATGCCAAGGACAAAACCTATGAAACAAAAGCTCATAAAGATGTATTTGCATGTTGCATTGCTAGTCAAAGAAAATTTGAAGAAACTATTGGATGTAGGATTCATTTGGTCTATCGACTATGCAGAATGGATCTCCAACATTGTACCAGTGTCAAAACTAGATGGATGAATCATAATTTGTACAGATTTTCAAGATCTAAATAAAGCATGTCCAAAAGATAATTTTCCTCTACCAAACATTGACACGATTGTGGATTTGATAGCTGGGCATGCCATGTATTCAATGATGGATGGATTTTCTGGGCATAATCAGATCAAGATCGCACCTAAAGATCAAGATAAGACCACTTTCACATGTCCTTGGGGGACATATTGTTGGAATTTAATGTCGTTCGGACTCAAAAATGCAGGTGTGACATATCAATGGGCAATGACTACAATTTTTCATGACATGATGCACACTTTCATGGAAGATTATGTAGATGATCTCCTAGAAAAATCTTACACAAGAGAGGGACATCTAAATATCTTATCTAAGATCTTTGTCAGTATGGAAAAATGTAAGGTCAAACTCAATCCCAAGAAGTGTTTCTTTGGAGTTAAATCAAGAAAGCTCTTAGGCTATATTGTGTCAGAAAAAGGAATAGAGATAGATCCAGCAAAGGTCAAAGCCATAATGGAGATTCCACCACCATGAAACATCAGCCAACTTCGATCATTACAAGGACGACTACAATCCATCGGGAGATTCATCGCACAACTGGCAGACAAGAGTTTTCCTTTCACGCATCTCTTGCATAATTTTTTTTTGTTTAAATGGGGAGAAAAATGTGAAGCAACCTTCAATCAGATTAAACAGTATCTAATGAGCCCACCAGTCTTGATTCCACCAGTACTAGGAGAACCACTCATACTGTACATTTCAGCCACAGAAGTTGAAAGGAAAAGCAGAGGTGCAGAATACGCTTTCCTAATGCTAAAACCACAGAGGAGAAATGCAAAAAACCATTATTTAAAACTTTCTTACATTTGAGATGCACATACACAGTAAGACAAGAGCAACAGAAAAAAAACATACACAGAGATAACACTAGATATACGTGGGAAAACCCTTTCAGGAGAAAAACCCACCACACCAAGAGAAGTCTCTTTGTATTATAGTAAACAGATTACATAGAAAGTTCACATACATCACTCTTAAATAGTTAGCTCATAGCAGCAAACTTCAGTTCGAATAACCTCACTGTTACAATTCTCTTATAGCATACAATGAATCTTGGCTCACTGTCACCTTACTAACTATTACAATCATTTTATTGTTACTTGTTACAATCAAAAACCAATCGGGTGTCTTAATTATACACCTTCTCACTGCCAGAAAAATTTGATCTCTTCCTATCCAATTCGCCTTGCAATCATGCATTGGGCCATCTTGCGTTTAATTATATTTTCCATAATCGGATCTTGTAACCCACAGAAACACATTTTGTAATTAATGCTTTCACCATTTCACTCTTCAACCAATTATTCATTGATAACTCGCCATGTGTCACCTTTCCATTTGTTCACTGCTTCATGTTGAGTCAAATCGGTCAAACAAGCACCGAACACCTCTTACCGCACCACCGCAAGCTAGTCAATCGACCCTCACGGTAGAGCAGTATACCGCGCTATCACCCAACTCAGACTAAGCCTTCGCGGTCTAGCGGTAGACATACAACACCACTGTGACCGAGTGATGAAACTGTCACGATATAGTGGTAGGAATTCAATCACCAACCCACCACCTTCACCGCGTAACTGTCGAACCATGAGAAACCCTTTGTGGTAAGGAGGTAACCGCATGTGTTCATCGTCGAGCCCACCACGCTACTGCACCTTGACCGCAAGACCTCCGCAGTAAGGAGGTAAACTGCTACGTCCATCGCCATGGCTTACCATGCCACCGTGACATGGCCAAAAGGCCATTGTAGTATGGCAATAAATGTTCTCGCTGACTACCATGACCTACCGCACCACCACGCCTTCTTTGAACGACCCCTGCAATATGGAGGTAGTCATTTGTCTGCTTGACCATCGCCCTTCACTGTGCAACTACCGAATAGTGAGGACTCCACCACAGTATGGTGGTAACACTGCCCAACCATCGACCAAAACAAGGAGGCTCACGATAAGGCGGTAAATCATGCAACCATGCCTCCAAGAGACACCCCCAGCAATAGAGCGGTAAAGGCCAAAAATGAAGGAGATCTGCCAAGTCTTAAATAGAGGTTTGAAGCCAGAAGTTGAGGCACCTATTCCCAACAAGCTCCCTCTTGACAAAGACTTACTGGCTTCCTCTAGACTTTGAATTTATTGATGATCAAAGTCCCCAAGGCCCATCGAGCATGCACACCATCTAAAATTTTATGTGCTCACTGGCTTTGTCAACGCATCTGCAACATTCTTCAAAGTATCCACCTTTTCGAAAGAGACCTTTCCATCCTCCACCCTATCCCTAACAAAGTGATACTGCACATCGATGTGCTTCGTCTTGGCATGGAAAGTTGCATTTTTGCCAAGAAAATGGCACTCTGACTGTCACAGCAAATAGTAATCTTCCCTACATCAAAACCAATATCAAAACACAAACAACTGAGCCAAACAAATTATTTGTAGGCGTGTGTTGCTGCCATGTATTTTTCCTATGTGGTGGACAAAACAACTACAACCTGTCGCTTGCTCATCCAGCTAATCGCACCACCATTCAACATGAAAGTATATCCACTAGTGGATCTTCTACTGTCAATGTCCCCTACCCAATCAGAATCCACATATCCATGAATGTTGAGAGTCCTCTATGATCCAACCAAATTTCCATGGTAACACAGACAATATTTTGAAGTTTCCTTTAAATATCTAAACACTCTTTTCATAGCATCCCAATGTGTCCTTCCTAGATTTTCCATGAATCAGCTAAGTACTCCCACTTCTTGGGCAATGTGTGGCCTTGTACAAACCATTGCATATATTAAATTTCCAACAACACTTGAATAAGGCACCCTGGTCATATCCTCCATCTCAGTAGTAGATTTTGGACAATCTTCAACAGATAGCTTCATTCCCTACAAAACTGGAACAACTAGTTGCTTACAATCATTCATATGGAATCTCTCAAGAATAGTGTTAACACACTTACTCTGTCTAAGCCAAATCTTTCCACTCGTTTTTTCCCTAGTTATTTCCATACCCAGAATATACCTTGTTGCACCCAGATCTTTCATTTTGAACTTTGCAGATAGCTGAGATTTAAGATCAGAAATCATAGTCTTACTATTTCCTATGAATAACATATCATCCACGTACAGGGTAATAATAAGCACACGGTCATTTTTAGATTTGTAATACACACAATGATCGGATTTTGATCTCACAAATCCCATTGACAACACAAAAGTGTCAAACTTATGGTACCACATTCTAGGTGATTGCTTCAAACCATATAGAGATTTCTTTAACTTGCAGACCAGATTTTCGTTACCTTTCTCAACAAAGTGCTCAGGCTAGGACATATAAATTTCTTCTTCCAGATCTCCATGGAGAAATGTCATCTTCACATCCATCTGCTTCATCTCTAAGTCATATGTTGTTGCCAGAGACAAAAGAAATCTAATAGATGTCATCTTTGCTACAGGGGAAAAAATTTCTCCATAATCAATTCCCTCTACCTGGGAATACCCCTTTGCAACCAACCTCGCTTTATACTTTTCAGCACTACCATCTAGACCAGTCTTCTTCTTAAATACCCATTTACAACCAACAGGCTTTTGCCCTTTAGGAAAAGGCACCAAATCCCAAGTTTCATTCTTCTTCAATGATTCCATTTCTTCATTCATGGTTTCCAACTAGGAATATGAATCAGACATATTAATTGCTTCTTTCACAGTCCTAGGCTCATCAGTGCTAGTAATCAAAGCATAAACGCAGTTTGAAACCAATATAGAGAAGCCATACCTATCAAGTTGATGTCTTTCACATGTAGACCTTCTTAATGGTTGAGGTTGTGGTTCTTCATCTTCAGAACTCTCAGAGCTGCTAGAAATCTCCTCAATTTTAGGTACACCATGTAGTTCCTCTTTTTTTGGAGTTTGAGGAATGTCAACTACATCATTCTTCTTTTCCCTTTCATTTGTCTCTAATTGTGGATCAGTTGTTGAAGGTTTTAGCTCACGAAATATTACACTTCTGTTGTACAAAACCTTCTCAGTATCAAGATTCCAAAGCTTGTATCCTTTCACACCAACACCATAGCCAATGAAGATACATTTAACAGCCTTGTTCTCCAATTTAGATCTTTTCTCATTCGGCATATATACATATGCCTCACAGAAAAAGACATGAAAATGTCTCAGAGAGGGCTTCTTACCAGACCACACTTCCAAAGGTGTTTTGTCAACAAGAGTAGAGCAAGGTGAACAATTTACTAGGTAACATATCAGCCCAGAACTTCTGCTCCAGACCAGCACTGCTCAACATACTTCTTACCTTTTCCATTAGCATCTTTTTCAACCTTTCAGCAACTCCATTATGTTGTGGAGTATAAGGTATAGTTTTATGCCTTTTAATCCCATGGTGTTTATAGTATCTTTTGAAATCTGCAGAACAAAATTCACCGCCATTATCCATCTTCAAACATTTAATTTTCCTTCTAGTCTGATTCTCTACCAATTTTTTAAACTTTTTAAAATGATTGAACACTTTTGATTTACTTTTAAGGAAGTATACAAATGCCCTTCTCAAAAAATAATTAATAAAAGAAACATAATATCTAAACTTCGATAACAAAGGAACATTCACTGGACCAAACACATCAAAATGAACATAATCCAGTACACCAAAAGATTTATGAGGACTCGAATAAAATGAAACACGATGTTGCTTTCCATAAATGTAGTGTTCACAAAAATCAAACTCAAGATTACAATCAACAAGCCCTTCAACAAGATTTTTATTTTTCAAGGTTTTTAAACCTTTCTCACCTATGTGACCGAGTCTATGATGCCACAATATGGTCTTCTCTGCTGGAAGTTTCACCTCCAAGGAATTTGCATCTGGAGGAGTGTCATTTTCCTTCTCTTCACAAGAAAATTTGCCTGACTTTACGGAGACGTTGTTACATTGAAAAGGACATGCATCCAGCTTGTACAGAGTGCCATTTCGTACACCCTTAGCCAGAACAATTGCACCTCTATCCATCTTACATCCTTTACTCGAGAAAGATACTTCCACACCAACATCATTCAACTTACTGACAAAAATTAAGTTATGATCCAAACCTGGTATGTGTAGTGCATCACCAATCCCTTTGTTTCTTCTATCAGGGAGTTGTATTTTGACTCCTCCATAGCCAACAATCTCTAGAGTTGAGTCACTCACCAGGTACACCTTTCTACCATCATACTTTTCATATTTAGTGAACCACTATCTATGAGATGTCATATGGAAAGATGCACCTAAGTCAATCAACCAGACATCATCTAATGCCTGAGTCGCCAAGTTTGCAATGAAGGCATCTGCATCACTCTGAGAAGATTCATTGTCTGAAGAGTTACTCTTCTTCTTCTTCTCCTTACAATCCTTTCGGATATGACTAGGCTACCCACAGTTCCATCATTTCACCTTGGACTTTTTACCAAGAGATTTTGATCTCCCTTCAGATTTGGATTTAGAATTATTGTCCTTCTTCTTGCCTTTCTCCTTTGATCTACCCCGAACAGAAAGGGCCTCTTTGGCCATCTCTAAAGACTTCCTTCACATTTCTTCAGATAGCAAAGAAGCAACCACGTCTTCCATCTTGAAAGTAGTTGTGATACTTCCAATAGCCATTATAAGATGATTCCAAGTGTCAGGTAACAAACATAAAAAAAGCATGCAACGATCCTCCTCCTTTATCTTCACACCCACAGATGCCAACTGACAAACACTCATATTAAATGAGTTCAGATGATCTGCAACAGATGCTCCTTCTTCTATTTTCAAGGAGTACAACTTCTTCATCATAAATAACTTATTCACTACAGACTTTCCTTGATAAATATCACCAAGCTTCTTCCATAACAAGCTGCAGAATTCTCCTCATGAACATTTAGGAGTACAGAATCGGCCAGACTAAGTCTTATCAAGCCTCTAGCTTTTCTATCTGCAAGATCCCAATCTTCTTGTTTCATGTTTTGTGGTATAGTCCCAGACACAGCAATCCAGAGGTCTCTATCCACCAACAAGTCTTCCATTTTGAGTTTCCAGAACTCAAAATTGTTGCCATTGAATTTTTCAATTTCTACTCTCCTTGAAGTACTCACCATCTCAAATAGAAAATGGTTCTAACTTTGCAAAACTCCCACTGAAAATGAATTAACACAAAAAACCAAACCTACTAATAAAACAACTGGCCAAGCTCTGATACCACTTGAAAGGAAAAACAGATGTGTGGAATAATATTTTCTAACGCTAAAACCACAGAGGAGAAGTGCAAAAACCCATTATTTAAAAATTTCTTACATTTGAGATGCACATACACAGTAAGGCAAGAGCAATAGAAAAAAAACATACACGGAGATAATACTAGATATACGTGGGAAAACCCTTTCGGGAGAAAAACCCACCACACCAAGAGAAGTCACTTTGTATTATAGTAAACAGATTACATACAAAGTTCACAGACATCACTCTCTGATAGTTAGCTCACAGAAGAAGACTTCAATTCGAATACCCTCAGTATTACAATGCTCTTACAACATACAATGAATCTCGGCTCACCGTCACCTTAGTAACTATTGCAATCATTTGATTGTTACTTGTTACAATCAAAAACCAATTGGGTGTCTTAATTATACACCTTCTCACTGACAGACAAATCCAATCTCTTCATGTCCAAGTCGCCCTATAATCACGCATCGGGTCATCCTGCATTTAATTTTTTTTGCCATAATCAGATCCTGTCACCCGCCAAAACATGTTTTGTAGTTAATGCTTTCACCACTTCAATCTTCAACCAATCAATCATTGATAACTTCTACACATCGCCTTTCCATTCATTCACTACTTCTTGTCGAGTCAGATCAGTCAAATAAGCACTGAGCAGCTCTTATCGTGCCACTGCAAGCTAGTCAATCGACCCTCATGATAGAGCAGTGTACTACGCTACCACTCAGCTTAGACTAAGCCTTCGTGGTCTGGTGGTAGACATACTGCACCACCATGACCGAGCAACGAGACCATCATGGTATAGCGGTAGGCAGTCAACCACCAGCCCGCCACCTTCACTCTGTAACCATCAAGCCATGAGAAACCCTTCGTGGTAAGGAGGTAGCCATCAGTGCTGATTGTTGAGACCACTGCGCTACTGCATGTTGACCGCAAGACCTCTATGGTATGGAGGTAAACCGCTATGCCAACCACCATGGCTTACTGTGCCACCATGACATAGCCAAAATGCCATCATGGTATGGTGGTAAATGTTCTCGCTAATTTCCATGGTCTACCGCGCCTTCTCTGAATGACCCTGTAGTATGGAGGTAGTCGTATGTTTTCTCGATCATCACCCTTCATCATGGAACCATTTAAAAGTGAGGAGTCCATCATGGTATGGCTGTAACACTGCCCAACCGCAGATCGAAAGAAGGAGGCTCACGATAAGGTGTTAAACCGTGTAACTACACCTCCAAGAGATGCCCCTAGCAGTAGAGTGGTAAAGGCCAAAAATGAAGGAGATCCACCAAATCTTAAACAGAGGTTCCAAGCTAGAAGTTGAGGCACCTGTTCCCAACAGAAGTATCCCTGGGGGAATTATTGGTACAAGACGACAAAATAGAAAAAGAGTGAGCCATATACTACATCAATAGGACATTGACAAGCCATGAGATTAATTACACTTTTATTGAAAAGGCTTGTTTAGCAATAGTGTTTGCTTCCCAAAATTTGTGGCATTATATGTTAGCTCATATAGTGAAACTTGTAGCTAAAATCGATCCCTTAAAGTATCTTTTAAGAAAAGCAACTTTAACAGGCAGACTAGCTAAATGGGTAATGATCCTAAGTGAGTTTAACATTCATATTGTGAATCAAAAGGATATCAAAGGGTAGGTCATAGCAGATCAGTTGGTGGAGGCGCCTTTACAAACAGATCATCCAATGCACATCGAATTTCCTGATGCAGATGTTTTCACAACAACGACCAAGAAGTCATGTAAACTATATTTTGATGGTTCCTATACACAACATGGCTCGAGGGCAGGAATTATTTTTGTCACACCTCAGGGACATACCATTCCAAATTCTTATCGGTTGATGTTTCCTTGCACCACTAACATAGCTGAATATGAAGCACCGATCATTGGAATGAGAATAGCATTGGACTGGAAGATCAGAGAGATACAAGTTTATGCTGATTCACAACTCGTCATTAATCAAATAAATTATGACTATCAGACTAAAGATGACAATTTGATGCCTTATAAAAACATGGTAGATGATTTCAAGAAGTATTTTACTGAGATCAAGTTCACACAAATTTCGTGGATCAACAACAGAGTTGCAAATGCAATGGCTACAATTTCTTCATTATTACAATTGTCATAAAACCAAGGTAGATATGAAGTCCTGGTGGAAAAATTGTTTTCCCCTGCCAATGACAATCCTAAGACCCAAATCATCTGTCACTTAGTTGGATCTAATTCCCCTTTATACAAAAAAATCTATACCTCTCTGAAAGATACTATCTTACCCTCGGATTTGTCCCAGAATCATAAAAGAAACTTTATATGCCAATCTTCTCACCATACCCTAATTGTTGACACCTTATACCAATGTGGTCTTAATGGTACCCTCCTTAGATGTCTTGAATGTGATGAATTCGAAGAAACTTGTCAAAATGGGTTATTATTGGCCAACCATGGAAAAGGAATCCTTCACATTTGTAAAGAAATTTCTAAAATATCAGATTCATGGAAACCTCATTCACGCTCCTACTCAAGAGTTGCAAACCTTCACTACCACATGGCCTTTCTCTTAGTGGGGACTAGATATGGTTGGCAAAATCCACCCCTCTTCATCAAATGGGCATAAGTTTATAATCACGACCACTGAATATTTTACCAAGTGGATTGAAGTTGTTCCTTTGACAACAGTAACCGGCAAACAAATTTCATCCTTCATTTTGAATTATATCATATGTTGGTATGGCATCCCCAGCTCTATTATCACGGATAATGGAAGACCTTTCAAGAATCAAGATGCTGATGAACTTTGTGAAAGATTTCATATCCAACATAGGTTCTCTACACCTTATTATTCACAGTGAAATGGCCAAGAAAAAGCTTCAAATAAGATAATTCTGAAGATCTTGAAGAAGACGGTAAATGATGTCGGTCGTGATTGGCATGTCTAGTTAAATCCAACTTTGTGGGCATACAGAAATAGCATTTGCACGTCGATAGGGGCCACCCCATACGCCTTGGTCTATGGAGTAGAAGTAATCTTGCCACTAGAAGTTGAGATTCCCTCACTTCGAGTCTCATTGAAGGGACTCATAACTTATGAGGATTACAGAGTTTCTAAACTACAAGAACTGGAGCTACTTGATGAAAGACGACAAAGTGCAACCAATCACTTGAAGGGTTATCAAAAAATCATGTCCCGCAGCTACAATCACATAGTCAAACCATGAACATTTCAAGTGGGTGACTTGGTCCTGAAGGAAAATCCCTGCAACCAACAAGATCGAGAGAAGAAAGGAAATTTGGAGCCCAATTGGTTGGGTCCATTCATCATCATTGCAGCATATGGTTCAGAGCATATCAGTTATCTACACCAAAAGGGGACCTATTTGAAGATCCAATCAACAACATCCGTCTGAAGAAGTCCTACGTCTGAAAAATACAAAAAAATAACATAAAAAGATGAAAAAATCCCTAAAAATCAGAAAATGTCCTGAAAAAATGTTTGCCTTGATGAAAACCTGGCAAACACACATCTTGGTGACAACAAAAAAAGAGAAAAATACAAAAATACAAAAAAATATCATTGCCTTGATGAAAACCTGGCAAACAGGCATCTTGGTAACAACAAAAAATTCAAAAAATCTAAAAAAGTGCAATAAAAATAAATGGTGAAAACCTGGCAAACAGACGCTATTTGTGATTTGGTTGGCTCTTCCATCTATTAGGTTACATCCTGTATCATTCATACATAGCCGTTTTTTTTATCAGCATCAAAATTCATCCTTTGCCATCATATTTGCATCATGTGCACAATAATTCCTAGAGACAACAAGGATTTCATCATGGCTTGATGATCATTGTTTATATTCCTAGCAGTAGGTTGTGTCTAATTGGGAGTCAAACTGCAAACTCGCTGGGGGAAATCAACTTTTGAGTCTTTGAGAAGGCAAATAGCAACATGCATCAACTATCTGAATATCAGATCAACAATCAAATATCCAATCAGGCCTAGTCAAAACAGCTATAAAACATAAACTAAACAAACTAGATGATATTAATCTGAATAAAATGATTGGAACACTTAATGCATAAGTTGAACTGTTGTTTTAAAATTTGATTACATCATATCTCTAGAGTGGCTTAATGATGTACTAAACTAGAGTCATGAGGAAGGAATATGATTTTTCTTTGTTTTTTGTTTGTAAGTTAATCATTATTACTATGCAAATTTGTCACGAGACATGGTTTACAAAAGTATCATTGATGACATTTTGGGATTTGCATGGGAAAAGGATTATTTTTTGTCTGTTTACACAAGCAATATTCAAGTCATCTCGGTTCAATTATACCTCGATGCTTGTATTAACTTTCTATATCAAACATCATGAAAGTTGTACTCAGGACATTATCAGATCAGGTCTACCCTATGATTCTTGTACTAACTTTCAACATTTAAAAAAGCTCAATGATGATAAACAAGCATAATTTGGTTCACAGAATGACAATAGTGTGTAGTTCATTTTGCATAGTCAGGTTTGCATGATTCATATAGATTGCATTCATTTTGCATTTGTATAATAGAATTTTGGAGGTTGGCAAAGATATCAAAAACAATATCTCTTTTGAACAAAGATTGAGTACATTTGGACATTGGCTGAAATCATTCTCATTTCATATTCATTTTATCATTTCATTATCATTTTTTTCATCTCGTCATTTCATTACCATTATTAGTTTCATATCATTTTTCATATATTGTTCACTTTCATGGCATTTTCATAATGTTTCCATTATCATGTATCATTCATTTTCATATCAATATCATTTATCATTAACCCTTCATATCATTTTCCATTCATTTTCATACTACATATCATTTTCCATTCATTTTCATGTCATTTTTATCATTCATTCATTGTCATTTCATTTTCATAAACATTAGGAATTATCATTTTTGCATTATCAATTATCATCATTTGCATCATCATTTTCACATTCATTATCTTTTGACATCATTTTCATGTTCATTAACATTTTCATATCATTATCATCTCATCATTTCATTTGTCATATCATATTATCCATATCACATCATTGTATCATTCATTCATTATTTCATTTTCATTTGTCATTTGTCACTTATCATTTCAACTCATTGTTAATTTCATATCATTTAATATTCACTTTCTCAAATTTTTCATAACGTTATCATTATCATTTCATCATTTTCATTACCAATCATTTTCATATCATTATCATTTTATATCATTTTTGATATCATTTTCATGTCATTTTTATCATTCATTCATTATCATTTAATTTACATATCATTGTCACTATCATTCATTTTCCATGTCATTCTCATTTTTATATTCATATCATCATTTCATTATCTTTTCACATCATTTTCATGTTCATTCTCATTATCTCACCATTTCATTATCATTTGACATATCATATCATCCATATAAATATCATATTTTAACATCATTAATTATCATTTAATTTCCATTCATTATCATTTTTCATTTTACATTTAACACATCCACATCATTGCATCATCATAGATAACCATACATTGGAAAAGAATAAAATACATCCATCGCATCCATTTCACCCTGACATTTTTGCATCCATTTTCAATACATTTTCCCATACATCATGAAACATCATAAAAATCATTCACATTTCATTTTACATCATCCATCATAATATATTTTGCATATTCATCAATCATAAAACATATAAAATTCATAAACATCATCATCATCATATCATGTGCATAAGTATCATCATCATCGTCACATCATAAGTTAGATATCAGCATGCAAAGATCATCATCCATAAACATGCATCGTGAACTAATCATAAGGAACATGGCATATAGAAATAGAAATGCATACATGAACATCCATAATAGCATAATATAAGACACATGCCTATCGAAATCACCACTTGATACCATATCAAACTCATCAAATAAATGTCCAAATGCATAATGATATCAAATGTCCAAAGAGATACATGAAATTTGACAAAAATGATGTATACAGAGTGGTAAATGAGGAGCATCAGAGTGAGAACCATGGTTGTTGCTGCCTCCAGAAGCAGTGGGTCTAGATGGATCTTGACCATTGGTGCCACCTATCTCTCGTCTGACTTGTTGTCCCACACTCCTGGTGGCACTCCTAGAATGACTGCAGGAGTGAGTGTGAGATCTAGTGCTCGACTGTGTGTAGGCTATCCTCTGCTCAGGGGATACCACCTCATAATATCTCATCCTGTAATACTTGGCCTTCCGAGCAATCTCAAGTCCCTCTACCACAACCTTACTGATAGAGGTGCCCTCCATAGATCTCAACAGTCTCTTTTCTATGCCCTTTGCATGCTGGCAGGGCTACCTCAAAATATCTCTCTACAATCAGTTGGGCTACCTATGGATTTGGGGTGGTGGGTATACCATCTGTGCATGTAACTATGAAATAGTAACCTGGGCTTGTGCTAACTGGCTCTGGAGATCCTATATTTGTGTTTGCAATGTGTCAATCTAGCCCTACTACTCTCAGGATGGAGCCCGAATAGTAATATGTGAAGGGCCTACAATTGGTTGCTCTACTATCCTCACTGTCCTTGGTCTAGTCTTAAATGGAACATCAAAAATGGGTCTCCTCCCACCACCCCTGTCATCCCCATAATCATCATCATCACTGTCCCCTTTGTCATCCTCATCATCAATATCCATATCATCGTCACCTCTCACATCCTCTCCTCCTCCTCTGTCGGGTTGCTTTGTTTGTGCCTATGGTTGTCTCCATGCGTGTTGTAGTGTTGGTCCATCTAGTAGCGGGGCAAGCTCATCAGCCTCGGGAATGGATGAGTGTGGAAGTATGTTGCATACTCCTTTTTCATTTGGGCATCTATAATGTTTGGCCAGTAATCCCAAAACTCTAGCTACAGACCTAGTTACTCTACCTTAGTTGCATCATATGGAATGAAAGGGCCCCACTTTGTGGCATCCTCTCTTCACCTAGCATAATGGGCAACGCCCTGTGGAATGACCTATACTCAGTTGAACTGTCTGAGAACCCGTATGACCAAAAATCTCTCAATGATGAAAGGGGTCCTCCCAATCATATATCTAGATATGTCGTAGTAGGGCAGCTCCATATCGTCCTCATCCTAGGCCTCATAGTCGACATATGGCCTCCAAATCACACTATCCATATCATCAAATACTCTTCGCCAGTATTCCAACTTTCCCAGCTTAGGCTGGACAAGTGGACCCGTGTATGCATAAACATAGGGACGGTCGATGGGATGATCTCTCCCTGCAAAGGGGCAGGTGATAATGATGTGCTCCCATGCCAAAATCTTTAAAATCATGACCACCACCTGATGTAAATCATGGTATAGGTGGGCTAGCATGCAGGAACCCCATGCATATCTAGTCTGATGTAGGATCATGTCCTCTAGAACTTGACCTCACCCAATGGACAGTCCCTTCGACCTACGATTGGGACATAAGAAACCACCAATGAAACCAACCAAAATTGAAGGGAGTGGGGCATAACCCTCAACCATCTCTCTCCATGGGATCTCATATCTACAAATATGCAGATCCTGAAACACTTGCCACAAAGCATCAGTCCCCCCAATCTCCTTGTGGTCATAAACCACTATCTCACC
>CM021104.1:547816116-547830134 GCA_007115665.2 Sequoiadendron giganteum | reverse complement strand
GAAATTCAAGCAAAAATTCACAAGGAAGGTTTCACGATCTTACCAGAGGTCCATACATGGTTGGTATCTGATTTCTACGCACTCGCTCAAATCTATGTCACTCGTAGTGGATCGGCATCTTGATTCTCCTCGCTCATAGCTTTGTTTTCACCCAAATGCAATTGTTCAAATGACAATGACTTTTACCTTTTTCCACCTTTTAAGGGGGTAAATAAGGTAATATTACTTTTATTTTTCACCACGTTGAGTGCTATTTTGGGAGATAAATGAGCAAATCTACATCAAATCATTCAAAATCTTCAAACTCACAATTTATCTCCCGAGGGGGCATATAGCATCATCAGTCAATTTTTCAAAGTCAGGGGTAAAAAATTTATACTAGAATTTTTCTTTGAAGCAATGCGTAAAACACATCACTTCAAAGAGGGGCAAAATTTATACATCTAAAAAATAGTCATTAACTCAAGTCTGATAATTAATTAAATACGAATTATTTAATTAATCTTCTAAAGTCATCTACATATAAATAAATTTAAATATTTATTTATATCATTCACTTTCTAATTCTTTTAATTTAATTAAATAAATAATTTTATTTAAATATTACCATTTTCTATATTCCTCTTAATTAATTAAATAAATTTTATAATTTATTTAAATTAATTATCATGTTACTTTAAGTTTGAAATTTTAAATTCAAATATGAATATTTTTCTAAATTCATTATTTCTAATTCTTCACTTCACATTTAATTAAATATTCTAAATATTTAATTAAACACTTTTTTTACTTCTCACACATAATTAAATATTTTAATATTTAATTATGGAAGCTTCTAAATTCATGTCACATATAATTAAATTATTTAATTATTTAATTATGGATTTACATGCCCCCTCTTTCTCTCTAGCTTCCATCTTTCTCTTCAACTTCTCGATCTTCCACCGTTCATCTTACCAAGCTTGATTTCAACCGTTGATCTTTGCCAACTAGGCTTTTGCCTCCAAAAGTCTATAAATACAGCCTCTTTGTGCTTTGAAAAGGATCTAGCCATCACAATCAAATTTAGCGTGAGCATTATAGTTCATTATTGAGCACTTAGTAATCTTACTAAATTTCTTGAGCATAGCATAGCATTTTAGTTTATCACTTTACAATCATGGTAGATTATCTTTCATAATCCATTTTAGTTTCATATCTTAGCTTCATCATCTCATATCATTTAGCATAGAAATACATGTTGCATAATCTCATTCTCTAGGTTGTCATTCTTCCAAGCTACTGCTTACACAATCTAAGAGCAAATGACTTACAACGAATCCTTGGAGATAGAGGACAATGGGACGTCTTTGAAGAATCTGTTGTGTTTAGAGTTTGCTTATCTCTAAATTTGATTTATTTGATATAATGTCACATTGGTGTGTTTATTTAACTCTTTAGTTTATTCCACATATTCACATACACAGCGACAAGGATAGGAAGAATATCAAGGATGTGATTGGATGACGTGTTCATAGATTACAAGTTGGATTGTAAGAATTAGGACTTTCTTACAATGTAGGACTTCTAGGAGAATTGGGACAGATGGATATGATGGGTGAAAAGATGCTTAGACTAGAAAATTTATATTAGTCTAAAAGGAACCTAATTGATAATGAAAATGGATTCCAATTATTAACATATGATTAGGATGGATGCAAATAAGAGTCGATACATGCAAGTTTCATGCCATGGTAAGACAAACACAAGAGAAAAATCATTAGAAGAATTATGGATAAGGATTCATGTGCACATAAAACTAATGATTAAGTGGAGGTAAGAAAATGGACAAGATAGGTTGATGGGAGATAGGGATATAGATGAATGGATTAGAAACATGTAGGATAAATGGATGGAGGATTTGGAATGCCAAGTTAAAATTTCCATGTAGTGAGCACTTAATTTGATTTAGCATGGGATAATATGCACCAATATATTAAGAGCCAAGGTGAATTTATATCACATGAATAGGACTGAGGAAACAAATAAGATGGTTAGTCCAACTTCTCACAAATTCACAAGGAACTTTGGTGGGAATGATGTTGAAAAACCACAAAAAAAAGGTTGTGAAAGACCTCAGTAGGTACAATATGGGACAACCATGAAAACACAAAACATGAAATCCAATACTTTCTCTTATTTCTATCATTTGAAGCATGCCATGATATGATGGATCATGGTGACCCTAAGTAGGTAGAATAGGAAGCTCAAACGAAAGATAACAAAGATACCAAAAGAACCAATAAAATAACAATATATATTATCTTTTTCAATAAGGATGATGGATGGGGTAGATGTGGCCTATGGTGAGGAACGATATATACTACAAAGGCCAAAGATGGATGGGTAGGACCTAGGATTCTCATGACAAGAGATGATCAAGATACTTGAAACCCAAGGGGGATAATGGATTTTTTTGAAGGACTAGTTTGATAGAGAATTCTCGACGACACAACGAATACAAGGATGGGTCTAAATGAGGATAGAACATTGACATTATTTATAAGATTCCTAATATATACATGATAAACAATATTTGTATATGATGAGTTTGCATGATATCTTGATAGAATATAATGGTTTTAAGTATGTCTTTGGGTTGTCAATATATGCTAACAAACAAATGCATGAAGCTCATGAAAAAGATAATTATCCAAGTCATCAAAATACCAATTGGGAAGAAAATGGGATGGATGGGAGCAGATGAAAAATGATAGTAGGAGAGTGGGATTGGTGTAAAAGGTGGGGCAATTAAATGATGGGATTGATAGAATTAGATTGTGTTAGAGTATCATATAGCTAGATATGAATGACAAGGAATTATTAGATGGGAGAATGAGGTGGTATAAGAGAGTAATAGATATAGTATAAAGAGATAAGGATGGGGAGATGGAAGGATAGTGGGATGAATGCTTTGGAGGGATTAATGGAAGAAGGATAGTGAGGTAAGGATTGGGAGAAGGAATATGGGATGAAGCGATAAATTTTTTGGTGGGATTAATAGGAGGATAGTGAGGTAAGAATTGGTAGAAGGATTATGGATGAATAGATGAAGGTTTTAGCGAGATTATTGAAAGGAGGATACTGAGGTAAGGATTAGGAGAAATATTATTAGATGAATGGACGAAGTTTTTTGTTAGGTTATTAAGAGATGGGGGATGTGGATGTGATATCCAATGACTATTTCATAAAGGAATAAGATGCCCCACTCTAGATATTTCATATATGATGAGGTAGGAGGGATGGAAGGTAGGAGGATGGGAAGATAAGAGAGGTAGATGGATGATAGCATGATGGGTAGATAAGAAATATGATGATTTGTAGATATAGGGAATGTATTCCAAGAGGGTTCCAAATCATGTATGGATATTTTCCCATTTCTTTATCAAGATCACAAAGAGGATGAAGGGATAGAGTGGAATGGATGATAGGTAAGATTGGTAAGTGGGATGGACGGAGGAGATGAAGGATGGGGATGCTTAGAATGAACTTTCCCCCAAGTGTGGAGAGAAAATGGGTGGGGGATTTACACATGATTCCCATTTGTTAGGTTTTCACCATGGTACCTACCCAAGGCACCTGTTTGTTGGGTTTTCACCATTGGAAAAAAATCTATTATTATTTCTTTTTTGACTTTTTTGGAGTTATTGGATTTTTTGGATTTTTAGATTTTTGTGTGGATGGAGGTAGATTGGGATAGGTTTTTGGATAAATTGTTTTGGAATATAGGGTGATAAATATATGGAGGAAGGACTCAAGCATCTAATTCTATATCGAGGTAATAGGAACCCATTTTTTAAGTAATTTTTGGAGGTTGGTACAAAATTATTGGGATAGATGGATTTTTCAAGGGCATGTGTTAAAGGAATTTTTTGGGGGAGATATGTGGGATAATTAATGGGTTGTTGGAAAGTGTATGGATAGAAGGATGAGAAGGGAGTGTGATATTTAGGACCAACAGTGGTACATATTGTGATGGATGTTGAATGATGGAAGGAGAAATGGGTGGAGGATGTGGGGACAATGGAGGAGTTAGGGCAATGAATTTTGGGCTATAGGGACCCAAAATGGATTTAAGAGATAGAGAATGGTGATGCTTATATTTTAGATTAGAAAATTTGGATGTCATCTTGGATTGTGATTTTGGTTGCATGATAGATGTTTGACTTGGGATCCACATGGTTTTGATTTGTGCTTTGGTAGACCTTTTTGGCCATTGGGATTGATCACACTTTTGGATCAATGTTTTCTTTGTTTCAAGATGTTTTTTTGAGGGGACATGGTGATATTTAGATTCATATGGATATTTGGTTATATGCATTTTTACTTTGGCATCCAAATTAATTCCAATATCCATGGTAGGGGTGTAAGGAGAGAGGTGACGTGGATGGAATATGAATGGAGTGATAGAGGGGTGATTTTGGATATGGTGCATGCAGGAAGAATGTTGGATGATGTTCATGTGCCTTTGTTGATATTGATTGAGGATTATGATAGTGGGATGTTTATGATGAGTGATAGGGATAGGTGTTTGGTGGATGAGGGGATAAGTGGTGTGATATGGAGGATGGTATTTTGGGATAGAAGGGCCCAAAATGGATTTTGTTATACCCCTAACCCTATAGTGTGTCTTGGGTTTTGAGTAGACATATTATCACTACCTTAAATCTTAATTAATTCATATTATTAATGCTATTTTGTTATTTTTGTATTTAGGTCATCCTAGGGCCTATATGTTGTTATCTAAGTTAGCTTGGGTGACATCCTTGGCATATAGTATGTATAGAAGGTAGAGGTTAGTCATTATCATCACTTTGAGTATTGTGTTCTTATTGAAGAATATTGAAGGTATCCCCCTTGAAGTGGACTCGGAGGTTTCCCCCTTGAAGTGGCATACTATTATCAAGTATTTACATAATATTTCATATTTTATATTCTATTGTGCAAGTTATTTTATAGCAAGTAGTATTAGAGCATGACCTTGCCATTGTGAAGGAAAGACATTTTATTAATATTGGAGGTCATTTTGTGAAGCACATATATCTCATATTTTGGTAAAAAAAATCTTATTTTTAAAGGGTTTTTAAGAACTTATTGAAGCATCTATAGTCCATATTTTATTGGAATTAGAGTAGAATTGAGTATTATTAAAAAAATAGAATTTTTGCTAATTTTATTTGGGAAGCACGTATCTCCCAAATCTTGGTGATTTTTTTCTTGATTTTTAGTGGGTTTTTCAAAAAATTATTGAAGAGACTACAGTTTGAATTGCAAAGTAACTGGAGAATAATTAAGTGATCTATTGAAGAATTATGGTTTCCATTAAATTGGTTGTCAAGATCTCAAATCAGCTAATTTCTTAGATTATTTTCTAGGAAAGTTAAATATTAGACTTATAGAAAAAGAAGAAAAAGAACAACAAGAATAAAAAGTAGAAAAACAAGAACAAGATAAAGATAAAGAAAAAGAACAAGAAGAAGAAAAAACAAGAGCAAGAAAAAGAAGAAGAAGAAGAGCAAGAGCCATAAAAAGAACAAGAGAGAGAGAGAGAACAAGAACAAGAGAAAGAGAGAGAAAGTGTCACAACCCTCTTCCTATCTAACATTTGGAAATGAAACTCTTTATTATTAAATTAAGTTGGTTTGACAATAATTATTATTTTATTTTATGGAATTAAAACACAAGGAAAATAAATTAAAAATCAATAAATTAAAATATTAATAAAATTAAATAGATCCTTTAAAATAAAAATAAAAATTATGATGCTAAAATTTAATTATAGAAATAAGCATATTTTTCAAATTACGTATGAAAGAATAAATAAATTTTATTTTTATTTAAAATGTGCACCATATTTTTCTATTTAACTTATATTATTCTCTTCATTCAATACCTCATCTTTTATCAGTTAACTTCATCTCGTTTTAGAATTTAAATCTTCCCCTTATCAGTTAACCACTCTTATTTTAGTAACTTCATGTGTAAACTGCTCATAAAAAGGGAAACCTTGTGTGCACCATTATCCATCTTTTGAAATTAAAAATTCAATATTATCCTCTCACGGGACAAAATGGAAACTTTCCTCTTCACTTCCTTTATCTCGACTGTTGATTTTCACCATCAAATCTCAACCATCGAATCCACATTCATTTTCTATAAATATGACTCCTCAGCCTCTTTCAAGGGGCACAATAAGATTTAGAATCATTCATATTTTTTATTTATCATCTTGATTTTACTTTGCATTCTAAGGGTTGTAATTTCTTAGGAAAAGATAGGAAGTAGGGAAAGAGGTTTTTCTTAAAATGTTACAAAGGAGCAAGGACTTAGAAGGATCAAAAATATTGGATTCAACAAAGAAAGGAGTTGGAAAAATTTGCGTTATAGGTAAGTATTATTAAATCTTATTTTTCTCAGTAACAAATTTATCGGTATTATCCTTTATTTCATGTCAAACTTGTTTTTAAAAGAATTAGATTATAATTTGATAAAAAATAAAGAGGAAAATATTTCCATGTTAGATCATAATCAAAAGAAAGAAGAAGTTATGTTATTTCGTCATAAATTTCAAACTTTATTTAAAACATAAAAAAATATTCAAAATTGTATTAAAGATTTTATTTTTACTAGAAATTTTATCAAAATTTTATTTAAAATGTGAGTTAAAACATTATTTAAAATCTAATAGCAATATCACAATCTTATTTTCTAATTTTCATGAATCTAATTAGAAAGAAATGTACTAAGTTGTCATAAATATATATATATATATATATTAAGTTTTATTTAAAATTTATTTGCATTCTGTATTAAAATTTATTTACATTATTTATTAAAATTTATTTCATAAATATTATTTAAAATCTATTTTAAAACTTAATTACAAAAAATATTATTTAAATTTTATGTTTAAAACTATAAAAAAAATAATAATCATTAAATTTATAATAATAATAATAATAAAGAACCCACAATCTGTTTGCATAGTCGCGAGTCTGTACGCAGGCCGCACAAGGCCTATCTCTCTATCTCTACCTCTCTCTCCCTTTATTTTCTCATATATCTCTATCTCTCTTTCTCTTCTCACATATGTATATTTCCCCCTACTTCTCTCTCCCTTTCTCTATCTCCCCCTATTTCTCTCTCCATCTCTCCATCTCTATTTACTTATCTCTAATTCTCTTTGTTTCTCTATATATTTGTCTCTCTCCCTCTCCTCCCCTCTCCATATCTCCTTATATATCTCTCTTTATCACTTTATCTCACCATCTATATCCCCCTATCTCTCTATGTATTTATCTATCCCTCTACCTATATCTCTCTATCTATTTTTCTCCCTCACCCTCTCTCGCTTTATCCTCATCTCTACCTCTATTTTTCTCTCTCCCCCTTTATCTCTAGACATGTCTCCCTCTCTCTATCCATCCATCTATCTCCCTCTCTATCCCTCTCTATATATTTATCTCTTCTATCTATATCTATCCCTCTCTCCTCTTTCTTGATCTCTCCCTCTCCTCCTCTCCTCTCCATATCCCTCTCCTCCTTCTCCTTCTCCATATCTATCTCTATCTTCCTCTATATCTCTATCTCCTTACCCCTCTCTCTCTTTCTCTTCCCCCCTCTATCTCTCCCTCTTTTTATTCCTACCTCTCCCTCTCTCTCCCTCTCTCCTTATTGCAAACATAACATGAGCCTATTGGTAATGGAGCATGATTATCTTCCTGATTCAGAGGTTTTATTTTAATCATGTTTGGATCCCTGTAAGTGGATACATAATTTATTTGAAGCGATCACTTCTCTATTGAGACCTTTGTTACACAAACAACATCATTTGCTAAATGGCCTACCAATTGACCTCATGTATTGCCTAAATGTATGCAAAAAAATAGGCCAAAATTTATCCTAATTGACCTTCCACACTTCTTCGGCGTACCCATTTCACACTTAGGTGTGATTGCCAGTAATAATAATAATCAACCCACAATATTTTTGCATAGTCGTAGGCCTGTACACAAGTCACGCAAGGCCTTTCTTTATATAAAACATTGTAAAGTTTCTATTCTTTTAAAAACTTTTTTTTTTTAATTATAAATTTTGATTTATATATATATATATATATATTTAAAATTTGGTTTATATTAATATAAAATTTTGTTTATATTTAATTAATATGAAATTTGATTTATATTCTAATTAATTAATATAAAATTTAATTTATATTTTTATTAATTAAGTATTATTTAATATATATTTTTGATAATTAATACTAAGCATTGAATGATAGAAAAAAATAGATAAATATATATACATTGTAAAATTTGATAATGATTTTAAAATAATAAATTTCAATTATAGAAATTTTTGAAAAACTTTCAATACATAAAAAAATTCATTCAAAACTTGCGAACCATTGAAAGGTGCCCTTCTGAGCCAGGTGGGTAAAATTCAGTTAATTAGGTTGATTTTGTAGAATTTTCCTATTTATGCCTTAAGCTTGTTCCAAATTCCCATAAGGTTTTGGAAGAAGATTAAGGGTATTCTGAAAAGGTTTTTGTGGTCTAGGGTGGAGGAGAAGAAAATGTTACATTTGCTATCCTAGGAGGAGGTTTGTAGATTGAAAGTCCAAGGTGGCTTAGGCTTGCATAAGTTGAGAGACGTTGATTCGGCCCTTATGGCGAAGCAATTGTGGAATCTTCTTGTGAGTGACAAAGAATGGACAGCTATTTTCTCTTCAAAATATTTGAGGGGGGTGGATAAGTTTAGATATTTTCTAAAAGAGAATTTTGTTCCTCCTTAGGGGTCTGTCCTTTGATATTCCATGCTTAAAGCTCATTCTACTATGGTTGCTAGCCTGCGTTGGGTTTTTGGGAATGGGAGGAGGATTTTTTTTTTGGATGATTGGTGGATTGGACATGGTCCCTTGAAGGATGAACCTTAGGCAGCCCCATTTAAAGCATTTTATGTTAGGGAATGGGGTGTTTTTGTTTCTAATTATATCCTTCATGGTAGATGGATCAGACTCGATCTAGTTAACAGGGATTTGGAACCACTCTTCTTGTTTCTCTCCCTGATTCATATCCCTGTTGACTCCCCCGATGACTCTGTGGTGTGGAGTTTTTCCCCCAATGGTAATTTTTTTGTTTCTTTGGCCTTCTCTTTCTAGACTCGGCTAGTTGGGCCCCCTCCTTTTTGGGGTCGCTTGTGGAATGTTAAGCTTCTACCTAAAATAAACAATTTTTTTTGGCTTTTGTGTCAAGACAAGATCTTGACTCTCAATAATCTTGGGAAAAGGGGAATTTATTTTCCAAATAGGTGTTTCTTATGCAAAGAAGTTGTCGAGGATTGTTATCATCTTGTGGCTGGCTATAGTTATACGTGGGAGGTTTGGGCTCATATTTTTAAGATGTGGGATATCTCTTGGGTGTTTCTTGCTTCTTTCTCTGATTTTTGCTTTCAATGGGTGCCTCCTACTCTTAATTCGGCTATCTCGATGTTGTGGTCTCTTATCTTGCCACATTTGGCTTGGGGAGTTTGGAAAGAGCGTAATAATCAAGTTTTCCATTAGCTGGAACTTACACCTTATAGGTTGGCCTTTAAAATTTGCAAAGCTATAAAGGAAAATTTTCTCTCTAAATTCTTGGTGCACCCTACTTTGGGTCTCACAGTTGTTGTCTCTAATTATGACCTGTTAGTGGGTCAAATATGGAATCTCTCTTCTAACCTTTCTATTCCGGTGAAGAAGATTAGAGCCCCTAGGGAGGGGGTTTGTTGGATAGCTCCCTCTTATGGGTGGTTCAAAGTTAATTTTGATGGTGCCTCTAAAGGGAATTTAGGTCATGCTGGTTGTGGGGGAGTGTTATGTGATGAGAATGGTAGGTTTGTCTCTACAGTGGCACTCCCTTTGGGAACCCAGACAAACCACTTTGTAGAGGCAGTAGCAGCCTCTCATGGCCTCTTATTGGCAAAATATTATGGGGTCTCAAAACTTTAGCTTGAAGGGGATTCCCTTAATATTATTAAATGTCTTTTGAAGTGTAGTACGCCATCATGGTCGATTTCCCATCTCATTAATGATTCTTTAAGCATCATTAATTCTTTTGATGAATTTAGAATCTCTCGTGTGTTCAAGGAAGTTGATTCCCTAGCTAATGGGACTGCTAATTTAGGAGTGGTGGCTCAAAATAATTGGAGTGATTATGAATCATTTCCACTTAATCTTAAGAATATTTCCAATTATGACCAGTTGTCATGTTATGAAGGTGTTTAAGCTGGGAAATAGGCTATGTTCCCTCTTCTTGAGTTGATTTTTGCACATTGAGGTATGTGCCCACTTGTTTAATAATTGCATTCTTGATGTTTGTAAGATGATGGGTTGGGAGCTAAGGTATGGTTGTACTTGGTGTAGCAAGCTCACACACTTTGTGGGTATTTTTTACATTGATTTGTGGTTTGTTCTTCGTATCTTGAATTTGCAAAAAATTAAGGTGTTGGTGTAGTGTGGTCCATTGCATGCCACCATGGGAGGAGCTCATTGCAAAGTGGAATCAAGATCTTGTGAGGAGTTTAGTAGTAATGAAACTGTTTGGGAGCATCTAGAAAAGGGTGGTGTCATCTCCTATATGAAAAAGCTCCATGGTTCGAACCCTGAAGTATCGGAAGCATTAGTTAAAGGGTGGAATAGTAGAATCCTACATTACAATGGAGTGGAATTTAACATTAATGAGGAATTCATTGCCGAGGTAACTAGCCTTCCCTCAAATGGAAGGAAATTCTACATAGATAGGGTTGTGACCAAGAAGGCCCTTGCAAATTTCTTCAAGCATGATGAGAAGAAGAAGCTTGTGATGATTGTTAGTGGTGGGTATGCTCAAAAATCAATCAAGCCACTTTGGAGGGTCATTGCTCTGTCCATCATGCAATATTTCACTCTGGAGGGTAGGTTCTCTGTTATCTACAGCTATCATTTCATCTTATTGAATCATTTCTTCTTTAATTCTCTAGTTTCATTTCCTTTTTACCTCCTGCTTTCAATAGAAACAAGTATTGAGGATCATAGGAAGAATCCTAGGAAGGCCACTCTCCATGAAGGTCTTATGAATCTTATTTTTGAGCATATCAAGTTGAAGTTGATTCTTGTTTCTCCTAATACCCTAGCCCACAAAAAAGGTGGAAAAAATACAAGGTTTGATACTAGTGATTCGGTTGAGGAGTGGGATGGGGATTCTAAGGACGATGATTTTGATTATGAGGAGATGTTAGAGGAGGTTAGTGATTCTGTGGAAGGCTCTGAGGACTCTGATTCCTAGGCTAAGGGTTATGAAATTGATGTCAAAATGAAGGAAGTTGTGATGTCTTTGGTGAGGAAGTCAGCAAAAGGGAAGAAAAAATTCCCTAGGAAAGAGAAGTGTGTTGTCAAGCAAAAGGTGGATGATTCTATAGTGGTTGAGGAGTCCCCTATTGCTAATGTCAATCAAGCCCTGGGTGTTGGTAAGTTTAGTGTTAGGGAGTCTTCCCCTATTCCGGATGATTCATATGTTTTGAATAAGGGTCCTCCAGGTTCTAAGCATCCTATGGAGGATTTTGAGCAGGAAAATGAGGGTTTGGGGTGTTCCAAGGGGACTGGCCCTAACTAGGATAATTTAGATTCTCCTTTTAGCGTTGAGCAGGTTATGGGGAGTGTGGTGAAGGCTGCGCAGTTGCAAATTCTGGCGAACTTGGCTAATTTTTCGGATAAGCATCAGGTGAAAGTGGAGGTGATTGAACTGGAGGATTCCCCTACTGAGAAGGATTTGGTGGACAAAGAGAGGGCTCAAGAGGTTCCTGTTGAGAATGTTGGGTCTCAAGAAGTGTCATCGGTTAATTGGGATGATGTTAATATGGATATGTTTTGTAGAATGGCGAAGGATGGTACTCGTGACCTTCTTTCTCTAGTTAAGTGGCTCTTCTTATAAGTGAAGGAGCTCAATGTTCAGCTTAAAAATTGGCAAGATGTGTGTGTTGTGCTTGTGCATAGCAATCAGAAGGAATGGTTGATCAAAGGTAAGGTTAAGACTATGAATGTTTTGTTGGATAGACTTATTGTTGATGTTGATCATCTTGGTAAAACTCATGAGGAGGGGATTACTTCCCTAGAAATGGTGGTCCCAAAAACTATTGAGGAGAGGCTGGTTAATATGGATGAAAAAATTAGTAAGCTCTTTGATGATTTGAAGACTGTTGTTAAGATTAGCAACAATTCCTTGAAGTCTACTATTAAGGTTCTTTCTGTTTTAAATGAGAAAGCTATAAAATTGACTGGTAAGTCTCTAGATCTAGGTGATCATGAGAAGGCTATTGAGGATGTTAATTGCTTCAATTTGGAAGAGAGGACTGAGGAAATTTTCCCTGAGATAGAGAAGTTTTTTGATGTTGGCATGTGCTTGAGAATGAGGAGCAAGACCAAGAAACGGGTTGCTATCTCATTTGAGGAGCTCAAGGATCTAGTTGAGATGCACAAGGGGGTCATTAAGGAAAATATGCCCTCAACCAATGTTCTTGAAAAAATATTGTAGCTTCATTGTTGCTTTTATTTGGTTAGCTGCATTGTTGAGGTTTTGTTGTTGGGCTACTAATGGGTTTACTAGTTTTTTTTTGTGTCAGATTTTTAGTTTTTTGGGCTACTAGTTATATTGTTTTAGTCTTTTGCATCTTTCCTCCATTGTAAAGGGTTTTGAGGTCCCTTCGAAACCTACTTTTCCTTATCAAAAACAAATCTAATTATTGAGTTAATGGAATTCAAAGATTGCCTTTACTATTTTATGTGTTATTTTGGAAAAGTATAATTGAATGAAAAAGAGGGGAAACTACTTAAAATTAGAGCATCAACAATCATTTGTAAGTCTTATTTTATTAAAAAGAATCAAACAAATAGTCTTTAAATTAAAGGAAACATGTCAATTGATATTAAATTTTGGACTTGAGAACTTAGAAGGTTGATTTTTTATCCTCTTAAATTTTTCTTTCACAAAGTTGAATTGGTAATGATTAGATAACTACCTAAGTTAGAAACATCACAAAGCATTCAAGGACTTGTTTTTTTAATAAATCAAGATTATAAATCATCTCAACTAAATTAACATTTATTTTTCAAAGGAGTACATATGCCTAATTTGGTAACTTTATAAATATAGTGTGGATAACTTGAGCTTTATCTAGTATTAAAAAATGGGGAAAGAATAACTAATACTAGGTTAGAATCTTTTCCAGAAAATAATGTGCAATCAATAATTATTTAAATCAACATTCAAATGGTTAGTGAATTTAATTAAAATTGTAATGATAATTTATAATATATATCAATTTTATTTAATTCATTTCCTTAATTTGGTAATCTCGGGAATGTAATCAAGTTACTTTCCTCAAGCAATTAATATTGTCTCAACTTAGTTACTTTTTTTATTCGTAAGTTAATGTCAAAAAAATTTACATCGATTCAGCCCTTAGGAATTAGTAGGGCAAGTATAGTTATGTGGGCTCTCAGTCCCAAACATTCACCATGAAAACCTAGACCTTCACATTACAAAACAAAAAAGAATTGATGCTAGCAAAACTACAATATCACCCTCGTCGGAACGTTGATCTTGAGCTTTAGTCAAAAAAACCACCACCACCCACCATATCAATCTCCTTCATCATAGAAGTAGCACGACTCCACCAGCTCTGTGAATTCATGACACCGTTGGATTGTGTCATCTTCTCTCCTCAAGGATGATAATGCCCATGTGCCCAATCTGGCCAAGGGGCTCAAACTATGCCACCTGATTGACACATGGGCAGAGGCCTTATTTTTATTCTATTCATGTGTTAGCTAGTGCATCTGCCTCTCCATTTCCCTCCCTCTATATATGGTTCACTGTGAAGGTCTCAAATGACTCCATGAGCTTTAAATCCTTGGTGATAAGGCCACGTAATTTCCAGTTGGGTGTGTCTCCCCTTTTGAG
>CM021104.1:547742494-547808473 GCA_007115665.2 Sequoiadendron giganteum | reverse complement strand
ACCTAATTAATGTATCTAGTGGGTTGGGTTAGTTAACACATAACAAGACTAAAAACATACACCTCACCCTTTCCATTAGTGCTCTCAAAGGATAAGGATGGGTGGGAAGACCTGGTTGGTAAGGTCACTACCTTGTCTCCACGAAAGGTAAGTGGCTCTGCATGAGTCACCCTATGGGGCGGCACCTTGAGATAGGATGTCTGGTTAACCATAGATGGAGGCGGCTCCTATTTTTAGGTAGTCTGGTGAATCCATGTAAGGCCATGCGATGAAACTCTCCCATTATGCCCCTTTGTTTTCCATTGTTCTTGTTGCCTTTGGAGTTGTGTTATTATGGTTTTTGTTTATGTTACATGGTCTTGAGTCATGTGGTGTTAGTCCTTTATGTTTTGATTTTGTGGCTGAGGGTTCTTTCTTATCAACTCCTTGCACGGGGGGTGTTCCTTCGAGTTCACAAGGTCGAGTAGAAACGTGCAATGCCCCCATTGGGTCCCTAGGTGGTGATTGTGGCACGGTTGTGGTTGCAGTGATCTCAGAGCTTCATGCAAATAAGATTGTACCTTTTATGAATTCAGATCTCATTATTGTACTCTTGTATTATGTTGCACTCTTCCTAATGTTATAAGGGAATTAGCCTTGTAATGTAACTTTGGTTTCACGTTGTGTTGTATTTGTGGAAATATGTTCCACGAATGTAACCTTAAACTATAAAGTTGAATGTAATAATCTGTTATTTATGTTTTTAATTATCTATCTTGTTCATGTTGAATGAATGCCATATTTATATTGTGTTTTAATCACGCTTCTTTCATTTGTTACAATTTGGTATCATTTATCATTTTAGTTAGTTTGGGTTTGTACAAGTAGCACACCATGTTACCCCATGGGACTAGGTTAATGCTATATGCTATATTTATGTTATTTAATTTGTTAAATGTAATTGTTGTTTTCAAAAAAAAAATATTACGTTAATGTTGTAGTTGTGTCCTATGCAGTTTGCGTGGTGGGGCATTGCAATAAGACTTGGATCAATTTATGATTTCTAATCCCCAAGATCATTGAATGGTGCAAGGGGAGAGCATATTCCAAAAAAAGACCCCAAACAAAACAAACAAGGTTAATTGACCCTCTAATGCTACCTTAGTTCCTCAATTAGGGATAAATTAAAAACAAAAGTTTTTGGTTGCAATCCTACAAGAGATAGCATTAAGAGTTTTGATTTTACGGTCTTTGAAAAATGTATGTCAAGTACAAAGGTGTTATTATAATCACAAGAAAATTCAAGTTAGCTTGTCAGTACCAAAATATCAAGAAATTTTGAAAAATGTGACCAAAAACTAAAAGCATATTATACCTTGTGAATTTGCCTAGGAATGAAGCATATTTGCCTAAGTACCTTTGTATTCACATTTTCCCCAATTTTGTGTATTTTCTCATATATAGGTCAGATTCACACTTTCTAGAGTAGATTTACTAAAGTGTAAAGAATGAGAGGTTACTGATAGATTTTCTCATAATACTGTGTAGTCCTTTATTTTCATGTCACATTCACCTATCCAAAGGTGCATTCATTGAAACAAGTTGTTAGCAATTCTCATAAATAAAGTCACCTTTTTCTCCATGCTTTCACCTTTCCTCAAAGAAGATTCACCCAAGTAGAGGTGCATTCACCTCAAAAACCCACATGATGTAAGAAACTAAAAACAACCAAATTTTGTTAGTACAAACTTTGACATGGGTCTTGTAGAGCTTCTTCTAATTCATAATTAACTAGTGCAGATGATCATGTACATGGCTTAATAGACCTGAAGATCCCTAAACTAAGCATTTCATCATTCAAGAGAGGGATTAATTGAATTATCAACCAAGGAGTCATAGACTTTAGATTATGTTGGAAAGATATATGCATTCATAAATTATAAATGTCCTACATTGGCTAAGTATAGGTAAATTAAACACTGATAAATACATTAAAATATTTTAACCAAAATTAACTTCTATTTCCCAAAATAGTGAATGGATTAAAGAAAATACCTAATTTCTATGGGTACTTAATGCTTATGACTGTAACCAAATAATTATTATACTGAAGTATGTCCTAATCCAATTAACCTTTGGATTACCAAATAGATTAACAACTAAAGTTTTATAATTTATAATTTATAATACATCATTCATAATTACATAAGCTAGAAATTACCAATTAAAATTGTAATGCACAATCTAATCTATCAATCTAAACTAAGGTGATTCTTCAATACCTCAAGTGGCCCTTGATTGAGTTGTTGTTCCCACAAAATCTTCTTCAATTACTCACTCAAGAAAACATGTTACTGAAATATCTTCTCTTTATTACATTCCAATCATACATAGAACTTTTTGAATATAATCTAATAGGAAATAGTATTCAATCTAATACATGTAATATCTAGATGTCCTTCTCGAAAAGGTACCCCACTATATAGGGTCCATGAGAGTCCATTTATTTGTGAACTAGAAACAAACTTAAAGGCGGATGTCAACTCTCCCATTAGAATGGGAAGAGGACTGGTTTTCTAAAATAGAAAATAATAATTATCAAAACAAGAGTATATAAGTTGAACAAGGACTTTGTACTCAACCAAGATTAACTGTTAAACTAAAAACATGCATAGATGGAGTAGTTTTTGTTATAACTCTTATTCCTATAGAGAATAGACTTCTCCATCATGACTTATTAAAAGATAAGAGTTACACTTGGTCATCCATGATCTTGTCCTTAAATGACCACCTCCATCTTCTTTTGAAAGTGATCGTGTTGTAGTATATTAACTCCTTTGCATCAAATTGTCATCCTTATGCTACAAGTTGAGAAGCCTATTATTTTAGGTTAACAAATTCCGTGTTGCAAGGGTTGGTCCTGTATAAGCATGAATTTTCACCCCTAACACAAATTCCCTTTTACCCCCTTGCACTTTAGAAAACCTAAGGCGAAGGCTTAATTCCACTTAAGCCCACTGTCTACATCACACTTGGCTCTTGTTTTGAGTGTTGATGGGGACATTTCTGTCGGGGATGCCTGCACGGCACGCTTACATCCCTGGCAGATTCCTATGGCTGGAGTTTGCAAAGACGTTACACTTTTGATTGGAAGTCGAAGTGTAACACCCCTCTTCGGTTGGCCAACCCGAATATGGTCGTTTTTCATCCCTTTCTTCATAATCTTCACTCTCTCATCCATTCTCAAGTTTGAATAGATTTTTGCAAGATCTTGAGTTCATCTCTCCACATCTTCTTCACTCTTTCAAGCATCTAAAAGCTTTGTAGCAGCACTTCACACTCCATTGCAACAATCTACCACTCCATCACTCTGATAGTGCAAGCACAAGACACACACCATTGTAGCAGAGGCTTTAGTTCCTCTCATTTTCTCCTCCACAAGCCTTGAGTGCTTTCGATGAAGGTGGTAAGCTCCTCTCATCTTCTTTATCATCTTGTTTTAGTAAGCACATATTGTATTGTAGTGTCTTTTGTTTACGTAGCTTGTATTCCTTTCTTTATCTTTATTCCTATCATTGCAAACTTGGTTGTCCGTGGAGGTGGAAACACCAAAATGGGGGTCTGACTGAGATAGGCCCCTAAACAGCCCCAACATTCCCCTTTTTTTTTGTGCAGGTGGAGAGAGCTTGGAGCAAGTTGGCGAGAAGATTGGTCTACAAAATTATTTTTGTCACCCTTGCGGTAATATATTTCTTTTATCAGACTTGTATTCATGTTTTATTCTTCTTAATCTCACTCTGTTGTTCAAGAAACTTCTAAACTAGGTTGTTAGTCTACCTTTTAGAGTTTGACCTCATCTATCTGGTTTTTTGGTCATACGAACACCAGCGCACCTATGAGACACCAGCGTGTCACACTTTTGTCGTCTGATAGAGAGCTAATTGAGACGTAGAGTTGACCTAAAAAAGTCACTCGTCTAGTCTCCCTTCAGTCTCAGGATTGTAGAGTGATCAAAGGAAACATAGTCTTCATCATTCGCATCCCTTTTATCCTAACCTCCCTTTAAACTAAGGTAAGTTAGGGAAGCCTTTCCGCTCTTGGCCTTTCGTGACCTGGGGCCTTGCGGTGGTTGGTCCCCCTCTCTTACAGGTCCTTATTATTCAATGCATTTTCATTACTAACAACTATAATTAGACATGAAATCCTACTAAACTCAAAAAAAATCATAACTCATACACACTCTTATTAATATAACAAATAAAAAATTCAAATGTTTTAAAATGCTTAAAGTATATAAAAGGTCTAGTAATTTCTTTCAAAGTTTAGCAAAAAAGAAGATAAAAGTATGTAACTTCAGCAAGGAAATAGGACATTATTATGACTCATCAGGTCCCATTAAGTGTACCAAAAATGTGTGCATGAAAAATGTTTCCTGGGTGTAAGATTTAGTAATAAAACCAAACAAAAACACTAAAAAAAAAACACTCAAATAGAGCGAAAAGAGATTCAAACAACATAGAATTTAACAAAACAACATTATGCCAAACCTCTTGTTGTGTAGATTTTCCTGACTTGATCGATGATATGTGTGCTCACTAGTAATTTTGTCAATGTAATGACACTCCAATTAGGAACGGGTGACATTTATAAAAATGGATAAGTGTTGTAATATATATTTGGAGAGAAAGGGATCAATAGTGGAGATTAGATCACGAGATCAATGGATGGGATTGAGAATGATCTCTCAAGCCATGAGATTATGCCAAGTGGCACAATGGAAGGGCTTGAGAGGATGGGTAGTACCTTGAGGGTGCTTAGGAATATTTTCCATAAAGGTAGTTCTTGTCCAAGGGGATAAAGGAATTAAAAAACTCCTTTAACCCATATTTTCCTAAGTACCTTGAGGGTACTTAGGAATATTTTCCATAAAGGTAATTCTTTTTCCAAGGGGATGATGGGAATAAAGGAATTAAAAACTCCTTTTGGGTACTTTTCGAAGAAAGACCCATGTGCTCAAGGACATGGGATCTTTTCCAAAAAGGGAAAAATGAGTGAGGAAAGATTTAATCCCACTTAATCGAGGGTTAAGTGTGTGCACATGATTAGGAAGTGGATTATGTAAGGATTAGAGGTTAATGGAAAATGATGGAGGATGGGACATGTGAGAGGAATTAAATAAATAAGAAATTATTTATTTAGTTTTTAGAAGAAAGGGGATAAAGATGGGTAAATAATTAGGAATAATTATTTACCTTAGGTTGGACTTTAGGGAGGGAATTATTTAGGAGGATGATTGGGATAATCGTGAACATTAATTAAATAATAAAATATTATTTAATTTATATATAAATTAGAGATAAGGTGAGTTAGGGTAAATTGATCGAATGTAATGGTCAATTATAGGTGTCTATAGGTGGTATATAGCAAGGGACATGGATTTGCACAAAATTATGTTATTTTTCAATATTTTAATGTAACAAGGCACCCTCATAAAAATGAGCACAAAGATAATTATGAAGTGGAATGGGTATGTAAATTTTTCCATTACATTTTATTCCTAATTTTGAGTAAACATGAGTCCAAGAATGATTATGCATCTAAAAGTATATAACACCCACAAACATGCATGTTAAGTAAATATTTAGATCTTAGACATCAAAATATATTATCAAGGGTCAATATGAATTAGTGGAACCTACAATATGTCATCATGTAGGTTTCCCTTTTGGACATGATTTTTGTAGGAATTAAAGTTGTCTTTGTAAGCTCTTGTAATCATATACAAAGCTCAACATGAGAAGTGTTAAAAATAGAATATGGCCCTATAATTGGTTGCATTAATAATATGCAAGGAATTCAAAGGAGGGAGAAATAGAACATAAAAATTAAATGTAATCCATACATATAAGCATGTAATCATGTAAAGAAATAACCATAAGGAATAAATAATGTATTAAGCATATGAATGTATTGAGTGATACAGATGATAAGATCATGGCTTGTAGATGCGGTCAAATAATAAATACATTGCCTCAACATGGGAAAAGGATGGTGATATAGCAGTTAATGAGTAGAAGACCTATATAATTACATAGAAAAATAAAGTGGCATATAACCTCAATTTTGCATACAAGATCATGATAGAACATTTGTATAGGTAAGGTAATAAGTCCCTAGTGATGATGAAAATATAAATTATGACATGAATTTGGAACTATGGCATGAAGCTTGAACTACAGGGAAAGTCCCTACTGCAAGATGTAATAGTTGCAAGGATAATATGTAAAGGGAAAGTTGGATGTCTTTGAGTATAAAGTTGTGTACATTAAAGTACAATATATAAGGGGAAGATATAATTCACCCCTATGTGTAGAGATGTTGAAATGGTAGGTCCAAATATAAGGATAGTAGGACACCCCCAATATAACCCAAAATATGTATCAATTGAGGATGGCAATGTTAGAAAATAATGTTATTATAGGTCATACCTTTATTACCCTTATAATAGATATTGTTCTAATATAAGGTAACAAAACCTTATATATTATATGCTTATTAAGCATACCCATTTGAAATCATTATAGTCATTTTATTAGATTATTAATTATTTATAAATGGTGGTTGTTGAAAAGGTGTGACTAATACCCTTTCATGTATTATGTCACCCTTCCTCCTATATTTAAGGAAGAGCTCTCTCAATTCTCTTGAGCTATTCTTCTAACTCTTTAAATCTTTGTAAGGCTTCCTATAACTTCTTGCTCTCATTTATTCCTTTCAGAAGTAACTCCTCTTCTTTTTCCAAAAATATTTCTTCTTCAACCTCCTCTGATGGCACAAACCCTTCTTTAGAAGTAGGTCTTCTTAGAGGTTTGTTTTATTTTTAGCTGTAAAAAATTCCTCTAAATTTGAGTCTAAACTAGTGCTTAGATACAAAGGCTATAAAATTTTAGGTTTTTTGTCACTATCAGAAACCTTTTCTTTAAAATTTGTTTTAGTATCGACCACAACAAAATTTTCTTTTTTCTTTTTGGCCTTCCCCTTTATAGGCCCTTTCCTTCTAAGGCGGTGTGATCGCCTCCTTGGTTGTGTTGGCCTCTTTTGTTTCTTCTTGAGTTCAAAATTAGAGGCCACACTTTTTCTTTTTGTGGGCCTGGAAGGGATCTTGGTGAATGCAAGGGTTTATGTGACTCCTTCTACTATGGGTTTTTCCTCAAAAGCTACAGGTTGAGTTTCCTACACTTCTTGCTATGTATGTTCCCTAATGCTACAAGTAGGTGAGGAAATAGGGGAAATAGAGGGTATATTTCTCTCTTCTACAACTGTAGAAGGTTCTCCTATTTCATGTTCTCTATTCATTTCCTTTGCATTTTACCTTGTGAGAACATCATTTATATTTTTGCAAGATAAGAAAAATTCCCAAGATACATTGGGAAATTAAGTTTTAGACTTCATTTAATTAACAAAGTGACCAAACAAAAATGTGATAAGGTAGACTAGTTTCTTTTCTTCTTATATTCAACATACATTATTTTCAAAAGATTGTACAAGAAATTAGGGACATTCACATTCCTCTAATGGCGTAAATGACTAAGGATTTTAAAGTGCATATTGTATAAGAGTGTTTGTTTTCCATCACAAGTTAAATATTTAACAATGCAGGAAGCAATAGAAGCCCAAATCCAAGGTAAAGAGAGTCATTTTATACCTTGAGATGTAGAATCTAAATTCTCTCCTGGCATTGAAAAATAATTTCTAGCCACAATTGCATTTGCTTTTACCTCAAATTCCTCCCCTATTCTTGGTAACCCTGATACTTCTGCCATTATTGCCTTTAAAGCATCTATCCTTAGTCCTCTAATAATGGACTCATCATTCTACAAGGTACTTGCAAATTTTTCAGTCATAAGTTCATTATATTCAATAATCCATAGGAAATAATCCATGCACCCAACTTGTTGGAGGATTGGTAAACATTGTCGATCTTCCAATAATAAACTGTGTTGCAGGTCCTCTTCTTATAATATCTCCTCCCATTGCTACAAATTTGACCACCTATGTCGACCTTTATTAATGTACTCGACTCTTCTTAGATATTTTCTTCTCACCTTTGTTGTTTTTATGCTTTGCACTTGTTATTGTCATTTCTTTGTGACCAACAGAGGAAAGTGGAGGAAATTGAGAATCACATTTGATTTCTAAAAGGTTTTGGTGATAACAATTAAAACCTTTTGCTTCCCCCCAACTTAGGTGTGTTATTTTTCCTCAAATAGAATGTATGGAAAGGATGAGAAGGATAATTGTAAAGTATTTGAATGATATGATACATGAAATTCAAATATGTGCATGAATTTGAATGCATATGAAAACCAGCAATTTAAATGTTAATAATAGATAATTAACAAGAAGAGTACTTGTTATTATGGAGTGATAGAAAGATGGCACATGTTAATGGAACTGAGCGTTTCCATGCAACTTTTTGGAAAATATTTGAAATGATGGTACTTATTGTGAAGTACTAGGAGTAGACATGTGAGAAAACGTAACATAGTGTGATTTATGGCACGTTTCCAAGAATTAATAGTGGTGAATGAAAAGTTATGGAAAGGACATATTATGAATAGTGGAATTTATTGTTGCATGATACGTGTGTTAGAGTGAATATGTTGTATGGTAGGAGAAAATATGAGTGGAAATGGCTATGGGTATGAATGAAGTGAATGTATGCAAATTCTATGTGTAGCTAAACAATAGGTCTCATGTAATTTTTTTGCCTTGAGGCTTGGTGCTATAGGTCCCATGAACTTCCATTGTACGTCCAAAAAAAAAATGTTGACAAACATAACATGCATTTGTGTGCATGTGAGAGGTTTTGGTGGGTAGTTATACCTAGTGAACATCAATAGGTGAGTTGTTTAGCTGCTCTACTAATACTGTACTTGATGTGTCACCTTTGTTTGTAGGTAGATCATGTAATTTTGGCTTGAATTGATGATGTACATTATGTAAGAAGCATTCCTTTTGTAATGGCTTCTTGTAAGGCTTTAGTCTATGGCCATTTACTAAGAGGGATAATCTTATTGAATCAATGGTGGTGAGCTAAACCGCTCCATTTTGAAAAACTTGCTTGATTTCATATGGTTCAATCTAACATGTTTGTAATTTACCCTTGTGGTCTTTAAACCTAGAATCATATAGCAATGCCCAGTCACCTGTATTGAACTCCTTCATCTTTATGAATTGGTCATGTCATTTCATCCTTTTCTTGTGAACAATTTCTATATGATGAATGACCTCTATTTTGATTTCATCTAAAGCATTTAGGGTGTGTAGTCATTCCTTTTGAGTAAAATGATATATCCATGTCAAGCACTACTTTTGTGCGAAGTTTTTTGTATTCAAACTCAATTGGTAGTACAACTTTATTTCCATACACCAATTCATATGGTGTAAACCTTGTGGTAGTCTTCCAGGTTGTCTTGTAAGCCCAAACTGCCTCAGGGAGCCTTGTTGCACAATCCTTTATGTGAACTTGAATTGTTTTGGTAATACTTTCTATTTCCATGTTTATAATTTCCACTTGACCACTAGCTTGAGGATGGTAGGGTGTGGATTTCCTATGTCTAATCTCATACTCCTTTACTAATTTTTTTATCAGATCAAAATTGAATTGAGGCCCTTGGTTTGTTACTCTTTATCTAGGAACACCATATCTTGTGAAGATATCTTCATAAATAAATTTAGCAACATTTCCATCCCTTACAAATTGTAATGCTTTTACTTCCACCCATTTTGTGAGATAATTTGTACAAACCAAAATATATTCTTTGTTATTGGATGTTGGGCTATGGGGCTAATGGCATCCAATCCCCACTTATCAAAGGGTGCAATGAACAATTGTGGCTAGAGTGACATTTCATCACTCTTAGTAGGTCTTCCCATCCTTTCGTATCTATCACACCTTCTTGTATACTTGATTCCATCCTTGTGAAGTGTAGTCCAATAGTAACTAGTGTTCAAATTTTTTAGAGTTGTCCTTTTAGCTACAAAGTATCCTCCACAAGGCTTGTCATGACATGCATTTAAAATATCATATACTTCATCCTCCCTAATGCATCTTACCATTATGTTAGCAGGCCCTATATAAAAGAGATAACCAACTACCCATGAATAAGGAAAACTTCACTCAACTAAATGTCTCTTTTCTCTTGGTGAGAGATGTGGTGGTGTATTCCTTGCAACCAGATAATTAGATATATTTGCATACCAATGTGTTTACATAGAGAGGTAAAATAAATGTTCATTAGGAAAGTAGTTATCAACAATACCCTTTGTTAATTTTATTCATAATCTTGAGAGGAAATCAACTACTACATTGGCCTTCCTTGGTTTATCCACAATTATGATATCAAATTCTTGCATGAGTAATAACCATCTTAAAAGTCTTCTTTTGACCACTAGTTTATTAATCAGATATATTATGGTTGTATGGTCTATGTGAATAAATACAAAGTGTCTTGTAATGTAATGTCTAAAATTATTAATGGTATATACTACTACCAACATTTCTTTTTCAATAATTGTAAAATAAAGCTTTGCACCTTGAAGATTCTTGCTTATATAATATGTGGCATATTCCAAATTCCCTTATTTCTTTCCTAAAACAACACCTATTGTAAAAGAAAATGCATATGTATGTATGTGGAAAGGTATTATCCAATTTGGTCCTCTTAAGACAAGGGTCTTAGTGATGCTTCTTTGAGGGCTTCAAAGGTGTCTTGGCATGCAAGGGTCCAATCAAATTCCAAATCTTTAGAGAGGAGAACAAATAATGGGTTTGATATCTTACTAAAATCCTAGATAAACCTCCTATAGTAACTAGCATGACCAAGGGAGCTTCTTAAATCCTTTTTCTTTTGAGGAATAGATAGAGTGGAGAACACTTCTATTTTGTTAGGGTCTACCTGTATTCCCTTACTTGACACAAAGTTTTCCAAGACCACTCCTTCAATCATCATCGTGAAACATTTTTTATGACTCAAGGAAAGGTTGTGATATTGACACCTTTGGAAGACTTTCTCCAAATTAATCAATGATTCTTCATAAGTATTACCATAAGTGGTAAACGCATCCATGTAAATTTATATGGAATCATGTGTAAAGTCTGAGAATATACTTGGGATTACTCTCTAGAATATTCTAGGAGAATTACATAACCCAAGTGGTAAGATAGAATATGCATATGTACCCCATGGGCCAATAAAATTTGTCTTGTCTTGATCCTCTAGAGCTATTTTTTATCTAATTATACCCATTGAATCCATCTCAGAAGGAGAAATATTGCTTTCTTACTAATGAATCCAATACTTGATCAATAAAAGGGAGGGTAAAATGGTCTCTCCTTGTTTGTGCATTCAATTCTTTGTAATAAACACATACCCTCCATTTTCCTCCCTTTTTTGGCACAATCACCAATGGGGATACCCATTGGCTATCAGATATGGGATAAATAAACCTTACATCTAGCAACTTCTACAATTTTGTTTTGATTATGTCATGCACAACTCGGTTTATTCTTCTCTGAGTCTGCCTTACCAATTTGTAGCCTTCATTAATATAAAATTATATGCATGCATAAGTGGGGATCTATACCTTTCATGTCATGATAGTCCCATACAAAAAAAATTATGTTGACTTGCATCATGGTAAATAATGAAGACTATTTTGTAGTTGTCAATTGGTTGTTGACATTTAATGTTTTGCCTAGTGTGATATCTATGGTTAAGGTTGATGACTTGACAAAAGCAATGTCGAGACCTACTAAATTGAGATTGTAATTTTAGGGCAGTAATGTATGAAAAAGTTGAGAAGTAGACTCGGAGGAATTTGCAGGTATTATGTTATGCAAAGGAAAATGTAAGCATGTGATACAGTGGTGTTATTGTAGGTCCCTACTATAAGATTTTTGCATAATGTTTGTAAGGACTTAATCTTCATCCTGGGTTTCCAACATTGGGCTACATTCAGTGGTCATGAGTGTTTATAAAGAATATTAGTCATCCTCATAAAGGTAAAGCCATATGGTTTGATCCAAATCTATATGTGATTGTGCAGGTGGGTAAAGGACAATTTTTTTTGTCACATTTCCATTCAAAATGTTCATATTGCCAGACCTACGACCAATGAATGCATCTGCAGTAGCCAACAAAGGCCTCCCTAAGATTAAGAGGTATCTTGCAAGGTTTTCTTTAAGTTGTAAGATCATAAAATCTATAGGGTATTCACATGAGTCTAGTGTGATGACTAAATCTTCTATAATACCCTTTGGTTTAACAATTGACCTATCTTCTAGTTGTAAAATAGTAGGCATAGGTCACAATTCCATTAACTGAATTTGTTTCATAGTTTCTTTTTTCATAACATTTATGGTTGCTCCTAGGTCAATTAAGGTGTTTTTAATGAGATTTCCATTAATTCGGACATCTACTATAGTGCTTCTAGGGTCACCATATTTATGAATAACCATATTTCCTAACATGATGTCAGCAAGCTATCTTAAGGCATGTATAATCTGGGGGTCCTTCCATTTTCTACCTAGCTTTTTAAGACATAACTCTCTCACAATTTTTGTGTAAATTGGTACTTCCTTAATTGCTTGAATCAGGGGCATTTTTATGCAAACATTTCTAAGTTGGCCCAATAGGTCAGAATCGGTTTCAAAATGATGTTTTTATAGAGTTAGTATTTTAAAGAATGGCAGTCTCAGACTTGTGTTGTTTTGTTAAGTCTTACATTCTTCAGGTTCCTTTGGTTTTTTCCTATAATTTATATCGGGGATCCTCATCAGTGCTCTATAATATGAGGAGATGAAGGCCCATCTAGCATTTTCCTTGAATGAAGGTGCACATCACTCACTTCAACCCCATAGTTTGGGAATTGGATGGTGTCATTAGTATAAGCTTGTTGAATAGGCTTGTTGTTAGGGTTAGGTGCATTTTTGGTTGACAATTGAGTTTCTCTTGGTTGTGATGGTGTGGCCATGGTTGGATTTGGCATTATAGCAGGTTTTTATGGTTAAAAATGTTGTTGTGGATTTGAGTATTTTGTATTTTTATTTTTCCATTGTTGACTCCCACGCCATTGTGATGGTCATTGGTTTTTCTAGGGTGGCCATTGAGAATTATAATTTGGAGCCTAGTAAGGTTGTAGTGGACATATTACTTTTTCTTGAGTCTAATTGGATGCTTGGTCCATTGGCCATGATGGATTTTGTGTATTATTCCAGGGTTGAGTGTTCCAATGTGAGAAGTTTGAGCTACCACCTGGAAATGACATATTATAAAATAATGGATATGGAGGCATACCTTGTCTTTTTTGCCAAGTTTTACACTAAGAAATGTAAAATAATTGACCTTCTTCATCCTCTAGGGCTTGAAATTTAGACTTCCCTTGATTTTCTTCAAAAATACTATCCAACTTCTTCCATTTGCAATTGATCCTCTTCTAGCAAAAATATGGACAAAATTTAGTTATGGTTGCCTCAACTTCTTCCTACTTCTTTTTGATATGCAAGGTGTCCAATTGGGTAGCCAAGTGTCTGATTATGGCCTTCATATTGGACATGAGGTTACTGATTTCCACCCTCGAGACTCTAGTGGAATTTTTGTTGAAAGAAGATATTTTATCAAGCATGGTCTTTTTTATGGATGATCTAGAGTAATTTATGCATACCTTGAAAATCTCCTCCAAAGGAAGTTGAGAGATATCTCCTACCCATATGAGGTTTAGAGGATCCATAATGTTTGTTCCCAAATCTATAGATTGCTAAACTCTAAAAGTATGCCAAGCTTTGTCTTCAAGTTTAACAAGGATTTGGCCAATGAACGAAATCAACCAAGATGGTTGGGATTCCCTGCTCTTCAGGCTTTGCTTCACCTAGGTGGGTGTACCTTGTGTTCACCACTAAATGCAAACTTTCAAAGATAAAAGTGGAAAAAATTAAGCAAATTATGACCTCACACAAATTTAGAGGGTTTATTTATTCTAATCTTCATCAATTCATTCATCTACTCATAATCTATTTCACATTGGCATGAGGGTTTGAAATAGATAATCTAAAACTAACTTCTACTCCTACTCCTACAACATAAAATCTAAAATGGATTATAGAATGTGATACAAGGGATGGTTTTGGAAAATGAATTTATCGATGCCTTTTCTAGGTACAGAGTTAGAATTCAAAATGATACGTGTCTTCCTTCTGGGCATAACTCAAATTACTTGGCACAATACTGTTTATGAGTTGCATAAATGTGCAAAGTTATCTTTTATCAGGTCCTTCTTATTTATCCAATTCAATCCTCCAAACTTTTGTGACCTATTCAAAGGAATTTAATTCTTCCTTGAAGAAACCCTATTAAACAAATCACACAAAACATGAATTATGTTTTAAAAAACTAGACATATGCTTGATATGCTAATTTAAATAACAAGGAGAAAACAAAATGGAGACAACCAGGTAAAATTTTATCAATGATATTCAACAAGTAATTAACAACCAAAATTCAGACACCAGAGAAAGCAACATTCAATTGATATGCTTCAGAAAATAGGCCTTTACAATATTCCTTTCCAAAATCCAATTCCCCAACCCCCCAAGAGAGGTTCCCCACAATCTTGGTTTCCTTCTTATAGGAATGAAGGAAGCAACAAGCTTCAAATTTTTCACATTCTAAATATTGAATTTTTGTATTCCCATCCTTTGGTATGACATTTTGAAATATCTGTTTAGCTTCTTACCCCCTTGTACTCCATTTTTTTCATCTTTGTTCATTCCCATGTCTCTTCCAGTGTCCACCATTTCACTTTTTTGCTCGGGCTTTCCCTCTTTTGTGGTCACAATCAACTCTTTCTCCTATCAGCATGGGATTTTCCATCATCTATTTGGTGCCTTGCACAATGAGCCCTCCCATTCCTGTGTTCCTCATGTGAAACCCTAACTCTATCTTCATTGTATCGAAAAGACTACAATTTTTTTCTCGTCTATATATGTCTTTCCTTTCGATATATGCATTTTTTGTTTGTTAGGTTTTTGAAGGAACTTCGAAAACTATCTCTTTGAAATTCCATTATCACTTTGACACACTTACAAGCCCATTACACTGGTACTTTCTAATCTTGAGGCGTGAATGTTGTTATTTTAATGGATATATCCTATTGAAGGAACTCAAAAATATTTCCTCCCAACATTTCATTGTGTCCTCAATGATGTCTTGTTAGATTATCGAAGGGACCATGAAATAATTCTTTCCGAGATGATGTAGTCTCTTCGATGATGTATGCCCTTCCCTTCCTATTTTTGGTATATCGAAGGGACTCGAACTTTTATTTTGTCAATATTCATTTTCTCTTCGATAAATTATTTCTACCTATTATTTTCATTTTTGTGGCATCAAAGGGACTCTAAAATTACTCACTTTGATATGCAAAGGTCACTTTGATCTTTACATATGATTGTAAACTTATGTACTCAATATGAATCGGCTAAATTTTCTCAAAGCATTGTCCATAACTTCACATTAATTGTGTTTCCAAATCCAAAATACATTTTAGTCCCCACCAACTTGTCGTTCCATGAATCTTCAAAAGTAAGCTCATCAACACCCTAATCTTCATAGTTTCCATCAGGCACATAGCGTTGGACTGTGAAAGGAATCTTACACTCATGTAATTTTTTCATTGCAATCTCCAATGAATCATTTTCTCTCTCAAGCTTAACCATGACAAGTGCATTCATGCTTATCTACAAAGCTCGAGTGCCTAGTATTCTAACACGTTCATATTTTGTCATGTACTTTGATGTCTTACGTGGTTTATCACTGGGTTGATCCTCCAAAGTAGGCTATTAGGATAGGTTTTATAGGTGCATTTCTTAGTGTTGCAACCAATATTCTCATCGTTGGAACTCCAAATTTTTCCAAAATTTGAAGGTTCCAACAATGGATCCGTCTAGAGATGTATGCCTGTTATGGGCATAGCAAGAATTCAGATCTCTAGTGGAAGCGGACTGAGTGTCTTGTCCATTGGATGGCAGATTCAAACTCTTTCTTTGTCCTGAACTAGTATGATTTGAAAAATCACACCATAATTAATGGAACTAGGCCACTAGAAAAGAAAAGCTTCTATTTTCCTCTATCATACACTTTATTTTCATCTGATTGCATCAAGTCAAATCTAAAAGCACTATCATTGTATGCCTGAAGAAAAACATTACCATTGACATTCCAAAACATATCACTTTATTTTCCCATACCAACATTAGTTCCATCTAACTATATCTCACAATCAAGCACAAATTGAAAAATACCATCACCATGTGACAAACATCCATCATATTCTTTTAATGAAACATGTTCATACATAATGCAACAATTAGCATTATTTATTTCATCATCATGTTTCACTAAAGTTTTTTCCCAAATAGACTAAGAGATTGAAACACTCATATGTTGTCTCATAGCTGGTATCACACTGTTGCAAACCATGAGAATTATGCAAACAAGCCTCCAACATATGGAAAGAAAAAAATTCATATACTGGCTCATTTTGTGACATAAATTCAACATTTTGGTGAGAAGATTCATCAAGAAATCCTTCATGAATATTGTTATCCTGTAAATTTTCTTGTCTATTTGTGGAAGGAAAAACAAATGGACATGTGTCATACTTAGTACCCGAAGGAACATCATCATTGTCAAATTTTATCTACGTAGGGCACAGAAGCTCATGACCATTTTCATGTACATACCTCTGATATACCATGGTCAATAAATCTAAAATTTTCTCATTGTTGAGTGAACATGATTCTTCTTTCACATCTTCCACTACTTCTTCTTGATCTCCATAAGAGTTGTGAGAACCACTTAGTTGCAAATAAAAATCCATAGGATTGTCATTTTTTCATTAAAATCTGGATATTCAATGGATTCATCATAACATACACTACTCATATCATATAGGATTGAATTTCCAACAACCTTGCCAAAAACACAATCATAATTTGATAGGCCTTCTTTATTTTCATCCTTATTAACATTCAAACTATCATAACAATTATTTTTACTTGCATACCCATCCTCTGTAGACTGATTACAATCATTACTCTCTTCATTTATGTAGAGCACACTATCCCTTTTTTGTTTTAGCTTCTAATTCATAATTATCAATGCTATGATAATGCAAAAATGGTTGCACCTCCATTGTTTGATCATGAAATGCACTTAGATTATTATGCGTACCATTTTTAGGTACACCTACCATATCATTTGACTGACGACAAGAATTATCATGAAATCTTGCCCTAAATGTATGTCCATACCTATTATTTTAACCTTCTACTTTCCTTATGGTCAACATTTCCTGAATATGGATGGCAGGGTCAATATTGTGTGCACTTTGCAGATAATAAATTTGGGGTTGACTGTGGTGTGAAAGTTATTGATGTTGGTAAGTTGGAACAACAAGGGTATTTTCACCTTGAATACTACTCTCAACCTCTGATGTATTCTACACATTTTCATATTTCATTTCATTGCTTGCTGAAATAGACTGAGGCCTAAAATTTTGTGTATAATTTTTATTATCGTCATCAAACTGACTCAAGAACAACCTTTTAAAATATTCTAATGAAGATATACTTTGCATGGGTAAGCCATTATACCATTCTCTTGCATTATCCTTCAAAGGCCTTACAAATAATTTCATAATGACATCTTCTACGTAAATTTGAAAGTCTTCAATAAACTCACAAAATAGTTGCACATGCCTACAAGTTGATTCATATTCCTCTCCATGAAACACAGGCACATGATCTCTAAGTTCAAAGGGATAAATATTTGGGTAGATTTGGATATTACTAAATTTCAATGGTTTATATCTATTTGGGACAAACACTTCTCTTTGTGGACGTGGTTGACATTATTGTCTATTCATTATGTTTGGAACCAGACAAGGATAACTATACGGATGATAGATCTTGTTTATCACTTTATAGTTCTTCCACACAAAAACAGTAGTCAAACATCTTTTATCTCTTTTCTCTTACAATAGGCTATCAAGCAAGGATAATACATTAAACAACTCAATTTCAAGCTTAAGATCTTTTCAAATGAGCTTATTACTACATACTTCTCACAAAATACCATAACTAAAAATTGCAACATAGAAGTATATAAAATCAATATCAATATTCCCCTCTTTACTAGTGATTCAACACTTGATAAGGGATTTTATCAAAACTCATAGACCATGGTTTTAACATAATATCTTTTTTGAAAACCAAAATAGAAATACCTGAAACAACTACAACAACTTCTAACCCTTCTTCTTGACTGAAAATTATGCAGATCTGGAATTTCTTTGTATGCTTTACCAGGTTCTTAAAACAAAAGTCACCACCTCTTCTAGAGAGGAATGAATTTTATTTCCTGGGTGTTCTCCAACAATAAATTTATTTGCATCTCTCTTCACCACTACTACAAAAAAACTCTATCCATGTCTAAAACTTCAATTTTTGATTTTCACAATTTGATTCTTGACTCTTCCCAATGATAATCAGTTATCCTCCCCATCAGAGTCACCAATCTATCGATTCCCAAATTTGAAGATTGCTAAACTTTAAAAGTATGCCAAGATTTTTCTTCAAGTTTAACAAGGATTTGGTCAATGAATGGAATCAATCAAGATGGTTGGGATTCCCTGCTCTTCAGGATCTACTTCGCCTAGGTGGGTGTACCTTGTGTTCACCACTAAATGCAAACTTTCAAAGATAAAAGTGGTGATAATTAAGTAGAATATGACCTCACACAAATTTAGAGGGTTTATTTAATTTCAATATTGATCAATTCATTCATCCACTCATAATCTATTTCACACTAGCATGAGGGTCTGAAATAGATAATCTAAAACTAACTTCTACTCTTACTGCTACAATTGAAAATCTAAATTGGATTATAGAATGTGATTCAAGGGATGGTTTTGGAAAATGAATTGATCGGTGCCCTTTTTGGGTATAGAGTCAGAATTCAAAATGATGTGTGTCTTCCTTTTGGGCATAACTCAAATTAATTGGCACGATACTATTTATGACATGCTTAAACATGCAAATTGATCTTATATCAGGTTCTTATTTATCCAATTGAATCCTCCAAATTATTCTGAACTATTCAAAGGAATTTAATTCTTCTTTGAAGAAACCCTATTAAAAAAATCACACAAAACATGAATTTTGTTTTGAAAAACCATACATATGCTTGATATGCTAATTTAAATAACAAGGAGAGAACAAAATGGAAACAACCAAGTAAAATTTTATCAATGATACTCAACAAGTAATTGACAACCAGAATTCAGACACCAAAGAAACTAGCATTTAATTTATATGCTTCAGAAAACAGGCCTTTACAATATCCTTTTCCAAAATCCAATTCCCCACCCCCCCAAGAGAGGTTCCCCACGGTCTTGGTTTGCTTCTTATAGGAATGAAGGAAGCTTCAGACCATTCACATTCTAAATAATATTTTTTTGTATTCCCATCCTTTGGTACGACATTCTACAATATTTTTTTAGTTGCTTGCCCCCTTGTACTCCAATTTTTTTCATCTTTGTTTGTTCTCATGTCTTTGCCAACGTCCACCATTTCACTTTTTTGCTCAAGCTTTCCCTCTTCTATGGTCACGATCAACTCTTTCTCCTGTCAGCATGGGATTTTCCATCATCTATTTGATGCCTTGCACCATCACCCCTCTCATTCTTGCATTCCTCATGTGAAACCCTAACTTTGTCTTTGTTGTATCAAAAAGACTACAACTTTGTTCTCACCGATATGGCTTTCCTTCTAATATATGCATTTTTTGTTTGTCGAGTTTTAGAAGGAACTCCAGAAAATTTCTCTTTGACATTGTATTGTCACTTTGACACACTGTCAAGCCCATTATACTAGTACTTTATAAGGTTGGGGCATGAATGTTATTGTTTTAATGGATATCGTCCCATCGAAGGAACTCAAAAATATTTCCTCCCAACATTTCATTATGTCCTCGATGATGACTTGTCGAATTATCGAAGGGACCATGAAATAAATCTTTCTGAGATGATATAGTCTCTTCGATTATGTACGCCCTTCCCTTCCAATTTTTGGTATATTGAATAGACTTGAAATGTTGTTCTGTTGATATTCATTTTATCTCTGATAAATTCTTTTTGTCTATTGTTTTCCTTTTCGAGACATCGAAGGGACTCTGAAATTACTCATTTCGATATGCAAAGGTCCCTTCGATCTTTCCATATGACTGTAAAATATTGTACTCAATATGACTAGGCTAAAGTTTCTCAAATCATTGTCCATAAATTTGCATTAACTATGTTTCCATATCCAAAATATATTTTAGTCTCAACCAACTTGTCGTTTCCATGAATCTTCAATAGTAAGCTCATCAACACCCTAAGCTTCATAGTTTCCATTAGGCTCGTAGCGTTGGACTGTGAAAGGAATCTTACACCCATATAATTCTTTCATTTCAATCTAGTGAATCATTTTTTCTCTCAAGATTAACCATGACAGGTGCATTCATGCTTATTTACAAAGCTCGAGTGCCTAGTGTGATCCCTTAAAATGTCTTCCCTATTCTAAGATGCAAAACTAACTAATAATGCATTAAAAGGAACAACACAAGAAATACACCTCAATATTATCCTAAGGAATGATGAGAAAGGGAACATGATGAAATAAAATAAGAAGTGATTATACCTTCATGCTCCTTATTCCTTGGTTGACCCTTGATCTTTGAATGTTTTGTGTGCTCCTTGGATGGCAAGTGAGATCAAATATGCATGGTGATATGCAAGATGAATGAGGACATGGTAATGGTGAACTTAAATGCTATGGTGAAGGCAAGAAATTCTCAAATGAAAAATTTGTAAAATTTTGGTAGCAAAAGTCTGATTCTCTAAAATGAGGGGAAGGATGGGTATTTATAGAACAATTTGAATTCTCTAGAGAATTCAATGGTTGAGATTAAGCCAACAAAGCCAAGATGAAGGGCTATGGTGAGTTGAGGACTCACAAGCCCTCACATCTTGACATGTGGAATGTGAGATGGATTAGGGTGAGATGATGTGGGGGTGAGGTGGAAGAAAGGTACATGATGTGGAGGAAGGACAAGTACCTTGGAAAAGGGATGATGTGACCTCTCAATGATCACATGGGGAAGAGGAGAATCTTGGGTGGATAAAAGTGAATAAAAAATTAACATGCTTGAGAGAGTCTAATGGACAAGAGAGGGTTCCCAAAAATGTGGGGATTTTCCACATGTGAGTGATGTGACAAGTCTAAAGTTCTAGAAGTCTTTGACACATGTAAAATGACAAGTCAAGTTTTCTAGAACTTGCATGGGGATAGGGTAAACCTTGGAAGGATAAAATGTGAATTAAAAATTCACATGGGGAAGAGAGAAGCCTAAAATGAATAAATGTGAATTAAAAATTCACATGGGAAAGGGAGTCAAGGCCAAGAAAGGCAAGTGGAAAGGTTGACTAAAAAAGGTATGCTAAATGTGGCTAATGACCTTGATTAAGGTTGTGCAAACACAAGATTAGGATAATTAATGAGAGATTAGAAGCAAGTGGGAGATTATGGAGGATGTGACACTAATCTTGATTAAGCGGTGCACATCCTAATCATAGATTAATTTATTTAATCTAGATTAGATGAAGATTATGTAGGATGTGCCAAGGAGAGAGAAGGTGAGGAATTAAAAATTGATTTTTAATCAAAAGGTTAAGTGACTGAATTAAATAAATTGTCTTATTTAATTAATTTAGAGAAGAAAAGGTGTAAGGTAAAGTATTTAATTATTCAATTACATATTTTAGGAACCTTAAGTAGAAAACTAAATAATGATTAAATAAATTATTTAATCATTATTAACGAAATAGACTAATAGAGTAGATGATTTTGACCATATGGAAGTGGTCAAATTTAGATGTTTACATTTTTCCCCTCTTCGAAGTACTGTTAGAATTACAGTGTTTCAAAGAAAATAAAATGCAGATGACTTTCTAGAGGAAGTAACCAGAAAATGATGCCCCAACATGGAGAGGGGGACCTGAGCTACCTAATCAGCAAGGAATAGATGAAGATGCCCCAATCCTGCGAGGGAATGACTATGGTAGGGAAAATAGATAAATAGGAATGGTATGTCCCCTCAAGAGGACGACGGGGGAAAAGAGAGGGGTCCCAGGCAACCTTCTCGATAGGAATAAATGGAGGGTATGGTTGGAAAGAGGGAAAAAAATAGGCAAGTTTTCTTTTTGAACGAAGTCAAATGGACAAACGGTTTGCAAATGGCGGCCCCGAGAAGGGAAGGGAAGAAACATGTCGGAGGCCTGCAGAGGGGCAGATTTTCCCCACTGTAGGAGGATGGGTCCTTCCTGGCATAGGGCGTATCTGCCCTACGGTCGGGCGGGTCCGCCCCGGCACGGGGCGAATCTGCCCCGGGGCCAAGCGGATCCGCCCCAGCTGGAGGCAGGTCTGCCCCACCACAGGGCACTGCCGTCGCGCAGCCAAGGGAAGATTCACCCCGCAACTGAGGGTGGATCTGCCCCACCACGAGTTAGGTCTACCCCGTGACTGAGGGAAGATCCGCCCCAACGTAGGGCGGGAGATTGATGAAGGAGGAAGGGATGGGGGAAATTATGAGAAATGAGAGGATGGAAGATGATGGAAAAATGAAATGCAATCTTAATGCAATTTGCCATCTTCAGAGCACTGATTTTTGCTATAGCATAAGACACCAAGTGCCAGGGTATGAAGAACCAAGGCGGATTAGTGTCCAATGCATAAAACAAACACAACAGACAAGAAGTCTATTCCAACACCCCAAAGTCACGAAGACCTTGGTCAGGCCAGGTATTGGAATAACCACAAGCACAAAAGGATGCCCCAGCATAACACAAGACCTCAAGGATCCTAATGGGTATTATGTGGGACAACCAAGAAGATAGAAATAGAAAAAAGATCAATATATGCCCCTATGTTTACTAGTCAAAGCACACCATGATATGATGGATCAAGGCGACCATGACAAGTGATGATAGGTAGCTCAAAGGATAAACAAAATGCCAAAAGCATCAAGAGATCACAATCAAATTTCAAATGTCCTTTGTCATAGGATCAAGAGGATGGATGGGGTTGATGAGGTTTGTTAGGAAAGATGCATCGTGTTGAGACCGATGATGGATACTAAACTAAAAGATCGATATGACATTGGATATTCAAAACTGATTAGATCTTATGATACAAGTGTCTATGTGTTTGTAAGCACCAGCTACGATAGGGACATACTTGACGACTCAATGACACAACAGGATGACAAGACACAAGACAACAAAACCTAAAAGACCTAGGGGCTCGAGGGTTGATCAAAGATCAACCTTGCCTATGTGAAAGCACAAAGCCCTCGTAGTTTGATAAAAGACAAGGGATAAAAGTGGAAAGAAGACAAGGGTGACCAATGATGGATGGTGAAAGACATGATAGATACCCTAGGGGTAGACGGAACGATTTAGCCTTGCCTACGAGAGAGTGCAGGGGCGATGTAGTTCAATACAAGGCCAAAGATAGACGATGGAGGATGACAAGACAGACAAAAGACAGAGCCCCGAGGGTGGATCAAATGATCGACCTTGCCTACGTGAAAGTGCAGGGGCAACGTCGTTCAAAAAAAGGCCAATAAAAAATAGCGGATAGGGATGATGAGATGACCATGATAAATGGATAAAAGGATATGGTCGATAGGGTGAGCCAGGATAGGCCATGTGGATAGGATGGAAGATATGTGTAAGAGATGTATGATGTGAAGCTCAGGGATGGGATAGGTAGTCAGATCATTAGAATATGAATTGGGAAGGTGAGACGATGGATATATGAGTGATGTAGATATGAGAAAGATGTGGGAAATAGATAGGAATGATGAGAGGGAGGTAGCAGGGAATTGGAGTGTATAGGGGTAGCCTATAGCTAGATACCAATGACAAGGGATTATGAGATAGGAGGAAAAATAAAAGTAAATGGATGGATGGATGGATAAAGAGGGGGAGATAGAAAGATCTAAGGATAGGTGGATAGAGGGATAAGGAATTGGAAGGATGGAATAGATTATTGGATGGATAAATGGATGGGAGGATAAGGATGAAAAGATGGAAAAGGACTAGTGGATGAGAGTATAGGAAGATAAGGATATGGTAGATGGCAGGGATTACTGGATGGATAAATGGATGGGGAGGTATGGATAGGTAGGATGGGGAGATGGAGAGGATTACCTAGAGGAATGGATGGATGATGTCTCCAAGGACCCAATCACAAATAAGGAGATGCCTCCATGCTAGATGTATCATGCATGATGAGGCAAGAGGGATAACAGGATGGGTGGATAGGAGAGTGATATGGGCAATGGAAGATAGATAAAGGTGGATAGGATGCATGGACAATGGAAGATAGAGAGAGGTGGATAAGTAATATGATAGTGTATGGATGAGGGGAATTTATGCCAAGAGGTGTCCAAAGCATGTATATAGTTTTTCCCCTATCTTAATCAAGATCACAAGGAAGATGGAGGGATTGGGATAAATGGGATAGGATGGATAGGATGCGGAAGATAGACAGATTTAGGAGATGGAGGAAAGGAATGCGTAAGTGGATGTTGCCCCCAATCGTGGAAGGAGACTAGATGAGGGATTTTCGCATGATGCCTGTTTGCCAATTTTTCATCATGGTACCTATCCAAGACACTTTTTTACCAAGTTTTCACTAGTGGATGAATGATTTTCTCTTTACTATTTTGTTTTTTTGTTTTTTCTTTGTTTTTTTTCTCTCTTTTTTATTTTGATTTTTTTGTATTTTTTTGTATTTTCCTTATTTTTGGGACTTGTCGGACAAAAAGACGGATGGAGATGGAGGAGGATATGGATGTAGAAGACATATGATAAAGCGGATGGATGAAGGACTCAAGTATCAAATTACATATGAGGTAATAAGAGTCCATGTGTAAAGTGACCATTGGATGTCGGTACAACCTTATTAGGAGAAATGGATTATGCAAGAGGATGAATCAAAGGGATTGGATGGGGGAGATAGGGGGGATAGTGGATGGGGTGTTGGAAAGTGTATGGATGGAATGATGGAGTGGATGTGTGATATGGTAAGGTGTTAAGGACCAACATTGGCACATGTGGTGGATGTGAAATGAGAGGAGGGTTGGTGGATGGAGAATGTGGCGAGACTGGAGGCATTGGGATAGTGAATTTTGGGACATAAGGAACCAAAACAGATTTAGGAGATGGAGGATGTGAATTATGAGCTTTGGGAATAGCAACTTTTGATTTCATCATGGATTGTTCATTTGAAGGCATTGTTTTTCTCTTTGGGATCCACATGGTGCTAATTTTTGCTTTGGTGGGCCTTTGTGGCCGTTTGGATTGATTTGGATTTTGGATTCGATTTTTCTTTTTGTCAACATGTCTTTTGGAGGGGACATGAGGAGCTGTAGATTCATGTGGATGTTTGGATTTATATATTTTTACTTTGGCATCCAAAGTGCTTTTAGTAGCAATGGGATGGGTAAGTGGATATGGATGGTGTGGAGAGGACATGGATAGAGTGATAGAAGTAGGAATTTGATGAGGAAGTGTGGATGGAGGATGCGAGATAGCATGCATGGAGGGGTGCCTTTGTTGATCTTGATTAGGAGTTATGAAGGTAGGATTTTTATGTTGTGTATGAGGGATAGGGGTTGGATGAATAGGATAAGATGGAAGGGGTGATTTTGGGATATAAGGACCCAAAATAGATTGTGTATATGGAGGATATGTGGGGTTTGATGGAGGGATATAATAACCCATAGTATATGGTGGATGAGCAATGATGGATGGAGGGACATAAGAACCCAAAATGGATTTAGAGGATGAAAGAGGAAGGTGGATGGTTGTTTTGAGGTAATATGATGGAGGAGGGGGGATGGTGACAAATGACTTGGTAGAATGATGGGAAGTACCTCTTGTGCCTTTAGAAGAGGATCATTTAGGATGTACGGAGGTTGTACCAACATATTTGGAGGGCGATTTTTGGGAGATATATCCAAGATCGTGTGGGCTTGGATGTTCTTTGACTTGGATGGGCTTTAAATTACCTTGCTCATGAAGGCCTAAACCTTTTCCTTGATAGTTCATGTTCTTGAGCATATGATCTAGGGTAGGATGCTTATTCTTTTGGAAGCATGATGTAAGTCCATTATTAGGTAAAGGAGGATAGGTGGTGCATATACTTTGTTTTTATTTCACAAGAAGACCACCATGGATGCATGTAATGTTACCGAGGTGATAAAAAAGTGGTGTGGGGATGGCAGGCAGCGATGGAGGATCATGCGATGGAGATGAGGGCAGAGCAACATCCTGATTGGGAGGAGGAGGTGATAAGGGATCGAGAGAGGAATTAGGGGGTATAATAGGATCTAGATTTATGGTAGTGGATGATAAGGGCTCATGAGATGGAGTGATTGGATCGTGAATGCAAAGGGGATCATGGGATGGAATGGATGAGATAGTGTGATCTTGAGATGGGGTGGATGGGAGGATAGGATCATGGCTTGGTTGAGGATATGGATCATGAGATGAAATGGACGGAAGACTATGTTCTTGAATTAGAGTAGGTGGGATGGAAGGATCTTGATTTGGAGGAGGGGATATGCTTGTATGCTTTGGATCAATCTCTTGGCATGACTCATCTTGTGTGGGATGTATGATGATGGAAGAGTGTTGGAGGGACTCCTCAATTGGGGGAGATAGGAGGATAGAAGAATAATGAAGGTCATGGGATTGAAGTTTGTGAATATTAGGACTAAGAGGAGGGGAATGGATGTCTTCAATGGATTGGGTGGATCTAGTAGTAGAAGATGGGGATTTAATGGATTTGATGGGTTTGATTGGCTCAACCGTTTGGATGGTGTCAGAAATGGTGATGGGAGGGATAGGTGTAGGGTGGAGGAGGGCCTCATCACTAGTGACAATACATGATAGAGTGGGAGGGCATGGTGTCTCTTTTGTCATGAGTCCTTGGGAAACATTTGGAAGGGATGTAGGATTAGGTAGAGTGATGGTAATGGATGGAGGTTTAGGGATGGTTTGAGGACTAGGATTAGGGATTGGTGGATTAGGGTTAGATGAGGGGATGGGAATGGATAAAGGACTAGGAGGAGATGGAGAATTAGGATTAGGTATTGGTGGATTAGGTGAGTGTATGGACGGATTAGGATTAGATGTACAACTAGGATGAGATGGAGGATTATGAATAGGTGAGTGGATAGGACTAGATGGAGGACTAGGATTGGTTGGAGGACTAGGTGGGTTAGGTTTTGGTGGATTAGGGTTAGATGAGGGGATGGGAATGGATGGAGGATCAGGGATGGATGGAGGATTAGGATTAGGGATTGGTGGATTAGGATTAGACAAGGGGATGGGAATGGATGGAGGACTAGGAGGAGATGGAGGATTACGGTTAGGGATTGGAGGATTAGATGAGTGGATGGTTGGATGAGGATTATATGTGGAACTAGGAGGAGATGGAGGATTATGATTATATGAGTGGATGGGACTAGATGGAGGACTAGGAAGAGATGGAGGATTAGGGTTAGGGATTGGAGGATTAGATGGGTGGATGAGGATTAGATGTAGAACTAGGAGGAGATGGAGGATTATGATTAGATGAGTGGATGGGACTATATGGAGGACTAGGAGATGGGGGATTTGGGTTAGGGATTGGAGGATTAGATGAGTGGATGGGTGGATGAGGATTAGATGTAGAACTAGGAGGAGATGGAGGATTATGATTAGATGAGTGGATGGGACTAGATGGAGGACTAGGAGGAGATGGAGGATTAGGGTTAGGAATTGGTGGATTAGGGTTAGATGAGGGGGTGTGAATGGATGGAGGACTAGGAGGAGATGGAAGATTAGGGTTACGGATTGGAGGATTAGATGAGTGGATGGGTGGATGAGGATTAGATGTAGAACTATGAGGAGATGGAGGATTATGATTAAATGAGTGGATGGGACTAGATGGAGGACTAGGAGTGGTTGGAGGACTAGGTGGGTTATGTTTAGATGGAGGATTAAGATATAATGTGGTGAGAGGGGGAGTGATGTAGGAAGATGCGGATGTGGGATTAGATTGGGAAGATTGGGATGGTGAGTAATAGTAGGAAGATGTGGATGAAGGATTAGAATGGGGAGATGTGGAATTAATGTAAGGATATTGGGATGGGGGATTGTGATAGGAAGGTGTGGATGTTGGATTATAATAGGAAGATTGAGGTGGTGGACCACCATAGGAAGAAATGTATGGTGAGTTGGCATAGAAGGATAGGGATGATGGATTAGGATAAGGGGATTGAGATGGTGGATTAAGATAAGAGGAATATTGAGATGAGGGATTGTGATAGGAATGTGTGAGTGTTGGATTAGGATGGGAAGATTGGGATGGGTGATTAAAGTAGAGATATTGGGATTGTTGATGATGATGAGGATAAGAGGATGTGGGTGTGGATAGGATAGAGGTTGAGAGGGGGGACATGATGAATATGTATATGGTGAGGATGTTGGATATCCCTTGTCAAGGGTAGAATAAGGACTGTTAGTAGATGCGGATGAAGGCATGGTGGTATAGCTTGAAGGAGTAGTTGGGTTTTCAGAGGCGGTTGGAGAGAGATTTCTAGCAATGATAGCGTTAAGGGGATCTATATAAAAATCTTCATGATCAACAAGATTTTCGTTATCGTCGTCAATGTAGTTAGGATTCCCCTTGACTACTATTATTGGTCGTGTCAAAGGGGGATAAAGATTCATGATGGATACAGATTAGCAGGAAAGAATAGATGATGGATAGAGAACTAGGATTGATTGGAAGCTCATATGGGGATTGGATGAAAGCTCAGATTGGGATTGAATAAAAGCTCAGATTAGGATGATGGGATTAACGCTAAGATTAGAAATAGATTGGAGCTTAGATTGGGATTGAATCAAAGGATATGATAGGATAATTTTGATTTGGATGATGAATTAGGATTGGTTGATGGAAGGGATTCTAAACCCAATTTGGAGATCACCCTAGGTGACTTAATATGTTGGTTGATTAGATTAAATGGGCTAAACCAATGATCACAGCATCGAATCCACCTTGAGATGGAAGGGGATTGATTTGGGACAATGATGCTGACTTTCAACACAAATCTGCCTCGGGATAGAAGCAGATTGATTAGGTTGAAGACAATGATTCATATGTAGGATAACGATCAAACTTAACGCCTTGGTCAATTCAGGTAATGACTCCTAAAATAAGGTTTTAAGGGATTTTGTATTGAAATATGATGATGAAAATATGGGGGGGTGATGTCGAAGTGATCTTTTCAGAAAGTGAAAAAATTTAGGTCACACATGGTGAAATGGTGAAATAGGGTGAAATTGTTTGTTTAGGAGGGTGTATCCACCCCTCTACAGTCAAAACAGTGAATCAGAATGGAAAATATGCCCCTCTATAGTCAAAACAGTGAATCAGGGGGGTGAATCCGCCTCTCTGCAGAAAAATAGTGAACCAGAGGGAAAATCCACCCCTTTGCAAACAAATAGTGAACCAAGGGGGCGAATACGCCCCTCTGCAAAAAAATAGGGACTTGGTTTGGATGAGAAAGATTATGGCAAGGACTTGAAATGACACAATGAGACTAACTTATCCAAAATTTACTGGTTTCTCACAGAAAGACACTTTAAGCAAGCACAATCCTATGATTAGTGTTAAGGGTATGGCCAAAAAAAGTCTTAATCTAGGATGCACAAGGTTTCTAGGGAGTCTGCGATATACTCTCAATACATGAGGCCTAGACCGTGAACACCAGTTTGTCACAAGCGTGAGTTAGGAACCCTAGCGAGATACTGAAGGCCTCGAACCAACTCTTCACGTCTATTTAGGTATCACCCTAGCTTCGACGCTCCACCAGACACGATGTGACTGGATTGGGGTACAACTTTGGCTCTCCCCCCTTTTTATACCCCGTCAATACACGTGGTTGGGGTTGTCCCTTGGGGTGATGAAATCTCCAAGCAGGTTCCTCTAAAAAGAAGGCACTAATCATTTTCAACTACTCCCCAGGTTCACACAAAGTGCAAGGAGAAGGTGAAAACAAACTAATGCCCCCTTTTGGTAACACAAAAATAGGCACACCACATAGTAAATATTACTTCCCCCTACTTAAACTATGTGTCTAGATGAAAACAACAAGGAAAGACTTTAAAATTTGAATAAACGGATGGCCCTGCAAGCAAATGTTAGCTGTTTTATCCTTCATTCTTTGTTAATTATGAAAGTATGCTGCAAAATATTAGCAATAAATTTAACTATACCCTCAAACAAACAAGGTTAGGGGGTTAGAACCTCAAAAGCGCAAAAAACTAAGACAAAAATGAAGCTAAAATGCCCATTTTTACCTTCCAAAACGTGTTGTTTAGGGAAAATCCACCCCTCTATAGTGAAAAATGTTGGAACAACAGGGCAAGTCCGCCCCTCTATAGTAAAAATGTCAAAAACAGTGAACCACTAGGGTAGGTTTTCCCTTCTGTAGTAAAAATGTCAGAAAAAGTTTAAACAACAAGGCAGGTCCGCCCCTTTGTAGTAAAAATGTCAGAAAAAGTTGAAAAAACAAGGCAGGTCTGCCCCTTTGTAGTAAAATGTCAGAAAAAGTTGAAACAGTAGGGCAGGTCTGCCCCTCTGTAGTAAAAATGTCAAAAAAAATTTGAAACAACAGGGCAGGTCCGCCCCTCTGTAGTAAAAATGTTAGAAAATTTTGAAACAACAGGGCAAGTCTACCCCTCTAAAGTAAAAATGTTAGAAAAAGTTGAAACAACAGGGCAAGTCCACCCCTCTGCAGTAAAAATGTCAGAAAAAGTTGAAACAACAGGGCAGGTCCGCCCCTCTGTAGTAAAAATGTCAGAAAAAGTTGAAACAGCAAGGCAGGTCCGCCCCTCTACAATAAAAATGTTAGAAAAATTTGAAACAGTAGGGCAGGTTCGCCCCTCTGCAATAAAAATGTCAGAAAAAGTTGAAACATCAAGGCAAATATGCCCCTTTGCAGCAGACTGGAGGGAAATTCTGCCCCTTTGCAGCACACAGCAGGGCAAGTCCGCCCCTCTGTGACCTAGACCTGCAAATAGCTTTAACAACAACAAACGTGAAATAAAGAGACCCGTTTGTGGGTCCCACAGGGCATGTCAGAAATGTGATTCCTTAAAATGTCTTCCCTATTCTAAGATGCAAAACTAACTAATAATGCATTAAAAGGAACAGCACAAGAAATACACCTCAAGATTAGCCTAAGGAATGATGAGCAAGGGAACAAGATGAAATAAAATAAAAAGTGATTATACCTTCATGTTGCATATTACTTGGTTGGACCTTGATCTTTGAATGCTTTGTGTGCTCCTTGGATGGAAAATGAGATCAAATATGCAAGGTGATATGCAAGATGAATGAGGACATGGTAATGGTGAAGGCAAAAAATGCTCAAATGAAAAATTTGCAAGAGTTTTGTAGCAAAAGTTTGATTCTCCAAAATGAGGGGAAGGATGGGTGTTTATAGAACAATTTGAATTCTCTTGAGAATTCAACAGTTGAGATTAAGCCAACAAAGCCAAGATGAAGGGCTATGATGAGTTGATGACTCACAAGCCCTCACATCTTGACATGTGGAATGAGAGATGGCTTAGGGTGAGATGATGTGGGAGTGAGGTGGAAAAAATGTACATGATTTGGAGGAAAGACAAGTACCTTGGAAAAGGGATGATGTGACCTCTCAATGGTCACATGGGGAAGAGGAGAATCTTGGGTGAATAAAAGTGAATTAAAAATTCACATGCTTGAGAGAGTCTAATGGATAAGAGAGGGTTCCCAAAAATGTGGGGATTTTCCACATGTGAGTGATGTGACAAGTCTAAAGTTCTAGAAGTCTTTGACACATGTAAAATAACAAATCAAGTTTTCTAGAACTTGCATGGGGATAGGGTAAATCTTGGAAGGATAAAATGTGAATTAAAAATTCACATGGGGAAGAGAGGAGCCTAAGATGAATGAATGTGAATTAAAAATTCACATGGGAAAGGGAGTCAAGGCCAAGAAAGGCAAGTGGAAAGGTTGACTAAAAAAGGTATGCTAAATGTGGCTAATGACCTTGATTAAGGTTGTGCAAACACAAGATTAGGATAATTAATGAGAGATTAGAAGAAAGTGAGAGATTATGGAGGATGTGACACTAATCTTGATTAAGTGGTGCACATCCTAATCATAGATTAATTTATTTAATCCAGATTAGATGAGGATTATGTAGGATGTGACAAGGAGAGAGAAGGTGAGGAATTAAAAAAATAATAATCAAAAGGTTAAGTGACTAAATTAAATAAATTGTCTTATTTATTTAATTTAGAGAAAAAAAGGTGTAAGGTAAAGTATTTAATTATTCAATTACATACTTTAGGAACCTTAAGAAGAAAATGAAATAATGAATAAATAAATTATTTAATCATTATTAATGAAATAGACTAATAGAGTAGATGATTTTGACCATGTGGAAGTGGTCAAATTTAGACGTCTACACCTAGTATTCTAGCAATTTCATATTTTTTCATGTACTTTGATGTCTTTTTTGGTTTATCATTGGGTTAATCCTCCAAATTAGGCTACTGGGAAATTTTTTATAGGTGCATTTTTTAGTGTTGCAACCAATATTCTCATCATTGGAAATCCAAATTTTTCCAAAATTTGAAGGTTCCAACACATACAATCTTCATGTACTCCTCACAAAAAATACTAGTTTTAATGAATCAAGAAAGAGTTTGTACTAATGTGATTTCTTCAGACAAAATTGAAATATTTTCACATAATCCTCAAGTGGTTCATCTTCTCTTTGTGACATCCTAAACATGTCATCCCTCTTCTTTTCTATCCCTCTGCAATAAACTTTATATTTCTACAAGAATTTGGCCTTCATTGTTTCCCAGTTGGGTACAACATTTCTTCCCAACCCCATAAACCATTGTAGAGTGCCATCCTTTAATATGGTTGGAAAGAGTTTGAGCCTGTGAGCATCCATTGTATAATCATAATTGCAGCACAACACATCATATTCAAACAGGAATGTGTTTGGGTCTTCAGTAACCAATCCATATAAAATGGGTAATATTAAAGGGGGTATGTTCTTAAGAGCACCAAACCTTTCTTGGTTTGTTATTGGAAACTCAAATGTCACATGCTCTGATGGGTTTTCCACCACTTCCTCAACCATGGTGTTAAAATTCCTTCTAGAAGCCTCCTTTATGTCTGGATTAGCTACTGATGTGAGGGATGGTTCTCCTTTGTTAATTCCCCCAATATGTTCTGTGTTTGCACCAATGCCTTCAAATTCTTCATGAATTGAGGGGAGAAATCTTCCCAGATCATCTCTCTACCTCCACATACAATGGGTCTTTGATCTTTAAGTGGTGGTTCCTACACACTGTTAGTGAATAGTTCTTTGTTGATTCTTAAATATCTATTGGTCCTAATGTTGAAACAAAACTTACTAATCTATGAAATATTGAAAATAATTTGAAACATAAGTAAGAATTTTGAACTTGGCACCATCACTGGCAACGATGCCAAAAATGTAGAGATTCCTCTAATTCCTAATTAATTGATGAAAACGATCATGCACACAGCTTAATGGACCTAAAGATACCTAAACTAAGTAGTTCATCATTCAAGAGAGGGATTCATTGAATTATAAACTAGGGATTCATATAATTTATATAAGTTTCATATTTTAATTTTGTTGTAGTCCAAGCCTTGAATCTCATCCATTGAAGTCATATTTGGATAGAGATTTAATTTCCCAACATTTGTTATTAGAGCTTTTTTTTATTTCTCATCAGGATTGTGGAAAATGAAAGGATAATTGATTTAAGATATATCGATGTATGTTAGAATTGGTTATTAATGCTTCAACTATTATGATTTCTTATAATATACTAATATCTTTACATCAAGTGTGCAAGCGAAGTTCCAATGGAAATTCAAGGTCACATAACAATTCTAAATTGTGTTCTTCCTCGTGCAACCAATCTTAATTTATTTGGAGGAATTAAGCTCATATGTTATGTGTAATGTAGTGATGTGAATATGTTGTTATGTGAAGTTTGTGTGTCTTATTGTGTAATTTGTTTGTGAGAAAATAAATGTTATTGTTCTTTTTGTGAATTGTTTCATAGTATTTCTTATAAGGAGTTTTATGAGGTTTAAAGTGCATTAATCGAGTTTTTATAATCAAAATTTAACCCTAGGTTTTCGTTATAGTAGTGAGGGGTATGTTAAACCTTAAAATATATTTTTAAATTTTTTTGAGCACCTTAAACTTATCATTCCAAAAAGGTGGTGAAAATGGAAAATTTATTTGGTTGTTGGGGTAGTTAGGGAGAGAAAGTTTTCCTCCTTTTCTATTTATGTTCTTTTCTTGAGGTGGGAGAGTTTTTTTCCCTCTTAGAGTTCTTTGTTTCATTTTGGTTTTCTTTTGGTAAAACAAAATTTCTAGGTTGGAGAGGAAAGGAAGAAGGTTAGAGAGGAAGGATTGGAAGGGGAAGGAGGCTTGAAGGGACTTCAACAAATCTACCAAGTTTGGAAAGTGTTTTAAGGTAGAATCCAAACCCTCTTGTGTAGATTTGGTAATGTTTGTGCAATATTTGTTGTTGGAGTGTTTCTATTTTGTGTGACTATCAAGAAAAATGGTGAATCTTTTTGTGAATTCATGTTATGTTGTGTGGGGTAGAAATTATTGCAAAGTTTGTACTATTTCTTATAAATGAGTCTTGTGTAGAGTATACCTCCTCTTATGAGAGTTAGGTCCTCTGTGTAATGGGGTTTGATTGGGTGTGGCTCCCATTTTTTGGGTTTTGGGTATAAGTACCCACAATGTCAAGTTTGGGATATGAGTATATCCTTTTATGTGTGTAATGAGGAGGAAAAGGAAATGTGAGTGAAAGATTGTGTATGAAATGATGGGGGTAAATGGGAGAGTGTGTGTTATACATAATATGTGTTGGAGAAACCTTTTCCCCTATTGGTAGAGTCCCCAATCCCCCTATGCAAGATCCTATAGAAGGAATCCTTTGTGTTGTGTGGGTTACATTGGGATGGTTGTATTTGTGTAGAGCCTGTATTATATAATGTGGTGTAGTGTATCATTGTTGAATATTTAAGTGTTTAAATATGGTTATAAAAATGGTGTAATGAGTGTGCAACCCTAGATTTCTATGTGACCCCAAGTTCAAGGGTGGGATGTATTCAACCCTATCATTAGGAGGTGAGCTCCCATTGGCCATTGTGGCATTTTAATTTTTTTGGTCCTACTATTGCAAGTCTAAGGTCTATGGTTGAGAACTATTTTGGAGATCACCAAACTATGGTTCTTAAAAGGTCACATGATGTTTATTGTTGATTTTGAGAAAAATAAAAGACCAATATAAACAAGGGTGGAATAGGGATATTTAATTGTAAAATAGAAATGTCATATACCATACTTTTGTTGGGTAAAAATTCTAAAAATGCAAGGAAAGAAGTTAGTGTTGTTTCCATTTATCATGTTTAATGAGTACAAAGAAAAAAAAATCGCTTAGTAGTTAGAGTTTAATATTCTATAATTGGTATTGATTGTAATGAGTGAATAATCTCCTCTTTATGTTTGACAATGCAATAAACATGTAAAAACTCTAAGTTAACTAGTTTAATTAAATTATCTTTGTGTAAAATTCATTTAACCACAATAGGATTACTCGTGTATTTATTTAAGTAAATTTGCACAAATAAACTTACTAATTCTCTATTTATAAAATTTCTTAGTCATGGGTTCATGAGTACAGTTATGTGAGTAAACCTAATTTTGTAAAAACGTAACTTGTTTATACTTAAACATGTTCCATGAAAATTTAAAAAAAATCATATACCTTTTCTTTATATTCATCCTAAAATAGTTTTGTAAATACAATAAACATACATACATACATATATAAATATATTTAATTTATATATGTATATAATATATATAAATTTATTTAAGATAAATAAAAGTTAACTTTATTTTACAGAAATATATTTTAAATAAATATTAAAAAAATAAATTGGCCAAGTCGAAGGGATGACTATGCAAAGCACGAACTGTCCCCTTTCTTGGGCATGACCATGGAAGTCACGACCCCCTTTGAGGCCGTGACCCCCATCAATCTCCATGGTGGTCGTCCTACCAAGCACTATTTCAAATTTTAAAGAAATAACATCTTGTTAAATCTAGCTGCCATTTCTATGGCTATACATACATACATACATACATACACACATACATACATACATACATATATACATATATTAAAAAAAAAAATTGATGAATAAATAAACATTTAAAAAAAAATTTAACCTGCAACCAATACGTTAAAATGGAGAAATATACATATAGTTTTGAACTTGAGAATTAAATAAATTAGCATGGAAAAATTAATTTCTTCTATAATCTATTGTTGCAACAAAATTATAATAATATAATCTCCTGCATTCAAATAATGATTTGCATCTTGAAAGGAAAACTTTGAGATCAACCAACTTCAACCTCTTTGTTTTTGTCAGTCTCATACCACAACAAAAGAGATAGAACTAGATTTGATTTTAGTTATTTTGAATTAGTTTCATTGTTATAGAAATCTAGAGACAAGATTTAATTAAAACTATAGTTAAAATTATTTTCTCATTTCCTAAGCAATCTCAATTATTAAATTTAAGATTAGGAAATGTTAGAAGCATTTGATAAATGCTTAAGAGGGGGACTAGGAAAATGTAAGTGTCACTACTTAAAATGTGACATAATAAAAATTAAATTAAATTAATAATATAACCTAGGAGAATTATAAGCAAATAAATGTGTACTTTTTAGATTAAATGTTGTATTTAATTCAAAAATACGAATTCATAGTTAATATGAATTAAAATAATTTTGGAGTCATATTATGAATTAAATTAAAAATATAATCTAGCAGATGGTTTGTTTCGTCATTTAAAGTTGCACTTAAAGTTGCTTATCATCAGGGGTTGCTCAATCATTGAGGGAATGCCCCTTGAATTGTTGTCAAAGTATTGTTGGATCCCTCCTCCCCTTCTCAAGGGTGTTGGCATGGACATAGCCAACTTGTCAAGTGTAATAGTGAATCCCACTCTTGTGGTCCTTGTAACTCTTCACTTTCAATTTCTAGAGACAACGCTACATGTGGTGGTTTGTCCCAACCTTCTAAGTTGTCTTAAGCCTACTTTCACAAGTGTGGTGGTTGGTCTTAGCCTTCCCGACCACCTTAAGCCTCATTTCACAAGTGTGGTAGTGCTCTTGGGCTGACTAAAAATAATTTCTCCATTTGGAGTAGATCATTTCTCTAGTCCGTGCTCAACAACTCTTGGATAACCCTTCTGAAGAAGACACTCTCACTTGTTGGAAGTCGACTGGTGATTCTATCCTTAAAGATGTTAGAGGCAATCTTGATGATAAGGATTCTCTTCCTTCTGACTTTACTTTAATTACCTTGACCCTATTTATATTTATTCGTCTTTGTTATAAAATTGATCCCGCTAAACTTTGTTAGTGCGCGTCTCTTACCTTTTTTTTAATGTTGTAGTATTCTCTTCTATTTTGTTATAAAATTGATCCCGCTAAACTTTGTTAGTGCACCTCTCTTACCTTTTTTTTTAATGTTGTAGTATTCTCCTCTATTTTGTTATAAAATTGATCCCGCTAAACTTTGTTAGTGCGCCTCTCTTACCTTTTTTTTTAAATGTTGTAGTATTCTCCTCTATTAAATAAAGTTAAATAAAATGCTAAAGGGCGAAAAACATATTGCAGCTTACAATGGCTTCTCGGTATGAAGTGTTGAATTAGCTCTAGTACAACACGGTTCCAAAGTTGCTTTCGGTGGGGCATTTGGATTAAACTGGTGGCAGATTTCAAAAGTAAATAATATCTCCAGTCAATTTATTCAAATTCAGTTCCAGGAATTCATTCAACATGGAGACGCCATAACCCTTGCAATGGCAATAAGGAGTTCTGCATTGACGATAGCCCTGCAAAGGCTTCAGAAAGCGACCCAGAGAATTAATCTTCATGAGCTCTCAGCTAAGCATCTTTTTCCCAAGTCATTTAATGCTAAATACTCTGCAGCGCACAATACAATGATCGCATCAAACTGTACTTCAATATCTGTGCAATGCCATTTCTGCTCTTATAGAATTTCACCAGATAAAACCCTAGATGAGAGCAAACCCTCCATCTCGGGCATTGAGGATTCAAAGGATGCCGACATGATATGTAGGATTTTGATGGATCAGCATAATCCTTTCCACGTAATGGAAGGGGCTTTGCAATTGAATGGCATCAACATAAACCCGGACATAGTTTACCAGGTTCTACTAAGATTGAGGTTAAGAAATGCATCCAAAGTTGCTTTAGGGTTTTTTGTCTGGGCCAAAGAACAGGTAGGTTATCATCATGGTGTTAGTGCATACAACGTCATGATTGACATGCTGGGGAAGGTTAGGCAGTTTGATGTGGCATGGCAGCTTATCATCGAAATGGGCCAGATTTTTCCCCAGGTGGGTGTGAAGTCATTTTCAATTCTGATCAGAAGGTATGTCGCTGCTGGCATGGTCAAACAGGCGATCAGGGCCTTTGATGACATGGAGAGTTTTTTGGAGAGGGAACCGAGTAGTGAGGACCTCAAAATGCTGCTCGATACGCTCTGTAAGTATGGGTTTTCCAGAGTGGCAACTGAATTGTTCAATAAAAGGAAAGCCCAATTCACACCTGATACAAAAACCTATAACATTCTTATTTATGGCTGGTGCAAGCGTAACAAGTCTGCAATTGCCAGGAGTCTTTTGAATGAGATGATTGATCAGGGGTGTGAACCCAGTGTGGTCACTTACAATGTATTTCTCGAAGACATCTGTGGGAAGAACAAGTTATTGGAGTTCAGATTCTGTCAAATGAAGAAAGCAGCTGAAAATCTTTTAGCTGAAATGAAGAGCAGAGGATTTGTTCCTGACGTAATGACTTATTCTATACTGATGCATGCATATGGTAGAGCACTCAAGGCTGAAGAATGCTTTAGATTGTTAAATGAGATGAAAGAAAACTGTTGCAGCCCTAATGTTGTAACATATACTTGTGTTATCAAGTGCCTTTGCATTCTTGGCAGAATGAATGAGGCTTATATATTGCTTGATGAGATGGTACAAAATGGAGTTTACCCATCTGCTATCACTTACAATTGTTTTCTCAAGGTGTTTGGAGGTCGTAATGATGGTGATAAGGCCCTAGGATTGTACAAGAAAATGCAAGAAGCACCCTTGTCAGGCAAGCCGACAAATCAAACCTATCACATCTTGCTTCGTATGTTTTGTAGATTGGATCGTATGGATGTTGTCTTGGATATATGGAATGACATGCATCAGAAGGGGAACGGCCCTGATCTTGATTCTTATACAATATTAATTCATAGTTTGATTGAAAAGGCTAAATGGAGAGAAGCCTGTTTGTATTTTGTACAAATGATTGAGAAGGGACTTCTGCCTCAGACTGTCACTTTTGAAACACTGTATAAAGGATTGATACAATCAGATCAACTGCGTTCATGGAGAAGGCTAAAGACCAAACTTGCAGAAGAATCAAAAAAATTTAAAGAAGAATTCGAAGGCTACCACTTGAAGCCTTACCAAAGATAAAGAGGAATATTGTTAAGGAAATCAATCTCTCTTTTGATGGGAAGGCATCTCACAATTAGCTGACTAAGTATAGTACACTCCAATATTTACTATTTTTTTGCAAATTTTATTGGCCCAGTCAGTAAGTTGCTAGAATTGTTTTCTGGCATGAGCAAAGAAGTTTAACTTTTGATCTATCTATTGAGCAAATTTTTTATCCCGTATACTGTGGGTTTCTACTCAAATTACTCTTGATTTCTAGGTTTGATATCACTACATGTTGAGTTCCACTTCTGACCGTTCAACACCTTCTTTGAATGGAGAAGATGCTGAAGAGAATAAAAAGAGTATTAGCATATCAAAGCTGTACATCAAGTTATGCAGTTTTTTTGTGTTGCAGGTATTATTATTACTAATCCATATTTTAGTATCTTTGCACTTTTCTGGCATGAAAGAATAAACTTCAAGAAGATAATGCATTAATAAGTCTTGTTTTCTTTTGAAAATGGGTGTCTTGATCACTGTCATATGGAAATTGTGGAAGCCTATACAATATTATTAGTTGGTTGAAAAAAGTGTATTTCAGCAAGATGCCTCACCATGAGTAGCAGGCTAAAGTTTCATTAGAATATTGATAATGATTTTGTTATTATCTTCTATAGCTGTTTCAAATGTGAAAGAATTAATATTATGATATTCGGATTAAGGTCTGCAACACTGAACATTACAGTCAGAGCTCCCTATCTAAGCTTATGGCAATTTTAATGCCAATGGCTGAAATAAGTCCCTAAGTACCATTACTTCTCTGAGATTCAGGGATGGGGGGATGTGGTTTTGGAAAGGGAAAATTTTCTGGATTTCTCGTATTGCAGGGGGATGGCTATTAAAATAATATTACAAATAGATTAATAGAGCCAGTTTAAGAGAAGGTAAAATGGATTTGATTTTAAATTTCACCCAAGATTTTTAAAAGCTTCAATTTGATGTAATTTTGTTGCCAAACCTTTAAACTGATTTTTTTTTGAATTACTTAATTTTTTCAATAAGATATACTTTATTTCTTTTGGGATGATAAGAATCTGCAAACAAGTTTATTCCATTTATAAATCAGATGGAGAGTATAATATTTATCTACACTTCCTGACCACTCAATGCTACGAAATTAATTGTCTGTAAAAACAGGCTAACTTTGGAAACATCACAGAATACCAGAAAAATTTAACTTTTTTCAATGTCTAGCTTTGAAGGTGATGTAGTTCCAACAAGGAGGTACTTGTTACAGCAGCTACATGTCCAGCCTCACAGTTGCAATGTCTGGCTACTACCTTCAAATTTGAAAAAGTTTATTATTTTCAGTAGGTCATCCGTTACAAATGCTTTTTTTAATTTATAATATTGCCTTCTGGAACCAATATTTGCAGGTTTGGTGTGGTCTTCTAAAGGGCCTTTTTAATTGCTTTGCCCCTGAAATTTTCTCATCCAACTGAAACTGAAATTCCGTATCAAATATAATTGAAAATAAATTTTCAGCACAATTGCTTTTAGATAATTGTAAAGGCAGATAAATTTAATATTTCTAGAGGCAAAGCAAGTCGAGGGGCATCTTGATATTTCCCTGGGCGCTCCCAAAATATTTTAAAAAGTGGCAATGTCTCCCTTTCTACGGGGCATTGAGGTTTTTCGCAAAATAAAAGAGAGTTTAAGGGGAGAACGGGAAGCTGGGTAGTTAAATGGGAGGGCAGATGCCTTGTCACTGAAACATCTTGCAAATATAGTTGGCTTACAGGGAGATCTCCTTGTGGACCGCTGCTAAATACATGAGTGGATTTAAAATACATTCAGATGTACTATTGCTAACTAATTTAGGGCTCCAACCAACTTGTCATCCACATGTATCATTAAAGAACTAATAAATGGCACAGAGGTTATATTTTATGACTTGGAAGCTTTATATATTTGGGATGTAGGATTTACAGGTAAACTTATGGTAATGGATGCTTTTGGGCTGTATGCTTTTTATTTTTAAAATGTGTCCATAGACTGGCTTGTAGAATTAATACCCATTTAATTAGCCTGCATGCTAATGCTCAGGTCTAAACCTCTGTATTGTAACTTGCAAATCTAAAATTCTGTACATTCACCCATAGACGCTTACTAATTTAGGGCATAAACTATATGCTTGATCCATAGGTTTCAATGCTTGGTAATTTAGATGATGATGTCATTGATAAGTAAAGTGGTAATTACTCGAAAAATGCCTTCTTTTACTTATACACTAGGTGAATCCACTATCAAGCTTAGAATATCGATATGCTCAGAAGCCATGTTCAAGGTTCAAGGAGTGTCGATTTCTTCAATATTCACCCGGAATTTGCACCATATGTTACCATGTGGACCAGGATGATTACTCCTGCATCAACATAGTGAACATGCCCAGAGGGAATTGAACTTATGCTATCACTATGGCAAACATTCAGCCTTCCAGTATACCATGACCTGTCATGCACAGGTTTTCTGTGGTCCCGTTCGGATGTTATAATATGCTTGCTTGTATTAGCATGTAAACTCTCTTACTAGCCTTTCTAGAAAAGAAAATTGCATTTTGTACATCCAAGACAAAACTTGGCATTGGCTATTTATTGGAAACCCATGTTTCAGTTCAACTTATACAATTGTAAAAATTGAAAATATCCAATTCTGCAAATAGTTTTGTATGACTTGTAAAAAATATTCTGGTTGTTGCACATCTCGATTCAAACATAATTATATTAAATACTTTCAGGAAATGTACTTCAGAGAAATGTTTATATGGTCCCTTTCAAATGAAATATTTTATATCCCAAAACTTAATAGAAAAATGATTTTTTTTTAGAACAGATTAAATCTTGTAGAGAATTAAATATCTTCAAATTTTGTAGAAAATACAAGCCTACCCTCCTTGTAGAAATCTATACCCTCTAAACCTAGGGCAATAACACTCAAAATGCTCAACAAGTTGTGCAAACACAAAATCTTCATAAACAATATTTGTGGAAAGATGGACAAGGAAAACTTTTGTCATATTTTAAGTGTCTACAGGGAGATCATGCATACAGAACCGCATTCCTTTTCCTATCCCAATCTATCCATCTCTCAATCCATTCCATTCAAATTCCCCCAACTATCTTAAAAATATATTCCATTCAATCTATTTTTATCTTAAAAGGACGGTTTTGAGCAAATTTTCTTCACAAAAAAAATACAAAAATGACACTTCTTTTCCTTTTGACCCTTTTTCTCTATTTGCTATTTTTCTCGTTTTTTTAATTTTATTTGTATAATTTTCTCATTATTTTTCCAAAATTCATTTGATAAAAATTAAACATACTATATTAATTCATTTGCAATACAATTGACCAAACAATCAAATTGAGTATTTCCCAACTCAAAACAATTTTTTGAAAAAAAAATTAAAAACTTTTTTTTAATTTTTCACCTTTTTCCAAAACATGGAATTTATTTTATTAATGATAAAAGCAATCATTTCATTCCTTAAAATTTCATTTACAAAAATGAGGAAATTAAATTATTAATTTAAACAAGGCAAATTATTGGTAACTCACAACATAGACGAATTCTAGAATCACCTCCAATTTGGATCTAGGTTCACACAGGGTCAAACATGACACATACCATGTTCAATTTGAGTACAACCAAGAAATAACAGAAAGGAAAGCCTAGTGTGATGTCTCCAAAATAATCATTGTTGGGGAATAACTCAAACATATGTAACCAAGTGGAGAAATAAACCTGTACCTATAACCACTCCACACACCTATCAAGCGTACCTACTCAATATATAAATAGTTGAAGCATAGTGTAAACACCCAACGAGAAACAACATCATATAAAATAAATCAATGCATTTGTATGTCATCAAATCATGCTAACATTTAATCACAACATAAATATAATATGCATATCATTGAATTGAAGCATAATGATAAACCAATTATTTAAGCATCACACATGCATCTTATGAAATACCACAACCACAAAAACACATCAAGGCCTCACAAGGAACTTGGCATAATGCTAAATTCACTTCTCAATGCAACAACACCAACAACCGACTTCTTGAGGAACCTTATCTCAAAACATGTGTGGTGGATTAAGCACACCATTTAGAGCAAGAAAAGAAGCCACAACCAACTCATAGAGATCGCACGGATGCAAATGGGAAGGGCATTACATCCTACCCCACTAAGATTATGTTTACTGCTAGAAGCTTGCACAAATCAAGGAAAAGGTATACTTATTACTCAATACTTCAAGCACAACGAACCTCCCTAGATCCACCCTCTAGACTCTCACCAAGTTTAGGCATCAAACACATAACACACATATCTCTAGAGGTGCACAAGTTAACTGAACACCAACCACTGTGCAACCACCTTAGAGATTACCACACTCCCTTCACCAACTACCATTGCAACTAAGGGCAAGGACCAACTCACAGCAAGCCAACAAAGCCCTACTCTAGGACTGCCACAACTACTAGGAAACTTCATCCAGCCACCAACTCAACCAAAGTAAGGCACACAAGCCTGAAAAAAATTACTTCATGAGACGAACAACCACAAGGCTGCACTTCCTATGGTCTCTCCTAAGACCAAGGAAAAACCATTCCACAAGGCTAGAGACAACACTACCATGCTCACTAAGAGCATGTCTCACTTCCAACCATGGTCACACTCCATGAGGTTCTCCCTCAAGTAGTACTAGTGAAAAGTGAGAATTTACTTAGCACATTAGCTTCTCAACGAGAAACTAGGAACAACTCAGGGGTTCTTGGAGGCAAGAATCTAGGAAAATGCCTTTGAAAAGCATAAGAACTTCAAACAAGTGAGGCTTAGCAACCCAAAAAAACATAAGCAAACAACACAAGGAGTTGACTAAACACTAAGCATAGGAGAAAAAAATTGATTTTCATTTCCACAATGATCGACTATGACCAACCTAAGGGTTAAACAACCCAACAAGATCATGAAAACATGATCAACACAAAACCTCTTCAAGTTTCAAACACCAATTACTCTATAAGGATAATACACAAGATAACTAATTATTATAAGAACAACATCCCTTGTAGCACTATGCTAGGAACCACTCAAAACTACCAAGGAGGAACCCCAACACCCACTAGGCTAACCTCAACTAGAAACCCAACAAGATATAGATACAAAGATATAATATATAATCAATATAAATAATATGTGCCAAAGCAATTATTCACACACCAGAACCCAACACTATGTCAAACATAAGTGCAGTTATAGAAACTACATCCAAAATGACACAATGTTTGCCTTCATGCTATTGAATAGCATGGCTTTTGATGCCTACGATACCGGACACTCAACTAATGTCGAAGCACTAGGAAACATTGTCACAAGACCACAACAAACATAGTTGGTGGACTAATCATAACCAACCGTCTATTAACATAGTTTGAAGAGCGGGATGTCTTCGAGCGGGAATTTTTTTCAAAATGGGCAACGGCTTCCTGTGTCAACGGACTCTGCTGCTGCGGACTGGGGAGTGGGTTGGGGTTTCCGAAGACGGACGATGGTGGTGTTGTTGGGTGTGGGGTCCTTGCTCCGTCTGTGGTTCCCTTTGGTTATGGGTGCCCATCCAATGGGTGTGGCATGAATGTGGGACTCCCGCCTACTGTTCTTTCTTCTCTCCCTGCTGGTGATCTTCTACCTTCGGGCCGCCTCGGAAATCCTTTTCTGAGGTTGTTTCCAAGGATGGTGTCCGATCTATACCTGCTCAAACTAGGGTGAAACCTCTGCCTTGTGCTCATGCCTCCCCGGTTGTGGTCTGCGGACTTGAAGTTGCTGAAAATGAGGAATACTATCTGAAACTGGGCGTGGTTTGTAGGTTCAATGGCTTATGGCCCTCACTCCCCGATCTCCATGATTGGATTTCTACCTCTTGGAAGCCTGTTGTTTTTGGGCAGATTGAGCTTTACCCTTGTGTTAGGGGTTTCTTCCTTGCTACTTTTGCCTCTACTGTGAAGTGTGATTGTGTGTTGGATCGGGGGTGGATGTGGGGGGTTCATTCGTGTCCATCCGGCCTTGGTCTCGCTCTTTCAATCCGCTCACTAAGCTGTTAAATACCAGACCTGTTTGGGTCCGTTTACCGAACCTCCTTCTCCAGTTTTGGGAGGAGTCATGTTATGAAGCTATTGGCAACTCCATTGGACGATTCCTGATGGTGGACTCCACTGCTCGTGACTTAGGGCATCCTACGGTGGCTCGGGTGTTAATAGACTTGGACATCTCCAAACCTCTCCACGGGGATGTAATCTTAATGGTGGAGGACAGACCTTGGACGCAGCTGATGGACTATGAGGGCCTCCACTTCCGTGCAAGAGGTGCTTCTCCACTAGTCATTTGGCCTCTGGTTGTGTAAAGTCTGAATTGCTTAATGTTCTGAAAAAATTACAGTTCGATTCGTGTGATAGTTTCTTCAAAATGAACTAAAACATAAATTCTTTAATTTATTTGCCATTTCAATCTAAAGATTATTCTTTTCTTAAAATTTGCTAAGAACAAAAGTTCTCTTTTCAATTTAAAAACTAAATACCAAAATTTAAACAAAATAATTGTAAGACTTATTGTAAGCTTTATGATTTTTTTCTCAAATCCTACCTGGTAAAATTCTCTCAAAATGAATTTTTCTGAAACTTCTCTGCTTTTTCTATAACTTTCTCCTATGTTCAAATGTTGTTCAATCTCTGTGTTATACCTTCTTTCCAACTGGATTTTATCTTCCTGTTGGTGTCTCCTTGCTGCTTGGGCGCGTGTGTGGAGAGTGTGATCTCCTTGAGAACAAGTCGCGCCTTGTTCCTTACTTTCCCCTGCTCCTCCTGTTTGGTGTCTCATTGACTACAATGGGGAATGGAGTGATCTCCCCCTGAATGCCTCCCAGCAAGCCGCGCCATTTACTTGCCCTTCCAAGTGCGTGGGGAGGACTGGGGAGCCAGTCCCTAGCCACGTGGAGTGGGAGGAAAAAGGGAAGGCTGTGCATGCCTTCTCCCAGGCCGCACCTTCTCCTAAGTTCCCCCCCTGTGCGTGGAAGATGTGAGAAGAATTTATGCTACGTGGAATGTGTTGAGAGGTGGGAAGGCTTCCCTATAGCTGCGTGGTTTTTTGACTGTGTTTTCTATCTAATCAACACTCCTCCTTGTCTCTTGCGTATGGGGAGAACAGCATTCACTCTCCAGGCTGCATGTGATACTGGTAAGTGAAAGTTGAATTCAAACAGAATTTCCTCTGTCTTCCCAAATCGAAATCAATTAAATGTCAAGATCCCCCCAAATTTTGTGTCATTTTCTTCTCCAATAAACAAAAAACGGATTTCTTCTATTGTCTTCCAAATTTCAAATTCCTTCCTCCATGCATTGATTAAATCAAAGAAATTAGATCCACCATTGTAGATTGATCTCAAGATCAATCTCTAACTCCCAGTCTTGAAAATCTGATTGTTTCTCCAATTTAATTGAAGATATTTCTTCCATTCGTTAACTGAAGTTTCAATGAATGTCGGGTTTTAATGTATATGTGAGTTTGTTTTCTAATTGTTTCCAATAATTCTATTTTAGGATTTTGTCTCTTTCTCAAATTCTAAACTTTTTCTCCTTTCATAATTTTCAAATGAAAATTAAAAACTATTAGTTTTATAACACTTTATTGATTTCATTTTAATAAATTTCGAAATAAAAGTCTATTTCATTATATTTTAAAATGCAAGCATCAATATTTCAAACAATGATAAAATATCAACCTATATAATTCAGCTATCTAAATAAGATCCATTTTCTCACAATTTAATGAAATCATCATTTAAAACAACATATATTTTTTCGCATTTTGGGAAAATCAATAAAACTATATTTTAAATTTGCAAACACAGTAATCACCAAATACATTAAAATATTATCTAAGTGAGTGTGTGACATTCCGTCTTACTTATAAATGTCAATCGGCTAAACAACTCTACCTAATCGTTGTTTTCACCTTCAATCACGTTCACCTATTCCTGCGTTCACAAGCACTCAATTTTACATTAGCAATGACAAACCCCGAAATTAAATATAAATGCATTTCAATTTCAATTTCATTTCAATTTGAATTTGAATTTCACTTTCATCAAAATAATCATTTAATTTCGATTTAAATAGCGACATCATAATTACTAATTGCATTTAATTAATCGAATGAAGTCTATACGTGACATCCTTCCCCTCTTGGAAGAGACATCGTCTCAATGTCTTATTAACCATTCATTAAGCATAACATCACCATCAATAAAACATACTATCTCAATCAGTAAACATAGTATCTCGATCATAATGAAATAGTAACTAACAGCATAGTTCTCAAAAACATAAGCATAAACAATAATAGTAGCATCCACGCTATCAAAGTTCACAACATGTGAATCAAAAACCAAAGTATCAAGTATCTCCACATAAAATAAATGCTAATCTATGAAAGCAAAAGAGGAAAATGATGGTCAATCATCTCAAAATCCTCTCAAGTAGCACTATCCTCAATATATTGGTCCCACTGGACATTGTACTGAGTACTATCTCTGTTAACGCTAGTCTATCAGCAACTGGATTAATGACTTCCAGTGCATCAAAGGGTCCCACCAATCTTCAAGCCAACTTGATGATTTCCAAAAATACGTATGATTTACAAAACATTCTTCCTATGTAGCAATCTTATCCTTTCTAGACCTTGCTTCAAGTGTCCTTACTATCACATAGGGAAATTTCATATGTTTCACACATACTTACTCTCCTAAAGAGCTTTATTCCACAAATACATATAATATATAATAATATCTATATTTAGTGATCGGAATTCATTGGTCCATGCATTTATCCTTAGTATAATCCAAATGGAAGAGGAATGTCGATGTATTGTACACTACATCGTGGGTCCAATCCTTTCCTTTGAATTTACGCTATTAGACAACTCATAACTTGAGTCCATCCGCCACTTACACATTCATTATCCTTACCATAAGTACTTTACCTTAATTAATTGTCTATCTCGAGCATAACCTTGCTCCTAGACACTTATCAATTTTAATACTGCTCCACATTTAAGTTTCGTTATCAATTAAGTTTAATTCGATCACTTCTATCTATTATTTCCTTTTTGACATTTTATCAAGTTCATGATTATATCTAAACCTTTTCAGCTTTATTAGAGTTTCCTTTCTTCCATAAAATAGTCCAAACGTCAATTTTAGAGTTACAATTCATTCAAGATTTAGTCCACCATTTACTTATTTGACTAAAATAATATAAAGCACATTTATTCAAATGAATGTCTCATGGTATGATTTTGGTTTTCACAACCCTATCATCATTTGCTAAACTGATATAACCTTTTAGGTTTACTAAGCAACTAATTCCCACAATATATTAATTAGGACCATAATCCTATAAGTCGAGTTTCCAAAAACTATTGGTTTCATTGATGAGTCCATCCACTAGAACATTATGTTAATCCTTCTAATCAAAGACAGATCATTTTGTCTTGTGTTCTACCATTTTCCTTCTAGAATCTCAAGAGATTTACATGTCCTAAACAGTGAGGACTTATGGTCTTCATTTCCTGGCATACTAGATATTCCTTGCTACATTTTGTGCAGCTTCTTACTCTATCTTCTTCCGAATGATAGTGGATCCTTATCCAAAAATTCTCTTTGTCAATCCGATGTTCTAATTCTAACATTATTTTCCTCGTTCCATTCTCGAATCTTTCAAATTTTGGACACATAGGTTCTTTTATATCCAACAATAGTCTATCCTTTGACTAAGTGATAACCTATTTTGATCTTATGCCATTATTAACCTTCATGTAAATGGTTATAGGTTTTACAGAGGTAATTCCCGTTTATCTCAAGACATCCATGCCTTGGATTTTCTTTTTCTTTTTCTTTTTTCCAAAAATGCAATTCATCCTTTAACTCAATCTAATTTCCTGATTTAATCCGGTACTACTTTTTCAATATTAATCCTCCTTCAATCACATTGATCTCCAGGTAGTAACAAATTTAACTGCATATCTAATCATCAAGCATAAACATTCAACTCCATGATTTCTTAATTGTATAGGAGAGTCTCCACTTCAATAAATCCATTTTGAGCACCAGTAACAATTCTGATGTTCTTCTTCGTAAGTTTTTTTTTCAGCATTTTCTTTTTTTTTGCTAAGTGTAAATTCTATTATATTTTGTCATGGCAATAGATGCTTCCTTTTGAAAGTGTTTCTCTTTTAATATAAGAGCTACTTAAAATAAATTCTTGTCAATGATACGACTTCCTTTAACTTACTAGGCATCCCTCCTATGCTTCTATCCTTGTAAGGTTTCATTAACTCCAATGATATTCAATCCCCTGGCAAATCTTAACCCAATATTCCCTTCCAATTCTCAGGATGAAATCCTTAATTGTTGACTAGCCTGATTGTTTATAAATTTCTCCACTTTATATGGCTAGTCAAGACCCAATGTACAACTCATTCAAGTTTAATTCCTACTTATAGGTATTTAAAGAATAATCCAATACGTAATCCAACTTAATAGGTTTTAGTCTCATCACTAGATATTTCTCTTTATTGAATAAACTTCTTGTCCCACATAGGTTATCTTTAACCCAAGGTTCCATTAAAAATTAAGGTAGTGATTAAGTGATTTAATCATTCTCAACAAGAGGTTTTGGTGTGGTTCACCTAACGTCACATCTTACTTTATTTTACACTTCATCTCAATGGCTTAAATAGCCAACCTTTTTCTCGTCCATAGGTTTCTTAGCATAGTGAGCTTCAAAGTCAAGTTGTTTCACGACATGGATATATTTCATATCAAAATAGCATCGTTATTTAAATTCTCTATATAAAGTATATAGGACTAACGAGACACTTTCTTCCAATCACGAGTCTCTTAGATCTTTTCTTGTCAATCCCATAAACGATGATCTTCCTTATCATAATCAGTTTATTTTCCAATCCTTTTCTAAGGTATTTATAATAATATGCTTTGATCTTTAGATCAATAATCATAGTATAAAGATCATAGTTCTTAACCTTTCCATTTGTCCTTTTCCACTTGTGGTCATAAAATGTATGACTTAATTGTCCTTATGACTTGCAAAGAAGTCATAACCAAGTTTCGTTGGGTGGGGTACTTAGCTTGAGTCAATTCACTCTCTTTCTTCCACCCGCATAGTGTTTCCGCAACATTCGTTCTTCTCACGTTGAACTTTTTAGTAATTTACTTGCTTCCTTGAAAAAGGTTTGTCATTCCTTCTTGTTGACTTTTCGTTGTTCTCTTTTATCTCATGGCATACCTTATTTACACTTTTCTCAAAGTTATATTTTTTCATTGTTTTCTTTATCTCACAGATTCAGCATATTGGATCATTCAGTAGTAGATCCAATGAATAATCAGCAACTAATAATCTTCCATCTTCTTTCTAATATCCTTTCTTTTTTTTTTCCATACTTACTAACCTCTTTTGTTGATGTACTTATTAACTCAAAGTGTTGCTTTCCTTGCAACTTTTGGGGTCCTGACAAATAAAGCTATGTTGCATTCCTTTTTCCCTTTTGGGACCATTATTCACAAGTTGTTTGATTCCAAAAACTTCAATAACCTCATTGATTTCAGTTGGAGGAGCCTTGCTCATGTCATTGACTGTTTCTTCTAACTATTCTGGTCTTTTCTCAATTCCTCGGTTTTAACTCTTTTCTAACAAGATCTTTTGTCTTTACACAAGAGTTTAAGTCATGAGTTCCCCAGTCTTTGAGGATACCTCGTTCGTTCATATCCTTCTTGAACAATCTAATATATTCTGACTTGCATACATAGATTCGTAGTGATTACACTAATCCAAGAGTTCCTGACTCTCTCTCAATTATAGGTTTCTACAATTCAATTTATCTTATTCCTACTCATTCTCTTTTTCTTAGAGTCATGTATGTACAGGTTATTCTTCCTAACCTTCCTACATACCCTGATTGCATAATCTTCCGCAATCCTAGGTCTTATCATAAGTTGATGATTTAGGAATTCTGATTCCAAGGATGAATCTTTAACTAGCCCCAATTTACCCAAGTTACTAAGAATTAAATCTTCCTTTTTCACTTCCTCAAGTTCTTTTCTCTTGCCGTTCTGGCACAAGAACTTTTCAACCTTTATCTTCTAATAAGGTTTACGCATTATTGCGTAATGAGCTCATAGGTTGCAGTGCAGAACCTGGTTGCTCTGATACAAAATATAAAGTCTGAATTGTTTAATGTTCTGGAAAAATTATAGTTTGATTCATTTGATAGTTTCTTCAAAATGAACTAAAACATAAATTCTTTAGTTTATTTTCCATTTCAATCTAAAGATTACTCTTTTCTTAAAATTTTCTAAGAACAGAAGTTCTCTTTTCAATTTAAAAACTAAATACCAAAATTTAAACAAAACAATTGTAAGACTTATTGTAAGCTTTATGAATTTTTTCTCAAATCCTACCTGGTAAAATTCTCAGATTTTGGAAATGAATTTTTGTGAAACTTCTCTGCTTTTTCTATAACTTTTTCCTATGTTCGAATGTTGTTCAGTCTCTGTGTTATACCTTCTTTCCAACTGGATTTTATCTTCCTGTTGGTGTCTCCTTGCTGTTTGGGCGCGTGTGTGGAGAGTGTGATCTCCTTGAGAACAGGTCGCGCCTTGTTCATTGCTTTCCCCTGCTCCTTCTGTTTGGTGTCTCATTGACTGCGATGGGGAATGGAGTGATCTCCCCCTGAATGCCTCCCAGCAAGCCGCGCCATTTACTTTCCCTTCCAAGTGTGTGGGGAGGACTGGGGAGCCAGTCCCTGGCCACATGGAGTGGGAGGAAAAAGGGAAGGTTGTGCGTACCTTCTCCCAAGCCGCACCTTCTCCTAAGTCCCCCCCTATGCGTGGAAGATGTGAGAAGAATTTCTACTGCGTGGAATGTGCTGAGAGGTGGGAAGGCTTCCCTGTAGCTGCGTGGTTTTTGACTGTGTTTTCTTTGACTGTGTTTTCTATCCAATCAACACTCCTCCTTGTCTCTTGCGTATGGGGAGAACAACATTCACTCTCCAGGCCGAGTGTGATACTGGTAAGTGAAAGTTGAATTCAAACAAAATTTCCTTTGTCTTCCCAAATCGAAATCAATTAAATGTCAAGATCCCCCCAAATTTTGTGTCATTTTCTTCTCCAATAAGCGAAAACGAATTTCTTCTGTTGTCTTCCAAATTTCGAATTCCTTCCTCCATGCATTGATTAAATCAAGGAAATTAGATCCACCATTGTAGATTGATCTCAAGATCAATCTCTAACTCCCAGTCTTGAAAATTTGATTGTTTCCCCAATTTAATTGAAGACATTTCTTCCATTCGTTAACTGAAGTTTCAATGAATGCCAAGTTTTAATGTGTACGTGAGTTTGTTTTCTAATTGTTTCCAATAACTCTATTTTGGGATTTTGTCTCTTTTTCAAATTCTAAAACTTTTCTCCTTTCATAATTTTCAAATGAAAATTAAAAACTATTAATTTTATAACACCTTATTGATTTCATTTTAATAAATTTTGAAATAAAAGTCTGTTTCATTACATTTCAAAATGCAAGCATCAATATTTCAAACAAATGATAAAATATCAACCTATATAATTCAGCTATCTAAATAAGATCCATTTTCTCACAATTTAATGAAATCATCATTTAAAACAACGTATATTTTTCCACATTTTGGGAAAATCAATAAAACTATATTTTAAATTTGCAAACACAGTAATCACCAAATACATTAAAATATTATCTAAGTGAATGTGTGAGATTACATCTTACTTATAAACGTCAATCGGCTATACAACTCTACCTAATCATTGTTCTCGCCTTCAATCACGTTCACTTGTTCTTGCGTTCACTTGCACTCGATTTTACATTAGCAATGACAAACCCCGAAATTAAATATAAATGCATTTCAATTTCAATTTCAATTTAACTTTCATCAAAATAATCATTTAATTTCAATTTAAATAGCGACATCATAATTACTAATTCCATTTAATTAATCGAATGAAGACTATACGTGACATCCTTCCTCTCTTGGAAGAGACATTGTCTCGATGTCTTATTAACCATTCATTAAGCATAACATCACCATCAATAAAATACTATCTCAATCAATAAACGTAATATCTCAATAGGTAGAACATAGTATCTTGATCATAATGAAATAGTAACTAACAGCATAGTTCTCAAAAACACAAGCATAAACAATAATAGTAGCATCCACGCTATCAAAGTTCACAATATGTGAATCAAAAACCAGAGTATCAAGTATCTTCGCATAAAATAAATGCTAATCTATGAAAGCAAATGAAGAAAATGACGGTCAATCGTCTCAGAATCCTCTCAAGTAACACTATCCTCAGTACATTGGTCCCACTGGACCTTGTACTGAGTACTATCTCTGTTAACGCTAGTCTATCAGCAACTGGATTAATGACTTCCAGTACATCAAAGGGTCCAACCAATCTTCGAGCCAACTTGATGATTTCCAAAAATACGTATGATTTACAAAACATTCTTCCAATGCAGCAATCTTGTCCTTTCTAGACCTTGTTTCAAGTGTCCTTACTATCACATAGGGAAATTTCGTATGTTTCACACATACTTACTCTCCCAAAGAGCTTTATTCCACAAATACATATAAAATATAATAATATCTATACTTAGTGATCGGAATTCATTGGTCCATGCATTTATCCTTAGTATAACCCAAATGGAAGAGGAATGTCGATGTATTGTACACTACATCGTGGGTCCAATCCTTTCCTTTGAATTTACGCTATTAGACAACTCATAACTTGAGTCCATCCGCCACTTACACATTCATTATCCTTACCATAAGTACTTTACCTTAACTACATGTCTATCTCGAGCATCACCTTGCTCCTAGACACTTATCAATTTTAATACTGCTCCACATTTAAGTTTCGTTATCAATTAAGTTTAATTCGATCACTTCTATCTATTATTTCCCTTTTGACATTTTATCAAGTCCATGATTATATCTAAACCTTTTCAGCTTTATTAGAGTTTCCTTTCTTCCATAAAATAGTCCAAACGTCAATTTTAGAGTTACAATTTATTCAAGATTTAGTCCACAATTTACTTATTTGACTAAAATAATATAAAGCACATTTATTCAAATGAATGTCTCATGGTATGATTTTGGTTTTCACAACCCTATCATCATTTGCTAAACTGATATAACCTTTCAGGTTTACTAAGCAACTAATTCCCACAATATATTAATTAGGACCATAATCCTATAAGTTGAGTTACCAAAAACTGTTGGTTTCATTGATGAGTCCATCCACTAGAACATTATGTTAATCCTACTAATCAAAGACAGATCATTTTTTCTTGTGTTCTACCATTTTCCTTCTAGAATCTCAAGAGATTTACACGTCCTAAACAATGAGGACTTATGGTCTTCATTTCCTGGCATACTAGATATTCCTTGCTACATTTTGTGCAGCTTCTTACTCTATCTTCTTCCGGATGATAGTGGATCCTTATCCAAAAATTCTCTTTGTCAATCTGATGTTCTAATTCTGACATTATTTTCCTCGTTCCATTCTCGAATCTTTCAAATTTTGGACACATAGGTTCTTTTATATCCAACAATAGTCTATCCTTTGACTAAGTGATAACCTATTTTGATCTTATGCCATTATTAACCTTCACGTAAATGGTTATAGGTTTTACAGAGGTAATTCTCGTTTATCTCAAGACATCCATGCCTTGGATTTTCTTTTTCTTTTTCTTTTTTTCAAAAATGCAATTCATCCTTTAACTCAATCTAATTTCCTGATTTAATCGGGTACTACTTTTTGAATATTAATCCTCGTTCAATCACATTGATCTCTAGGTAGTAACAAATTTAACTGCATATCTAATCATCAAGCATAAACATTCAACTCCATGATTTCTTAATTGTATAGGAGAGTCTCCACTTCAATAAATCCATTTTAAGCACTAGTAACAATTCTGATGTTCTTCTCCGTAAGTTTTTTTTTTCAGCATTTTTTTTTTTTTTGCTAAGTGTAAATTCTATGATGTTCTGTCATGGCAATAGATGCTTCCTTTTGAAAGTGTTTCTCTTTTAATATAAGAGCTACTTAAAATAAATTCTTGTCAATGATACGACTTCCTTCAACTTACTAGGCATCCCTCCTATGCTTCTATCCTTGTAAGGTTTCATTAACTCCAATGATATTCAATCGCCTGGCAAATCTTAACCCAATATTCCCTTCCAATTCTCAGGATGAAATCCTTAATTGTTGACTAGCCCGATTGTTTATAAATTTCTCCACTTTATATGGCTAGTCAAGACCCAATGTACAACTCATTCAAGTTTAATTCCTACTTATAGGTATTTAAAGAATAATCCAATACGTAATCCAACTTAATAGGTTTTAGTCTCATCACTAGATATTTCTCTTTATTGAATAAACTTCTTGTCCCACATAGGTTATCTTTAACCCAAGGTTCCATTAAAAATTAAGGTAGTGATTAAGTGATTTAATCATTCTCAACAAGAGGTTTTGGTGTGGTTCACCTAACGTCACATCTTACTTTATTTTACACTTCATCTCAATGGCTTAAATAGCCAACCTTTTTCTCGTCCATAGGTTTCTTAGCATAGTGAGCTTCAAAGTCAAGTTGTTTCACGACATGGATATATTTCATATCAAAATAGCATCGTTATTTAAATTCTCTATATAAAGTATATAGGACTAACGAGACACTTTCTTCCAATCACGAGTCTCTTAGATCTTTTCTTGTCAATCCCATAAACGATGATCTTCCTTATCATAATCAGTTTATTTTCCAATCCTTTTTTAAGGTATTTATAATAATATGCTTTGATCTTTAGATCAATAATCATAAGGTATAAAGATCATAGTTCTTAACCTTTCCATTTGTCATTTTCCACTTGTGGTCATAAAATGTATGACTTAATTGTCCTTATGACTTGCAAAGAAGTCATAACCAAGTTTCGTTGGGTGGGGTACTTAGCTTGAGTCAATTCACTCTCTTTCTTCCACCCGCTTAGTGTTTCCGCAACTTTCATTCTTCTCACGTTGAACTTTTTAGTAATTTACTTGCTTCCTTGAAAAAGGTTTGTCATTCCTTCTTGTTGACTTTTCGTTGTTCTCTTTTATCTCATGGCATACCTTATTTACACTTTTCTCAAAGTTATATTTTTTCATTGTTTTCTTTATCTCACAGATTCAGCATATTGGATCATTCAGTAGGAGATCCAATGAAAAATCAGCAACTAATAATCTTCCATCTTCTTTCTAATATCCTTTTTTTTTTTCATACTTACTAACCTCTTTTGTTGATGTACTTATTAACTCAAAGTGTTGCTTTCCTTGCAACTTCTGGGGTCCTGACAAATAAAGCTATGTTGCATTCCTTTTTCCCTTTTGGGACCATTATTCACAAGTTGTTTGATTCCAAAAACTTCAATAACCTCATTGATTTCAATTGGAGGAACCTTGCTCATGTCATTGACTATTTCTTCTAACTGTTCTGGTCTTTTCTCAATTCCTCGGTTCTAACTCTTTTCTAACAAGGTCTTTTATCTTTACACAAGAGTTTACGTCATGAGTTCCCTAATCTTTGAGGATACCTCATTCGTTCATATCCTTCTTGAACAATCTAATATATTCTGACTTGCATACATAGATTCATAGTGATTACACTAATCCAAGAGTTCCTGACTCTCTCTCAATTGTAGGTTTCTACAGTTCAATTTATCTTATTCCTACTCATTCTCTTTTTCTTAGAGTCATGTATGTATAGGGTATTCTTCCTAACCTTCCTACATACCCTGATTGCATAATCTTTCGCAATCCTAGGTCTTATCATAAGTTGATGATTTAGGAATTTTGATTCTAGGGACGAATCTTTAACTAGCCCCAATTTACCCAAGTTACTAAGACATAAATCTTCCTTTTTCACTTCCTTAAGTTCTTTTCTCTTGCCATTTTGGCACAAGAAATTTTCAACCTTTATCTTCTAATAAGGTTTACGCATTATTGTGTAATGAGCTCATAGGTTGCAGTGCAGAACCTGGTTGCTCTGATACCAAATGTAAAGTCTGAATTGTTTAATGTTCTGGAAAAAATACAGTTCGATTCATTTGATAGTTTCTTCAAAATGAACTAAAACATAAATTCTTTAGTTTATTTGCCATTTCAATCTAAAGATTATTCTTTTCTTAAAATTTTCTAAGAACAGAAGTTCTCTTTTCAATTTAAAAACTAAATACCAAAATTTAAACAAAACAATTGTAAGACTTATTGTAAGCTTTATGAATTTTTTCTCAAATCCTACCTGGTAAAATTCTCAGATTTTGGAAATGAATTTTTGTGAAACTTCTCTGCTTTTTTTGTAACTTTCTCCTATGTTCGAATGTTGTTCAGTCTCTGTGTTATACCTTCTTTCTAACTGGATTTTATCTTCCTGTTGGTGTCTCCTTGTTGCTTGGGCGCGTGTGTGGAGAGTGTGATCTCCTTGAGAACAGGTCACGCCTTGTTCCTTGCTTTCCCCTGCTCCTTTTGTTTGGTGTCTCATTGACTGCGATGGGGAATGGAGTGATCTCCCCCTGAATGCCTCCCAGCAAGCCACGCCATTTACTTTCCCTTCCAAGTGTGTGGGGAGGACTAGGGAGCCAGTCCCTGGCCGCGTGGAGTGGAAGGAAAAAGGGAAGGTTGTGTGTGCCTTCTCCCAGGCCGCACCTTCTCCTAAGTTCCCCCCTTGTGCGTGGAAGATGTGAGAAGAATTTATGCTGCGTGGAATGTGCTGAGAGGTGGGAAGGCTTCCCTGTAGCTATGTGGTTCTTTGACTATGTTTTCTATCCAATCAACACTCCTCCTTGTCTCTTGCGTATGAGGAGAACAACATTCACTCTTTAGGCCGCGTGTGATACTAGTAAGTGAAAGTTGAATTCAAACAGAATTTCCTTTGTCTTCCCAAATCGAAATCAATTAAATGTCAAGATCCCCAAAAATTTTGTGTCATTTTCTTCTCCAATAAACAAAAACGGATTTCTTTTGTTGTCTTCCAAATTTCGAATTCCTTCCTCCATGCATTGATTAAATCAAGGAAATTAGATCCACCATTGTAGATTGATCTCAAGATCAATCTCTAACTCCCAGCCTTGAAAATCTGATTGTTTCCCCAATTTAATTGAAGATATTTCTTCCATTCGTTAACTGAAGTTTCAATGAATTCCAGGTTTTAATGTGTATTGAGGTTGTTTTCTAATTGTTTCCAATAACTCTATTTTAGGATTTTGTCTCTTTTTCAAATTCTAAAACTTTTCTCTTTTCATAATTTGCAGTCCCCTGCCTTACCACTTGGCTATGCCGCCATCCCTAGATCTAGTTTGAACTAAGGGAAAGTCTATTTTTTTCTTTTTCCATTGGATATGTTATACAAGGTATTTCACTTCACGTATCCTTCTTTACCACTCGAATATGTCATATAACCAATTTAGAGTCCCCAAGTCTAATAGGGGGGATTTCCTATTTTGCAATAGGAAATAGGTTAGGGATTTAGAGTACCTATCGGTTCCTCCAGGGATTTCGAGAGATTTTGAGTCCCCCATTGCAATTACAATTTTGAGTCCCTCACCTCAATTTGAGTCGGTAGATTAATTGTTTCCAATAACTCTATTTTAGGATTTTGTCTCTTTTTCAAATTCTAAAACTTTTCTCCTTTCATAATTTTCAAATGAAAATTAAAAACTATTAATTTTATAACACCTTATTGATTTCATTTTAATAAATTTTGAAATAAAAGTCTATTTCATTACATTTTAAAATGCAAGCATCAATATTTCAAACAATGATAAAATATCAACCTATATAATTCAACTATCTAAATAAGATCCATTTTCTCACAATTTAATGAAATCATCATTTAAAACAACATATATTTTTCCGCATTTTGGGAAAATCAATAAAACTATATTTTAAATTTGCAAACACATTAATCACCAAATACATTAAAATATTATCTAAGTGAGTGTGTGAGATTTCGTCTTACTTATAAACATCAATTGGCTAAACAACTCTACCTGATCGTTGTTCTCGCCTTCGATCACGTTCACCTGTTCTTGCGTTCACTTGCACTCGATTTTACATTAGCAATGACAAACCCCGAAATTAAATATAAATGCATTTCAATTTCAATTTAAGTTTCATCCAAATTATCATTTAATTTCGATTTAAATAGCGACATCATAATTACTAATTGCATTTAATTAATCGAATGAAGTTTATACATGACAAGTTGCCCTCTTGCTTGCCACAAGAGCTTTGCTACTTGGTGGAAGAATGCTTCCACAGACCACCTCACTGTTGGATCTCCCCCTTCGGTTAGTTCCTCTGAGGAGGATGATCTTCCTGAGCCTACCAAGGACCCTCTTCTGACTATCCCTACTGCAAATCCTTCTAACGGAATCTATTGTCGTTGTTTTGTCAGAGCCTACCTGTCCTTTGTTGTTCAACTCTGTCGAATCTTTGTCAGTTCCTACCTCTGTTGCTTCGTTGTCGGCTCCCTTGCTGCGTGGTTGCTCCTCTCAGGTTGAATATTGTGGATCCGTTCCACTCGCCTTGCTTGTTGGCTCTTGATTCCGAGCCTTCCTGGTCGGTTGTGCTACAGAAGAAGAAGGGTCTCCCCAAATCTGTTGCCTCTTCTCAGCCTCGTGTTCGGGGAGTTAGTTTAGATCCCTCAAGTTCGGGGGTTGTCTAATTTTTGGTTGTTCTACAACTGATGGTCAGTTGTTTCTGTGTGTTTCTTCTAGTTCAAGTTTTGTTTGAACTATGTGTTCCTTCGGCCCTTTGGGCTCTCTGTGTAAAGGGTACAACACCCTGTAAATGTTGCTTATCTTTTCAAAAACAAATAGAGCCAAACATGATGCAAACACAAACTTCCACATAACTCAATTTCGAGCTCATAAGGCATAGAAACACAAAAAATGTCTCATATAAAGATTTAAATACACTTCACTCAATGCTAAACACAATGCATTCACATCGAAGCACAACTACTCAAAACCAAAAGATTCAAATTCATACATTGCAATTCACAAGTTTTATTACACTTTACAAAGCATCCACTTTCATTTAACAAGGAGCAAGGAATTTTAGTTCAACACAATTCAAATTAATACAAACATAAATAATCAGCACATTCTATAGAGAACAACACTTAACACCGAACAGGACCTGTTGATGGGTGTTTTTGCACTTTTCTCAACATAGATAGCATACAAGTATGTTATCTCTCTTGAAAGGTAATTTTCTGCAAATAAGTTTTAGAAAATCGCCCCAAGGTCTCTCGGGTGTCAGGTCATGACTTGGAAAAATAGCTCAGTAGTTGATGTGATTTGCTAGTAATCACAAAGGGCATTTATGGTTTACTAAGCTTGACAAATTGGGTCTGCAAATGGAGTTTTACAAATTCTGGAAATGGATGAACTGTTGCTACAAGTTCAAAACAACAAGCTAAAACTCCTTCTTGTTCACCAGATTTGGCTTTACAATTATGTTGAACTTTGTTTTAACTCATATTTTAAAGAAATAGCAAAAGGGAAAAGGGGTTAGAAGTTTCCTAGACCTGCAACTAATGATGAACAGTAAGAATGGAGGATGCTACAGTGGACAGACTTCCTAAAACTGAGTTCCACTTAACCAAGAACAACCCATAGTATCATGAAACTAGTGCAATCTTCAAAGGGTCTTTGCATATTTTCATATTGTTCATTCACCATTAAAGCATGAATAACAATTGAACTTCAGTGAAACACTATCAATAAGCTCATATTAACTTTACACAGTAGTTTATCCTCAATAAACAACAAAAAGTATGAGCTAGAAAGACATCAAACACAATAGCATACATCCACCATTAATGCACATCATAAACTAATAACTGAAAGTAACTTAAAACTTGGAACATCAAAGCTAATCTAATTAACTATTTGGAGATAGAATCATGCACACATGAGAGCAACACACAAGAAACCATCAAAACAATGCTTTCTCATATATTTTTGTAGTAGCATGTCTTTACAATAACTCATCTCTCCTCTTTGAAAATGAGAGGATGCCCCTATTTATAGTTTTCCAAAAATGAAATGAATGGACAAGATTTAATCACAATGAATGGCTTAGATTCATTCTCACTTAGGGTTTCACCTACCCCCAATATTTTACAATATAAAATAGACATTTGTCTTTTTCCCTATTTTGTCTTGTAGTCTATTTTGTCTTCTAGTTTCTTTTGTCCTTTAGCTACCTCTATCCTTTACAACTATTTCAGCAAGTATTCATCATCAATAATGGGCTTTCCAACCTCCTTATGCACTGTTGCGTATTCTACAAACTTGTTGATCATGGCCAACAACTTCTTTTCTTCAGAGAGTTCGGACTTGAGGATCTGAAAGGCTATCTTCTTAAATCTTTTCATGATTTGCTCCCAGTGTTTAGTGCACTTGGGCGTAGCCTTGATAACCTATTCTGACTGAGCGAAGGACCTCACAACAAAGTCCATAAAATCTTGTGATAGCATGTCACCAGCCCCCTGCTCCATTTTCTTGTGAAATAGTGGTCTGATCTTCTCTAGATCCACCTCAAGGGTAGGCATCTCATAATCTGTCATTAGCTTTAAATATTCTCCACTATCCATTCGATGTTTTGCCACCCACTTGTGATCAAGCTCCAATTCATGCAAGGCCTTCTCCAAAATCTATTTTTTCTAGTCAAGATTCATTTGCCACATCTTGACCAGCCAATGATCTTCCTTTGGTAGTTCTAGCTCCTTTTCCCATATTTCTCGGGAGAGCTTGAGGATGCTCTCCAGGTTCGGATAAGTGATCCAATACAGCTCGGGAAACTCGCAGGTGCTTATCATATCCTTTACCTCTTTTTGTAGACTCCAGAATTTGTTGTATACTTTGGCCACATGGCAAATGCCCATGTCACCATTATACACGACCCTGTTGAACCAATCTGCAGTGGACTTGGTCCATTTTCTCTTTTTCTCCATTTTACTTATCTCCTCCTTCGAGAGCAAGGAGGGTGCCAGTGATTTGGTTGGAGTCTCTTCTTTTGTGGAAGTCCATTGTTGAGTGTAAGTGATGAGATTTGACACTTGTGCTTTCAACTCTTCCTTAGTGGATTGTTCTTTATTCATTTGCTATATGATGGTGGACACTGACCCTTCAAGGTCATCCATCTTTTGTTCATGAGTTGTGGGGCCTAGGTTGATAGTGGATATGTGATAATCCTGCCCTTGGATGGTGCTTGTGTCCTTATCTGCTCTTGGGTTGGCTATCTGCAATTTTCAAGACCCGGAAGCATCAATCATGATGTGTGATCTGATTTTAGGCTTCTTATCTGTCTGACTCCTTATTTGAGCTCTAGCCAGTATGGCCTCCAATCAATCCTTAGGATCAACGACTACAGGAACTTTCTTCTTTAGTTGTTATTCTAGCCATGCAGGGACCTTTGTGTGTTGCTTTGGTGATTCACGATCACCTTCCTTTTCTTGTTCCCTATGAGTTTCATCCTCTTCATTATCGGAAGCTTATTCATCATGCCTTTCTTCTTCATCTAAGATTTCTTCTTGTATTGTTTTCCCTTTGTCAAGTTCAATAGTTACTTCATCTTCCATAGGCTTATCTTCCTCTGGCGCTGTCCCTTTATCTTTTGGGCACTCAATCTCAACATTTTGCTCAAGCTTGACGCTTTTCTCTTTTACCTTATCTTCTTATTTATCCTTTTCTTCCTCCCTTTCCAGAGGTACTTCTTCTTGCATCAAGCCCTCATCTCGGCCAATATTCGGAGGTTCTTCAATTATTCTATATCCACATTTGTGTCTGCTTTCCCCTCCTCGAAGTGGTGTTCCTCTGGGTGCGCCTCCTTATCTTTGTGCTCTCGAGGCAGCTCTTCATCAAGTTCCTGATCAGACGTTTCAACTTTATAATGTTCATCAAGCTTATCGTTGCCTTCACCTTCAAATGCTTATTGCCCCTCGTCATCAAAAGCCACCTTGTCAATGTTTAGACTTAATCCACCCTCGAGGTGCTCAAAATAATCCTTCCTATTAGAGTCCTCTGACCCTTCACCAACATCCCTCACAACATCCTTAGTTTGTTCCGTACTGCACCTCTCCATTTCTTCTGAAATCTACATTATCGCTTCCATCTTTGGTGGCTCAGTCGGTGGTGGAGGGAGAGGCAAAGCGGCAGCAAGCTTGACCATTAATTCTTGGACCTTGGGGTCAAGGATCACCCCGGAGAGCCCTATTGGCACATTTTGTATATATGTTGTGAAACCTTGTGGAAAAGAGGGTGGTGCCATGGTGGTCGTTAGCAGGGAAGGAGGTAAAGTGGAGAAGGTAGGTAGTGGAGGTAGGAGTGACGAGGACGACAGCGGTGAAGTGGTAGAAGAGGAGGAAGTCAATACCATCATCGAAGCAGTTGGTGAGGCGGAGGTGAGGTGGATAGAGATTTCCATAGCGGGCGGTGACGAGACGGGTGAGGGTTTGGAAATGGAAGGTGGTGGAGTGGCAGTAGCAGTGGTAGCGGGAACGAAAGTGGTCAGTGGGGGTGAACAAGGTCGCTTGGATTCTTCCTCCTCGCATTGTTTCTCTTCTTCCAGGATAGTGGGCATCTCGAGAATGAATGTTCCTATTCTCTTTTCCTTCTTTGACAACTGACCCTTTATTGCCTTCTTAGATTACACCTTGTGTTTAGGCTTGTGTTCAGGTGCATCCTTCCTCTTTTTGGATTCGAGTGACAGGCGGGGATTTGGGAGCTTCGCCCGATGAACTTGCAACAACACCGTTGTCACTTTAACTTTCAATGTCATCCTTGAGCTCCCCATATGTGACCTCTACACCTTGTTCTTTCAATTGATTAATTTTCCCATCCACCCATTGTCAGGTTCTTTGTTCAATAGGGCGAGTGAGAATGTCTAGGTCAGTGACCTCTTCCTCGGTCCAATCAATGACTGGCAATGGCATATCAACCAAGGCATTGTACCTTTCATCCAAAATTTTATCATCCTCGACAATCTGGTTAGGCATGGGAAACAAATTTATGAACTTTATGAATTGGGCGATCATTCTCATGTAATGTCGCATCCATAGCTCTTTGTCATCTTCACAATTCGCCTAGAAGTCTTCAACATGAGGTTGGTGGGTGTGTTGTCTCCCAACTTGCTTCTTCAATTTTCCATGAGGATCCACTCTTCCTCTGTCTGTGTGCAAGTCCAAGTGGTATTCTACTAATTCCTTCTCTGAGTACTCGACACATGGGGCAGTTGGGCAAGAGTACATTCCTTGCCTAAATGTGAGGGGATATGGGACCCCTGCTCAGTGCTTGTCACTTAGCAATGTATGAGCAATCTGTAGCTGTTGGGTGAGCTCCAACAGAATAATTCAATCATTAGGGTGGCGCGGAAGTCTGTAGGGTCTTCCTGAGAACCCTTATGCTCTGCTATAGGTGAATTTCAGGAATTGGATGAATAGATATCCAAAACCCTTGATGACTACCTTAGCACTATGTTTTACTCTTCTTTCAAGGTCTCCCCCCACGAATCTAATAATATGCCCGATGAAGGCATCATTTACTCTTTTGTACTCCTTGAAATTTTTGTATTGCAACTAGGGGTAGCAATCGTATACCTTAAGTTCTCCCTTCTTGGTTCTCAACAGTCCTGCATAGAATAATCCTTTATACAGGAACTTGAACGCTAGGAGATAGACTAGATACGAGGTCATGTATAATTTGGAGGTCTTCTTGACTGCCATGAATTGATTGTGTAAATTGTTACTTATCATTTTTCGCCCAATGGAATTTGGAAGTGTCGTGAAGGATCTCCTCTATAAAATAGAACATCCATTCTTCAAAGAAGGT
>CM021104.1:547647646-547742394 GCA_007115665.2 Sequoiadendron giganteum | reverse complement strand
CTGGATTAATGACTCCTAGTACATCAAAGGGTCCCACCAATCTCAGAGCCAACTTGATGATTTCCAAAAATACGTAAGATTTACAAAACATTCCTCCTATGCAGCAATCATGTTCTTTCTAGACCTTGCTTCAAGTGTCCTTACTATCACATAGGGAAATTCCATATGCTTCACACATACTTACTCTCCCAAGAGCTTTATTCTATAAATACATCCAATATATAATAATAACTATACTTAGTGATCATAATTCATTGGTCCGTGAATTTATCCTTAGTATAACCCAAATGGAAGAGGAATGTCGATGTATTGTACACTACATCGTGGGTCCAATCCTTTTCCTTTGTATTTACACTTTGATACAACTCATAAACCAAGTCCCTCCGCCACTTACACATTCATTATTCCTACCATAAAGTACTTTCCCTTGATTGCTTGTGTATCTCGAGTATAACTTTGCTCCTAGACACTTATCAATTTTTTGATACCGCTCCACACTTAAGCTTTGTTATCAATTAAGTTACATCAATCACTTCGTTCTATTATTCCCTTTTTGACATTTATCAAGTCTATGATTATATCCAAGCCTTTTTTAGCTTTAATAGAGTTTCCTTTCTTTCCATATAATTGTCCGAACGTCCATTTTAGAATTTACCATTCATTCAAGATTTAGTCCACCATTTACTTATTTGACTAGGATAATATATTGCACATTTATTCAAATGAATGCCTCATGGTATGATTTTGGTTTTTCACAACCCTATCATCATTTTGTAAACTGAAATAACCTTTTAGGTTTACTAAGCAACTACTTCCCACAATATATTAATTAGGATCATAATCCTATAAGTCGAGTTTCCAAAAACTGTATGTTTCCTGATGAGTCTATCCACTAGAACATTATGTTTATTCTACTAACATCGACATATCAATTTGTCTTGTGTTCTACTATTTTCCTTCAATATCTCAAGAGAGTTACATGTCCTACCAATGATGTCTTCTGGTCTTCATTTCCTAGCATACTAGCCATTACCTTGCTATATTATGTGCGGCTTCTTACTCTTTCTTCTTTCGGATAATAGTGGATCCTTATCCGACAATTCCTTTTGTCAATCTAATGTCCTAACCCTGACATTATTTCCCTCATTCCATTCTCGAATCTCTCAAATTTTGGACACATAGGTTCTTTTATACCCAACAATAGTCTATCCTTTGACTAAGTGATAACCTATTTTGATCTTATGTCATTATTAATCTTCATGTAAATGGTTATAGGTTTTTTTGCAGAGGTAATTCCCACTTATCTCAAGACATCCATTCCATGGATTTTATTTTTTCCTTGGATTATTTTCCAAGATGCAATTCATCTTTTAACTCAATCTAATTTCCTTGATTTGAACTGGTACTATTTTTTTTTTAAGTATTAATCCTCGTTCAATCACTTTGATCTCTAGATAATAACCAATTTTAATTGCATACCTAATCATCAAGCATAAGAATTCAACTCCATGAATTTCTTAACTATAAGAGAGTCTCAAATTCAATATTTCATCTTGAGCACAAGTAACAATTCCGATGTTCTTTTCCGTAAGATTTTCAACATTTCTTGCTAAGTGAAAATTCTATTATGTTTTGTCATGACAATAGATGCTTCCTTTTGAAAGTGTTTCTCTTTTAATGTAAGAGCTACTTAAAATAAATTCTTGTCAATAATACGACTTCCTTTAACTTACTAGGAATCCCTCCTATGCTTCTATCCTTACAGAGTTTCATTAACCCCAATGATATTCAATCGCATGGGAAAATATTAAACCCAATATTCCCTTCCAATTCTTAGGATGGAATCCTTAATTGTTGACTAGTTCGATTGTTTATAGATTTCTCCACTTTATATGGCTATAGTCAAGACCTAGTGTACAACTCATTCAAGTTTAATTCCTACTTATAGGTATTTAAAGAATAATCCAAAACGTAATCCAACTTAATAGGTTTTAGTCTCATCACTAGATATTTCTCTTTATTGAATAAACTTCTTGTCCCACATAGGTTATCTTTAACCCAAGGTTCCATTAAAAATTAAGGTAGTGATTAAGTGATTTAATCATTCTCAACAAGAGGTTTTGGTGTGGTTCACCTAACGTCACATCTTACTTTATTTTACACTTCATCTCAATGGCTTAAATAGCCAACCTTTTTCTCGTCCATAGGTTTCTTAGCATAGTGAGCTTCAAAGTCAAGTTGTTTCACGACATGGATATATTTCATATCAAAATAGCATCGTTATTTAAATTCTCTATATAAAGTATATAGGACTAACGAGACACTTTCTTCCAATCACGAGTCTCTTAGATCTTTTCTTGTCAATCCCATAAACGATGATCTTCCTTATCATAATCAGTTTATTTTCCAATCCTTTTCTAAGGTATTTATAATAATATGCTTTGATCTTTAGATCAATAATCATAGTATAAAGATCATAGTTCTTAACCTTTCCATTTGTCCTTTTCCACTTGTGGTCATAAAATGTATGACTTAATTGTCCTTATGACTTGCAAAGAAGTCATAACCAAGTTTCGTTGGGTGGGGTACTTAGCTTGAGTCAATTCACTCTCTTTCTTCCACCCGCATAGTGTTTCCGCAACATTCGTTCTTCTCACGTTGAACTTTTTAGTAATTTACTTGCTTCCTTGAAAAAGGTTTGTCATTCCTTCTTGTTGACTTTTCGTTGTTCTCTTTTATCTCATGGCATACCTTATTTACACTTTTCTCAAAGTTATATTTTTTCATTGTTTTCTTTATCTCACAGATTCAGCATATTGGATCATTCAGTAGTAGATCCAATGAATAATCAGCAACTAATAATCTTCCATCTTCTTTCTAATATCCTTTCTTTTTTTTTTCCATACTTACTAACCTCTTTTGTTGATGTACTTATTAACTCAAAGTGTTGCTTTCCTTGCAACTTTTGGGGTCCTGACAAATAAAGCTATGTTGCATTCCTTTTTCCCTTTTGGGACCATTATTCACAAGTTGTTTGATTCCAAAAACTTCAATAACCTCATTGATTTCAGTTGGAGGAGCCTTGCTCATGTCATTGACTGTTTCTTCTAACTATTCTGGTCTTTTCTCAATTCCTCGGTTTTAACTCTTTTCTAACAAGATCTTTTGTCTTTACACAAGAGTTTAAGTCATGAGTTCCCCAGTCTTTGAGGATACCTCGTTCGTTCATATCCTTCTTGAACAATCTAATATATTCTGACTTGCATACATAGATTCGTAGTGATTACACTAATCCAAGAGTTCCTGACTCTCTCTCAATTATAGGTTTCTACAATTCAATTTATCTTATTCCTACTCATTCTCTTTTTCTTAGAGTCATGTATGTACAGGTTATTCTTCCTAACCTTCCTACATACCCTGATTGCATAATCTTCCGCAATCCTAGGTCTTATCATAAGTTGATGATTTAGGAATTCTGATTCCAAGGATGAATCTTTAACTAGCCCCAATTTACCCAAGTTACTAAGAATTAAATCTTCCTTTTTCACTTCCTCAAGTTCTTTTCTCTTGCCGTTCTGGCACAAGAACTTTTCAACCTTTATCTTCTAATAAGGTTTACGCATTATTGCGTAATGAGCTCATAGGTTGCAGTGCAGAACCTGGTTGCTCTGATACAAAATATAAAGTCTGAATTGTTTAATGTTCTGGAAAAATTATAGTTTGATTCATTTGATAGTTTCTTCAAAATGAACTAAAACATAAATTCTTTAGTTTATTTTCCATTTCAATCTAAAGATTACTCTTTTCTTAAAATTTTCTAAGAACAGAAGTTCTCTTTTCAATTTAAAAACTAAATACCAAAATTTAAACAAAACAATTGTAAGACTTATTGTAAGCTTTATGAATTTTTTCTCAAATCCTACCTGGTAAAATTCTCAGATTTTGGAAATGAATTTTTGTGAAACTTCTCTGCTTTTTCTATAACTTTTTCCTATGTTCGAATGTTGTTCAGTCTCTGTGTTATACCTTCTTTCCAACTGGATTTTATCTTCCTGTTGGTGTCTCCTTGCTGTTTGGGCGCGTGTGTGGAGAGTGTGATCTCCTTGAGAACAGGTCGCGCCTTGTTCATTGCTTTCCCCTGCTCCTTCTGTTTGGTGTCTCATTGACTGCGATGGGGAATGGAGTGATCTCCCCCTGAATGCCTCCCAGCAAGCCGCGCCATTTACTTTCCCTTCCAAGTGTGTGGGGAGGACTGGGGAGCCAGTCCCTGGCCACATGGAGTGGGAGGAAAAAGGGAAGGTTGTGCGTACCTTCTCCCAAGCCGCACCTTCTCCTAAGTCCCCCCCTATGCGTGGAAGATGTGAGAAGAATTTCTACTGCGTGGAATGTGCTGAGAGGTGGGAAGGCTTCCCTGTAGCTGCGTGGTTTTTGACTGTGTTTTCTTTGACTGTGTTTTCTATCCAATCAACACTCCTCCTTGTCTCTTGCGTATGGGGAGAACAACATTCACTCTCCAGGCCGAGTGTGATACTGGTAAGTGAAAGTTGAATTCAAACAAAATTTCCTTTGTCTTCCCAAATCGAAATCAATTAAATGTCAAGATCCCCCCAAATTTTGTGTCATTTTCTTCTCCAATAAGCGAAAACGAATTTCTTCTGTTGTCTTCCAAATTTCGAATTCCTTCCTCCATGCATTGATTAAATCAAGGAAATTAGATCCACCATTGTAGATTGATCTCAAGATCAATCTCTAACTCCCAGTCTTGAAAATTTGATTGTTTCCCCAATTTAATTGAAGACATTTCTTCCATTCGTTAACTGAAGTTTCAATGAATGCCAAGTTTTAATGTGTACGTGAGTTTGTTTTCTAATTGTTTCCAATAACTCTATTTTGGGATTTTGTCTCTTTTTCAAATTCTAAAACTTTTCTCCTTTCATAATTTTCAAATGAAAATTAAAAACTATTAATTTTATAACACCTTATTGATTTCATTTTAATAAATTTTGAAATAAAAGTCTGTTTCATTACATTTCAAAATGCAAGCATCAATATTTCAAACAAATGATAAAATATCAACCTATATAATTCAGCTATCTAAATAAGATCCATTTTCTCACAATTTAATGAAATCATCATTTAAAACAACGTATATTTTTCCACATTTTGGGAAAATCAATAAAACTATATTTTAAATTTGCAAACACAGTAATCACCAAATACATTAAAATATTATCTAAGTGAATGTGTGAGATTACATCTTACTTATAAACGTCAATCGGCTATACAACTCTACCTAATCATTGTTCTCGCCTTCAATCACGTTCACTTGTTCTTGCGTTCACTTGCACTCGATTTTACATTAGCAATGACAAACCCCGAAATTAAATATAAATGCATTTCAATTTCAATTTCAATTTAACTTTCATCAAAATAATCATTTAATTTCAATTTAAATAGCGACATCATAATTACTAATTCCATTTAATTAATCGAATGAAGACTATACGTGACATCCTTCCTCTCTTGGAAGAGACATTGTCTCGATGTCTTATTAACCATTCATTAAGCATAACATCACCATCAATAAAATACTATCTCAATCAATAAACGTAATATCTCAATAGGTAGAACATAGTATCTTGATCATAATGAAATAGTAACTAACAGCATAGTTCTCAAAAACACAAGCATAAACAATAATAGTAGCATCCACGCTATCAAAGTTCACAATATGTGAATCAAAAACCAGAGTATCAAGTATCTTCGCATAAAATAAATGCTAATCTATGAAAGCAAATGAAGAAAATGACGGTCAATCGTCTCAGAATCCTCTCAAGTAACACTATCCTCAGTACATTGGTCCCACTGGACCTTGTACTGAGTACTATCTCTGTTAACGCTAGTCTATCAGCAACTGGATTAATGACTTCCAGTACATCAAAGGGTCCAACCAATCTTCGAGCCAACTTGATGATTTCCAAAAATACGTATGATTTACAAAACATTCTTCCAATGCAGCAATCTTGTCCTTTCTAGACCTTGTTTCAAGTGTCCTTACTATCACATAGGGAAATTTCGTATGTTTCACACATACTTACTCTCCCAAAGAGCTTTATTCCACAAATACATATAAAATATAATAATATCTATACTTAGTGATCGGAATTCATTGGTCCATGCATTTATCCTTAGTATAACCCAAATGGAAGAGGAATGTCGATGTATTGTACACTACATCGTGGGTCCAATCCTTTCCTTTGAATTTACGCTATTAGACAACTCATAACTTGAGTCCATCCGCCACTTACACATTCATTATCCTTACCATAAGTACTTTACCTTAACTACATGTCTATCTCGAGCATCACCTTGCTCCTAGACACTTATCAATTTTAATACTGCTCCACATTTAAGTTTCGTTATCAATTAAGTTTAATTCGATCACTTCTATCTATTATTTCCCTTTTGACATTTTATCAAGTCCATGATTATATCTAAACCTTTTCAGCTTTATTAGAGTTTCCTTTCTTCCATAAAATAGTCCAAACGTCAATTTTAGAGTTACAATTTATTCAAGATTTAGTCCACAATTTACTTATTTGACTAAAATAATATAAAGCACATTTATTCAAATGAATGTCTCATGGTATGATTTTGGTTTTCACAACCCTATCATCATTTGCTAAACTGATATAACCTTTCAGGTTTACTAAGCAACTAATTCCCACAATATATTAATTAGGACCATAATCCTATAAGTTGAGTTACCAAAAACTGTTGGTTTCATTGATGAGTCCATCCACTAGAACATTATGTTAATCCTACTAATCAAAGACAGATCATTTTTTCTTGTGTTCTACCATTTTCCTTCTAGAATCTCAAGAGATTTACACGTCCTAAACAATGAGGACTTATGGTCTTCATTTCCTGGCATACTAGATATTCCTTGCTACATTTTGTGCAGCTTCTTACTCTATCTTCTTCCGGATGATAGTGGATCCTTATCCAAAAATTCTCTTTGTCAATCTGATGTTCTAATTCTGACATTATTTTCCTCGTTCCATTCTCGAATCTTTCAAATTTTGGACACATAGGTTCTTTTATATCCAACAATAGTCTATCCTTTGACTAAGTGATAACCTATTTTGATCTTATGCCATTATTAACCTTCATGTAAATGGTTATAGGTTTTACAGAGGTAATTCCCGTTTATCTCAAGACATCCATGCCTTGGATTTTCTTTTTCTTTTTCTTTTTTCCAAAAATGCAATTCATCCTTTAACTCAATCTAATTTCCTGATTTAATCCGGTACTACTTTTTCAATATTAATCCTCCTTCAATCACATTGATCTCCAGGTAGTAACAAATTTAACTGCATATCTAATCATCAAGCATAAACATTCAACTCCATGATTTCTTAATTGTATAGGAGAGTCTCCACTTCAATAAATCCATTTTAAGCACTAGTAACAATTCTGATGTTCTTCTCCGTAAGTTTTTTTTTTCAGCATTTTTTTTTTTTTTGCTAAGTGTAAATTCTATGATGTTCTGTCATGGCAATAGATGCTTCCTTTTGAAAGTGTTTCTCTTTTAATATAAGAGCTACTTAAAATAAATTCTTGTCAATGATACGACTTCCTTCAACTTACTAGGCATCCCTCCTATGCTTCTATCCTTGTAAGGTTTCATTAACTCCAATGATATTCAATCGCCTGGCAAATCTTAACCCAATATTCCCTTCCAATTCTCAGGATGAAATCCTTAATTGTTGACTAGCCCGATTGTTTATAAATTTCTCCACTTTATATGGCTAGTCAAGACCCAATGTACAACTCATTCAAGTTTAATTCCTACTTATAGGTATTTAAAGAATAATCCAATACGTAATCCAACTTAATAGGTTTTAGTCTCATCACTAGATATTTCTCTTTATTGAATAAACTTCTTGTCCCACATAGGTTATCTTTAACCCAAGGTTCCATTAAAAATTAAGGTAGTGATTAAGTGATTTAATCATTCTCAACAAGAGGTTTTGGTGTGGTTCACCTAACGTCACATCTTACTTTATTTTACACTTCATCTCAATGGCTTAAATAGCCAACCTTTTTCTCGTCCATAGGTTTCTTAGCATAGTGAGCTTCAAAGTCAAGTTGTTTCACGACATGGATATATTTCATATCAAAATAGCATCGTTATTTAAATTCTCTATATAAAGTATATAGGACTAACGAGACACTTTCTTCCAATCACGAGTCTCTTAGATCTTTTCTTGTCAATCCCATAAACGATGATCTTCCTTATCATAATCAGTTTATTTTCCAATCCTTTTTTAAGGTATTTATAATAATATGCTTTGATCTTTAGATCAATAATCATAAGGTATAAAGATCATAGTTCTTAACCTTTCCATTTGTCATTTTCCACTTGTGGTCATAAAATGTATGACTTAATTGTCCTTATGACTTGCAAAGAAGTCATAACCAAGTTTCGTTGGGTGGGGTACTTAGCTTGAGTCAATTCACTCTCTTTCTTCCACCCGCTTAGTGTTTCCGCAACTTTCATTCTTCTCACGTTGAACTTTTTAGTAATTTACTTGCTTCCTTGAAAAAGGTTTGTCATTCCTTCTTGTTGACTTTTCGTTGTTCTCTTTTATCTCATGGCATACCTTATTTACACTTTTCTCAAAGTTATATTTTTTCATTGTTTTCTTTATCTCACAGATTCAGCATATTGGATCATTCAGTAGGAGATCCAATGAAAAATCAGCAACTAATAATCTTCCATCTTCTTTCTAATATCCTTTTTTTTTTTCATACTTACTAACCTCTTTTGTTGATGTACTTATTAACTCAAAGTGTTGCTTTCCTTGCAACTTCTGGGGTCCTGACAAATAAAGCTATGTTGCATTCCTTTTTCCCTTTTGGGACCATTATTCACAAGTTGTTTGATTCCAAAAACTTCAATAACCTCATTGATTTCAATTGGAGGAACCTTGCTCATGTCATTGACTATTTCTTCTAACTGTTCTGGTCTTTTCTCAATTCCTCGGTTCTAACTCTTTTCTAACAAGGTCTTTTATCTTTACACAAGAGTTTACGTCATGAGTTCCCTAATCTTTGAGGATACCTCATTCGTTCATATCCTTCTTGAACAATCTAATATATTCTGACTTGCATACATAGATTCATAGTGATTACACTAATCCAAGAGTTCCTGACTCTCTCTCAATTGTAGGTTTCTACAGTTCAATTTATCTTATTCCTACTCATTCTCTTTTTCTTAGAGTCATGTATGTATAGGGTATTCTTCCTAACCTTCCTACATACCCTGATTGCATAATCTTTCGCAATCCTAGGTCTTATCATAAGTTGATGATTTAGGAATTTTGATTCTAGGGACGAATCTTTAACTAGCCCCAATTTACCCAAGTTACTAAGACATAAATCTTCCTTTTTCACTTCCTTAAGTTCTTTTCTCTTGCCATTTTGGCACAAGAAATTTTCAACCTTTATCTTCTAATAAGGTTTACGCATTATTGTGTAATGAGCTCATAGGTTGCAGTGCAGAACCTGGTTGCTCTGATACCAAATGTAAAGTCTGAATTGTTTAATGTTCTGGAAAAAATACAGTTCGATTCATTTGATAGTTTCTTCAAAATGAACTAAAACATAAATTCTTTAGTTTATTTGCCATTTCAATCTAAAGATTATTCTTTTCTTAAAATTTTCTAAGAACAGAAGTTCTCTTTTCAATTTAAAAACTAAATACCAAAATTTAAACAAAACAATTGTAAGACTTATTGTAAGCTTTATGAATTTTTTCTCAAATCCTACCTGGTAAAATTCTCAGATTTTGGAAATGAATTTTTGTGAAACTTCTCTGCTTTTTTTGTAACTTTCTCCTATGTTCGAATGTTGTTCAGTCTCTGTGTTATACCTTCTTTCTAACTGGATTTTATCTTCCTGTTGGTGTCTCCTTGTTGCTTGGGCGCGTGTGTGGAGAGTGTGATCTCCTTGAGAACAGGTCACGCCTTGTTCCTTGCTTTCCCCTGCTCCTTTTGTTTGGTGTCTCATTGACTGCGATGGGGAATGGAGTGATCTCCCCCTGAATGCCTCCCAGCAAGCCACGCCATTTACTTTCCCTTCCAAGTGTGTGGGGAGGACTAGGGAGCCAGTCCCTGGCCGCGTGGAGTGGAAGGAAAAAGGGAAGGTTGTGTGTGCCTTCTCCCAGGCCGCACCTTCTCCTAAGTTCCCCCCTTGTGCGTGGAAGATGTGAGAAGAATTTATGCTGCGTGGAATGTGCTGAGAGGTGGGAAGGCTTCCCTGTAGCTATGTGGTTCTTTGACTATGTTTTCTATCCAATCAACACTCCTCCTTGTCTCTTGCGTATGAGGAGAACAACATTCACTCTTTAGGCCGCGTGTGATACTAGTAAGTGAAAGTTGAATTCAAACAGAATTTCCTTTGTCTTCCCAAATCGAAATCAATTAAATGTCAAGATCCCCAAAAATTTTGTGTCATTTTCTTCTCCAATAAACAAAAACGGATTTCTTTTGTTGTCTTCCAAATTTCGAATTCCTTCCTCCATGCATTGATTAAATCAAGGAAATTAGATCCACCATTGTAGATTGATCTCAAGATCAATCTCTAACTCCCAGCCTTGAAAATCTGATTGTTTCCCCAATTTAATTGAAGATATTTCTTCCATTCGTTAACTGAAGTTTCAATGAATTCCAGGTTTTAATGTGTATTGAGGTTGTTTTCTAATTGTTTCCAATAACTCTATTTTAGGATTTTGTCTCTTTTTCAAATTCTAAAACTTTTCTCTTTTCATAATTTGCAGTCCCCTGCCTTACCACTTGGCTATGCCGCCATCCCTAGATCTAGTTTGAACTAAGGGAAAGTCTATTTTTTTCTTTTTCCATTGGATATGTTATACAAGGTATTTCACTTCACGTATCCTTCTTTACCACTCGAATATGTCATATAACCAATTTAGAGTCCCCAAGTCTAATAGGGGGGATTTCCTATTTTGCAATAGGAAATAGGTTAGGGATTTAGAGTACCTATCGGTTCCTCCAGGGATTTCGAGAGATTTTGAGTCCCCCATTGCAATTACAATTTTGAGTCCCTCACCTCAATTTGAGTCGGTAGATTAATTGTTTCCAATAACTCTATTTTAGGATTTTGTCTCTTTTTCAAATTCTAAAACTTTTCTCCTTTCATAATTTTCAAATGAAAATTAAAAACTATTAATTTTATAACACCTTATTGATTTCATTTTAATAAATTTTGAAATAAAAGTCTATTTCATTACATTTTAAAATGCAAGCATCAATATTTCAAACAATGATAAAATATCAACCTATATAATTCAACTATCTAAATAAGATCCATTTTCTCACAATTTAATGAAATCATCATTTAAAACAACATATATTTTTCCGCATTTTGGGAAAATCAATAAAACTATATTTTAAATTTGCAAACACATTAATCACCAAATACATTAAAATATTATCTAAGTGAGTGTGTGAGATTTCGTCTTACTTATAAACATCAATTGGCTAAACAACTCTACCTGATCGTTGTTCTCGCCTTCGATCACGTTCACCTGTTCTTGCGTTCACTTGCACTCGATTTTACATTAGCAATGACAAACCCCGAAATTAAATATAAATGCATTTCAATTTCAATTTAAGTTTCATCCAAATTATCATTTAATTTCGATTTAAATAGCGACATCATAATTACTAATTGCATTTAATTAATCGAATGAAGTTTATACATGACAAGTTGCCCTCTTGCTTGCCACAAGAGCTTTGCTACTTGGTGGAAGAATGCTTCCACAGACCACCTCACTGTTGGATCTCCCCCTTCGGTTAGTTCCTCTGAGGAGGATGATCTTCCTGAGCCTACCAAGGACCCTCTTCTGACTATCCCTACTGCAAATCCTTCTAACGGAATCTATTGTCGTTGTTTTGTCAGAGCCTACCTGTCCTTTGTTGTTCAACTCTGTCGAATCTTTGTCAGTTCCTACCTCTGTTGCTTCGTTGTCGGCTCCCTTGCTGCGTGGTTGCTCCTCTCAGGTTGAATATTGTGGATCCGTTCCACTCGCCTTGCTTGTTGGCTCTTGATTCCGAGCCTTCCTGGTCGGTTGTGCTACAGAAGAAGAAGGGTCTCCCCAAATCTGTTGCCTCTTCTCAGCCTCGTGTTCGGGGAGTTAGTTTAGATCCCTCAAGTTCGGGGGTTGTCTAATTTTTGGTTGTTCTACAACTGATGGTCAGTTGTTTCTGTGTGTTTCTTCTAGTTCAAGTTTTGTTTGAACTATGTGTTCCTTCGGCCCTTTGGGCTCTCTGTGTAAAGGGTACAACACCCTGTAAATGTTGCTTATCTTTTCAAAAACAAATAGAGCCAAACATGATGCAAACACAAACTTCCACATAACTCAATTTCGAGCTCATAAGGCATAGAAACACAAAAAATGTCTCATATAAAGATTTAAATACACTTCACTCAATGCTAAACACAATGCATTCACATCGAAGCACAACTACTCAAAACCAAAAGATTCAAATTCATACATTGCAATTCACAAGTTTTATTACACTTTACAAAGCATCCACTTTCATTTAACAAGGAGCAAGGAATTTTAGTTCAACACAATTCAAATTAATACAAACATAAATAATCAGCACATTCTATAGAGAACAACACTTAACACCGAACAGGACCTGTTGATGGGTGTTTTTGCACTTTTCTCAACATAGATAGCATACAAGTATGTTATCTCTCTTGAAAGGTAATTTTCTGCAAATAAGTTTTAGAAAATCGCCCCAAGGTCTCTCGGGTGTCAGGTCATGACTTGGAAAAATAGCTCAGTAGTTGATGTGATTTGCTAGTAATCACAAAGGGCATTTATGGTTTACTAAGCTTGACAAATTGGGTCTGCAAATGGAGTTTTACAAATTCTGGAAATGGATGAACTGTTGCTACAAGTTCAAAACAACAAGCTAAAACTCCTTCTTGTTCACCAGATTTGGCTTTACAATTATGTTGAACTTTGTTTTAACTCATATTTTAAAGAAATAGCAAAAGGGAAAAGGGGTTAGAAGTTTCCTAGACCTGCAACTAATGATGAACAGTAAGAATGGAGGATGCTACAGTGGACAGACTTCCTAAAACTGAGTTCCACTTAACCAAGAACAACCCATAGTATCATGAAACTAGTGCAATCTTCAAAGGGTCTTTGCATATTTTCATATTGTTCATTCACCATTAAAGCATGAATAACAATTGAACTTCAGTGAAACACTATCAATAAGCTCATATTAACTTTACACAGTAGTTTATCCTCAATAAACAACAAAAAGTATGAGCTAGAAAGACATCAAACACAATAGCATACATCCACCATTAATGCACATCATAAACTAATAACTGAAAGTAACTTAAAACTTGGAACATCAAAGCTAATCTAATTAACTATTTGGAGATAGAATCATGCACACATGAGAGCAACACACAAGAAACCATCAAAACAATGCTTTCTCATATATTTTTGTAGTAGCATGTCTTTACAATAACTCATCTCTCCTCTTTGAAAATGAGAGGATGCCCCTATTTATAGTTTTCCAAAAATGAAATGAATGGACAAGATTTAATCACAATGAATGGCTTAGATTCATTCTCACTTAGGGTTTCACCTACCCCCAATATTTTACAATATAAAATAGACATTTGTCTTTTTCCCTATTTTGTCTTGTAGTCTATTTTGTCTTCTAGTTTCTTTTGTCCTTTAGCTACCTCTATCCTTTACAACTATTTCAGCAAGTATTCATCATCAATAATGGGCTTTCCAACCTCCTTATGCACTGTTGCGTATTCTACAAACTTGTTGATCATGGCCAACAACTTCTTTTCTTCAGAGAGTTCGGACTTGAGGATCTGAAAGGCTATCTTCTTAAATCTTTTCATGATTTGCTCCCAGTGTTTAGTGCACTTGGGCGTAGCCTTGATAACCTATTCTGACTGAGCGAAGGACCTCACAACAAAGTCCATAAAATCTTGTGATAGCATGTCACCAGCCCCCTGCTCCATTTTCTTGTGAAATAGTGGTCTGATCTTCTCTAGATCCACCTCAAGGGTAGGCATCTCATAATCTGTCATTAGCTTTAAATATTCTCCACTATCCATTCGATGTTTTGCCACCCACTTGTGATCAAGCTCCAATTCATGCAAGGCCTTCTCCAAAATCTATTTTTTCTAGTCAAGATTCATTTGCCACATCTTGACCAGCCAATGATCTTCCTTTGGTAGTTCTAGCTCCTTTTCCCATATTTCTCGGGAGAGCTTGAGGATGCTCTCCAGGTTCGGATAAGTGATCCAATACAGCTCGGGAAACTCGCAGGTGCTTATCATATCCTTTACCTCTTTTTGTAGACTCCAGAATTTGTTGTATACTTTGGCCACATGGCAAATGCCCATGTCACCATTATACACGACCCTGTTGAACCAATCTGCAGTGGACTTGGTCCATTTTCTCTTTTTCTCCATTTTACTTATCTCCTCCTTCGAGAGCAAGGAGGGTGCCAGTGATTTGGTTGGAGTCTCTTCTTTTGTGGAAGTCCATTGTTGAGTGTAAGTGATGAGATTTGACACTTGTGCTTTCAACTCTTCCTTAGTGGATTGTTCTTTATTCATTTGCTATATGATGGTGGACACTGACCCTTCAAGGTCATCCATCTTTTGTTCATGAGTTGTGGGGCCTAGGTTGATAGTGGATATGTGATAATCCTGCCCTTGGATGGTGCTTGTGTCCTTATCTGCTCTTGGGTTGGCTATCTGCAATTTTCAAGACCCGGAAGCATCAATCATGATGTGTGATCTGATTTTAGGCTTCTTATCTGTCTGACTCCTTATTTGAGCTCTAGCCAGTATGGCCTCCAATCAATCCTTAGGATCAACGACTACAGGAACTTTCTTCTTTAGTTGTTATTCTAGCCATGCAGGGACCTTTGTGTGTTGCTTTGGTGATTCACGATCACCTTCCTTTTCTTGTTCCCTATGAGTTTCATCCTCTTCATTATCGGAAGCTTATTCATCATGCCTTTCTTCTTCATCTAAGATTTCTTCTTGTATTGTTTTCCCTTTGTCAAGTTCAATAGTTACTTCATCTTCCATAGGCTTATCTTCCTCTGGCGCTGTCCCTTTATCTTTTGGGCACTCAATCTCAACATTTTGCTCAAGCTTGACGCTTTTCTCTTTTACCTTATCTTCTTATTTATCCTTTTCTTCCTCCCTTTCCAGAGGTACTTCTTCTTGCATCAAGCCCTCATCTCGGCCAATATTCGGAGGTTCTTCAATTATTCTATATCCACATTTGTGTCTGCTTTCCCCTCCTCGAAGTGGTGTTCCTCTGGGTGCGCCTCCTTATCTTTGTGCTCTCGAGGCAGCTCTTCATCAAGTTCCTGATCAGACGTTTCAACTTTATAATGTTCATCAAGCTTATCGTTGCCTTCACCTTCAAATGCTTATTGCCCCTCGTCATCAAAAGCCACCTTGTCAATGTTTAGACTTAATCCACCCTCGAGGTGCTCAAAATAATCCTTCCTATTAGAGTCCTCTGACCCTTCACCAACATCCCTCACAACATCCTTAGTTTGTTCCGTACTGCACCTCTCCATTTCTTCTGAAATCTACATTATCGCTTCCATCTTTGGTGGCTCAGTCGGTGGTGGAGGGAGAGGCAAAGCGGCAGCAAGCTTGACCATTAATTCTTGGACCTTGGGGTCAAGGATCACCCCGGAGAGCCCTATTGGCACATTTTGTATATATGTTGTGAAACCTTGTGGAAAAGAGGGTGGTGCCATGGTGGTCGTTAGCAGGGAAGGAGGTAAAGTGGAGAAGGTAGGTAGTGGAGGTAGGAGTGACGAGGACGACAGCGGTGAAGTGGTAGAAGAGGAGGAAGTCAATACCATCATCGAAGCAGTTGGTGAGGCGGAGGTGAGGTGGATAGAGATTTCCATAGCGGGCGGTGACGAGACGGGTGAGGGTTTGGAAATGGAAGGTGGTGGAGTGGCAGTAGCAGTGGTAGCGGGAACGAAAGTGGTCAGTGGGGGTGAACAAGGTCGCTTGGATTCTTCCTCCTCGCATTGTTTCTCTTCTTCCAGGATAGTGGGCATCTCGAGAATGAATGTTCCTATTCTCTTTTCCTTCTTTGACAACTGACCCTTTATTGCCTTCTTAGATTACACCTTGTGTTTAGGCTTGTGTTCAGGTGCATCCTTCCTCTTTTTGGATTCGAGTGACAGGCGGGGATTTGGGAGCTTCGCCCGATGAACTTGCAACAACACCGTTGTCACTTTAACTTTCAATGTCATCCTTGAGCTCCCCATATGTGACCTCTACACCTTGTTCTTTCAATTGATTAATTTTCCCATCCACCCATTGTCAGGTTCTTTGTTCAATAGGGCGAGTGAGAATGTCTAGGTCAGTGACCTCTTCCTCGGTCCAATCAATGACTGGCAATGGCATATCAACCAAGGCATTGTACCTTTCATCCAAAATTTTATCATCCTCGACAATCTGGTTAGGCATGGGAAACAAATTTATGAACTTTATGAATTGGGCGATCATTCTCATGTAATGTCGCATCCATAGCTCTTTGTCATCTTCACAATTCGCCTAGAAGTCTTCAACATGAGGTTGGTGGGTGTGTTGTCTCCCAACTTGCTTCTTCAATTTTCCATGAGGATCCACTCTTCCTCTGTCTGTGTGCAAGTCCAAGTGGTATTCTACTAATTCCTTCTCTGAGTACTCGACACATGGGGCAGTTGGGCAAGAGTACATTCCTTGCCTAAATGTGAGGGGATATGGGACCCCTGCTCAGTGCTTGTCACTTAGCAATGTATGAGCAATCTGTAGCTGTTGGGTGAGCTCCAACAGAATAATTCAATCATTAGGGTGGCGCGGAAGTCTGTAGGGTCTTCCTGAGAACCCTTATGCTCTGCTATAGGTGAATTTCAGGAATTGGATGAATAGATATCCAAAACCCTTGATGACTACCTTAGCACTATGTTTTACTCTTCTTTCAAGGTCTCCCCCCACGAATCTAATAATATGCCCGATGAAGGCATCATTTACTCTTTTGTACTCCTTGAAATTTTTGTATTGCAACTAGGGGTAGCAATCGTATACCTTAAGTTCTCCCTTCTTGGTTCTCAACAGTCCTGCATAGAATAATCCTTTATACAGGAACTTGAACGCTAGGAGATAGACTAGATACGAGGTCATGTATAATTTGGAGGTCTTCTTGACTGCCATGAATTGATTGTGTAAATTGTTACTTATCATTTTTCGCCCAATGGAATTTGGAAGTGTCGTGAAGGATCTCCTCTATAAAATAGAACATCCATTCTTCAAAGAAGGTTGCAGTAGGAAAGCACATCACTCTGCTCAGGAGAGTGACTAGATCATGATACTCTTCGAAGAAATCACTCCTATATAACTTTTGGGGCACCTTATTTGTACTACCCCTCTTGTCCTTCAACCATGATTGATTGATTTTCTTTTGCATCTAAGGGGATCCAATTGCCACAAATTTTGAGCAAACTCCTTTTCAACTTCTTCCATTACATCAAAAGTTGGAATACCAAATGTCCTACCTATAGACTTGGCAGACAGGTCTGCCAATACCCTCCCATCCTTTGCAATTATTTTCTTAGGGCCGACATGATAGCATTCTCTGCAGGACGTTACTAATTATGGGGTGACCAATGCGGGGGGAAAGCCAACCGCCTTTGCAAGACCACTTTCTTTTATTCTTCGAACCTCCTCCGTAGCGGGCCTAACCATAACCCTCTGCTCGAACTCGTCTATATTAACTTTCCCTAGGTCAGTGTCGTGGATTGCGTCCCAGTTGGTTGCAAGCTTGGAGGTACACTCCACCCCATGAAACTGATACTTCATTTGTTATTTCTCTTCCTTCCCTCTAGGGGTTTTTGCAGGCTTCTTTCCCTTGTCCACTTTCTCCATGGGCTTCCTTGATGGTCCCCCAGCAAGTTCCATAAATCCTACACAAAAAGAGTGCAGTAAGTGCATTGATAGATTAAGAGGGAAAATGTCAGTTAAATCCTGCAAATTCAATGTTAGATCCATTTATATATCCTCGAAAGATCATAATATTCATCATTGTTCACCTTTTGAAGCTTTCTTGGGCAGTTTGGGAGAATGTGATCCTGGGAGTGCAGGTTTCCCTTGGTGAAAGTTTTTATAAAGGAATTCGTTAAGGAACGACGCAGGGAGAGGGGAAGCTCGCAGGTGGGCACCCACATAGAAGTTTCTACATGATATGCTCGATGAGCAAATTTCTCATGGAATAATTAGGCACGTGCAAAAATTGGCTATAAGGTACTTAAGGTTGCGAGATTAGGCTTTGGTACTCTTGCAGGTTTAAAAGATGTGGGGCATCGCAGGGTGGAAAGCCCCCAAAGTTTAGCCATTAAAGGGCGGCACTGGATAGACAACATCCCGCATTCAGAGTTTCGCATGGTGGAACCTGCATGATAAATCTCTCTTCCGAGTTCTTCAAATTTTCTAAGTTAATGCACATGGAGTGGGACAGTGCAAAAGTTGCCCGATGAAAGGTTATTAGGTTTTCACCGTTAAGAGGCAGCTTTGATGGGACGAACTTCCTACCACGGTGCCCCACACTGGCGGACCCACAAGAAAGGTTTAACCTAGCATTCGCTTGCCACTTCCACATTTTTCTATAGACAACTTTGACACACTTGGAGTTCATATGGAGGGAAGATGAGCTAGCCTCACCATTAAAAAATGGCATCAGAGCAACAAATCTTCGCAAGTACAAGTCTGCAAAGGTGGACCCGCAAGGATCCCTAAGTTTAAGGTTTTCACTAGCGAACAGTGAAGTTAGGTCGAGGGGATGTTTCACCTGTGGAACCCACGCAGCGGAAGGGCGGAAGTGTTTCGCTGCTAAAGAACGACACTTTGGTGACAATGTCCCACATGCGGAATTCTGCATGACGGAACCCGCATAGTCATCCTAACTCTGAATCTTATCAATTCTTTCAATCATTTTCGCTTAGGATATCACGAATGCGACACCCCCTTGGCGGAAAGGTGCTAAAGCCTCACCATAATTGAATGGAAATGAGATGGGGGCTACCTATAGAAGGAGTCCCACATAGGGATCTCCACATGGAATCACAAACTTAGTCATTTTTTTACTTTAATATTCCAAGTGATGTGAACAGGAATTGCGAGGTCAACGGGGTGGTCGCAGGGTCTCACCATTAAGAAACGACCATATGGGGACGAAACTCCACATGAGAAAACATCAAGAACGGCTCGTGTTTTCTATAGAGTGCGAATGAGGAATGAAGTATAAGGGATCCCCATTGTTTTCTTTAAACATTTCCCGCTATTGGTGGGATTTCTAAAAGAAAAAATGAGGGTTCGACAAATTCAGCTTTTAGCTAAAACCCTAGTTGCTTAGCTATGTTAATAGTTCAAATGCCTAGTAATAGGAAATAATGTGAACTCACCTTGAAATCACATGGATAATCGAAGCAAATCAGGCTCAAATCTGATGGGGAACTTTGTGCATGCTTAGGATCTTCTTCTCCTCAAATTTGAATGTTGTGGGTGAAAATGGCATGTGAGTGTGGCATATTTATAAGCAATTTTGTCATTAATGCGTGCATTAACTCCCCGGTATGACGACAGGCGGGTAGGTGAGATGCAAAAACCCGCGCTCGATTGGATGCTTAGGGAAGATGCGGACAACAACAAGTGATTTGGAGCCCACCATGCAGGAAGACGTTGAGGGTTGGCTGCTACTTAGTGACGAAGCGATAACAGTAGTCCGCAAAAGGAGACTCGCAGATGCAGGTTTGCCGAGCTTGGTGGACGCAGCGGTAAATAGGAGATGAAAACCCATAGGTCAAACTCTGCAAAGGCTGAAAACTTAGAGAATTTTGGATAGGTGACTTTGGTCAAAGGGGATTTGATGGCTTTAATGCATGTGACCAAGTTGGGCTCAAAAATAAGGGCACGCAAAATGAGGCAAGAGCAAAAGAGACTTGGTGAAGGCAAAACAAAAGAGAAGGTCCCTGGTCCAAATGGGGCGTGTGTGTTATAGGAACAACAAGACCAATAATTCAAAACAATTAGAATAACTACCACAAGGTTCATCTAAAGAATGCCCAAGAGGGAGAATTAAAAACTTCAACATTAAATCATAAAATGAGCTCAATTGAAACAATACATTGAGTGTGACCAAGGGACACAAAATAGACCAAGGCTAAAATTGATGACTATAATACTTATAAAAAGACTTAAAAACTCAATGTTAGTCCCTACAAAGATTGGTAAATTCATCAATAACCAAAATACAACATCAAACTTAGAGGGCACAATTAACTAAATTGTGTGACTAACACTAGCCACAATTGAGGGAGTAACAAGATACATGACACCTAGGAATACAAGATCCATGGTGTATTAGAGAACATGCTCAAGTACACCAAACAAAGTCTTCTAAGACTCCAACCCATCACAAACACAAAGCAACAATCACTTAATCATTCAAAAAAGCCCAAACTTGCAAGCACTTACAACTTCAATGCAACACAATTACATCACTATATAAGGGAATACATATTAGGGTTCCTATAACATCCAAAATAATTTATTTTCCACACCAGGTTTAAGCTCATAGGGAAATTACAATGCAATTTAGCCATCTAGGTTTCCCTAAGAATCCTAGGAACCAAACACAATTGGGAACCTAATTCATTGAGCCAAATGTGTTATTACAAATAATTTTAATATTTGTTTTCATGCACCAACATAGTAATTTCACACATATGACATGCACTCACATGAAAACCAATGCACAATGCACTTTTGACAAACATTACCACATCACCACCTTTTTCACATATCAAGTGTATGAACAAATGTCACCTCTTTCACACTCAAGTGCATCACTCACATAAGACAATTCACAATGCTCAATCATGAGTTAGAATGTTAACATTCCTTTTACATCAAAATATTCTTCACATTCATTCCATCCAAAGATGACACACAAGAACAAATGGGACCACACAAGGGTCACTGCACATTCACACCTAGTAAGGATCAATACATCAAGAAGGCAGTCACATAAGAAGGCAACTTCTTGACAAACTCAAGGGTCTAACTAGCCCTCACAAGCAAGCACTCGAACATATCACACAAGGGAACCCAAGAAACAACACTTTCTACCAATTGTATGCACAAATTCATGAAGGCCCAACATATGCTCGTACACAACCAAGCAACACACCAAACAGCAATCATTCTCCACCTCAGAAGATTCTCAATCAGGGGTGTCCTTCCTTGACAAGTGTGATAAGGCCTAAGATGCACCCTTCCTCCTCAAGCACACTACACAAATTGGATCCTATCAAACCCTTTGGAATGCCACGTAAAGACACCCAAGCAAGAAATCCAAACAATTAACTCACAACCACATGCACTTGAACAACTGCTTTCCAAGCACAAACAAACACATGGGAAAGAATGAACTAGATATCATAGGGCTGCAACATGGGCTCTAATACTAGATGTAATGCCTTAGGATGTCACACCTAGGACAAAACTTGATGAAATATTTTTTTCAAAACAATGACATCAACACCGAAGATGCGACAACATGTCGCACTTGCACAAAAAAGTGCACACAAGTGTCCTCTGAAACACAACACAATGGCAATGACAACAAGAACAACCTCACCATTGCACAAGCAAGGTGGTACTAGTGGAATACTTGACAATCATAGGATGAAACCACCATGATGAACCTATTGTTGGTGTGAATAAATTTCTTGTACCTAGTTAATTCACTCACTAGGTAATTAGGGGACATATTCACATGTTAAGTTTTCTTATGATCTAAGATTCCTTCTATAAGGATGAGTTGTTTTTTCTAGATCTTATCTTATTTTAGGTTGTTATGAGTTAGTTGTCTCATGTGGTAGGATTAAGACACTTGTCATGATCTTGTCTAATCCTATTCACCACCTTGCCTTTATAAGCAAGGCATCATATGTACTTTGCCATATTCAGTTTGGCATTCTTGCATCTTTAATGATAGCATTATATTTTTTCCATTTCTCCCTTTTGGAAGTTATTTTGTCTTGTAGGTGATCCTCGGGTGTTTGAGGAGTTCACCATAAACTCCTACATGATATCAAAGCTTCAGTGCTACAGACTTCTTCCCAGATCTGAGGGATCAATCTTAGCGTGAAAGTTTTGTTGGGTGCGAGTTGGGGTCTTGAGACCCTTGCCATTGAATCTAGGGTGCCATAGAAATTCAAGATCAACTTTTGTTTCATCAAAATCTGACATATTTTTTCAAATCTGCAAGGGTTTGAAGAAAACCGTTTTTCACTCGAGTTGTTTTCATTTTTTGCTTCAAAATTTCAGCTTCCACTCATTTGTAAGAAAAACGATTTCTGGGTTTTGTAGCTAGGGTCAAAATCTCATCTCAGTATCTTTTAGATTTTGCATATCTTGAGAATATGTGAAGAAAATTGTTGTCCAAAAACCATCACACATCATTTTTCTACAAGTTGAAGGTCAAAAGAAATTTATTTTTTTATCTTCTACTTGCTAGATCAAAAAATGATTTATGTGTTTTGTTCTTCACATCAAAATATTTCTAGGTTTCTATTATTGTCTACTCAGAGTAAATATATTTTTCATAAATTAAATCAGAAGGGTCGTGTTTGCATTTTCGGCTGGCACAATCTATCCCTTTTTCCAAAAATGCATAACTTGAGCATACGACGTTCGTTTTTCAAAAAAATTATATCATTGAAAAGATGATCCCATCCTCTACATAGATCTAAAGTCATTTTTCATCATGGAGGTAGATGTGAACATTCACCAGTCCATGTACTATTTCCATTTTTGCATGTATTAGGTTTGCATTTTCTCTACACTTCATTTTAGTTTTAGATTATTTTTCAATCACTTGTTGCTTCATAGATTCTAGAGTTGTGCCAATTTGCGAGTTTTCCAGTGTTCCTTGGCATCGAATCTACTGTTGCTTTATCATGATTCTGACCTGAGTCCTTGAGTGACTCTAATATGGTTTCTAGCAAACTAAACTATCTTTCCTTTGCTTGTCGAATTAAGGATTCCAATTTTACTCCACAAGTGTGCTTCCAGTGCTTCTTTGCAGTAGGTTATCTCATTATGAGGGGGTTGTATGATCTCTCTTATCATCCTTTGTGTGGATAGAGATTGATTGGATTTGTGATGGATATCATTATTGTATTTCATCTCTCTTTTGGGGAGGAGTTTTGTCCCACTAGGTTTTCTCCTTTTCTTTGTTTGTGATTGATTTCATTTGCATATGTACATGGGTACCTAACATGGCCTAGTAGCCAGGACCCATCCTTGCATATTTGCATCATTTTCATAATAACTAGACTCCCTAAGTTGCACTTAAGGGGGGATGTTGGTGTGAATAAGTGTCTTATACCTAGTTAATTCACTCACTAGGTAATTAGGGGACATATTCACATGTTAAGTTTTCTTAGGCTCTAAGATTCCTTCTAGAAGGATGGGTTATATTTTCTAGATTTTATCTTATCCTAGGTTGTTATGAGTTTTCTCATGTGATAGGATTAAGACACTTGTCATGATCTTGTCTAATTATATTCACCACCTTGCCTTTATAAGCAAGGCATCATATGCACTTTGCCATATTTATTTTGGCATTCTTGAATCCTTAATGATAGCCTAAAAATTTTTCCATTTCTCTCTTGTGGAAGTTATTTGTCTTGTAGATGATCCTGGGGTGTTTAAGGATTTCACCATAAACTCCTACAACTATGAGAGGAGAGACAACACCCAAACAAAATTGAGTGCAAATCCACAATCATTTTCTCTCACAACACAACACAAGGGTAGGATGTGGGAATCATCAACCTTCAATCCACACCAAGACACACTTAAAAACTCTTACAATACCCATATAAATCTACATAGATGGTGCAACAACTAGGAGTTAACACCCCTCCACTAGACGATGCAACCATTTATTTATAATGGCCAACCTTCACAAGATGTTGCCTAACTAGGAGGTACAAACCCTCCACCAACTAGAATGATGACAAGTTGCTTCTAGGTAATGACACTTCCTAAGAAAGGAGATGCCATAAAATTGATGTATGGCACTTTTCGATAAAATGACAACATAAGAAGACTCTCTAGACCAAGGGGAATAATTTGCATACACAAATTTTCCCTAAAAATTGGTCAAAACACTCATTTAGATGATGAAATGATAAAACATGGCACTAGAGGACACTAGCACCCAGAGGGGAAACTAGCGTGAATGCTCAAGTGTCCAAGTCTATCACTAGAGTCCTAGTCTAGCACTAGAGTCATGTTCTAGCACTAGAGGCCCTACTAGGCCCACACCCCACGAATTCTTTCCCTAGTTCCTTATCAAGTCGTGATCCCTAACTGAAGCTTGGAACCAAGTACCTCCTTGCCTTCGCCTAAGTTCCCCATCAAGTAGTGGACCTTAAACAAAACTTGGAACCTGATTCGAAGTCCAAGTTCCTTCAACTTTAAGCACTCACTACTTTCTTCCTAGGGTCTAACCAAAACCTAGGACCTGACGAGAACCTAGAACCTAAGTTCTAAGTCCCTTTTCCCTATTGAGCCTTCTCCTCACTGATTCTTTTCCAAGTTTCAACTAGAACCCAAGACCTGACAAGAACCTAGAACAAGATTCCACATTTCTAGCTTCAACTAGATCTTGTTGCCTGTCAGATCATTCTCTTAGCAACCAAAATCCAACTTTTCTTTCGGGATTGACACTCACCATTTCCATTTAACTCCAGTTCTAAGTTCTCTCCTAGGCCCAATGCTTGTTGGATCATTGTAGTTTCTTAAATGCTCAGGTTCCAAGTTTCGACTAGAACCCTAGACCCAAAAGGAACTTAGAACCAAGTCCCAAGTTCCTAGTTCCACTTGACATTTATTGCTCGTTGAATTTCCTCCCTTTGACCCAAAATTGCCATTAATATTGAAACAACCCCCACAACTACCAAATTTTGATCTATGGAGCTCCAGAAAGAGTTTTAAGGACATTTTCATGTATTCCAAGCGGAAACATAGTGCCCATGCTTCATTTATTGGATTGTTGACTCCATCTCAATCAAAATGCCATCCTTGGTCATTATTTTTCAGTGAATTTCATGGGGGTTTCTAAATTCCATTCCATGGATTCATCAATGTAGTGGTATAACAAGGGTGTCAGGAATGTTTTCCATGCCTCTGTCTTAGGATTTCATGCACACGCGTCTGCATTTCACTAGTAGGTCCATGACTAGGGTTTCATTCCTTGTCATGTGATCTCTTTTCTTGCACCTCTTCTAGGGGTTTAAAAGCACTTTGTGCTCATTTTGTAAAGTTTTTCCTCTTTTTATAGGGTATAATACATGCATTTTGTATCTCTACAACTATAAATTGGCTCTATGCCTCTAAATGAATAAAAAATTATATTTTAACTCTTCAAATCTCTTATGTGTTTTGTAAAACCTTCTTACCTTCATGTATGAATTAATGTTTTGTCGTTTTATATGTATTTACGATGTTTTAAGATTTTTTGCAAAAGCTAAATGTGGATCAACTTGTCCCTCTTGGTGCTTGTCGAACCCTAACCTCCATGCATGCCTCTAAGAGCTGGTATAACAAGGAATTGTGTAAGTTTCTCCATGTAGCTTGATTAACTCTTTATGTTGTAATGGGTAGAAAGAAACTCATTCGATCTAGGTGCATCTTCACCCCATTTCAATTTTCTTCATTCCGCTCTCCCTTTTCCTCTACAAGCTATTAGATTAGGATTGGTATGTGGGTTTATTCACTATTGAGTTCAATCACTATTCATTATTGGGTTTATTCACTATTACGTTAGAAAGGATGTTGGCCTTCTTCCAAGGACTAATCTAAATTGTAAGGTCCCGCACCTTGAGATCATTCCCATTGTGTCATTGTAATGTTGAACTAGTTTCAACATGGTTCAATTTCATGCGAACAATTCCAATGATTCATGGATGTGGCATTTATTGGCCTTATTAATAAAATTATTATATTCTACCAAGATGGTTTGACTACATACTCCAAGGATCATAATGATCATTGCAAGAACTTGGATTTGAACTTCCAAAGATGTTTAGAGTACGAGATTTATTTGAGTCCCCAAAAATTAGCTTTGGTGTGGAGGGGAATATTCTAGGAAATATTGTGTCCAAGGAGGGGGTGAAAATTGATCCAAAACATGTCAAATCCCTTGATCTTATGTCACAACCCAAAATTGTAAAGGTATTTCAATCATTCTTTAGGCAGATTAATTTTGTTAGGAGATTTGTTACTTTGTAGAAAACTGAAGGCAATTTCCAAAGTCATAAAAAAGGGACAACCATCAAGTTGGAAAATGGAATGAAATGATTCCTTCATGGAAATTAAAGATACTAAAGAAGGCACCAATGTTGGAAAGCTCATATTATTCAAAATATTTCCAATTATTTTCCTTTGCCTCGTTATACACTATTGTTTTTATTTTTCTATAAAAGAACAAAAATTATTTGAGCAACTAATATAATTATTCAACAAATCGTTAAGTAATTTATATACAATTATTCTATAATGGAAAAGCACACCTATGCTCTTGTTAAGGAAATAAATAACTTCATGTCATATCTCAAAGAAGCAAAGATCATGGCCTTTATGTAACATACAATAGTTTGAGATATTTTTTGCAGTAAGAGGCATTATGAAGAATGTGCAGATGGATCAACATGATCCATGAAAATTTCTTGTAGGTGAAAACAACCAAGCAAGGCAGAGATCAAGGCCTAGGAAAATTAATGGTTGATACAAATTTGGATACAACTAAAGTGCATTAGGTAAACTCTAATCCTTTTCTCCTTGTTATTTGAAGGATTTTCCTTGGTATAATTACATTATATTTTATTTATAAAACTTTATTTTTTCACCGAAACTAGATGATAATAAAAGAAGAAAATTGAAATTGGAAGCTTAGAGATACATGTTATTCGAAGGTCAATTAATGTGGAAAAACCTTGATGGTTTTCTCTTAAAATGTTTAGATGATAAGTTTGAAAGTGTTTTTGAGGAATGCCCCCAAGGACTATGTGGTTGCTATTTCATGTCAAAAAATATTGCTCATAAAATTATGAGTAGGCTATTAGTGGCCAACATTATTTGGATATGTGTCCAAATTTTAAAAATGGTGTGAAGCAATCCCCATAAGTAACACCATGAAAAAAACTAATGATTGATTTTATACTAACTAATATTCTAATCAAATTTGGTGTTTCATCCAATATAGTTGTTGATAATGCAACATTTTTTAGATCCAGGGATTTCATTAATATATGTTCTCAATACGTGATATTTTTGACACATTCATCCCCTATCATCCTTAGGGAAATGGACAAGAAAAACCAAGTGATAAGTGTGTCATGAATATCATTAGAATTTTTTTGGATGCAAACAAGAAAAGATGGGATAATAAATTGAATTATGTTTTTTGGGTAGATTGAATAACATATAAGAAGTCTATTGGGTGAATTCCATTTGAATTCTAGTCTATGGCATAGAGGAAAAACTATCAATCAATATTGAGTTACCAGTTTACCAGGTATAGTAGCAAATAGAAGGAAAAGAAGAAGATATCATTTTCTTAAGAGTGTGCTAGTTGACCATGTTAGATGAAGTGAGGAGGGTTTCCTATGAAAGGAATCTATTGAGAAGAAGAAAATAAAATACTTCTTTGATAAGAATATTTTCCAAAGGAAGTTTCAACTAGGATATCTTGTTCTTTTATCAAAGTTTATATCATAAAACAAAGGAAATCATGAGAAAATTTATGCCTTGTGGGTTAGGCCTTATTAAATTGTTGTGTGTGGTGATCAAGGTACTTTCTACCTCAAAAGTTTTGATGGAGAAATTATGAAGCTTTGAACCAACATTGTAAACAATACTAGTCATGAGGTAAGGTTCTAGGAACCTATGTAAAAAAACTAATCTTTGTTTCCCTATCTTGTGTTGTGTTGTCCTATATATACCAATGTGCTTGTCCAATCATGATTCCAATGTAATCATGATGAAGTGGGTTATTATTGTTTGTTTTTATTTTATTATTATTCTCTTGAAGTTATAAATTATTGTTGTTCTTACAAGAGGGACAAATCCCCAACAACAACCAATGTTGGCACTTATAATTGTACATTAGAAATTTGAAATAGATTGATAACCCAAGGAGCTTTATAAGAGAATTCTAAGCTACATAAATTGGAAAAACATAAACAATGCAAACTATTGACTCTGGGAGATATGCAATATTAGAATGATAGAAACACATTAAGAGCTTCCAAGATGCATGAGTATGTAAATACAAGCTAGGTAGTGACCGAATTATAGTAGACCAAATTATTTGACTTTGGTTAAGCCTAGGGTTTAGCATAATTGAGGTGTATATATTGGGAGGGAGGCCAAAATTGGCCTTCCATCAACTGATTATAAAGAGCTAGGGAGATTATTGATAAGACAATGATGAAAAATATGAAACCACTACCACCCTAGTAGGTGGTTCCTAAGCTTGTGAGGTCAACATCAACCATTATGCCTAGTTATCCCCAACACAATTAACAATACAAATATAATCAATTACAATTGGTTTTTAGCTCTCTAGCCTACCATTGGATGCTACTTACTAGAGAGGGTGACAATTATGGCTTCATTGGGGTGCCTTTATTTACATGTTTTAGTCAATAAGTATTTTGACTCTTCAAACTCAAAATTTATCCTAAAAAAATTAGGGGACTTGGTCTTAAAAATCGACGGGGAGGATAAGGCATTGAATTGATGATAAAAGTGTCATTTGAGGGGATTCAATTTCATAAATTAATGGGGAGAGTTGGGAATTGAATTAATGATAAAAAAAATCATTCGTTAGCAACAAGTTGTTATGGCTTGCCCCCTTCCAGGGCAAGGACTAACCCTGTATCATCTATAGTTGATTCATTTTATTGAATCTCATACAAATTATTATAACTATAGTTGGAGGTGGGGCCTTGATATATTACTTAGTCTTCTTGAGTTTATTTTTTCTTTACAGAAGGTCTCCTACCCATTGACTAAGTAAAGGATTAGGTATTGAGCCCCCCACGATAGAGTAGGGATTGATCTATACTATTGTTGTCTCTTAAAGTTGCACTCGTATATGAGATCAAACTTGAGAAGCTAGACCTTCAAATGGAAAATCAAGAATCAATAAATGATGTTGAGGAGCTTAGTCATTTAAGACAACAAATTTCAGAACCTAAGAAAGATGAGGATCCCCAAATCATTGCTTATACAGCTGATAAGATTTCATGTACAAAGGTGGATAGTCAAGAAAATCATATTATGATCACATAATTTGTAAGTGCAGAACAATATATAGATGCAAAAGAATAGGATTTTTTCTCCTCTCAAAAGTGGTCCTGAGGAAAATCATAACCCTCTTATCGTTAAAAGTACTGAGCAAAATGATGAGGATTTTTTCTGGGATGACTTGGAGGTTTTCATTTCAAACTTGGATAATAAATAGTCTTCTAGTGAAGAGCATCAAGTAAATATCAATATGTCAAGTGAAATCGAGCCTGAACCTCAAACCCTTACAGATTTACTTGAGGAGCTTTCTGGTTATGTGGAAGAAACTGAAGGAAAAGTTATGATACAATCCTCAATGCCAAGTGTTGACCAGCACACTAAGGAATATGATGAAGATGTGTTGATCAATATACAGACAAGTGTAGGCAGCCAAGACTTGACAAAGAGAGAAATGAGTCTAATATCTGAGCCAACTCATTCAAATGAGATTGACATTGTGCAACACAGAGAAACAATAGATTTCCAGAAAGAAATCAACATTAAGAGCAAAGGGTTTATCCTTTCCAGAGGATGCCCAATTAAAGATCTTATCAACAAAATGCCAAGGAGAGCAGAGTATGCCATTGTTCCAGAAAAAGATGATGCAATTACATTGGAACAACAGGATCAATTCGCTTATTCATTTGCAGACACCAGTATTTGTGATCAATTTGAAATGGTAAGTGAGTTTGTCTTTGTCTTTCTAATTGTTTTGCAACAAGTGTGGGCATATTCTTTTATTTGTCATGTTTTATCTGCAATTAATCAACTTGCATTTCATCCTTTCTTGGTTAGAAAGGGGAGCTACTTTTCAAAGCTGGTGAATGGTTTCGTTTGAGTTAGTGTTTTCTTGGTTATTATAGAGTAGGGTTAGTTTTTTCATTTCCCTAAGTTATTTTCAGTACAGTTAGGTAGTTTCCCTTTTGCATTTTTTGTTTTCAATAATTTTCTAAGGTGTCCCGAGTTATTACCGTTGAGTTACAGCATTGAACAAAATTGCTTTCAGATCTGTTTTGAGATTTCTAAGTGACTTTGTGCCCAATAGATAAGCCTAGGCAACTGGTCTGATGTTTAGCAAACAAACATTTAGCAGAGGTCGCCAAAATGTTTCCCAATTTCACTATTAGCTCAATCAGGTAGAGCTCTTAAAGTTTTCAAATGAAAAATAAGGTTTATTTTAATGTTGCTATATTTCATTCATGTGTATAACAAAAAAATCAAAAGATTACATTACTAAACTACATTTATGCTTATGCATACAATATAAGAAAAGATTGTACAAATCTTTCTAGAAAAAGTAATCTTTATTGACGATACAAATGTGTAAGGTCTCACACAAGCCATGAGACTAACTACTTTAATGCAAATAAAGGAAAAGATTATACATTTATAGACAGAAAAGGAAATAAATGCACATATGGTGAAAGGTGACTTGTCATTGCCTAAATGACGAGTCCTGGTCTTGGTTGAGTTGCCTGTTGTCATCTTCCATCCTCTGCTTGTCTTGCGTCCAACTGTCATTTCCTTGCTACTCCTAGTTGCTTGCATCTGAGAGAGAAAATGTTGTTAGAGCAATGAAAAGTCATCAGACAACATATGCACATTAATCTATAAATATACAATCTGATCATTATGTACACTAGAACAATTAGCATCATGAAGATGTTCAAGAAACAATAGGATTATAAAAAACGTCCATCATATGCACATATTTTTCTAACATGTTTGCTTCATGTGCAGATATAGGGAAAATTATGTTACAATTTTATTTCATCTATTTTCAGCATGTGGGGTAAAATGAGGCTCCCACGAGGGTAGAGCCCAACATGCTGCCCTCATATGTTTAGAGGGATAAAGGTACTTGCATATGAATACCATTATTGAAGAGGTGATATGCCTACGCTAAAGACATCTATTCTTATTTCCTGAGGACTCTATCAAGATATATCATAATTGAGTTATGAGAGATTATCGAAGGCATTTTTCAAACCATAAACATAGTCATTCTTCACTAAAGAACCTGAGACTTCACAAGGAAAACTTGTTCTTAAGGTCACATCTCACCACTGTGACAAAGGCATGGTAGGAGTGGCAGTCATACTGACAGTGATTGCATGTTCAAAGATGTTAAAGGTGCACTAATATCAGAGGTAGGCAACATCTATGACAATGGACAACATCGTGAGTAGTAGGGGCAACCATTGGAAGATAGTTCTTCTGACTGTGGTTTATGAAGCATGAAGTAGAGGACAACAAGGCAACAATGAATGAAGTACAATTTTTTGCCACTGTTAAACCTTGGAGGATAATAGTCAAGTAAAAAGACAGTCATGTCTAATTGAAGACCTCTAGGTGTCTATGAAAGACCAAAGGCAATGAAATTCATTAGGATAGCCATGAAGGCCTCCATTTCAGATAAGTATCTATGTTGATGCAAGCATCAAAATGACAGAAGGATAGTGCAATAGCAATAAATTGAACATCAGTCTCACGATGTGAAGAAATGGTTTGAAATACATGTTGGTTATGGATTCAAAAACCTGCATAAATATTACCTTGTTTTTGCTTCATTGTCATCACATGGTCACATATGTCCATTCACCAAGCAAAATATTGAAATATACAAACTCCCAGAGCTAGACAGAGGACATGTGAATATCACAGATGTGCAAGCATAATGGGTAGTCATTATATATAGGAACATGACAATAGCAAGGGAATCGTAGTCAAAGAATTTGACAAGTACAATCATAGCATGGAGGTATCCAAGGGTTTGAGTCATCAAAAGAATAGAGATCTAATCAAGAGTTCTTTTACAATATATAACAGTGATATTGTGAGTGCAAGTTGTACAACAAAGAACAAAACACATTTATTAGAAGGAACATATAAAGCGACAATTCTATGTCCTCATGGCAGTTTTTAAATGATGTGTTGGAAAACAACAATCTTCAATCAATTTGGTATGAGAGTATACAGGCCTATGACACATCAAGGAAGCATACAATGATGTTGATAGTCTTAAGCATGAGAAAAGACATTTGCACAAATGTGAAATTGAAATGGACAATCATAAGAGTTTGCAGTCACATGAAAGTTTAGGAGTCTCAAAGGCCAAGAAGATCACAAAGGACAATTCATTATTTTGTAAAGGCTACCATAGTGCATATTCTGGGGTCAAAATAGAAGGGGGATTGCAGTTACATGGTGTAATAACAAAGGAGTGGAAAGATGTATTAGGTCTTTGAAATTATACCCATACTATGCAATTGCATTGAAGCATTTAGCAAACCATTTTTGGCAGCATTCTTTTGTGAGTAGTCGACTGAAAATGGCTCTTGTTTAAGACATCCACCCTTTCATGGAATCTCATTCATGTTATAATCTTGCATGAATCTTATCATAGTAAGGGGATTATGACAATGTTGGCCGCAATTACATGGTATCTCAAGAAAAAAATGAAGATATCAATGTGTAAAAAATCAGCAAGAACAACATAGGTCTGCGGCCTTTGAAACAAATTGGCCTCTATTTTTTGCAGAAAGGAAGCAAAACATGCAAATATATTTTCAAAATTAAGGCGAGTTTTAGTAACCAATGGAGAAAAACACATAATTTTTTGTAGAAGTTCTGTGTTAGGGCTCGGCCATGGAAATGTGAAGCCAAAATACCAGTAGAAGAATGTATGGTCGCGGCCATAGAAAATGAAAGTGCACAAGAAAATACAGAAAGCAAAGTGTTCAACATTTGTTGCATTTACAGAGCTCGAATTGAGCTTTTATTCTCAAAAAATGAAAAGAAAAATGCAGAGGTTCCCTTCATAAAGAGCTCACCCAAGTTTTTCTGTTGATTATGCTAAAAAACTATTGGAAAATCCCTCTGAATCTTCAAAATCCACCATGGAAAACTTTGCAGAGAAGCTCCAGGAGAACCCTATGTTGGCGCCCCATGAAGACCTCCAACAAGCTTGAGAATGAAATGCCTTAGCATATTTCACATCATTTTGTCACTTAGGGCTTCAACCCTAACTTTTGCCGATAGGTGAATGAGACTTTTTGTCTTTTCATTTTATTTTTACAAAATGCACTAATGTATATCATGGTCGTTGTGTGCCTTAGGAGTTTGCAAACATAATAAGTCACCTTATGTTGCAAGTGTTAAGTCACTATGACTTATTTTTGCATATTAACTCTTATTTGGTCGAGTCCTTGTTTTTGAATTTTGCATTCTTTTAAAAAATGTAAAAAACATTTAACTTTAGTGATATTTTATAAATCACTTAAGTTTAAATGTTACTTTGAACTCAAAATAAATTTTATTGAGTCTTCAAATTACGATCAAGGGAGTTAGTTGCTGAGATTTTATGCTTTTGAGGGCATATAGGGAAGTTAAGAGAGTTTTGCAAACATATGCCTTGCATATTGGAAATGTTGTTTTCAGTTTGCAAACATAAGTAGAGCATATAGGGGAGTTTATTTTTATTTTGGAGCAAATAGGAGCTTTTGGAGGGTTGTTTCATGTGTCATCATGTTTGACTTTTTCTAAATTTTGAAGCTCATTTGGATGAAATCTAGCTGCTAAATTTGGGGCTTTTTTGTTGCATCCGACCCCAACAACTTTTAGATCCTTTTTGGGTGGGAGATGGAGGAATGATGCATATAATCACTTCACTATTCATTTGTGAAGTTAGTTCTTACTTGTTCTTTTTTTTTCTCTATGACTTTGGAGTCCTTTGGGAGAAAAGACAATACTTTGTAACTCATTTTGGATATGAAATTCAGTGAAAGCCTTGGATGCCATTGATACAAATTTTGTTGCCTTCTTGTTTATTGCATTATTGTGTGTTCCCACATGATTAATTGAGTTATTAGTGAGATATTATTCATTTCCTTTTAACTTTGTCTCATGAATTTGATGCATTTATGCAAAAGTGTGTTAATGCAGGTTGCAGATTGTGTCATAGAATGCAAAATAACTTTTAGCAGTGGAGATACCTCCCTCCTTGAAGTTTGAAGCCTTAAGACCTTTTTGTGAAGTACTTATGCAAGAACATACAATGATAGGTTGTGCAAGTTTGTTTTCTTTCATTGCAAGTAATTGTTTACAGGTTGGGTTTCATAGTCCCGTTTAGTTTGGTGCATCACCATAGGAGTAGTTTTCAATTTATATACTCCTTCTCATCCCTTTTCCCAGTAAAATCAATAGTTTTAGGTGACACCATAGGAATTTGGCCTTCTCCGGAGGTTTTGCCTCATATAAGGAACCCACACCTTGGGATCATTCCAAGGTTTCTCTAGAGTGCTAAGTCTTGCGGCTTAGCTTGCTAATTCTTCCAGCTTAGTTAGGGTGCAACTTTAAGAGACAACAACTATAAAAAGGTAGGCTTATTCTCCCTACTCTTTAATGATAGGGAGTGGGGACTAGTCTATTATAGGTAGAAATCTTGGTATAGATTCCAAATTATTTATTCTTGTTAGGGCTTCCTCATGAGGATGCATACAAAATTTACCTTTCTCACATTAGAACACCTTAGAACAACCCAAGTTGGTGTAAGAATGGTTGTGTCTAGTTGAGAGTGGGATAAATTTATAAACAAAGGGGTTGGACCTACTCTATAATAGGAGGATGTTGAAAACTATCTAGAGTAGGGGGTGAACCTACTATATATAAGTGGATCACCCTATGGGGCTAGCCAAGAAATAGATAGCTTCCTCTCATGATTAGTTGACAAAAGGCATGGACTACTAAAAATGGTCAAAATTACTTAGGAGATATAAGAGAAAGGACCTACTCTCCCTACTCTATAATGACAAGTGGGTGGGAGGTGGTAGTCACTTTGATCCTTAGTGATTATAATATTATATGAGTGTAACGAATCTTATGTGAAGCCTAGTTACATAATGCTAACCTAGGGAGGACATTGGAGAATAAAGCACTTCCAACAACAAGAAAATCCCCTTACCTCTATATTAGTTTATAGTTCATTACACCCCCATTATCCCCCCACCTAATTGTAAGGAAGTTAAGGTAGCAGAACAACTTCCTACACTAATCTTGAGAGGAGAATAATGCAAAATTTTATAGATCTTTAACAGTTACAAAAACTTAAACACAAATACCATGCATGCCACAACACAATGATTTACATGGGGAAAACCCTTTCAGGAGAAAAACCCCACACTCCAAAAGTCGTCCAATATATTATTCAAAAATCACAAAGATTACAATATACTTGCAGAGCAAGCTTCTCACAGGAGTATCACCACTCAAAGATCAAGAGGCAACACAATCGCTATCAGACTCTTAGAATACATCATAATACACAGTCGTAATACAATGCCCTCATAAAATAGTGTTACCTTCAAGGTCAAATCAAGCTACTAAAATATCGATCGTCGGATATGAGACATAATGATGAACGGTGCAAATTTACAATAATAAAATATAAATAAAATTTTCCTTTTGGGGGCGTTGCCCCCAAGCCCTCACCAGGGTGCGCTACCCCTAGACCCTAGTCAAGGGGGATGATCCCCCCAGACCCCTCATGGGGCAGGGGATCCCCCCATGCCCCCTGGTCATCGTCAAATGAACAGTACCTTATGTATCAACAGTAACTTATGTTATTGCAAGGTTGAGACACATTTTCTCAACACTAATGGACATGGAATTGGGGTAACAAAGGGGGGTTGAGAAAAGCATAACTTTTTGAACCTCTCAACTTCTACTTGTAGACATCAAGGGCCCCTACCTATATAATTAGGTTTCTTTCAAACTAAATTTCAAGAGGATCCATGCCTAGGCCCGTACTATATATAACTTGACAAGGTGGAACATAAATAATCTTCTTTTGCTCCTAATTATTGAATGGTAATAAAATAAAGGGAGTGGTCATGTTGGTCCTTTGAAGCCATAAATTATAGAGAATTGGTGCCACACATTATTGAATGGAAACAAAATGAAGAGAGTTGAAAGGCTAGCCTAATTTCATCCCTACTATCTATAAGTATCACAACCCCCTTCCAAGAATGCATGAGAGAGAATGGGGTGGTTGTAGTAGAAAATTACTCCCATAGAGAGTATTGGCTTCCTCCATGCTCTCCAACTTGGGTATGGATCACCTTATCTCTTCCTACTTGGATGATCACAACAAAATGTAAAGATAAGGGGGACCCTACCTCTATATTGGGTGTGGGTGATGGCTCGTGGTATGTATAGGATGGGAGTTTCCCCATCATGTGCTTCCTCTAAGTTCATTTTATTTCTTCCCTTGACTTGTATAGGTCTCATGCCTCACCCTTTTTTATAATTAATAGTAGGGATCTATGAAGCGCATAGTCCACCCTTACCTCTGGTCACCTTCACGTTGAATCTATTTCAAATAAAGGTGTTAGATAATGTAATCTGGCAAGTGGAATGATTATAAAAAGCTAGCCTTTGGGTATTGGGAAAATAGGTGATAAGGGATACATATTATATAATTGTCATATTCGCCCTACCTATATATATCACCCCTCCCTCAACAAAATTGTGGGAAAGAAAGACCAGACTAAGATTTCTAGTGGTCTTGGAAAAATTGCTTGTATGTAACTACATACATCATGTTATGTATGTTTACACATAGTCTATTCGAGACTCTAGGATAGATAGTCAATTAATTAGGGTAGCCCATATATGTATATGTATAAGGGGGAATAATAGAAAAGGGTCTTGGGTGGGGGGAATCATAACTATAGAAAGTGTTGAACAAGAGTTGCACCTAAGACTACTTCAATTGGAGAAAATCCACCCTGATATAGATAGATGGTCATAACTAAATGAGGTTTAGAGCAAGAAAAAGAAACATTATTGTACGATTTTTAACATCAATTGGAATAGACCTAGTACAATTAAACATGTAATATGATTTATAGTTCATTGAAGCTCACCGTACTCACTTCAGTAGTGATCATTTCTCTCCCTACCAATAGTAAGAACACTCCCTCCCTAGCTAGATCAAGATAAGTTGGTGTGACCATCATGTAGTAAAGGAGGACATATTTGATCTTATTTTTTATGGCACATCCCATGCAATAGAGAGATCTGATAGATTTATAGTCCATCATGGAAAATATTATGTCATATCCATATTATAAGCCCTCTTTTTTGTTTTGGTCATCTACATCATTCTTCATGTGGATTTTCCCCCATATGTTTTGCAAATGAAATTTGACTATTCACTGGTACCAACTTTGCTTTGATCCACCAATGTTATGCATGTCATGTTTCAAAATCTATATTTATTAAGAGTGACTTAACTAGGCATAGGTAATCAATCCATTCAAATTGGATTTGATGGGATTCCCTAGGATACATTAAAGCTCCTTTCAGTTATTCTTCAACTTCATAATCATCTAAGTGTTTTATGTTTTGTGTTGTCATGAAGAGAATAGTTGGATGGGGTGAATCGAATTAATGGTTGCATCTAGAGTAGCTAGAATAGTGCATTAGGCATTGTTACATATAGATAGATAAAATACACTTCCCATTCCTATTAGCTAAAAGAAGGGAACTCCCAGTCTTTAAAGAACTTCCTCTCTCTATGCTCAATAATATAAGGTCAAGTACCCTCCTATATTCCTCCCTCCCATGAATATAGGGGTGGGGGCAACTCTCTCCTTTTTCCATTTATATATAGAGGATATGTCACTCTTTGAAACTTTGGGCTCAACCTAGGCTCTTTGAAGCTTAGACAAGCACTCACTTACCTCTAAATCTCTCTATCTACAATCAAGCACGAATATATGCACTCAAACTAAGAAATATAGGGAGAGGGAGAGCACCCTATCCATAGTAAGGGGCAGGGAGATGTTAATTTCCCTTCATCAAACATTGCCTTCCAAATAAGAGTTGACTAAATATTGAATAGAATATCCTTATATCATAGTAGACTTATCACATTAACATGAAATTGTATAGCTCATGGATTTTTAAATATTCTTTGACCTCGAGAGTATAAGGAAGAATTTTAAGATTCTAATTTTAAGGATAGGATCTCCTTTTCTTCTCTATTCAAGATTGCTTGGAAATATCAACCTTGCCTTGTCAAATCTCATTTATAGGAAAGACCCAACCCAACATTTGATGGCCACAGTCAAGAATTTTGGGGATAATTAAGTATGAAATAGTAAAATATCCTCATATGATTTTTAAGTTGATTGCCTAATACCAAATATGGGATATGAGCTGCCAATCCTTGATTTCATTGATATTGGATATGGATGACCAAACACATTATTAGAGAAGTGAGACAATGAAGAAGAGTAAAGGGTTGAGGTCTACCCAACTCAATTATGAAGTCAAGATGGTAGAAATATTTCAATTAATAAGCAATCTCACCCTATCCTAAGTTTGGGGGAGTGGAGGGGACTGATAGTGGGGATGGTAGGAGGCCCCAGGGCCTTATTAAACTCCCACTATAGAGGGTAGGACCCATCAAGCCCTATAAATGGTAGGGTAAGTGCTAAACTATAGAGGATAAGGTCAAGGATAGGGTCCTATGGATAAATAGGGACCTTTAAAATAGTAGGGATGGGGGTGGTCATAGCAGTAGGGGCTATAGAAAGAGGTTTTGGTAGTGAATATGGATCATCATACTAGTTGTATGTATTGAAATTAGAAAATTAAGAAATAATAAAGACTCAAAAACACAAAATGAAAATCAAATCTAAAATCTTCTTTACCCATGTCACTGCAAACCTCAAAATAAATGATGTTTCTTTGCCTTGAAGGTGTGTGGATGCATGATCTTTGTAACATAACACTAAACATGATTGATGATTGATTTATTTTGGATTTAAAATAGTGTGATTGCTTAGATTTATGATGGATCTAAAAATGGTGAAGAAAAGTCTGTATTTATAGACTTTTCGAGAAAAAAAACAAATGGAAGATGAGAATAAAAATAAAGACTTCATTTAATTGAGTTGAGTGTGGAGTCAACTCAACTGATCATTGGAAAAATTTCATTTCAAATTTATGTAGAGATAATGTTGAATTATTTGATTTAATTAATAGATAATTGTGCACTTAAATTTTCCATTTGAAGACTGAATTGACTAGTCGATGAAGATGAAGATTCTAACATCAAACAAAATTAATTGATAAGAGAATATTGATTTTCTAAAATGAGTTGGAGTTAATTGATCAGAAAAGAAATAGTTGATTGAAGAGATGAAAATGGAATTCATTTGAATATGGATAATTAGTTTGCATTTAATTAAATAATAAAATATTATTCAATTAAATGGATATGATTAATAAATGGTAAACTAATAATGATGTGATAAATGGATAAATGATTAATAATTAATAAATGATTCATGATGTGATACACAATATTTAATGGAAAATTTATATTATGTTTGATAAATGGTTGACTAATATATATGATTAATGATTTAGGGAATGATGTGATGATAATTGAGGTTGATGATTAGAAGAAATATTTTAGGTGTCTACATTAGCATATAAAATTCATTAATTTTAAGGGTGTGGATCAAGAGGGAGAGAGATCAACCTTGGATTTAGATTTGTTGGGATTCCATTAACTATGTCCAAATGTTCTTGAATTCTAAGCCCCTTTATGCATTTTGGCCTTATTGTACCCATCATAGATAATTGATCTAAGGTATTTCCTAACAGGTCTCCCCTGTTAGAGTAGGTTTTTATTTTCCTAGTGAGATACTTTATTTTCCCTTAGTTATTATTTTTTTCTACACATTTATTAAGCTTTATTAGGATAACAAAGTGAGTTTCTTATTTAATAACTAGGAGATAAAGTGATGATTTGTCTCCACCCTTTAAGGGTGGAGTGTTTACTTTTCCACCACTTTATTTAGTGTTGGTGGTTATTAGTGGTTAATTCTTATTAGTTGATTTTCCACCTGCATCCTCTCCTTAGTTTTATATAACTCATTACATAGCTTGTATTTTTCATCTTGGAAGCTCTTAATGCAATTCTATCATCCTGGCACTGCATATCTCTCTGAGTTGCTAGTTTGCATTATTTATGTTTCTCTAGTTCATGTAGCTTTGAATTTCTCTTATAAATTTCTTTGGTTTATTCAATCTATTTTAGATTTCTAACATGGAATTAGAGATTTTGTTTTGATAAATCTAAGTTCTTAGATTCCTAATTGAGAAATTGAGTTTTTCACATAAAAATATTGTAAATTCCCATATGCTCTTCTATTGTGTTGTGTATGATCTTGAGAATCATAAAGGGTTTGCAAATATTTAATAACCTTTTTTTATTGCATATGTGTTTTGTGAGATTCAGGAGATTGCAACATTTCTAGTTACACTGTAGTATTTTTTACTATTCCAACGTGTCCAAGAGGCTCAAGAAAGCCAATATTGGCTTTTATTTCATCTAAATTGGAGATCATTTGACATAGTTGTAAACATTGGTTTGAAGCTTAGATTTGGCGAACAAGTTTTTATAGGAGCATTTTTTTGCCAGAAAGGAGCTTGTCATTGCATTCAAGAGGCCGAGGAGATGAATTTTGACATAAAATTTTCCTATATTCCAAGTCGGGAGCCATCAAGGAAAAAAACATTTTTCCAAGAGGTTGTATGACCCCCCAAGTCAAGCAAGTATGGCATCAATTTTAAAATCACAATATATATATATATATATATATATTGCACTTTTAAAATAACGCTTAATTCTTTTGTTTAAGTGCTTGATAAGCGCTTAAGGATTTTTAGCCTACGGCCATAAAATCCACCAAGTGGCTCTACCACTAGCAATAGCCACCCAACGAACCTCAAACTGTCAGGTGGGTTGTCTTCATCAAATCACCAAGCAATCACGATTGATGGAAAATAAACAGTGACAATAGAAAGATAATCACGACTACGTAGTTTATAAATTGCCACCCATATTTCACCCAACTCTTCCTATTCGCTACCAGACCACTGCCTGGTGACCACAAGGGCCCTCCAATGTGCCAAATTGAGCCTTTTTTCAAACTTGCATAACTTTTCACCACAATATTGAATTTTCAAAAATGAGATATCGCCAGAAAGTTGGAGATCAACACTTTCCATCCACAAAGGTATTAAAAATATTTTTATTAGATATTTCAAGTTAAAGTCCTTTGTTGTTGATTTCTTCAATAAGCCAGAACTTTTTCCCTGGTGCTTTAATTTTTAGAAAAGAATAGGCATTGGAAAGGTGGTGGAGAGAACTACACAAATATAAGGCTATTTTTTCTAGATTTTGTCTCAGGTTTATTTTGTATCAGAATTTGTAACTTTGACTATTTTGAGCCTATTGAACATTGTATCTTGGAAAATGTTTTGTAAATGCACTAAATATAGAGTGCCAACCTTATAATATTTGGGAGGTGATTTTTGATACTAGTGAAAAGGGTGGGGGTGTTCTTGGCGTTCTTGAGTTCACTTTCTTTCTGCAATTTCTTTTGCATCTCTTCATCATGGCTTCAACAATAGTTCCTATTCTAATTATATACAATTATTTTGAGTGGAAGTCTAAAATGTAAATTCACTTAAGAAGTCTTGGTTTACATAGAAAAATAATGGGATTAGAAACTAAACCTACAAAAGATGAAGAAAATCCTAAATGGTTTAATAGATGTGATGAAGCATATGGAGCATTGTGTTTGTTTGTATCTCCTGATTCTCTCTTTCATATTGAACCTTTGAATACTCCAAATGAAATATGGAAAAATCTAGAATCTCTTTTTGACACTTAAGATTCTATGAGGGTCATATGTTGTAAAATGAACTAATTAGTTTAAGTCTAGTCGAATTCAACAAAATTCAAGATTTCTTCACCAAATTGAAATCATTAAGGCTACAACTGCAATAATGTGAAATTGAAAAGAAAAATGAGCAACTGGTCGTATTCTCTATAAGCTAAGTTTTGAATATTCAATGTTTTTTTCTACCTTTTATGCTACTAAGGATGTGTTTGGATTCAAATTCACCATGCCATCTTTGGATGATTTTGCTACTTCTCTCACATGTGAGCAGGATAAGCTAATCCAGATGGGCACTCTTAAGTCTTCTAAGTCACATGCCTTGGCTGCTAACCATGACACAAATTAACAAGGAAAAAGTGGTAATAAGGATAAGAAACAAAAGAATAGCAAAGAGAAGAAGGATAATAAATTAGTTGCTCCAAAAGCAGCTAATGAGACCTCATCTTCAAAAGGTGACAAACCTAAGAAAGAGAAGGTCAAATGTTTCTATTGTATTTATGACCTAGTCATGATGAGCGCAAATGTTTGAAGAAACAAGTAGAACACTTGACACACATTCTTGAAAAGAATAATCTCAGTGTTCTTGATTTCGTCAAACAGTGTTCTGATGAGGGGTCTCACAAGGCCAAAGACAATAACAAGGGGAAAGGAAAGGGCAAGGCCCTTGTATTAGTTGTGTCTCCACCATCCACATGGGTTTTTAATTCAAGTGCTTCATACCACATGGATTTTTCTAAGGATGAGATTGTATCTTTGGAGTCATGTACTATGCCTTGCATTTTAATGGGTGATGACACTCCTGTTGAGGTGTGTGGGAGAGGGTTTTTTGATATGAGGGAAGGCACATTTTAGGATGTTATTTGTGTTCCCTCATTGTTAACTAATTCGTGAGTTGCACAATGACTCTACAGTTGTAGTTAGGAGAGCAGATCATCCTTCATGGATTTATTTATTCTCTCACTTTATTCTTGATCCACCTTCATCTGTTCTACTCACTCATTTAGATGATGTGAGTAATTTTTGGCATCAACGGTTTGGCCACTTGAACTACTGCTATTTACAACAGCTTAGTCAACAGGACATGGTTATAGGATTGCCTATAGTTTGGTTTGTTGATGGTGTTTGTCAAGGATGAATTCTTAGCAAGCATCTTAAAGAGAAGTTTGACAAAGGCAAAGCTTGGAGAGCCTCTCATCTTTTGGAGTTGATACACATAGTGATTTATCAGGGCCATTTCCATGACCATCTTTCGGTAGAGCCCTATATGTTTTGACATTCATTGATGATTTTTCTAGGTACACCATTGTGTACTTTCTCAAACAAAAGTATATAGTTTTTTATTCATTCTTAGAGTACAAGGCTTTTGTAAAGAAATAAACTAGGAAATCCATCAAAGTTTTTCGTATATATAGTGGGGGGAATATGTCAACCATAGGTTTGTCATTGATTTGTGACATATAGTTCCCTATAGTACTCAACAGAATAGAGTTGAAAAATGGAAGAAATGGCCTTTGAAAGAGATGGCCAATTGTATGATTCACTACGAGCCTTTGGCACCACCTTTCTGGGCATAAGCCATTAACTGTGTGTGTTATATCCAAAATTGAGTTCCTCACAAATTTGTGAAGGGGGTAACTCCTTTTCAAGCTCGATACAATCAAAAACCCTCAATTAGGCACTTTCGAGTGTTTGGATCTAGTGCATGGGCCCACATTCTAATAGAGAAATGCAAGATTATGGATCCACAGAGCAAGCCTTGCATATTTGTTAGATACCCATATGATGTCAAAGGCTACATAATTCTCCATCCTACCACACATGATTTTCACATTGAGAGTGTTCTCTTTGAGGAGATTCCTTCCAATTCTTCTCTCAACAATTCTCCTACCACCATTAGATTGGAGTCCTTGCTTCATGATGATAGTTCTTTAGAGGATCATAATCTTTCTGATCATGATGAGGAGTCTTCTTCCTCCACTTCAGATGATGACACTGTTGATGAGGGTGTACATAATCCACCTTTTGAGGATGATTATTCTCCTCCTGACTCTCCTCCTCCAACCGTAGAGCCTCTTTGGGCTCACCAGATAGTGCAATCAGTAGGGGATTGGGTAGGAGATCCTTCATATCATAGAAGAACAAGATCACAATTCTAGGATGCTCCACATGTCTACCTTGCCACAACTCTTGATCCACAAACCTTTTGGGAAGCTTTTGGTGTCCCCGAGTGGGATACAATGATGAAGGAAGAGTTCAATTACTTGTAGAGGAACCACACTTGGGATCTTGTCCCATTTTATAAGGGAAGGAAAATTGTTTGATGAAAGTGGATCCATCAAACAAAATTTGTAGAAGATGGGTCTGTTGACAAGCATAAGGCTCACTTGGTTGCCGAAGGATTCTCCCAAGTTATAGGGATTGACTAATTTGAGAATTTTACATCAGTTTCTAGAATGAATTCCATCCAACTTGTCCTTACTATCACTGCAACACATAGATGGGAAGTTCATGAGATGGATGTGAAGATTTTTTTTGTTCACGGTGATCTTCAAGAGGAGATATATATGGAGGAGTCACAAGGGTTCGTTCAGGATCTTTCACTTGTGTTTTGTCTTTGGAAGTTCTTTATGGCCTCAAATAGGCCCCTCGAGATTGGTATGCCAAGATGGGCTCCTTCCTTCTAAAAGTAGGGTTCACTCAATGTCATTTTGATCCTGATGTCTACATTTAGCACCATGATGATACTCACACCTTCCTAGTTCTCTACGTCGATGACTTGTTGATCACATGAAGTCACTCATTCGACCATTCGGGTAGTGAAAACCACCCTTCATGATCAGTTTCTGATGTCAAACTTGGGCTTAGTGCACTACTTCTTGGGAATTGAGATCACTCAGTCTTCTACAAAAACCTCTCTTACATAGCCTAAGTACACATTTGATATGCTCCAAAGGTTTCACATGGTTGATTGTAAGCTTGTGCTAACTCCATTTCTATTAGGGGTCAAACTTGAGGCTAAGTGTTCTTCATCCTTGGTGGATGACACTTTGTATCTATAGTTTTAGAAAATGTTCTCCTTTACATTTTCACACTTGTTTGGGTCCCTTAATTAATTGGACTTAATTAAGCCTCAATTGGCCCTATTTTGCATCTACAAGCCTAATTAATTACAATTTTCAAAAGGGGAATTACGATTTAATTAATGCAATTATCATTTTTAACACCTTGAAATGAATTGGTCTTGGCAATTTAGGTCAAGACCCATTCGCCCTTGGGCGAATGGGTCCCTTTTAGCTACTTAATTCAAAATTTAAAAATGTCTTTGGTAACCTTTTTATGATCCCAAATTCAAATTCAAGTGTTGGCTTGTAATGTTTTATTTTTGAGAAATTAGAAAAAATGTCTAAAAAAGCAAGGCCTTTTTATCAATTCAAATCCTAGATTTCAAAAAAGCTAATATTACTATCAAAGGTGTTCAAGAGAAGATTTCTCAAGCATTTGTTGTAGAATTCAAGATCTCAAGCATCATGCATGTTTTTAGAGTTAACATTGTGATGTAGGTTTCAAGTTTCAAATCAAGATTCAAGCATCAAGATCACATCATCAATCAAGACATCTCGTGCAAGATCAAGACCTCAGAGAGATCTACTAAGTTACAATCCTTCAAGGGTTTCAAATCAAGGGTTTGGTGAGTTGCAACATAGCAATTGTTCATTCATCATTCCTTTCAGGTTTCATTGTTTCATTTCAAGGTTTAATTACCAAAACGAGGTTTGAACAAGGCAAACCCCTATTCACCAAAAACAAACAATTTTTCCCCTCTCTTGTGTATGTGCAGATCTTAGGTTGAAGAAAGGATTGGAATTGAAGATCTCAAAAGTGCAAAATTGCAAAAGTTGCAAAGTTGTCACAAAATTGTCAAGATCATGGAAACTCATATCTCAGATTTATTTTTGACCATTTTGCAGTGAAACCTATGGGAGAAGGCATCTTTGATCCATCTCTAGATGCTCCCAAAAATTGAGAAAAAGTTATGTACAAAAACCCTTCGCCATTTTAGGACGCCTTGCGATACTTTTGGTGATAGATTTTTAGTACCTTACCTTCTTCAAATCTATTAGGAGTTTTTTTATTCTATTAGTATTATGCTTCATCTACATGATTCAGGTCTTACATTGCAGATTTGAGTTCATTTATTATTGTATTTTTATCTCCCAAAAGTGTTGTTGAAGCATATTTTACACTTTTTTTGTTATAAAGGAAATTGCAAGATCTTTCATAGAATTGACTCACTTAAAGGCTGAAAGTCAATTCTACCATTGGAGGATCTCATTTCCTAGTAAAATATATGAAAGATAGGTTCATTACACCCTATTTTCCCTTTCTATTTTTAGTAAATTATTGGTGAACCCCCATTTTAGTGAAGAACCTATTTTTGATGTTTTAGTATCGACATCTTGTTGGTAGTCTCATCTATTTGACTCATGTGAGGCCCAAAATTTCATATGTTGTAGGCATGGTCTCTCGATTCATGCAAGAGCCACATAAATTGCATCGGAAGGCAACTAAGCAAATTCTTCACTACATCAAGGGTAAACACAATTATGGGATTTACTATGTAGTAGGCATAGATTTTGACTTGGTGGGACACACAAATTTAGATTGGGAAGGTAATTCTCAAGATCACAAGTCCAATTTAGGATATTACTTCTCCCTTAGTTTTGGTCTAGTTTGCTAGTCGAGTAAGAAGCAGTCTACTATTGTTCTTTCATCTACAAAGGTTGAGTATCAAAGAGCGGTTAATGCTACTACTGAGGCCATGTGGCTTCTGAACATTCTCCTAAGTTTGGCATTCCCTTTTGGAAGCCCATAGACATCTTTTTTGACAACTAGAGTGTGATTCAAATCTCACGCAATTTGTTCCATCATCAATGGACCAAGCACATTGAGATCCACATGCACTACATTTAGGAGTTGATTCATTCAGAGATCATTGATCTCAAGTACCATCCGACATCAAATCAGACTACATACCTCTTCACCAAACCCTTCACTGAGAGCAAATTCCTCCATTTGTGAGCTTGTCTTAGGGTGCAATTAGTGTCCTCTTTGGGGGGATTCTTAGTCCTCATCTTATTATCTCTCTATTTTGGGTGGTGTTCTCTCTCTCTCTCTCTCTCTCTCTCTCTCTCTCTATGGGAGGAGGCTTTATCTTCTTTTGGGGGGAATTTAATTTATACATGGATACTTTTAACATGGCCTCATTTGTCAGGACCCATCATCTTTTACATCCTCCTAAGTTGTGCTTAAGGGGGGTTGTTAGTGTAGGTTTTTATTTTCCTAGTGGGATACTAAATTTCCCCTTGGTTATAGGTTTTCCCTACACATTTATTAAGATTTCTTAGGATAATAAAATGAGTTTCTCATTTAATAACTAGGAGATAAAGTGATGATTTGTCTCCACCCTCTAAGGGTGGAATATTTACTTTTTCATCACTTTGTTTAATGTTGGTGGTTATTGGTGGTCAATTCTTATTGGTTGATTTGTCACCTCCATCCTCTCCTTAGTTCTATATAAACTCACTACCTAGCTTATATTTTTCATCTCAAAATATCTTAATGCAATTATGTCATCTTGACATTGCACATCTCTCGAAGTTGTTGGTTTGAATTATTTACGTTTTTCCAGTTTATGTAGCTTTGAATTTCTTTAATAAAGTTCCTTGGGTGATTCAATCTATTTCAGATTTCTAGCATCCCCTAGTCAAGTTTCGCATATATGTTGTTCTTCGTCATCCCCATGTGCCAATCATGTGTTAGATGTTACAAAGGTTTAAAAATGTCTAAAACATTATCAAATGATTTTTCACAATTCATTGCCAAACTTCATGATCCTTTATTCTTATGAGATAAAATGCTTGCATTTTAATATCATTATTCATTTCATACTTCATGTGGTTAGATCATATGAAATTTAACTAGCAGTTGTTTGTAAATAAAGGTGAATCAATTATTTCCATATATTTCATCATTTTACGCATTTAAGCATGTGATGCTACCTTGTTAAAGAATGAGAGCTCCAATGTTTATTGCAAACATTAGCTACAAATTTTAGAATCCCCACCAGTTCTTCTGGGAACTTTAAGTTTTATTTTATGAATATTTGACCAATGTCCACCTTTAATAGACAACTAACTCAAAAAAATACTAGACCTCTTATCAACAATTGTGAAGATTTACTTAGTGCTTGAAAATATTAATATTTTACTTGGAAAGATATTACTATTATTTTATGTTTTATTAAAATGGATCTCTATCTAATGAATGAGGCCAAGGCCCATGTGAATATTATAAATACAATACAAGATAGCCTTCAGACACTAACAAGCTATACAACAAAGCTATTGTAGGTAAGCTTCAAATTTTTACAATTTATGGGCATGTGGATTTATAGTCTCCTTACTAATAATACCTACATTTTCTTGTCAACCTAAAAGGGTTATGGTATCTAAAATTTTAATTTAAACACCTATATGAAATTATAGAAAATTAGAAGCATTTAATGTGATCTGGTAGCTGAAATTGATATATGGCCATGGATAATACCCCTTTTAATTAATCATGATTTGAAATCCCATAAATTAATTTCCTCAAGGAACCATAATTTTATTACTTATTTAATATAATCTCTTTAAATAATTGGCCATTTTATGTCACACCAATCCATTGCCTTGGGACATTTAGTCTTTAAACTACAAGCATCAATATAATGGTATGAAACTATGAATACATTGTACAATGAATAATGTTTGTGAAGAAGTTATGTACTAAGTTCAATATATAAAGATGCATGATCTCTACTATTGACTCTATCTGAAAATAGCTCTAACAACCATTGTATTTACAACATTGGCAATATTTGGTATAATTCAATAGTTAATAATTTTTTCAAAAAAAATATCACTTAAATTCACTAAAGCCATGGCAAGTGACCTACCTCAAGATTTTGCACAAATTGTGTCATGCCAACAATGTGCTAATAAGACAAATTTGGACTCTTGGTGAATGTGATAAGTTGCAATACTCGAGATTTTGTCTCTAATTTTCATGTTGCCTTTAATACTATTTTAAATCCTTTAAATTCAATTAAATCAACAACTAATCAACAAATATGAACCAACAACTCCTTTATGTGTTGTCTCTTAATCTCTTCTATAGAAATATACCTCAACTTCAACACACAAAAATATATAGCAATCATAAGACCCGTAGACTCATCTTCTACCCCACAAGCCCTACAAAAGTTACCTCATGCATCTTACACCCCCAATTTAACAACTACCCTCTCTTGTTATAACTAGCTTTGTCACTCATGTTATAAGTTGTGAATTTCAAAAAATCCATGCATGTTAATCAAAATGTCCTCCTTGCATGAAAAATCAACAAACAACAGGGAGATCCTAATCCATCAAAGGATTGAGTAAAATATTTTAAATCTTCTCAACCTTATTTATTAACTCTAGTTATTTAATAAAGCTAATTTTCAAAAATAGGAAAGTTATCTTTATCTTGAAAATTATCTATATCCATACCTTTTACAAATCTTATTTGAAAATGAATCCCAAATATATAATTAACTAAATTAATTTTCAAATAACTTCATAATTAAATAAGTATAAATTATTTAAATACAAATCATTATTAATTATCTTGAAATTTTAATTTATTATCTATTTTTCATACTAAAGAATGTATCTAACTCCACAATCATGTCTACGGACTGATTAAAATGGATGACAAGTAAAGTTGGTGTATATGTGTGATGGTTCTCAATAGGTTCAAACCTCCACATATTATTACAATCTACCTCCCTCTCCTACATAATTCTCTCCCTATAGAAATTGTGAGTTACAATAACAATCCTGCATCCACCTCAAAATAATAGTTGGTAGTTAATCATATATAATACTACAAATAATAGTCAACTTTTCCTTACCAATATGAAACCATGCTTGAGTTTTATCTTAAATCATGCTACAAGTATATAGTGTTCAACTTGATAAGACTATCCTTCATAAAAATCTCAACTAAAATTAATTATTAGACTGAGAGATTAATGGATAAAATACAGGATGTGACAAAAGGCTCGCCAATCCACCTCATTTATGAATCTAAAAAGAAATCTAACATGTCATTGATCAACATTAAATTTTAAAATCATTAAGTTGATGGAATCAACTCCTATTTTTCAAATGAAACACCGAAGCATTGGATATATTGACAAAATAATTTAGCTAGAAGTTGAATCAATAAAGTCAATGTGTTAATTACCTAGCTAGTGAAGAAATCTATAAGGATTACTGGAGGGTTTATGATGACTTGTTGAAAAGTTTCATGGGTAGATTTAATTTCATTGTCATATCTCTAATTAAGAGATAGGTACTTAGAGGAGTTAGTGAGAACCATTTTTCCCATATGAATTATAAAAATTGATATCATGTCTCTACAAACACCATGTGTGCAAATTTGAAGAAAATTTCCCTAGAAATAAATAAAACATGATCTAATGAAGTGTTTTACATTACCAAGTGGTAAGGGTATCATAAATGATCGAGGCTTATCAAATTTTGACCTTCTTCTACATTATTTGATTGAGTATGGTGTATGATTCGTGAGAGTAAATGCTTTAGAAGAGGAGATTGTCCCAACACACAAATTTAAGGAGGATGTGAAGCCTTATGCAAGAGGATTGGGATCTAGGTGTTAGCTATGTAATAATTATTAGGTACAAATTTAAGTTATCTTCATGGAGTTAGGGTTCTATCTTTTTTCATTAAAAAGTGGTCAAGGGTGTCCTCTAGTTTGTATAGTCTCTAGTTTTAAATTATGTTACATAATAGGATTCAAGAATCGTGTATGTCATTATCTATGAGTTTTGGAGGAGGTTTTACAAGTAGTTATCCTCTTAGTGTATAAGCATCTCATTGTTTTACTAGAGAATTTCAAGGGTGCTAATATTACTTATGAGGCCATATTTGTTGGTAGTCACTAATTATGACTAGTATTTTGTCATAGCAAAGCTAAACATTTTTCACAAACATGGTTAAATAATATTTTTGATGTGATGTACTTTATTCTTTGATTCAAATATAAGTGAAATTGCAACTAGACCAATGAGGTCTTACATGCAATTCTAGTTTTTTTCTTTATTGACCTATAGATCTTATTAAGATTAAAACTTGTAGACTTTTTAGGATTTTCTTGAAATCTTGACTCTATTACCGATAGATCAAGATCTCAATCATTTTCTTAATCGGTCCTTTCATAAATTAAATACACCATTGGTTCTTTATAAGCTAGTATAGCTAGAGTCCTACCATATTACACATGCTTAGTGATACTTGCCTTTGCTATACCTTTTGAGATCCTAAATTTGTTATCCATATTTAGAGAGATGCACATGTTCTATATTTATAAGTTCCATATGAAGCATGAAACTATAAATGGTTTTACATTTGGTAATATAAATTAGTTTTGCATCTTCAATTGCATCTATTATCTTATAATAATCTACTTTATTTAGAGATATGTGGTGAGTAAGACCAATAATCTAGTGTAAGGGGTTTCTAGTGACAAATATTTGGGATATCCTTATGCAAATGGCATAGCTAAGCTATGTGACCATTTTCTCATCGTTTCTCTTTAATTATCCTCTAAAGATCTCTAAGAACACCTTCCTTAGCCTGTCAAATCCAAAAGTGTAGAAGAGTTATTTTATTTTGTCAATTGGACAAAATTACTTGTTTGATCACAAGTCTAACTTTTTTAGTCTGAATTGACCCCAATTTCCTAAGTTTACACTTTGAAGTGCATTCTCTAGAGTTGCAGGATGCAATTTTGGGTACCTAGATAAATTTCACCATTACAAATATAAATCTAGTTATGGTTAGACATCTAACAACTCTAAGTTGAACACACATCAAAGATGCATAACTATAGCATCCTATCTATCGATGCAACAACAATCAATGCAATCATGAGATGTAGGTGGTTTCCAATTTCATTTTTGTTTCCTATGCAATGTTTATCATGACTGGTAAACACGCCACAAGAGTATACAAAATTTAACTAATGGATCCCTAATATATCACTACAAGCCAATTATTTTTTCTCAATAAAATAATTTATGATTAAATGTGTAAAGAATCCTAAATGTGTACATACCAAAACATACTCCACAATTCATAAAATTGTATTCCTAATCATAACAAGGAATCATCACCATGAAAATAAATGTAGGTTATAAGCATAATAGCTATTAATAATGAAAGTTGAAATACAAGTATTCATGAATTGAATAAGTAATCATCCATAGGGTGTTTTAACAAATTGAGATTATAATAAAAGTAAGTTAACTTTAAGAGTTACAATTGATATTGTGACCAAGGTACTTGTAAGATATGCAAATTGAAATAGGTTTAAGGAGAGTGTGATTAGGGCCACAAGATAGTTGGGCCCTAAAGTGACTCTTTTGCCTATTGATCCTTAACCTATTTCTTTTTCCAACCTATGTGTGTTATTCATTGCTATACTTTTCAACCCTAGATGACCTTATCTCTTACATATCTTATGTTCCTTCACATTTACATCTTAGCAAACATGTTCATCTATTGTTGTTTCACACATTGGTACTAACATGTTTATATCTCACATGATATGTTTTATGTGCTTCTACATGAATTTTCTTTATATATTATAGCTTGTGTTGCCTCACCATTGGGGGAAACACTATGGGAATCGCATAGCCCCAAATTTTACATGTTTATGTTCTTATCTTATTTTATTGTAACATGATGATATAATTCATTTATTACATACATGTGTTTTACATGATTTTATTTTTTCCCCTACCTATGATTCCTCATATCCTTTATATGAAATCAATTGGAGAGGGGCAGATGTTATCACTAACATTCCTTCATGATTTTGATTGTACTAATATTTGCTTACTAAATTTATCATAATTTTTGGTACTAAACAAAACCTCATCATTCTAGATGTATTATATCACTTATTTTTGCATAAAGGAGACATATGCCAACTTTTATGTAGAGTCATTTTTTTGCATGGTCAGAGTCCTTTAGTATCATTTTCATAGAGTCAAAATATTGTTTGCTTCATTAGAATCTTCTTAGATTTCTACTTAGTCAAATTCTATCTACTTTTCAATTAGTTGGAATCTCTTACCTTACTCCCTTTGCTTTTTATTTGTAGACAATTGTAGTTATTGTGACCATGCACATTTTTAAATGCTTGAGAAATGTTGCTCATTAAAAAAATACATTTGTAGGTTCACAAGATGGAACACTCATGGCAAGGAAAGTAAACTTGATTGACATGTGTATCTATATCCTTTTAGTGTCTAAAATATTTAATTACCATGTTGACTACTTGATTTATGTTGTCATATCCCAATTTTTATTGCATTCAAATTATAATATGATAAAATGAATTATTGAGGAAATTCAATATGTTGAATGATAAATTTGATATTTTGATTTATGCTTTGAAGAAAGTTGATTGTCTTTTTGACTATGTGATCTTATGAACTATCTTACACTTTATCATGATTGCACATTACTGATGAACTGTGCAAGTGCAAGTGTGTGCAAATGCAGGTAATAAGTTGAAGGATGAGAACACAATTAAGGTAGGATCATTTAGCCAGATTGAACAATAAGCTTGATGGAATCTGGGTGCACACACCACTAAACGACACGATATCTACGTTTGAAATTTCATATAGAAAATTATATTGATCTGATTCGAAATGATTCAATGATTGAAAAAAATAGGCTTGTGGAGTGATATACATGTGATTTCTTATTCAATTGTCTATTTTGATCTCGTGTTTTCAAAATTTAAAAGAAAATGATAGCATGGTTAAACATATATGTATGTAATTAAAAGTCATGCTTGAATGATAAGAAAACCACTTCATTTAAAAACTATTATTCAAATAAAATAAAATAGTGATAAATATATATCTATATATATATATATGCACACACACACACACACACACACACACACACACATATATATAAACATATACCTATTCCTTATAAATTGACTATGAGATCAAATTTATAAAAAAATATTGTTGATTTCAAAAAATATCTAAAAGAAGATACTGTGGATGAGTCGTCTGCATTCGAATTGAAGGCCAAGATATTCAAATGCAATAGTAGGCGGCTAAATTAAGGATAATTATGAAATGAAATGACCCCCTTAATGGAGAGAATAGGTAAGGAGAACATGGTTTCCATTTTGGTACTACAAATTACTTTCAAGGAATCTAGCAGGGAACTGGCAATGGCGACGAGGATTCAGGAAGGAAGGCAAGAGAATCGACTTGGCTGGGGAAAGAAGGAAAAAGTCGAGGAAAAATCCCATGAATCAGAGGTAAATCAATGTTTGTTGGTGTACATGCTTGATTTTCTAGTACAATCTATTTGAAACTTGCATTTTCCTTTCATTTTTTTGTTGATTCCATTTGAATTGGTGGTAAATCATTAGATGTTTGTTAAATGCAAGCGTATTTTTCTTTAGTACCAGGACGTCATTGGATGAGATTGATCATTTTCTCTGTAATGTTGCAAAGGCCTTATTGGCCATCCTTTGCATGCACTAAATCTGTGCATATTATCGATATCAAAATGATAGCCGATCATGGTTATGCTTTGTATGTTATATTGTTATCGCCTCCATTTGTTTATTTCTTGCATGTATGTTTATTTACCATTTCATGGCTATTCGGTTAAATCTGATAGCTAGAGTATTGTTTTATTTAAAACAATTTTAAAATCGTTTATCATTTCCCTCTAAGGTAAGCGACAGTTTCTCCATTGTTATCATCCATAATTTGTTCTCCCTTTCAGAAAGGCCGAACAGGTATACCGCACCATATGGGTACGTGGATCTAATAATCATTCATTAAGCGATGGACAGTTCACTGTCCTTAAAGCGTGTCGCATCATTCCCAAGGAACGATGGCCAAACGAATGTATTATTCCATTTTGTTTTAGGTTGGCTCAATCTCTGAGATTGGTTAACGGAATGCCACTAGAATAAACATTTAATCATTCTTCAAAATTATTCCTAGCATCATTGATCCCAAGCAATGCTCGTAAGTTAGTGTTCACCAGACATCTTGTATGCATATTATCGTTCCTTAAGAATTATACCTAGATTGTTCCTTAGAATGAATGCCATGGAGGTTGATGGTCGGCATGCATAGGCTTCGGCCATAGTTGTTATTAGGATTAAAAGATAACTATCATTCAACAACTAGTCATTCTTTAGAACGACAGTGACTTGAACATATACCTTAAAACTGTCACCAATAGGAGCACAATTTTCTCCATAGCCTAAATAATAATATAATTGTTCCAACCTTGTATGTGTTTTAAAATGATAAGCATGTCATTCAATTCCTCACTTTGTACAAAACGATTCCAAAATCGTTTAACTTCTTTTATAAATAAATATACATATGTATTATATCCAGAATGATAGAACCCTTGATTTAATGCATAAGAACGATGTATATGGTGTTTCATATCCTTAACCATGAATGTACTTTGAGGAACTAAGGGTCGCTAGATGAGACAAACAAATGAAACACTGGATAACTTGAAACTGAAACTTGCAAACTTTTGTAAACAATGTAGTTGTGTTACAAACAATGTACCAATAAGAAGTAACTATTAAAATGGAACTATTCTTCTTCCTTGCTTGAAAAATGTAAATTTACATCTTGTATAATTGTAAGATGATATGACAATTTGTAGCATTATTTTGAACAAAAGAAATATGTTATAATGGTATTTATTTCAGAATGTATGCACATATATATTAACTAAAGTATGCACATAGACCTTCATCTACGTGCATACACATACTTGTGACATACCTTCTTTTGTTACTTATTTAATTCATTTTCTTCTATAATGAATATTGAATTACGTTAAATATGAAGTGGTAGAATACATTGAATGCAAGCATGTGACAAGTGTATGAAATTAATGGATGATGAAATGAATAGAACCACTTGATTTATCTTTATGAATTTCTCAAGTTGTTGAATAAGTAGACATAATTACTTTTTGGTGCAGGGCACCAAGGTGTTCATGGGTAAAGTTGCTAAATGTTGGTATTTTGGTATAATCGAGTCATTTTGTGTGTAATAAGGTCTTTTAAGACTATTTATATTATTTGTAAGTGATTTGGAGTCAATTAGGTAAAATTTGTAAAAAGTTGCTCTATGTTGCAAAAAGTTGTCAAAACAACTTTGCATTTTTGGCAATTTTGGGAAGTTGAAGAGTTGAGTGTTGGTTTTTGGTGGGAAAACAATTATTTATGCTTTTTAATGTCTTCAAAAACATGGGGGAATGTTGGCACAAGGTGTTGGAATTGTAAAATTGAATTTTGAATAACAAGGTCCCTTATTTTCATGTGTTTGGAAGCTTAATTTGCTGCTACAGGGACTTGATGACCTGAAAGTGAATAAATTTTGGTTGGAATAGATGCTTCATTGTATCCTTGTTCTTTTTCTTTTTGTTTCATCTGATTTCGTTAAGTTTTGAGTAAATTAGAGCCAATTTACAGAAAGTGGGTTGAAACCCTACCTAGGGTGTGCCTTGATTGAAAATTTTGAATTTATTCCTATTCCAATGGTGAAATGGCCTCTAACTTGGTGAAATGGATGTAGGTAGGTTTATTTTAATTTTCTTGAAGTTGCAGGAGCAGTGAATGAAGATTGAAGCAAATTTGTTGTTGCGCTAGGTTGAAAACCTCATGATTTTGGGCATAAAATATGCATAGGGGTTAGGTTTTGTAGAAAATCTCTTGGAAAAATATTTGTAATGGTTGGAATTGTTTGGAAAAACCATTTTTGAAATTTTTGAGGCATTGGTGTGAATATTTAAAGTGTGGGTTTTGAAAATCTCATTGTGACCCATTCAAACAGGCCAAATTAACCCTCATCCAAAGCGTAGCAGCAAATTTTTGAGCATTGTGTTATAAAGAAACCATACCTAATTTTGGTATATGTTAAATAAGGCCAAAATGGGTACTCAAATCTGTGCTTATATTTTGGATATCTCATCTGAATGAAAAATTGTACCCATTTTAGTCAATTTGCTGCCCTATAAGGCATAGTGGAAATTTGTGATGAAATTCACTTTGTTTGTTGTGTAAAGACTTTGGAAAAGATTTGTTTGAGTAAGTTTTGATTTTGATACCCTGCTCTACTCTGCATCACTTTTCCATTGTTACATGTTAAAGAATACTCTCTTTGTTTACGTAGAATAGCAAAACCTAAGTAGACTAGAGCACCTCAGGGTAGATATTGGTAGAGGGTAGATAGTTGCGAAGGAGTATACTTGTGTTGTTGAAAGTTACCTTCTGGGATGGGTGTCTAAATGGAGTACAAAGAGTATAGGTTTTTCTTTATCCAAAACCCATCTTTTGTTGTTGCAAATTAATTTTAATGCTTGGCCAAGCAATTAGCCCATTATGTATGTATGGACTTATATATGATGACGTTCTCTAACATTCCTACCATAGATCTTGTATTTTTTTTTATCATAGATAGAGATGCATGTTGATGTTTGGGCACACACCGAATTCCACCTTGCAGATTGTTCTCTTGCTAAACTTTATGTGCAGGGTCAGGTATTCTTCGAGTAGAAAGAATTTCAGGGAAGCATAAGCTTTGTGGTTGGGTGATAAAGCACCTGAGCCATGCTATCATCCACCAGAGGAGGCGAGCATCAAAAGGAAACCTTGGATGTTTTCAAGTTATCAAAGGATTATGATGTAACCTTGTTGTAAATTGTATATTGTATTGACTTTGATGCCTAATGAGCCAAGTCAACTTGGATATTGTAATTGACATTTAGAAATGAATATATATATTGACTCATATTTTAATTAGACATGTGTTTCTATGATTGAAAATAGTTGCTTAAGTTATGTCTTTTTAAAATTTAATATTCATAATGCCATTTACAATTAATATATTTAAGTAATAATTAGAATGGGTTATTTGATTTGCTATGCTTTATGCATTTACTAGCATGCAAGTTGGTGAGTTATTTCTTGAAAGTTGACCAATAACCTTATCTTTTCCTGTCCCTATCATCACTCATCCCCAAGAATCAAATCTAACCCTACACCCATTGTTTTCCACCTTGGTTCATATTTGTGGGTGAATAATTGACTCAAGTCACTTCTACACATGCAAATCCAAACCTCGAAGTTTCAACTTCACCTTTGAAAAATTGGGTTCATGTCCCTCTCTTTTATCAGTCAATATGAGTTGACTAAAGAGGATTGTTACAAAGTGTGTGCTAGTGGGGTATACTTAAGGACTAACCTAATTCATTTGAATTATATAGTATCTATCTAGAGAATTTATGAGCACATGTAAAAACAAAATATAGGAGAACAAAAAGTGTTACATCAACATCCTATGCAACACTACTTTTTCCTAAGTATAAAATTGGATAGATTTAATATATTAGAGTTAAATTTTATATGACAATAGATTTATTAGTGTTATTATCTAAGTTTTAAATATTGTAAGTATACCTATACTTTAAATACAAATACATAAAATGCTTATTTATCAATGCTAACTAACTTAATACTCGAGTACATTAATATTACCATCATTAATATATAAATTGACATCTAACATTATGAGAATGATCAAAATAATTAAATAATATCATAAAAGAATATAATTGAATAAAATTCATCTCATTCATAATTTAAAAATATCTTTGAATAAGTTAAGTACTTATCTAAATCATAACAATTGGAAAGCTCATTCTATCTCTAGGAAAAATTTTGGTTGTATTGGTCTTCATAGCTATGGCACACCATAGAACATGTGTATAAACACAAAGTGTGCTTACACGCCATGAAAATGCATCAAAGCCTTGGTTAGGACAATCCTGAGTATACTTTGTACCCTGAATTGGACACACTTTGTGTGCCCCTCCTCTAATGTTCGTAGCCAACCAAATCTCTTCTTCTTCCTTGAGTGATCTTCATGTCTCCTTTCCAAGTCTCACATAAATGCTTTATATAAGTGTTAAGGGATAGTTTTAAAACCATCACACTTTAAGTTCATAAAGGTTGCCTCTTATTATTATTTAATAAATATAATCATTCCTCTCTTTTATAAGGGTTTTCTTAAATATTCTTCATTAATCTTTATTTTATTCAAAAGAGCATATCATCCTTTATTTTTCTATCTCCCTTTAATACTTCCATAACTTTCTTTCCACATTGGGGAAAAAGTTTCATAACATCCTAGGAGCACATTGCATGACTATTTCTTGTCCTTGTTTTGTGTTCATCATCTTTGAATTGACCAACATAAGGGCTCAACCAAATGAGATCAAAGTCTTGTCTAGCAAGCTCCCAAACTATGTCTCTCAACACCATTTTCTTAGATGCAAGTATTATCATATTGAGACAAATATTTTCTAATCCACACAATTCTACTTGATCATTTTTATGGGTGAAATTTAACTCTGTGTGTTAGGCTCACATTTGTAGACACAAAGATTAGATTCACAAACCTATGACCTTGAACCTAACAATTTACAAAAAAAATACTATTAAAAAATTGTTGTCTAACAATTCCAAATTTCTTAATACAATAACAAATCAATTATCATCTATGACAATCTTTTCTTCATCAAATTAAAAACATATTTTACTTATTTTATTTCATTTCAACATTAATTACAATATTTCACATTATTGGTGAAGGGCACAAGCCATTATAATAGTCACCTAAATGATGACAAGTTTGAATCTTGCCAATATAAAAAATAAATATTTTACGTTATCTATTATTATTAATCCCACTCACATGATTAATGATTTTTTTTCAATACAACCCTAAAGACCATTGGAGAATCATCTAGCTTGGAACAACTAGGGTTCTCACAAGGATAATCTTGAAAATTACTCATGAATCATCTTAAAATATATATATTTTTTTAAATGGAAGGCATTCTTTTAACCTTCCCTATGTTGAAATTTGCAAGGCGTCTATTTTTAAATTTTTTAAAGTTTTGTGTTTTCGTCCCCACCACCTTATATCTAATAAAAAAGCATGGTAGCTGCAATTAATACTTGTAAATATTTGCATGTTTTAACTTTTACAATGAAAAACTTTGTCTATGGTCATTAGGGTTAGGTTTTCTAGGGTTTCTTCTCTCAAGTGGGTCGAAATTGTGTGCTTAAACTCTGCTATTTCAGAGGTTTTTCATCAATGAGTTAAACGGTGCTCTCCATTTTATTTATTGCCAGTAAGTAAACTATATCTCTGGTTTTTATTGTAATCTTGTGTTTCGTTCGCGGCGGTGTTGTGTAGTTCAAGCATTTCTTCCGATCTTGTCTTTTTCCATCCATAATGATGATTATTGGGAGATTTGGGTGCCATTTTTCAGTAGTTTGTTTTTCCTTAGGATTAATATTGGTAGATCTTGAGACCAAATGATGGGTCTTAATGGCCAACCATGATGCGGACTTAAATGTCTTCAACTTTGCAGATAAAATGGTGTCTGATGGTCTCCAAGTACTCGAAAGATCTTGGTTTTTACTCTTTTTCTTTCTATTTTTTAAAAGTAACATAATATACATCGGTGGGTAGAAAACACAGAGCGACAGGTGTGTTGACTTGTGTTATACTGTAATTGACTCAAGGAAGGAAGAAGTAAGCATGAGAGTGTTTTCTGTTTAGCTTTTGTGTTCGACGGTCTTCCTTTTTCGTTTGCCATCGCGCCTCTTTTGTATTGGTGGCATCCCCTTCGAACATTTTTTTATTGCCTCAATCTTAATATTTTTATAGGTTTTGTGTTGAATTAAATAGAGGAGTAGATTGCTGTTGAGGATTTCTGCTAGCGTAGTTGTATAACCCAAATTGTTTTATGGGTTCGTAAACATCCTGATGTTTGAACTCTGATGTTGGAATTTCAAGAGCCAGTTTCGTAGGTTTGCAGTTGCTTAATATTTATTTTCTTGGGTTTAATGCTAGGTTCTGTTTGTTTACTTTTGTGGGGTTCCATGGAGGGGGTTTCAGCCCTCATTTCTATCTGCTAATGATTCCATTAAAATTATCAATATCTACTGAAAGAAAAATACAATATTTCCCCCCCGAAATGTGTATGCTTTGAAATTTATGTAACAGTAGAATCGGAGTACCAGATGATATTTGCCTCCTTGAAAACTATCAGATTGCAGTATTTATGTTTCTATTACGTTGCCTTACGCTGAAATTTTGTTATAGATTTTTTGGCAGAAATGTTTTGAGTGGTCTCTTGTGTACTTTTTGCCCAGACTATTTATTCATGATGCAAATAAGAATTGCTCAAGCCAAAGCTTTACCAATCGCAGGGTGTGGTTCCATGGATAGGTCTAGTAAATATTCTGAATGTGGGTTTTGATCGGTCTCTTGTGTATTTTTTGCCCAGACTATTATTCCTTGATGCAACTAAGGATTGCTCAAGCCAAAGCTTTACCAATCTCAGGCTGTGGTTCCATGGATAGGTCTTGTAAATATTCTGATTGTGGGCTATTCAGACAGAAAAATGGCAGCCTTTCCAATGTAGGTGAATGATTCAGACGAGCCATTGTTCCTGCAGAAATATATTTAGAACTAGATGCTCGGATCTTGTAACTCTTTTAATTAGAAACTAGAACAAATAAAATAGAATACCAAGGAGAAAAACTCGTAGACATACAGCAGGCAATAGCTACTTAAGATCAAACAGAAAACACAGGAGATCTCTTTAGTTCTGATCAAATGATTTTTTTTTATCTCCTACCAAAAAGCTTGTGAAGAACACCTATTAGTAGGTTAGTTGTGGCCATGAGGACCACACCTATTATATTGATGAGAAAGGAATAAGTATATAGATTTCAGTTTGAAAATTTGAGAGTACTACAAAATAATTTCTATAAAACCCTATTTCAATCCTATACTAGAGTCTAGTAAAGGAATGAGTCGAGAACTAGCAACTACAGCAAACAACATTCCTTGATATGTAGGCTCGATCAGTTTAAAGATTTAATGCCTTGTGATACAGCAAACAACATTCCTTGATATGTAGGCTCGATCAGTATAAAGGTTTAATGCCTTGTGAAGTCCACCAGGGCTGCAATTCCTATGATGCCTTTCAGAAGTTTGAGGGCCTTACCAGTAGTATTCCTACATGATAAATCCAGGAGAACACCAACCAGCGTGGAAAAACAATGTTTTTACTCTACACCTGTGGCCTGCCAGAAGGAAATACTTCTGTCACAGAGCCGTGCGAGGCCATCTGCTTCCTTTTAGAAAGTACACACGTACATTGGTATCCATCCCACTGAAAATTTATCTCCTTGAAATTGGGGATGGAAGTGAAAGGAAAATTAAACAACGGATTCGTTAGCTTGAAATGTGTTTGGATTTAAATCAAATGTAGAAACATTTCAAGCTAATATCGGTCCTGTGGAAATTTTATGCCTTGAACAATGAACATATTATTGGTCATAAGGAATATCAACACAACTCTATAGGAAGTTGCAATTAACTATTTAAACGTACTAATTTTTTCCTTTTTTAAGTACAAGGAACATGCAAGTTCACTACTTATAGCAAGCGATCTCTAAGATTACATATTAACCCACAACAACACAAAAGAATCTATAACATTTATCTATTTGAGATAATGAGAACGCATACATTCCATACAAGATAAATTACATCACCACAAAGGTAAGAGATACCATAGGTTACCAATAACAATAATTTAATAAAGAGATTATATCTTTCATTTCCCAAATGAGGTAAATCCAATAAATATGATTACAAATTACATTTTTCCATTTCAATAACAAATGAGGGGTAATAAATAACAAGATCAATTGAAATAAATAAAGCATGAAATAAAATTGGATCCCACGAGCTCCCCAATTGGAAGTTTCGTCCACACGAACTAGAAGAAAGCCCAACGGAGTAAGGTGCACGTTATCCAATCAAGTTGGATCCAAAGGCCCACCTCTCGTGCTTGGAGATAGTAACAAAGAATTTTAGCCAAGATCAACACCTTTAAACACAAGTTAAATCATAACTGAACCAAATTGACACAACCAATCACATGTACAACACAAGTACAACTCATGTACCACGTAAGTACAACTCTATATGTACAACTCATGTACCACGTAAGTACAACTCTATATGGTCACATTGTTTTTAGATAAAAACAAATCAAGTATGTTACGAAAATCATACACACAAAATCGAATACCAACTATGGTCACATCCTGTATGTTAAAGAAACCATACCCATAAAATCAAATATCGATGGTTGTCCTAAACAAAGTGTTATCACATAGATCGTCATGAGTTACCTATGCGGATTTTCTTAGGCTCCGGTTAATTTGGTGGCCTCAATCAATGTTCGGCCTTCATATTTATTAATGCGGGATCAAAAATCTTTCGTACAAACATGATAGATGATTTTGTTATTCCAAGCTTTTTCACTCATCCCAAGTCTAAACGAGCCCTTGCGTCTATGAATGAGGCAATATTATTTTGATTAGTGAGAAGTACCATCTAATCTTCTAAATATTGATTTAGTTTCATTTGATTATACTACTTCCGAAGGTTACCCAATCTTACCTTTTACGGGTTTTGGCCTTTAATGGAAGCCACTCTTCTATTTGACAACACACACATACCATCCTATCACCAAGGGTACCAAAGTGCAAACAAACAAGATATCACAGCCACTCCTTTCTTAGGAGACAACATAAGACAAAACCCTCTCCAACACTGGAGCTAACAAACATAACAAAGCCACTCCTTACAAGGAGTCACAATCACATAATCCACTCTTTCCACAAGAGGCACAAAACATCCCCGTTTGTGGAAATCAGATATAACATTGACATAATTTCATGCACTACCCAAGAGAATTAACAAACGGTCGACATCACAAAATGACAACCTCCAACCTTCAGAGTCTTCTGGAAGACTTACAGATTAAAGACACTTTAACCCATTTTCCCAAACAAGAACCTGAAATGAATGTTCATTGAAGGCAGTCGAAAGAAACTACTTTTGGATATTTTAAATCCATTTTCTCATTACATTCAATAATTTATTGCATCAATAAAATTGAATTAAAAATACGTCTTTTCAGATAAAAGAGAAATAAACATTAATCATTTAATTTCCCTACTTGTTTTTTAAATAATAATAAAATAATTTTTTATTTCAACTATTCAGAAAATATCATTCTAAAAACATTTTTGGTCCTTTGCAAAAATACATCGTTTAAAATCATTCCACCTTGCTATTAAACACATTTCTTTTAAATTCAATATTCGCCCTTTCACATATTATTTTAAAACAATTCCTTATTTTCCAAAATATATATATATATATCACTTCAAAATCTATTTATTCATCCATTACTTTAAAATCAAATATTTATTTTAGAAATAAATACTATTTTAAAATAAGATCGAAAATTTGACTATTAACACACTATTTTAAAAATTCTTCCATGCAATTTAATTATGCTATCATTTAAATCCCCCATTTAATATATATATATTTATATATATTAAAGAAATAATAATTTCAACTTTATATATTATTACTTAATATTATATTAATATAATATAAAATACATACATAGTTTAATATTAAATTAATATAATATAAAATAATGAATATATACATAATATTTTTTTTTTTTTGAAAAAAAATCCAAGCATCTCGGGCCATGCGTCGCTTTTAGGGCCGGCATTTTAGAGTGGGTGGTTTTTTTTACAGGGGTGGCCATGGGGCGGCGATTGCACAGTCGGCCATGGGGTAACGACTTCCCAACCGACCCCATTGTTGGGCGGTCGTTGTGTTATGCACAGCCGACCACCAACAGTGCCAGCGGCAGTGCTAGCTGTGACCGCGGAGGGTGTGGGGGTCGTGTTGGGCGCGGCTCCCCCCAACGCGTCTCCCATGGGGGCACGGTGTGGGTGAGCACCCAGCCCCCCAAAAATAATTTTTTTTAATTTATTTTTTTTAAAAACAATTTCCTGCGGATTTGAAATCCGCGCTCTTCCATGGGTGTTATTTGAAAAATTTAATAGCATAACTTTGCTAAGGAACTTTATATATATATCAAAATATATATATTCACATTTTTACCATTGAAATTGCAAAACAAATTGAAAAAGAATGAAATAGAAACAACCATATACAACCATAAATCTCATTTTTCTTTTGAAGCAATCCATTGTTAGACAGAGGTTTTATTCCCAATTTAAAAACAAGAATCCAATTGAGTTTCTTTTTGCAATCGTACAGCAGATTTCAAATGTTTTTCCACATGATTTTCAACAACATAAACAATATAAAATCTCAAAAACAACCAATTTTAAAGACAAGAACCTGATTTCTTTGAGTTTGTGAGGAAATCCAGATGGTGCTCAGCTTCCCACTTCAGCTCCACCAATTTTCACAGCTTCAATCCAAAACCCACAAAAATGCAACAATTCTTCCTCTTTTCTATTTTCAATTTTCAATTTTTCAAAAAAAAAACTTCTTGAAGACTCATTCAAAAATCCCCATAATAGAGAAAATATCCCAAAATATCTATGCAACCACCCACATAAATTTTTGAAAACAAAAAATAGAAAATATCTTCTAATTATGCCGATAGAAACTATATGTACGTTAATATGTTAAGAGTATGTGTAGCAAGCTAAGTGAGCTTAACCTTGGGGGAAACTCTGTGGTTAAGCGCGCTTGAGCTGGAGCAGTACTGGGATGGATGACCTCCCAGGACGGACCAATGCTTCACCTTTGTGAGCATCACCTAGATGCAATGAGTGCTAAGTGGACCATTCATTATCATGAGAGATGGGTTATTGTGAACCACTGCTCATGAATCATGGGTCAATGAGTTTGACTCGAAAACTACACGGTTGAATCCTGATAGCAATATCATAGTATGTGTTTGTATAGAGAAATTCTAGTTGCATGTGGATAGATTAAACAATTAATAATAAATGATAAATAGTGAAATGAAATAAACTAAGAAAAATCTAGATTTTTTCCTTAAAGAAATTAAGTATTATCTAATTATGAAATATTTACATATTGATTTTAAACATAAAGCAATGGAAATGAAAAAATAAAGCTACCTTCAAATTGACAGAAAAACATCCCAAATGGAAAATAGAATGTTTCCATCCAATTTTTTAAATCAATATTTATCTAGATTTTAGGTGATAAGTGAGATTTTGGAGGCTTTTACCATTAAAAGACAAGTGAAACTTGTTTTCCCACGACTCAACATTGGTTTGAATTATTAAATTAATTCATTGGAAAAAATTTACATCTACATATCTCTTCTTTGAGAAAACAAAACACAATAGCATATTTATGCATATACTAGATAATTAGAATAGATCAACATAGAAGACCCTAATCGACATTTCATCTTAACAATTGGAATGTGAAATCCCATGCCATCTGTTTTGAGTTGTTGGACTTCCTCTCTATTGTTTCTTGGGCAAAATTTGCAGTGGCCAAAGCTGCATGGCATATTTTCCTAACATCACATTAGCCGAACCAAGACTGTTATAAGGGTCACCAAATTCACCTTCTATGCTTGTTTCTTTATATGGTCCAAACATCCTTAGAGCCTCCTTCATTTTCCTCCAACCTTGTTACCCTACTTGCATCAATCTAGCCTTGTGTTTGAGTTTGTCTTTCAAAGTGCATATGTGTTTGGGTCATGTTTGGGTGTTTGTTTGATTATACACACCATAGAACTGAATTACAAATGAATTCCAACAATTATAGATGATTATGACCAATCTATTTTGAATCACACCTAATAGTTTGTTTGTTGAGTGGTTAATGGTTCAAATGGTCACAGTTATGACAGTTTGTATTACACATTGCTTCCCTAAATTTAAAGCATGTTGTTTATTGTTTTATCAGTAGTTGGGCGATATTCAGGGTAATCTCTTATCTTTATTTTGGCAAGCATAGTCTGAGATATATTCATTGTTTTAATATTTCAACAAGTACTTTAAGATCAAGCCCATAATAATTTGCCATGATTTCGGTTATAAAAATGCCAACAAATATTTAAATAATATGTTTGCAGCATCTCAAATGTCAATTGATATCTATCTCTAGTCCATTTCAACTCTCTCTATTATTAATATCAAATGTTTGCTGAAACTTGTTTTCCCATGACTCGACATTGGTTTGAATTATTTAAGGCTAAATTTTCACACTATATGTAATCTATGGACTAATAAATAACACTACCTCAAAATTCCATTACATAAATATCTCAAGAACTCCTGGTCATCTTATTGGACAAAACATTTGGAAGGGGATTGGGCATCATACCCTATTATCATGAATTTTTTTGTTCAGGTCCAAGAGACTTTTGTGATAAAAATCATTTGGAAAACTTCAAAATCCATGAAAACTGGACTCCTCTAGTTCAAAAATTATGTAACCCACCATATTATAAAGAAAATTAAAAGCATGTAAAAGATTTAATTATAAACTATAAATCATTCAATCCATATGGCTAGCCAAAGAAAAAACAATACTACTTCAAAAGTAGACATGATTTTATGACATGAGCACTTGACAAGATATCATTGTATGAAACTATGTGGTCTCAATATTGATATTCAGCAGGGATTTTTGTGTCTAAGTTGTAATACATTTTCTTCCCTTAGAATACATGCTATTAAATCATCTTCATATGTATAGATTAAATATCATGGAAACAAGAAGAAATCAAGAGTTGCTTAAATCCCTTGCTTTGTACCAAGCTTGCAACAAGAACTAAGACCCATTTTTAACAATTTCAAATCTGGAACCACAAGATAAAACTAAAACAAAAAATTAAATGCTACAAGATCTTGTGATTCAACTCTTGGGCTTCATGTCATAAGAGGTCTTGATAAAGTGAGTCTTTGCAGTGACAAGATAAAACAAAAACAAAAAATTAAATGCTACGAGATCCTATGATTGAACTCTTGGATTTTATGTCAGAAGAAGTCTTGATGAAGTGAGCTTTTGCAACCACAACATAAAACTAAAACAAAAAATTAAATGCTACGAGATCTTATGATTGAACTCTTGGGCTTTATGTCATAAGAGGTCTTGATGAAGTGAGCCTTTTGCAGCCACAAGATAAAACTAAAACAAAAAATTAAATGCTACGAGATCCTGTGATTGAACTCTTGGGTTTTATGTCATAAGAGGTCTTGATGAAGTGAGCCTTTGTAGCCATAAGATAAAACTAAACCAAAAAATTAAACGCTAGGAGATCCTGTGATTGAACTCTTGGACTTTATGTCATAAGAGGTCTTGATGAAGTAAGATTTTGTAGCAAACTGTAGCACTCTTTTTCAAGCATGGGATGATCTTTCAATTCTTTTTTGTTCTTAGGATGCAATTCAGAGCTGTCAAATATAGATAAGATCTTCTCCACCGCTTTAATAGTTGATCTCATTTGTGCATTTTGTTTTGCTTCATCAGTAATACTAATACTTATTTCTTGGGAATTGAGGCCTTATGATGTGTAATATTGGCAGTCAATGTCGTCGTATTCTTTGAAGAACAGTTTGTAGTTTTTCCTTCTCTTTTTCCAAAGACCTGAAGGATTGCTTTACAGAGGAAGCTCTGCATAGAAAAAGAGCCTTGAGCTTTTAAGCTCTTTTTTGCTTTTTCTCCTTCAAATTACTCTTCGAATTTTCCTCATAAGATTCAATCTCATCCATCATCTAAATGAGAATCTTAGCTTTGTACACAAAAACTGAAGAGAAAAGGAAAAAAGATTATTGGCAGAGAAGTGGGTCGCCACATTATAAAGAACATATCTGTGAAAGTCCCAAGATTTGCCGAAGGCAAAGCCCTCTTTGGAATTGGCAGAACCTCACATTCCCTTCTAGCATCTTCAATACCTCGCTCAAAATTGGTCTAAAATGCAACCATTACATGGGCACACGGTATGCCCACAAGCACAATCCTCTCCATGATGTCTAGAGGTCCATCTTGGGCAATTCTAGGATCTATGACCTCCACAGTTTTACTCGCCTTTACAAGCTTCCATGCCCAATCGTTGATCAAATAATTTGAGGTCTAACTGGTGGTGGACTACTAAGATAAGGATAAGATTGATGCGTTAGATTGCAGAAAGTAGAGATAAGCACAAAACCGAATCAGATCATAGTGCATTCAGTCGGTGTGAAAGAAGTTGCGGGCAAAAATATGTTTTCAGGCGTGAAACCAAAATTGTTTTTACCGTTTGGAATTTTTTTTCAGGCGTCACACAATTCCGGCATGAGACAATTCCGGTGGGCTATGCCCACAATAAAGAGCCTATTGGCTAATTAGAAAAGATGATTACCTCTTATTTTTATAACAATGTTAACATTATATGAGTTTGGCCTAATTATGTTTAAGTAATTTCAATATATAATATATAAATTAATTTTGACTTGAAATACAAGATTGTTACATGAAGGGACAATTTTGGATAAATGATGTGATTTTTTTTTTAATTAATATTTGAAGGGTAATTTTGAATAGATATTTATCATGAAAAATCTAGACAAATGGGAAGAAACATTTGGTTAGTGGTTCATCATTTATTTATATTTTTTAAAAGGGTGTTTATCTACAATTGTATGATTAAAAAGTAATTCACAATATTGGAAGAAACATTTCATCAAGTGTTCTTGTCCTGGTTTTGTTTTGTGTGTCACTTGTTTTGGCTTGTTCTTCTCTTTCTAGAGGGTACGACACCTTATAAATGTTGCTTACTTTATCAAAAACATTTAATCAACCATTATTTAATAGGGTGAATAGTGGTGCGTCATTTACCCTCCATTCAAATTTTGAACCTCTTGGTATAGAGTTAGATTTTATTTTTGTGATGCAACATTTCTTTTACACCAAAATACTATTGCATCAAACATCCAAGAGTTTGTGAGCATGGTGGTCACAAATTTGGGCTAGATTGTAGGACTATCCTTTCACTTGAGTATCAAGCCACAACATTCTCTTTCATCATATTAGGTACTCTTATAAATTTACATAATTTCTTGTATTGTTTCCTACTATCTCTTGAACCATAAACCATCATTTTCTACCAAATTGTTCTCTTTCTATTTTACCTACTTCTTATGAGCTTTAGGAGACCAACCTCTATTTTCCCTTCATTAAACGTCATTTTAGCTCTTCTCATCATTTATCCAATATTCTATTGCACATGCACATAGTTGATTAAAAATATGAATAAGTGAAGGGAATTAAGATTTTCCATAGGTGCCTAAAATAACTATTGGACGGAAGGCCTTCTCTACGAAAAAATGAATGGGACGAAGATGATGAGTTGTCACCTTGAAAAGGGAAAAAGCATTGATGATTACCATAAATGAGAAGAGAATAAGATTGAATGAAGAAGTGTGAATAACAAAGACTACAAGAAGCCCAAGCTTGGTGGAAATCAACTCTATGGATTTCCTTTTTGAAAACAACTCTTCATCACAACGTGAGCATATGTTACACCAATCTTTTTCACATTCTCTTTTGTCATATTTCACCAATATTCACTATAATTCTTCCAACTCAAACTCCAATTTTCGCTATTAAGAATTATTTTCAATAAGAGGTAAAAGGTTGGTCCACTAGTTATTTACTCCCAACATCTTTGGATATTTTGATGCCAAATTAATGTAGATAAATCTATGCTCATATAGATTATCGTTCAAATAAACCTATTGATGGAGGCAAATCTTAACAAAAAAAATACAAAGTAGAAAAACTTTGTAAACACTTTACATCAAATAACAACCATTTAAAATCAAATAGAAAACACAAACATCTCATTTATTTCTATAATAAGAATTTACATAATGTCTAACTTTCATTCTAATAAAAATATCTTTGTATATTTATCCAAAATAAAAGGCTTTTTTAATAGTTGACCCATTATAGATAATTGTGACATCTAGCCTTTGAAATTCCTCATGCAAACACTCAAGTCATTTATTTAATCATTTTTAAAACATCTCTAAGGTCTATTTATATGGACACACAATTAACAAGTTAAGCAATTTCACACTACACTCTTCATCTAATCATATAATTTAATGATGTATAATTACTAAAGCAAAACCCTGTGAACGTAGGAAGTCTCCCAATCTTAAAATAGTTGACCCTAAAATTGTTTGCCTTGATCTTATAATGTATTGTTATCATGTAAAGGGATTTTTGGTTTAGTCTTTCAAATTGTTCCTTCCTGATGTAGGGGGTAATCAAACTCAAAAAAACCTTAAACAAGTGCCTTTGTTCATCAAAAAACGGGTTTTCTTTCACAAACCCTCATTCTTGCTTGTAGCCTTTCAAAAAAGCATTTTTTGACATAACAATTCAATCCCAACTGATCTCCAGAAAAGAAAATTTGTTTCAGATAACCATTTGGCCATTATTGAACATATCGCAAAGTTAGATAGGGTTATTTTATACGGAAAGACTCAAAAATTGTCTATCCTCTTTTTTGACTAGGCGTAATTAAGCAAATATGCATGCAAATGAAATGAACAATCACCTATCTTTCACAAATCAAAGAATTAAGCCAATCGCTCCAGTGAGACTAAAGAGGACCTTATTACAAACCTTTCCTCAATTTTTTTATCAAAATGTAATGGCAGAAATAAAAGTTATGCTATTTTTCCCAAAACTGGTAATCCTAGGACAAATTCAGACTTGTTACAAAAAATGCTATAACTTTTTCTAAACTTAATAAAATTTAATCAAACCAAAACCAAATGAAAACTAACTCAATTATCTTTCCAACCATACCACGTGCAGGTCGTAAGAGTTGTACTATGTGAAAGAACAAGACTATTACAAAAAACAAAAAAACAAAAAAAACAAAAAAAACAAAAAAATGCAGAAAATTTGCTCAAATTGATTCCAATTTTCATTTCAATCTCCTCCCAGCCTTTCCAACTTTAGGATTCATGTTTACAACACGTATTTATGATTTCTCAATGGTTCATAACCAATTTTCAACTTACAACTATTCAAATTCCCACTTTGTGCACATTGACCCTTCATATTCCCATATTGTGCAATTTGACAACATTTGCAACATTGACTTTTTTTGCAAATAGACACTTCCACTCACCTAATGACCTAAATTAGACTCCAACATATATGAAATGGTCTTAGAAGACCTTATTACATATAAACAACTTAAACAAAACAAAATATCACTTTTTGACCCTTTAGAGGTATAAAAGCACTTTGGGGGCCCCTGCACCATACTCCCAAGGGAAAGAAAAACTCAAGTCCACTTGAGTGTAGGTCTTCTCTCTCTTCCTGGTATTCCAATTCTTCTGTAACTTGTCCTTCATTTCTGCAACTTTCCCTAGATTTTTTTTCTTCTTCTTGCATCATCTCTTAGCATCTTTTTAGCTTCAAGGTTCCAAAATTCTACTTCTCGTTCGTATGTCTTCCTACCACTGTCTATGTCTTCATATTCATCATTTAAATACAATTTTTTAGCATTCATCATCCATAAAATCAAAAAATACAACCATTACCTCGATTATTTTGGCAACATTTTCATCACCATAGTGTGCTACATTTGTATAACAATTTTCATACACTATATGCGCTTCTCCTCCTTCTTTAGAATTTTTTCCATCTTCATTTTCATTTGTATGTACTTGTAAGCACATACTCACAAGTATTGTTAGAAAAAAAAAATTGAGCCTTAAGGGACCCATTTTCTTCACATTTTCCCTCTTCCTTAGATGGTCTTTGTTCTTCCATCATCAACAAAGACTCTCCAAAGTCTGGTTTTGTTGCCCTCTCTTGCTTTCTTCTCTTTAGAATAATCTTCTTGATAGGCCATTTAACCCTATTCCTTATTTGCCAATGCCAACCTTTTTATTGGTTTGCTCTCTCAAGCAACTGCTACATCTCAAGTTTCATTCTTTTTTCCATTTCTTCCATTTTTTTTCCATTTCTTCCAAGGTGTGCCTCAACTCCATTATCTCTTGCTACACTTTTATCTGTTTTTCTTTCTCATTTTTTCTTCTTCATCTCACTTCTCTTTTCTAATCACTGGTTTCTTACTTGGTGCCTCCTTACTCTGCAAGTCTCTACAAGCTATTCTCCTCAACAAATTCATTCTTATTTCTCAAACGAGTCTCTTTCACCTTGCTCTTCTTGTCTTCGTGATACCTCACTTAGGTTTCCTCCTTTCTTCACTACCTAGTCTTTTGACATCCAGGTTCTTGCTTCAACTTGCAAAAAGACAACACATAAACTCCAAAAACTTATCTTGTCCAGATCTTTAGGTTTTGATACCAATTTTATGCAGAGTAGGGGTAATCAAACTCAAAACAACCTTAAACAAGTGCCTTTGTTCATCAAACTCAAAAAAACCTTAAACAAGTGCCTTTGTTTATCAAAAAGTGGGTTTTCCTTCACAAACCCTCATTCTTGCTTATAGCCTTTCAAAAAGGCATTTTTAACATAACTTTTCAATCCCAACAATCATCAGAAAATAAAACTTGTTTTAGATACCCATTTGGCCATTATTAAACATATCTCAAAATTAGATAGGGTTATTTTGTACGGAAAAACTCAAAAATTGACTGTCCTTTTTTACTAGGCTTAATTAGGCAAATATGCATGCAAATGAAAGGAACAATCACCTATAACTTTCACAAATCAAAGAATTAAGAAAATTTCTCTAGTGAGACTAAAAAGGATTTTATTATAGACCTTTCGCCGATTTTTTATCAAAATCCAATAGTGGAAATAAGAGTTATGCTATTTTTTTCCAAAACTAGTAATCCTAGGATAGATTCAGACTTGTTGTTACCAAAAATGTTATAACTTTCTCTAAATTTAATAAAATTTAACCAAATCAAAACCAAATGAAAGTTAACTCGATTATATTTCCAACCATACCACGTTCAAGTCATACAAAGGTTGTACAGAGTCGTACCATGTGAAAGAACAAGACCGTTACAAAAAAAAACACGAAAAATTTGCTCAAATTGATTCCAATTTTCAACTTACAACTGTTCAAATTCCCACTTTGTGCACATTGACCCTTCATATTCCCACATTGTGCAATTTGACAACATTTACAACATTGACATTTTTTTGCAACTAGACACTTCCACTCACCTAATGACCTAACTTAAACTCCAACATACATGAAATGGTCTTAGAAGACCTTATTACATATAAATAACTCAAACAAAACAAAATATCACTTTTTTATCCCTTGGAGGCATAAAAGCACCGTGGGTGCCCCTGCACCACTTCCCAAGGAACATTTTGTTGTAGAGGACTTCAATGAGTGAGAATTATGAGCATATATAACATTTCTCTTTTCTTAGTCTAATACATTCATTTTAATTGATTTTTCCCACTTTAATGTTGGCCACCAATTTGTCCACCACGAGTCATACAAAGGAAGGTGTTGATGATGTCACAACTACATCCTCAAAAAAATCACAAACATCAAAGCCATTGTCCATATTTTTCCACCACATTAGACATTTTTCTATCTAGGGTTGCTCCCACCAAGCATGTCAAATTAAATTTGTGTTTGGTAAGAATCTAGGAGCATGCACCATCTATGATGATAAGCCCTTTGTATCCTATATTAGTCAATATTTTTCTTAATATCTTGACACTTAGGGCTTCCATCTTGAACTATGTAGACATTTTCTAGCTTATTTTGGGACATTTTAATTAAAAAAACTAGGCATATGTGATGAATTTTTTTATCCATTTATAGTTCTAGGTATGTTTTGTTTTACAATTTATGAAGTGGGTTTAGCTTTATATGGTTTGAAAGCTTTTGAGTTTTTATCCCTTGAATTCATAAATATCTAAGAAATATTCTGATGAGCAAATTATCATGTTCAAGGAAGCTTTTGATCTATTTGACATGAATGATGATAGTAAGCAAAAAATAACTAAAACATCCATTAAGTTTTGTAGTTGAAAACAATTTTTTTTTATGGGTTTGTTTCTTATAATCATAAGGTTTTTGTTTTGTTGTAGACTCATAATTGATGCCTATTAAGAATATGTATTATCTTTTTGTTGTTGACAACTTTGTTGTGTCATGAATCCTACAATGCATTCCTTCTATAAATTGATTTGCATTAATGAGTGAGGGAAACAAACACAGTCAATATATTATGAGAATAATTATATCTAATGATTGGTAAGATCAAATGCAAAATGTGTCTTTTGAGACTATAAATATTCAAATTTAGTTAACTGCTTATGCCAACAACTTTATTTAGACATAACTTTTCTTAGATGGCTTCTCTTGTGGCTTCTACAAGTGCTTATGCACGATACTCCTTTCCACTTGTTCCACATGGCTTGTTGGGTGCTCCTCATGCACGTGTGTCTCTCGCGCTTGTCTCAAAGTTTGTTGCTACCCACACCCCACACCTTCTATTGTTCCCACTGCTCCTCTTGCCCTAGGTTTGAAGGGTTTACAAGGCATTTCTAGGCATTTTTTCTTTGTAGTCTCTAAGTGTGAGCCTCCTATTGAGGCCCTTTCACCCTCTATACCTCTCGTTCATGTTGTAGGGGGTCTTCTTTCTCCTTAGTGGCTAGGATTGGTTTAGCTCACCCTCCTTGGGTGTGCCCTATCCGCTCAGCCAAACCTTCCCTAGTTGTGTTTTGCAGGGAGGATGTTGTTGAGAATGAGGATTTCTACTTGAGGTAGGGTTTGGTGTGTCATTTTTCCAACTTTTGGCCCTCTCTTCTCGACCTGCATAAGTGGGTTTTGGCTTCTTAAAGGGATTTAGTAGTTGGTAAGATTGAACTCTTCCCTTGTCCTAATTTTTTTTCGTTGCTACCTTTTCTTTTATTGAGGTCTGTTATGCAATGCTAAGTCGACTTTAGGCTTGCAGAGATTACTCTCTCACACTCAAACCCTGGACTTCTTCCTTCAAGCCCCTTATCGAACCACTTAATGTGCATCTAGTATGGGTTAGACTTTTGAATTTCCCCTTCAGTTTAGGAGGAGACTTGTTTGAGGCCATTGAAAACTCTATTGGTCATTTTTTGAAGGTTTATGATTCCACTTCTTTTATGGGCCATTCCACTTATGCTTGGATTCTGGTGGATATTGATATTGTTGAACAGTCTGGATAACTAGGACGGGGGTGAATCAGTTATCACAAAACACTTTTCTTTACTTTAATTGATCTAGAGCAATCTTAAATTAATCAAATAATCAAAACAAATACGAACATAAAAACACACAACTACACCATGCACAATGAACACCAGAATTTATGTGGAAACCCAAGATGGGAAAAAACCACAGAGAATGTTAATTCTCAATTATAGAACATCGGTTAAGGTGATTTTTACAAAGGCTCATTGCCAAAATGCTCATTGTAGTAAGGCAAATTATCGGTGGGCTCACTGCCTAACTAATGCAAAAATATATGATTACAAAATAGTCTTACTGACAAAACATGAACTGATGAAGATGCATCTACATATGCATGAAGTCAGTTCTGGATAAAAGCACAATATCTGTCTACAACAAATTTGGTCTTCCTGACACTTTCCTTTTGCTTCCTTCTTTATTTCTTGTCACATAATCCTTCACACCCTTTTCTTTGATCGCACACACCACACTTTTTATTCGGTACCAAAAAGATGTTCTACACACACACACACACACACACACACACATATATATATATACTCGTAGGACAAAATGAGTCAACCTAGCAAAACATGTTGGCTTGAAGAACAACCTTGAAATATTCAATAAGGCTTGGCACACTAGAACCAAACCCAAGGATAGGTCGCACATAAAGATCTTCTTACCATATTACCATGGGACCCATAAATAGGTTATACATAAGATAAGTTCATCACCTAGCATAATTACCAAAATTTAGCGATCTTTGAATTACATGAGATATATTCCGGAGCCGATGAGAATGCCACAACCAAGACCAAATCTTGATCTCCATCAATTTCAGTACCAACCAGAGGAATGCAATTAGACATACCAAAATTTGTAACATGCTACATAAATGTTTGGATAGAAAAGATACCCATAATAAGCTTTAAGCATAGCAACCAATACCAAAAGATTAGTCTTCATTATTTTGCATTATCTTCCACATATGTCCCAAAAAGAAGTACTTCCATATCTAGATCAAGGATAACATCCACACTATGCAACATCATAGCATATGATAGGATAGATCATTTATGTATATCATTTAGAGCACAACCTTTCGGATCCCAGGTTTTGACATCAATGACAACAATGCCAAATCTTCTCAACAAATTCTCAACAATCTCCCCCTTTGGTATTGATGGAAAAACAACAAAAACTCAAAACCACAAAAACTGCAAAAAAAATACTCCAAGCGCTCCCCCTTTGTCAAGCAATTCAATTCCTCTTCTTTTCTTTTTTTTTCTCTTCATTTTCTCCCCCTTTTTTCCATCAAAGGCAAATGGCCAAATAAGAACATTCAGGAAATCAAGTAAAAATAACACTTTTCACACAAAAAAATTTCTTGTATCTTTCTCTCACAGTTGGAAGAATCCTCTTCCAAGCTTGCACTGTAGAAACCATTCTAGCACACACATTGTCCTATAGAACCAACAACCCAAATGAAGATGACCAGTCCGGAGACAGGCACTGTTGTTCACAATCCTCTGCATTAGAAAGTATCCTGGAGAGATGATCCAACCAGACCTCAACAATTTCTTTGACCAACCAAAACGTTTTAACCAAATCTTCCCTCTATCTCTAAGTAGACAATAACTCAACTTGCAGTTCACCAACTCTTATTCTTTGTTTTCCATCTTTATCTTTGAGGAAGTCAAAACACTTCCCAATATCGTTCAATTCAGATTCAATTGCTTCAATCCTGCTTCTAAAATTATCAACAATAGTAGGCCACCAGAGACAATATTTGTGGATGTCAAACATCTTAATGCATTCTCTTGTCTCACCAATGTGTTTGGATAAATTTTGTTTGGTTGTGGCACACCTTCTTTCAATCATAGCTTGGATTTTATGTCCTTCAGATCCTTCGTACAACAAATTTTCTTCCACAACTTCTACCAGATCATCTGGTAACGAGTCAGAAACAATAGAAATAGTAATACCCTTTTTGAGCAAATAATCAACCAAGGAATCTTCAATTCTAGGCCTACTGACCAGAGAGAAGGCATTCCATATTTCACCAATCTTTTTCATATCACCCTCATCCAACACGGAAAAAACTTCATCTATATCAGGAAGAGACTCTTCCTCCTTCTCCTTCTCTTCTAAGATAGTGATGACATCTTTTGTGTTAATTTTCCTCTTAGGTTCCAGAGGGGAACCAGCAATGACAACCTCTAGCTCCTTACCGGAGGAGGAATCGCCAATAACAACCTCTAACTCCTTACCAAAGGAGGAACCCTCCTTAAATTGACAGATAGGCGTAGCACTAGACACTATCACACCGGAGCACAGATCCATCTGCAAGGATGATAAATAAACTTTGCATGCATTTTCTTTATCTTCCAAATATTCCAAATATTTGTAAACTTGCTTTCCGATGGGGATGTCGTACTTCCACTTAACATTCTCCTTTGACGGTAACAAATTCAAAATGTAGAATACTAAACACATGAGCAGAGACCCAAACCGGAAGGAATAACTCTCAACCAAAGACATTCTGACATTCTCAATTAGGTTTTCCATTATCAGGCTACACAGGTCAAACTATTGATTTTCCTTTACCATCTTATGTGCAAGATACACATCAATAACAGATGTAGAACCTTCATAATTTTGGAAATGGATTTTGTATGAGATACCGTAAGCAACATACCTTACTACAGGATCAATAATAGTATTTATCAGTAGAGCTTGGGGGTCTTTATCGATACCAGTAAGTTCCTCCACGTCTTTTTACTTCACCATTTTCTTCCCAGGGAGGTCACCAACTTTGCACAATCCAGTAATAGTTTCAATTACTTCCTTAGTGATCGAATAAGGTTTATCCAAAATGATGTTGCCATCCTTGAATCGAATCAACAGGAACAAGATAGATTCTTTGTTGGAAATCCAATGGAATTCTCCCCATAGATCCATACCCAGGGCACTTACATTCTGCAATTCATCAATCTTCAACCCTAGTTCTATTTCCTTCATCTTTCAATGATCAAATTCATCCAACTCTACTCCCTTCAGCCTCAGCAAAATACCACCACTGGATTCACTGTCAATCAACATGGATTCCATCATCGCGCTTAGCTTCTTCAATCCTTTTATCACTCATTGAAAACTCTTATTCTTCTTTGCAAACTGTGAGAGATGATTTCAAAACTCTATCTTTTATCCTTAATTGCTCATGATAATTTCTTCGCCAAAACGTTCATCGATGACGCCAACAATTGTAATTCACTTTTCAATCAACCGGATTAAGCTTCATCATACGTAACCAACCGGATCAAACTTAGTCATGCCGAAAAAACACATCAATATTACTTCGAAGAGGGGGAACCGACGGGATATGCATTGCAAAACTCCCCCTGAGCTAAGGCAGTTGGCTCAAATTCTGGAAGAGCATGTACCGAGATCTATTGCCCCGGAAGAGCTCCCCACACTCGTTTCCTTTTTCTTCCAAACCATGACGGTCTTCTTCTTAGATTCATCTAGTTATGCAATCTTCCTTTTGTTTTTAGACTTTTTTGGAGCAACTTATTTGCATGTATTAGCATAATGTCTGGATTGACTGCACTTATAACATATTTGTCCTTACTTAACTGAGTGAACCCTAGATCTGCACTGATTAGCTTTGTGACTATAATCTTCGCATAAATAACAACAACCATCAAAGAGATTGTTCATTCCATTCCTTCTAGCCGGATTAGATAATTGACTTTTGCAATGACTTGCTTTGTGACCAAACTTGTGACAGTTAAAGAATTGAGTACACAGTTCCTTCTTGCTTCTACACTCTACAGCCTTATATCCAAAAAAATTGAATAGAAAACAATGACCATTAAACAATGAGCATTTGGTTGCCTGATCGAAGGTCTTTTTTAGTTCTAGAGTTCCAGACCTTGCTTGTTACAACAGATCTCTCTTCAACTTCAACTACTTTGCCTTTACATTTAGTATTTTTATTTGAGCATTCACCTAAGAAGCCAAGTCCTTCCTTATCCTTGTGACATTTTTGTAGGGACAAGAGTTGATCCAGAATTATGCTACTTTCGCATACTCTTGCTTCCGATTTCAGCCTTCTTAACTCTTGATCTAGCTTTTCATTTTCTTCCAATTCATGTTTGATGGTATCCTTGATATTTTCTTCAGTCTTCTTCCATTCTTCCATTTTCTATTTGATGGTATCTTTGAGATTTTCTTCAATCTTCTTGCATTCATCCAATCATAGCTTTAGATTCACAACACTTTCCTTTGACTCCTTTAATTCCCGGTTGACCTCTCTATGTCTTGCTTTGAATTTCTAGATTTTCTCCCTTAACTTTGAGATACATGAATTTTCCTCCTTGGTGTTTTATTTCAATTCCTCATTTTTAGATTATGTACTTTCCATATCCTCTAACATTGTCTTCAGTTCTTCATCAAAGTAATAATCTCCTGCCATATGTTCAAACTGCCAAGATCTCCCTTAAGCGATTAAGCTCTATTTGCAAGGAATTACCAGGCTCTAATACCAATTGTTGAACAATCCAGATAACTAAGAGGGGGGGTGAATCAATTATCACAAAACACTTTTCTTTACCTTAATTGATCTGAAGCAATCTTAAATTAATCAGATAATCAAAACAGATATGAACATGAAAACACACAACTACACCATGCACAATAAACACCAAAATTTACATGGAAAAACCATGAAGAATGCTAATTCTCAATTATAGAACACTGGTTAAAGTGACACCAGTTAAAGTGATTTTTACAAAGGTTCACTGGAAGTAAGGCTCATTGTCGATGGGCTCATTGCCTGACTAATGCAAAAACATATGATTACAAAATAGTATTACTGACAAAACATGAATTGATGAAGCTGCATCTACATATGCATGAAGTCAGTTCTGGTTAAAATCACAATATCTGTCTGCAGCAGATCCGCTCAAGAATCTTCTGCCCACCTTCCTTGCACAACCTCTGCAATATAGATTACTTCTTCCTGACACTTGCCTTCCACTTCCTTCTTTGTTTCTCATCGCATAATCCTTCACACCCTTTTCTTTGTTCGCACACGCCAAACTTTTTTGTTCGGTACCAAAATGATGTTCTACACAAACAAATATATATATACCCATAGAACAAAATGAGTCGGCCTAGCAAAACATGTCAGCTTGAAGAACAACCTTGAAATATTCAATAAGGCTTGGCACGTTAGCATCGGACCCAAGGATAGGTCACACATAAAGATCTTCTTACCATTTTGCCATGGGACCCATAAATAGGTCATACATAATATAAGTTCATTACCTAGCATAAATACCAAAAGACAATGATCTTTGAATTACATGAGATATATTCTGAAGCCGATTAGAACACCACAACCAAGACCAAGTCTTGGTCTCCATCAATTTTAGTACCAACCGAAGGAATGCAATTAGACATACCAAAATGTGTAACATGCTACATGAATGTTCAGATAGCAAAGATACCTGGAATAAGCTTTAAGCATAGAAACCAATATCAAAAGATTAGTCTTCATTATTCTACATTAACTGTCTTCCACAGATGTCCCAAAAATAAGTATTGTCATATCCAGATCAAGAATAACATCCACACTATGCAACATCATAGCATACGATAGGATAGATCATTTTTGTATATCATCCATAGCACAACCTTTCGGATCCCAGGTTTTGACATCAATGAAAACAACGCCAAATCTTCTCAACAACTTCTCAACATATATCTCCTTGCCTCTTCACAAACATATGGTTATATTGGTTGGGGATCGACCTTGGTCACAACCGCTAGTTAATGAGTGCCTCATTTTTAGGTGTCATTTTTTTTCTATTGGTCACTTGGTTTTGACTTACTCTCTCCTGCACCGAAAAGGTGCAACTACTTGGTGGAAGGATATTAATGATGATCTATTGACTATTTTGACTTCTGCCTCTTCTAAGGATGCCTCCACCCAAACTTTTGTGAAGCATCATACTCCTAGTGCAAATTTGGTTTGTCTTGAGGTCTCTGCTAGTGCTTCTCCGTGCAATTATCTAGCTCCTCTAGTTGTGTTCACTTTTCCCCAAGGTTCTATTAAGGTTGGAAACTATTACTCCTCTCGTTATCCTCTTGTTCCCCCCTCACTTTCTATGGGGGAGTCCCTAGTTCTCCCTTGCAATATGTTTCCAGAAAATAGTATTGCTTGGATTGTCCTTCGAAGAAGACGTAAAGGTCCCTCATGTACCTCTTCCATTTCTCATTCTAGAGACTTCTTGGATAAGTCTATTGTATAAGGTCGAGGCCCTTGTCTCTCATTTCTTTCTAGTTCCTTACTCTAGTCAAAAGCATCGTTGGTATTTGTTTTGGTTCTTTTTTGTCTCACCTCTGGTGAGATTTGTCCTGCTTGCCTCAATGGTTGTTTTGTATTGGGTTCAAGCCCTTCTTGCTTTATCTTAATCAAAACTTTATTTGGACATAATTACATTTATTTTCTATTATGTTAGGAATCCAATCTCTCATGAGAAATACACTAATAAGAAGGTCAATTAAGACTCTACAATAGCGATGACTCATTTTTTGGCTTATAGGTCATTCTTAAAAAGATTTATTTTTTAATAAGTTCCAAAATTTTGGTTGTCCTTGATGAGCATATATATTTGGTCACCAAAATCATTTTTACAAATTTATCTTGACATACAGCCAACTTAGTGAAACTTTCACATTTTGAATAATTTATTTATAACAATTGTGTCTAAAACTTAAAAATAATGTTCATATAAGGAATGAAAAAAATCATATTCCTATGTTCATTTAGGTTCTTTTTACAATTGAGTGTATATCAATGTTTATAAATCCTTCTGTAATCTTTAGATTTATCATTTCAATTGATCTTATGTAATTGGGTGTTTCTTTTTCCAAACTTCTAGGAATAAATTAGTGCTTGAAAGTGTCTCTATAGTCTATACTTTATTGTTTCAATCAATCTTATGTAATAAACATGTCTTCAAATTGTTGGGTGTGATAATGTATTAGTTAATGCAAATGATTCAACAATTTTTATTTTATTATTGTTCAAATCTCTTACACAAATTCTGATTTGTAGGGGAATACCATTAGAATGCAATGATTTTTACTTTTTAAATTTGAACTAAAGAAATATTTTTGTTACAAACTAGTTGTAAGACTTTAATATGACAAGGATTAAAATGAGAAGGTCTCTAGCAATGTGAGTTTCAAGTTGGAGTTGGCTTAAATAATTATTACTAGCAAAGGTCAAAGAACATGACAAGGTCGAGGCAAGCATACTTTGATCTAGCAAGTGAAACTACAACTGACATGGCATCCTCTTCAATTTTATTTTTTAAATAAATTATTTCTGATGCAGGAGCATCCCTGGTTGTAAAGCAATCTTGTGTCAACCAAAAAATATTTTATTGCATTACATTCAAAAGTGGTTTTAGTATTTCATTCTGCATTTTACCGTAGTATTGTTTATTAGCTCACGGAGCAGGATATAACATCTACACATCGACATCTACCACATATCCAAATTTCATATCATTTGCATTTATCTATCGAAAGTTGTCGCTCTCATAATTTCACTATAAGTACCAGTCAGAGCATTTGGGGCTGAACTAGTCCATATTTTTTAATGCGGACCTATTCCAAATCGTGTGAAGCCTATTGGGACATCATACAAGCATCTTGCATTCATTGGGACCTATCCTAGAGATTCACAAGTTATTTCATTTCGCGAGGAGTTATCTTTTCACATTTTGAGGTCGACATTTATATGTGATTATTCATTGGGTTATAAACCCTTGTGGCCAACACAAACCTTTGTTGGAGCTTGAGAAGCATATTTAAGATCATTGCAATTCATTGTAGGTCATCAGTTATCAAGTTAGAGATAGATCCGTAGTTAGATTTTCACATAAACCCTTCGAGGGACCTTGTGGCAAGCTTGTGAGCCCTAGATATTCACCCATGAGGCATATGTTGCATGTAAGATTGCCAATTTAATAAAGAATCATATTAGCAGATTATTTTCTTGTGTTATTTCTGTTGTGTTGACTCTATGTTGCATGGTTTGGACTGTTCTTTTTTAACCCTCCATCTGTGACTGCATCAAGTGGTATTAGAGTGAGTTTGTGAGTTTTGAAGGCATTCCTTGAGGTGAACAAATCGTTGACTTGAGGTAGACTGTATGTGTTTTCAACCTATTGTTGATTGTGAGGTAGTTGAAACCCTTGTAGCCAGATCACCAAATTGAGGTAGTTGCACTGATTCAAGGGGAGAGATGCTACCGAGGAGAGCGCCCGCTATGGTGAATGTTACAAGAAGAATGGATGAGATGTTGGAAATGATACGCAAGATGCAAGTCTGATTCGATGTTGTAGAAGAAGATAGGAGAGGCCTAAACCCTAGACATGAGGATGAAAGTGATGATGAAGCAGGACATGTTGTGAATCAAATCGTAGAAGCCCTAGGTGAAGAAGAAGAATCAGATCAGATGAAGATATTGAAAGTTATTTCAAAGATTAGAAAAAGATCTAGAGTTGAAATTCAAAATTACATGAGAAATTTGAATCCTAAAGAATTGATTGATTAGATCAATGAAATGGAAGAATAGTTTGAACATGAAGAAAATGAAGATCCGAAATGAGTCAAATTTACGAAAAAAAAGAGTTGAAAGGTCATGCTGCTTTATAGTGGAAAGAAATTCAATTGGATAGGAATAGGAGAGGAAAATATAAAATCATCAAATGGGATAGAATGGTGACAAAATTGAAGAATCAATTCATACCTGTTGACTATGAGTTTGAATTGTTGAAAAGATTGCAGAACCTGAGAGAAAAGGAGATATTTGTGAAGGAACACACTAAATGATTCTACAAGATGATAATCAGAACCGATCATAGTGAAGCAAGTAAAGAAAAGGTTTCAAGATATATCAATAGACTAAGAACAAATATTCAAGAAGAACTAAGCTTGGTGAAGATAACATCAATTGAAGAAGCATATCAATTTGCATTAAAAGTGGAAGAAAATTTGAACAAGAATTTTGAACAAGGAAGAGAAGTGCAAGAGGACAATTCCAGAGGAGTGGAACCTAATCTGGAGAAAGAAGACCCTATGTAGAGTAGAAAAAAGATATAAAGCCCTACCGAAGTGAAGAAAAGGATGCTAATTCATACCGCAGAGGCAGAGATGATAAAAAATTCTACTGCAGTGACAAAGGAGGTCATAGTTCTTACTGCAATGAAGGGTACCAAAGAGATGAAGGAAGATCTGAGAGAAGACCATTCAAAGGAACCTGTTTCAAGTGTGGAGGTGAAGGACATAGAGCATTTCAGTGTCATCAAGGAAGCACCGGCAGAAAACCTGAGCATTACAAAAGAACAACTTATGTGGATGAAGAACATGTTGAATCCCCCAATAAAGGTGAATCATTAGTGATGGGGAGAGCTTTGATGCATGAAGAGGTGACTGAAGAACCACCACAGAAGAAGAGTTTGTTCAAAACCAAATGTAAGCCTGAATGAGAGGTATGTAAAATTATCAATGATAGTGATAGTACTAATAATCTAGTTTCAGAGGAGATGGTAACCAAGTTAAAATTGGAGAGATTGAAACATCCAAACCCTTATAGGATAGCATGGATTCAAGATGAGTATAAGATACTAGTAAATGAGCAACATTTGGTGAAATTTCATATTGGACCATATAAGGATGAAGTATTGTGTGATATTATGCATATGGATGCTTATCATTTACTATTAGGGAGACCATGGCAATATGATAAGAAGGCAATTCATGATGGAAGAAGGAACACTTACACTATGACATCAAATGGAAAAATAATTAAATTGATACCTTTAAAGGAAGAGGAGAAGATTAAATTTAGTGGCACTACCAAACTATGTTTGGTAGATGGAAGGAAATTTCTTGATGGATCGAGGAATGAGAACATGTGTTTTACATTAATTTCAAAGATTGGTGATAAGCCAAAGGTAGGGGATCCTACCATAGAGAGTGAAGAAGTAACATAATTGTTGACAGAGTGTGAAGATATCATATCAGAGAATGTACCAGATGGACTCCCACCAATTCGAAGTATCAATCATCATATAGATCTTATTCTGGGGGCAAGTTTTCCAAACAAGACAACACATAGAATGACACCTGCAGAGAATGTAGAATTGAACCACAGATACAAGAGTTGTTGAGGAAAGGATTGATTAGAGAAATTTTAAGCTCATGTGCGATACCTATTGTACTTGCACCAAAGAAAGATGGAGAGTGGAGAATGTGTATAGATTCAAAAGCAATCAATAGGATCAATGTCAAGTATAGATTCTCATTTCCAAGGATGGATGACATTATGGACTGTTTGAGTGGAGCAAAGTATTTCACAAAGATTGACCTAAAGAGTGGATATCATCATATCATAATCAAACAAATAGATGAATGGAATACTGCATATAAAACCGATGAAGGACTATATGAGTGGTTTGTGATGCCTTTTGGATTGATCAATGCACCGAGCACTTTCATGAGATTGATGAATGAGGTACTGAAAAAATTCTTGGGTAAGTTTGTCATTGTTTACTTGGATGATATTTTGATTTTTAATAAGACTCGAGAAGAACATTTGTGGCATATCCGACAAGTATTGCAAAGGTTGAGAGAAGAGAGATTGTTGATTAATGTCAAGTGTAGCTTTATGAATATAGAGTTAGTATATCTTGGATTTATTATTTATGTTGAAGGATTGAAGATGGACCCTCAGAAAGTGAAAGAAATTATTGAGTGGCCTACACCAGTATACATTGGATAAGTAAGATCATTCCATGGATTAGCAAGTTTCTACTAGAGGTTTATTATAATTTTTAATAGCATTTGTAACCCCATGACATAGACAATGAGAGGAGATACGAAGGATTTAAGTGGACATCTGGAGCACAAATAAGTTTCAAATCATTGAAGCAAAAGGTGATAGAACAACTAGTGTTAGCATTACCGAATTTTGACAAAGTATTTCAAGTTGATTGTGATGCAAGTGGAAATGCAATTGGAGCAGTGTTGAGTCAAGAAGGGAGACCTATAGATTAATTTAGTGAGAATTTGAATGATGTCGGAAGAAGATATTTAGTTTATGATCAGGAATTCTATACCATAATTCAAGCCTTAAAAATGTGGAGACATTATTTGTTGCCTAAGGAATTTGTGTTGTATACAAATCATCAAGTTTTGCAGTATTTGAATAGTTAAGGGAAGCTAAATCAAAAAAATATGAGATGGGTTGAGTGCTTGAAAACTTACACATTTGTGTTGAAACATGGGAGTGGCAAGTCAAACAAAGTTGCAGATGCATTAATTAGGAGAAGGAATTTGTTTACAGAAATGAGGATAAAAGTAATGGGATTTGAGGAATTGAAGCATATGTATGAGGATGATGCAGACTTTGGTGAAGCTTGGAAAGCATGCAAGGAACCAATGGTAATAATAGACTAGAGTCAATGATTGGACTATTTCATTCAAGAAGATATGTTATTCAAAGGAAATCAGTTGTGTATTTCGAGTTCAATGAGGGAGAATTTGATCAAGGAGAAACATAGTAGAGGACTAGCAAGACATTTTGGAGTTGATAAGATAGTAGTTTTGGTGAGTGAACATTATTTTTTGTCGCAGATATATAAGGGTGTCAAGGCGTATGTCCAAAGTTGCATAATTTGTCAAATAGCAAAATGAAGTAGTCAGAATATTGGATTGTACAAACCTGTGATAGTACCAAAGAGACCTTGGGAAGATATGAGCATGGATTTCATATTGGGATTTCTAAGAACACAAAGAGGACATGACTCTATAATGGTAGTAGTAAATAGATTTTCTAAAATGACACATTTCATTCTTTGTAAGAAGACTAATGATGGTTTGCATGTTGCTAACTTATTTTTCAAGGAGATTGTAAGATTGCATGGATTACCTAAGAGTGTAGTTTCAGATAGAGACACCAAGTTCATTGGATACTTTTGGAGGACATTGTGGAAGAAGATGAAGACAGATTTGAAGTTCAATTCAACATATCACACACAAAAAAATGGACAAATAGAAGTGGTGAGTAGAAGTTTGGGTAACCTATTAAGATGTTTGGTTGGAGATAATGCAAGTAGTTGGGATATAGTTTTATCGCAGGTAGAATTTGCATACAATAATTCAGTAAATTGGAGTACAAGGAAGACACCATTTGAGATCATTATCGGAACACAACCCAAAAGAATTGCAGAGTTAAGAGACATCTATATGGAGTATAAAAGGAGTGTGGAGGCAAAAGAGTTTGCAAATTTCACGGCAAGTGCATAATCAGGCCCAAAAGCATTTGGAAGACATGAATAGTAAGTATAAGGAGAAGGCAAATGAGCATTGAAAACATAAGGAATTTATTGTTGGCGATGAAGTGATGGTGTGTCTAAGGAAGGAGAGATTTCTAGTTGGAGCATACAACAAGTTGAAGATGAGGAAGTTTGGACCATGTAAGATTCTAAGGAAGTTTGATTCTAGAAATGCATATGAGGTAGAGTTACTGGAGACATTGGGTGTATCACTTGTTTTCAATGTTGCAGACATCTATGAATATCATGAAAGATAGTCAAGTGGTAGTAGCCGTGAAACAGATTTGAAGGAGCAGTTACCACATCAGGATGTTGGAATGTGATGTTGTTGATTGTTGTCATTAATGGTTGTCATTAATGTCAACATATCTTGGTTCATTGATTAAGGTTCAATTTTGATGCTTTGGTGATTCCGATTGACCTACTTTGGATATTGTGTTGTGTTGATCTCTTTTTGTTTGTGCTTTTCTTGGTCCCATTCATTTTGCAACTTAATGAGATACACTCTTATGGGTTTGGACCGATCTGGAAATTGGTTAATGTGCCCCATAAGATTGTTTACATTGTAACATGTATATCCTATTCTTCGGTTCCATATATCATGGTAAAAATGTAGCATGTTGATTTGAACGAGGAGGTTCTACATGGTCCACATTTCATTCCTTTCCACCACAGGAATGTTTTGTGGTGACCTAATTCAAATTGTGTTTGGCCGACTTAGGAGATTATGAAGGCATGGAATGGTATCAGTAAAAGTTGATTTTGTTCGATGAAAGCAAATGTGGTGAATGTGAATCTGAAAATTCAAATAATGTGTGACCGGAGGCAACGGACAATGAGATTCTTTCGGTGTGACTGTTGGTGACAGTTACTTCCAGCAGTGGATTCCCTTCCATCATTCTTCTGGCAGTGAGCCTTTTTCTGTTGGCAGTGAGCCTTTTTTCTGTTGGTAGTGAGCTTTTCCTTTTTGGCAATGAGCCTTTTTATCTTTAGCTGTAATAGTCAGGTAGTGAGCCCACCAGCAGTGAGCCTTACCTGCAATGAGAAATTTGGAAGTGAGCCCTTGTAAAAATCACCTAACCGGTGTTTTATAATTGAGAATTAGCATTCTTCGTGGTTTTTCCCTTCTTGGGTTTCCATGTAAATTATGGTGTTCTTTGTACATGGTGTTGTTAAGTGCTTGCATGTTCATATCTGTTTTAATTAACATTTGATTGATTTAAGATTGCTCTGGATTAAGTACAAAGAAAAAAAGAAGTTTTTGTGATAACTGATTCACCCCCCCTCAATTATCCGAACTATTCAAAAATTGGTATCAAAGCTTTGATTCCTCGAAGAAGAGCTTAACCACTTGGGGTAGTTCCAATGGCACACAAATTGACAATCCCTGTGCTTGGTGGATCTGACTACTGTTTCTAGAAAGTGCAGATGAGAGGTTACCTGATTTCTCTAGGCTACAAGACTTGGAAAGTTGTTGAGATAAAATATGTTGAACCGACAAATGGTCCTTCTAGTGTGGATGAGATTTTAGCCTATGAAGAGAATGAAAAGGCAAGGTATGCAATCTTTAGTGCTTTGTCTAAGACTAAGTTAACAAAAATTATTTCATTGAGCATTGCTTATGAAGTTTGGGAACAGTTGAAATAAATCTATGGAGGAAATGATAGAGTCAAATTATCAAAGAAGTTGACAACTAAGCACATATATGAAAACTTGAGGATGGAAGGTGAAGATATAGCAAGCTACTTTCAGAGAGTTGACAGTGTAGTAAATGAAGTCAAAAATCAAGGAGGCACTCTAACAGATGAAGATGTAATAGAGAAGATTCTGATGACCCTACTGGAGAGCTACAGTGACAAGATCTCAGTTGTTGAGGAAGTTTATGATCCGAAGAAATTCACCAGAGAGCAACTATTTGGCACCTTGACTGCGTTTGAGATGAGAAAATTAGGAAAAGAAAAAGAGAAATCTGAAACAACCTTCAAAGCTACAAAGACAGAAGAAGATCTTACTATTGAAAGTTCAGATGAGTTGGAAGCAAACTTCACAAGGAAACTAAAGAAAGGTACCGGATAGTACAAAGTTATGTTACCTCTTAAATGTTGTAGATGTGGAAAGATTGGTCATTTAGCAACTAAGTGTCCAGAGAAAGGAACAAGGCAAAAGTTTAAAAAGATCAATAAGAAGGCCTATTATGTTAATGAGAATGCTAGTATTTCAGATGATGAATCAAATCATGAGGATTGTTTGTTTTTGGTGGAAAAAGATGAACCTAGATTTGATATCTCTAATATTTGTCTAGAATCTAATGATAACAGTGAAGTTGCATTATTTGTCAAAAGAAATAGAGATGAATGGTTGATTGATAGTGGATGTTTGAATCATATGACCGGTGATAAAAGTAAGTTTGTGAAGCTTGATAAATATGATGGAGGTTCTATTAGATTTGGAGATGATAAAACAACACAGATTGTTGGAATTGGTTCTATTACCTTTGATGGAAAACATAACACTGACAATGTTTACTATGTCAAAGGTTTATATCATAATCTTTTGAGTGTTGGACAAATGTGCAAGAACGGCTATAATGTTGTATTTCAGGATGATGGTTGTGAGATCCGGAAGAGCTCCAAAACTGTTATTGTAGCAGGAAAAAGAACAAGTGGGAATATGTATCAACTGGAAATAGCTACAAAGAGATGCTTATTTTCTCAGAGCAATGACAATTGGCTCTGGCATTGGAGGATGTGTCATATCAACTTCGACAATTTAGTAAGGATAAGTTCAACAAGAGTAGTTAGAGACTTGCCAAGGCTGATCAAACCAGACAACATTATCTGCAAAGGATGTCAAGAAGGAAAACAAACCAACAGAACATTCTGAGGAAAAGAAGTATCATCTACTGAATTGTTGGACCTAGTACACACTGACTTATGTGGTCCAACCAGAACAAGAAGCTTACAAGGTGAGAAATATTTAATGCTCTTAATAGATGATTATTATAGACTAGCTTGGGTTACATTTTTAAGAGAAAAATTAGAGGCTCTAGAAAAATTCAAGATTTTCAAGGCAAGAGTTGAGAATAAAGTTGATGAGAGAATCAAGTGTTTAAGATCAGATAGAGGAGGAGAGTTTACTTCTGATGAATTCAACAAGTTCAATGAGAAACATGGCATTAAAAGAGAACTATCTGCCTCTAGAACACCACAACAAAATGGTGTAGTGGAAAGAATGAACTAGACAGTTTAAGAAGCAGCCAGAACAATGATCATGGAAGTAGGTTTACCACAGGTCTACTGGAAAGAAGCGATAGACACAACATTATACGGTCTTAACAAAGTACTGTTGCGGAGGAAATATGAAAAGACATCATATGAGCTATGGCATGGAAGTGCTCCCACAGTAAAGTACTTCAAAAAAATTGGAATTAAATGCTACATCCGGAGATATGAGGACAATCTTGGAAAGTTTGACGGTAGAGTTGATGAAGGCATATTTTTCGGTTACTCTATAAGAAGCAAAGCGTACCGGTGCTACAACAAGAGATTGAACAAGATAGTTGAAAGTGCGAATGTGAAAGTGGATGAAGATGTTCAAAGAAATCCTGACAGACATATTGAATATGAATGAGATGACTCTGATGACAAAGAAAAGAAGGATAAGAAAGAAGAAGAGACAAAGGAGGCTCTGACATCTACAACTAAAACCCCAAGGTATGTATAGAGAAACCACTCAGAAAATCATATTATTGGAGATTAGAATAAAGGAATCATCAAAAGAAGCAAAGCAGCTCAAGAACATGTATTATTGTGTTTACTCTTAGAAATCTAGCCAAGGATTGTGGAAGAAGCATGCAATGATCAGAATTGGGTGAAGGCAATGAAAGAAGAGCTTGATCATATAGAGAAAAATCAGACTTGGGAACTTGTGCCCAGACCGGCAGATAAAAATATAATTGGAACAAAGTGGGTATTCCGGAACAAGCTGGATGAAAATGGAAAAGTAATAAGAAACAAGGCAAGATTAGTTTGCAAAGGTTACACTCAGATCGAAAGTATTGATTTTGAAGAGACATATGCCCCTGTTGCCCGAATGGAAGCGATCCAGATATTCTTAGATTTTGCAACTTTTAAGGATTTCCAAGTCTATCAAATGGATGTAAAATCTGCATTCTTGAATGGAGAACTGAAGGAAGAAGTCTACATTGAGCAACCAGAGGGATTTAAGTCCGGAAGTGACCCGGATGTTGTTTGCAGGTTGAAGAAAGATTTATACGGATTGAAGCAGGTACCTAGAGCTTGGTATGGCAGATTAGACGAGTACTTGATTGGACAAGGATTTCAAAAGGGATCTGCTGACAGTAACTTATACTACAAAATTCACTCAGATCAAATGTTGATTGTTGTGGTTTATGTTGATGACATAATCTTTGGAGGAAATGATGATTTGTGCAGAAAATTTGCAGATGAAATGCAGAAGAAATTTGAAATGTCTATGGTAGGTGAGTTAAATTTCTTCCTTGGATTACAAGTAAATCAGAATATCAAAGGAATTTTCATCTCTCAATCCAAGTATACCAAAGAATTACTGAAGAAGTTTGGATTGGAGAACTCCAAACTGGTTTGTACACCTATTGTTACTAGATGTAAGTTGACAAAAGAAGATGATTCACCTAAATTTGATGCAAGTATGTATAGGTTAATGATTGGAGGATTCTTATATTTGACTGCTACTAGACCAAACATTATGTATGTTGTTTGTTTAGCAGCTAGATTTCAGCAAGAACCAAAGGAATCACATGTTGCAGTAAAAAATATCTTTAGATATTTGAAGGGTACAAAAGATATCGGTTATGGTATCCAAAGGATTCAAATTTCACTTTGACAACCTATATTGATGCTGATTGGGTCGGGTGTGCTGATAACATGTGGAGCACAAGTGGTGGAGCTTATTTCCTTGGCTCCCGGTTGGTTGCTTGGTCTAGCAAGAAACAAGATTTTGTGTCTTTATCTACTGCTGAAGTTGAATACATTGCAGCATCTTCATGTTGCACTCAGGTATTGTGGATGAAACAAACGCTGAAAGACATTGGCATATCATTTGATGAACCGATTTCAATTATGTGTGATAAAACTAGTGCAATAAACATTTCCAAGAATCTGGTACAACACTCCAAAATGAAACATATATCCATCACGCATCACTTCTTGAGAGAGAAGGTATTGGAGAATGAGGTAAGACTTGAATATGTACCTACAAAAGAGCAGATTGCAGACATTTTCACAAAACCGTTGAGCAAAGATACTTTTTAGTATCTCCGGAAGAAGTTAGGGGTTTTGCCCCCTCCTAGTCTACAATAATTTGCACCAGGGTGTGAATTGGTCCATGGTATTATATGCTCACTCTTATCTGGATCAATGCTTGGTAGCTTCCTCATAGGGGGAGTGGAGTAAGTTTTTCAGGGGGAATTTTTACCCTTTGTCTTTGATGTCAAAGGGGGAGAAGAAAAGAGGATCCTTGATGTTGTTGATGCCGACATTGTGTTGTTTTTCGTTGATGAATGTTGCCATCAATGACAAAGGGAAAGATTTTTGGAATGTGATGTTAATTGTTGTCATTAATGGTTGTCATTGATGTCAACATATCTTGATTGATTGATTAAGGTTCGGTTTTGATGCTTTGGT